>JAANYP010002386.1:0-688408 GCA_020465985.1 Centrapalus pauciflorus | reverse complement strand
ACAACTGCATGTCCAGAACCTATCAATGCTGATTTCCCCAGTTCCTCTGCTGATATGTTCAACAGTGGTCAGACATGTTCAACAAGTGAACAGGCTCAAGACAACAGTGTGTCTGAAAATCTTGAGAGCTGTTCAACAGGACCTGCTGAAGATGTTAACAACTCTGGTACGTCATCATTGAAAAATGATCCTAAGTGGATCAGGTGTCACCCCAATGATCAAATAATTGGTGACATCAATAAAGGGATACAAACTCGGTGGGACAGCTTAGGGAACTTTTGTATGTTCTCTAGTTTTGTTTCACTGATGGAGCCAAAGAAGGTGGATGAAGCACTAAAAGTTGCCAATTGGATCACTGCCATGCAAGAAGAACTCAATCAGTTTGAGAGAAACAAAGTATGGAAGCTGGTCCCTGCCCCTAAAGGAAAAACAATAATTGGCACAAAATGGGTTTTCAGGAACAAAATGGATGAGCAAGGTCATGTCATTAGAAATAAGGCAAGACTGGTTGCTCAGGGCTACAGACAGGAGGAAGGCATTGACTATGATGAGACATTTGCCCCTGTGGCCAGGCTAGAAGCAATTCGTTTGTATCTAGCCTACGCTGCTCATAAGAGCATAAAGGTATTTCAAATGGATGTGAAGAGTGCATTTTTGAATGGGAAGCTGCAAGAAGAAGTATATGTCAAGCAGCCTCCAGGTTTTGAAAATGAACAACACCCAGGTTTTGTCTATAAGTTAGACAAAGCTCTCTATGGTCTCAAACAAGCCCCTAGAGCCTGGTATGACACTCTTACTGAATTCCTTATGAGCAATGGGTACTCCAGATGTAAAGTGGATACCACACTGTTCATAAAGAAAGTGAAGTCTGATATTATGCTTGTTCAAATTTATGTGGATGACATAATATTTGGTTCTACTAATGAGCAACTATGCAAGAATTTTTCATTACTCATGAAATCTAAGTATGAAATGAGTATGATGGGAGAACTAACTTTCTTTTTAGGATTACAGGTTAAACAAACCTCAACTGGAATTTTTATAAATCAAAGAAAGTACACTTTAGATCTTTTGAAAAAGTTTAAATTTGATCAAAGTTCTCCTATTAAAACCCCAATGGCAACCAATGTAAAATTGGATGCTGATGCCAGTGGCAAAGCTGTTTCAGTAACAGCTTACAGAGGCATGATTGGGAGCTTGCTATACTTGACTGCTAGCAGACCTGATATTATGTTTGCCACCTGTTTATGTGCTAGGTTCCAAGCCAATCCAAAGGAATCACATCTTGCAGCTGTTAAAAGAATCTTCAGATACCTGAAGGGTACTCCAGGTTTGGGTCTTTGGTATCCCAAAGACTCAAGCCTTGAACTAACAGGTTATTCAGATTCTGATTTTGCAGGCTGCAGGTTAGACAGGAAAAGCACAACAGGTGGATGTCCACTCCTTGGTGGAAAGTTGATCAGTTGGAGTAGCAAGAAGCAGAACTCAGTGTCCACTTCTACTGCTGAAGCTGAATATATTGCTGCTGGAAGCTGCTGTGGGCAGATTCTGTGGATGCAGCATCAGCTTGAAGACTATGGGCTTGTGTATAGGAAAACTCCTATTCTGTGTGATAACACAAGTGCCATAGCCATCTCCAACAATCCAGTATTTCACTCAAGAACAAAGCATATTGAAGTCAGAAATCACTTCATCAGGGATCACATCCAAAAAGGTAATGTGGAGGTAAGTTTTATTTCCACAAATGAACAGCTTGCAGACATTTTCACCAAACCTCTGGATGAAACAAGGTTTAATTACCTTGTCAGCAAGCTGGGCATGTTAAACAAGAGTGACTAAGTGTCTCTCAACGGTCTAATTATTCGTATGTCTCACACTGCTCAAGTTTCTCTGAACAGCTTAGACAGAACAGGTTATACATGATCTGTACTTAGTCATTTGTCTGAAAAACTTGAACAGCTTGAACATACAACAGGCTGAACAAAAACAGTTTAACCTGTTTATTCGTCCAGCCTGCTCTGATGGTTCAGTCTTCAACCTGTTCACTTCTTCACACTGTAACCTGTTCATCTATTGAACTCAACCTGTTCTCACAAAGGAGAGCATGCTGAAGGAACAGTTTGAAGGAAGAACAGCTTGAAGACTGAGAACCTTGTTGACCCTGATCATCACAGGTTTGACCATCAGCGTAGACCAACAGTTTAATTACCTTTCTTCATAATTAAGTTTCTTAAATTATGTTTTATTTAACTTAATTACTGCGGATAATGTATGTTACGTGTGTTAGTGATCAAAAAGGTCAAGTGGTCTGACAATGTTTCTGACATGGACAACCGTTCCGTTTTCCGTTAACAAACATTTCAAATCAAACCGCCCAAATCTTTTCTCTCTCATACACACGACCATTCAAAATCCTATAAATACCACCATACTGTTTCATCTTCGTCTTCCTCATCATTCCCAAAAATTCTCAAGAACCCTAAAATCGACTAAGTGTCTTTTGCTTCCTCAAACCTTCAAATTTCTCAAATGGCTCACAGACCCAATCCCTTTCTGCCAGTTTTCGTTGGTGAGGATGTTGTTAAACATCCTTCTGTCACCACGATGCTGACCCTGAAACCCACCAACTACATAGCAAACCTCACAATCCCCAAAAACTATGTGGGGAAGGGTTACGATCAAATGGTGGAATTCCTGCAAGTTCATCCGTTGAACTATGCCCTGACTGCATCTCCTGGTGTCCTGTACCAGGAAATGGTATACGAGTTCTGGTACACCTGCTCTTACAATCCAAACACTAAGGTTATCAGAGGTACTATTCTCAATGGGACTCAAACCATTGAGATTACAGTCGATCTTTTGAGGGAAGTTCTTCATCTTCCAGTGGCTGAGAACTATGATCTCCCTCAGCCTGAAAATGAGCAAATGGGCAATCTGCTACGCTTCTGTTGTGTGGCAGAACCCAAGGTTGGAGCTACTCTGTACAGGAAGGAGTTATCACCTACATATAATTTCCTATTTGCCTCTGTGGCAATGTCATTCAGCAGCAAGGTTGGTTCCTTTGACCAACTTAGTAGAGATGAAGTGCCTATAGTCCTTCAGCTGGTGGATGGGACTACACTTGACATGGCCACATGGATCTTCTTGAACATGAGAAACCTGGTACAACAAGGGACAAGACCAGCAGCTGTCAGATATCCCAGGTTCCTGAGTCTCATCTTCTGCCATGTCTGTGTTGAGCATCTATATCACTCTCAACCCCTACTTAAAACTGCTGCATTCCCTGTGATAGGGAATAGGGTGTTTCATACTCCTGTACTGGAAAATGAGCCTCCTCTCTCAACACCAATGAGGAGGCTGTTGGGTTTAGTGGAAGGACCCTCTGCTGTGAGGGTGGATCCAGTCACTGCTGCTCCCGGTGGAAAATCCAAAGCCAGGTCTAAGTTGGTAAAAAGGACCTTGGCAGCTGAAGCTGGGCCTGTTAAAAAGAAGGCCAAAACAGCTCAAGCTGAGTCTGCTCCCTTAGCCTCTGTTGCTGAGGAAGAGCAGATTCCTCACCCTGGCTCATTTGTTGAGCCTGAAGCCTTTGTGGCTGGTGCCTCTGTGGCACAAGAGACTATGGAACAGTCCAGCCCCACTGTTCCTGACCCAGTCTCCCATCCAGTCCAAACAGATCCCCTCTCCTCTCCACAATCACCCACTTCATCCATTCGTTATCAAAGAAAATCCTTAGCCAAAAAGAAACTAGCCCAGAAAACAGTCTCCTCTGTTCCCTCTCAACAGGGTTCAGTTGTAAAAGAAGCAACCCAAGCTGCCTCTCCTCTTTTGGGAGAAGGTTCAGCTCATTTGGAGCCTGCTTCACTCCAGCCTGAGTCACCCTTGAGTCAGCCTAGACCCTCTGGTTCCTCCCAACAGGAACCAGTTGTACAAATGGAGATACCCACATCAACTATCCCAGCCTCCCAACAGGCTGAGGATATTGAAAGACAGGAGCCCTCTCCGCTCCACACTGAGTCCACACTGTCCCCCACTCATATCTCCTTACACCCTGAGTCTGCACGAGGTGCCCACGCTGCTGGTATAGACCAATCAGCAGCTCAGCCTCAAACTTCTGTTCCCCATGATTCAACTGTTCAACACCAAACAGCTGCTGAGGGACCAACAACACAAGCTGATGAACCTCAGGGATCATACCATCCCTCTGGTGAGGCTGATCCCTCAATGCAAATTCCATCAGCAGGTTTCACCACTGCTGATGTTGAAATGCATATCCCATCTCCCCATGATGAGGTGCCTTTAGACCAAGGCACTGCAGAGGGAACCACCACTGGTCTTCATGAGGGTGCTGCAACACAAGCAGCATCTGAGAGGCCCCAAACATCATCTCCTTCTCCTAATGATGCAGCTACAGCCGCTGCTGAAGGACCCCTTGATCCCTCTAACCTGGGCCACCTTACTTTTGCCCAGGCTATGGAACTATTGTCCAAAGTTCCTCTTCCTTCTCCCTCTCATCCTCAAAACACCAGCCTCATCATCATCTTCTCCATCTACTCACTCCAAACAGTCCACCCATACACCACCATCTCCCAAAGACCTGCCTTTGAAGAATCAGCTTTCATTGCTGACCAACAAAGTTGGTTCTTTGGAACATACCATGCACTCCCTACCATCCATAATCTCAGACTCTGTGTCTGAGCAGCTCAAAGGATTCTTTGATACGTTTAAAGAATCCTTCCCAGTTACTCCACAAGCTGACCACTCTCCACAGCTGCTTGCACTCACTGCACAGCTGCAAAATGTAACCAACTCTCTTTCCTCTATCCTCTCATCACAACAGGACTCTGTGTCCTCTATGACAGCTATTTCTCAACAGCTGTCCTCTCTCCTCACTTCCTGTAATACTACCATTCCTTCCACATTGGCCAGCCTGAACACTCTTATAGGCTCTCTATCAAATTCTGTGTCATCAAACCTTGCTGATGTGCAAGATTCTCTTGAACTTCATCTTGCACAGCTCCAAAGTTTGTTGTTCACAGCTTCTGATAGAGACAACATTGTTAAGCTGACCACTTTTGCTGATTCCCATTCCTCTTCTCTTCAAAACTGTCTTTCCCAGCTTGGTGAGGTGAAGGACAACTTGGCTTACTTAGTGAACAGCCTTGTTGGTCCTAAACCTCCCAAACCTGCTGGCAAGCCTGCTGACTTTGTGTCTTCGGGCAGACCAGGGGTTGAAGTCGCTGCATCATCTCCTTCAAAGGGGGAGAAATCATCTGCCTCGAAGACTAAGTCTAAGGGGGAGAAGATTCCTTCTCCTAAGGAGATACCAGTGTCTGCAACCCAAACTAATCAACCAGCAGAAACAGGTGCAGCTGAAGGTGCTTCCCAAGCTGCTATGCCTACTCAGGCTGGCTCTCCAAACCCTGCTCAGTCTAAGGGGGAGGAAGTCATTCCTGAGGACAGGCCTAGCAGCAAAAGGAGGCACCTTATTATTTCAGAGGAAAAAGAAGAAGAAGAAGAAGAAGAAAGTATTCCTGAAGCTGCTGTCCCTAAAGCAGCAGCTAAAGGAAAAGAAAAGGCAGCGGTGGATCCTATTGAGCAGAAACAGGCAGAAACTCAGTTTCACAAAGCCAGAGCCAAAGAGATGGGCCTCCCTATGCACAAATACTTTGAGTTTAGGGAAGAACAACTTAAGGCTCTGGAAGAGTTAAGAAAAGAAGAACAATCTGCCAAAGCTGCTAAGTCTCTTGCCCTCCAAGAAGCAAAGAAAATAAAAATGTCTACCGTGGAGGTGCAAAAGAAAATAATGGAAGCTGCCAAGCAATCAGCAGGAGAAAAAGGGAAGGAAGTGGAAAAAGGTACTCAGGTCTCAGTGACCAAATCAACAGTACCTTCTGCCAGAGCCAAATTCCATTTTGACAACTTGGCCAAAAAGAAATTTCATGATGTTGCTACTAGAAGGCTGGCCAAGGAAGGAATTGTCAAAGCTGTTCCCATATCAAGAAAAGGCACTCAGTGGAAACTTCAGATCACAAGGATGGGTGCAACAGGCCCTGAATTGGAATCGTATGATCACGCTGATGTGGCTCAAATGGGTTACAGGGAATGGGTGGAACTGGCAGTTGCCCTGAGCCAGTCTAAGTCAGAAACGGCTAAGACTATCAGGGCATACATAAAGAAGCTGATGGAGAGAGTGAGTGAGTTGGGCCTGATCCCTAAAGAAGTCAAAGAGGGTGTCTCTGTGACATCCCCTAAAATCAAGGCCAGAAGGAAAAAGAGAGATTCAGAGCTGGAAGAACTCCTTATGATGATTGAACAAGGAGATTATGCTGTGGAAATTAAAGGAGTTGACCACAGCCTGCCTGAAGGAGTTGAATTTGAAGATGGCAAAGTGATTGAAGAGCCTGAGTTAGGGGCATTTTTTGTGGATCCCTTATCTCAGAAGAAATGTTTTCAAAGAGCTTCTGACCTACACAAAGTTGGTCTTAAGCAGCTTGCAGCCTTCAGAATTGCCACCTCCTTCAGTCAGTCCAGCCAATGGAGAGCAGCTGTCTGGGAAGAGCTGAAAGGATTTTATGACAGAGGTGAGCTCCAAAGTTCTAACTTTATGTTTCTTACAGCTGAACTTGAAGAACATGAAGAAACAAGGGAAGAACTTTTAAAAAGATTCAAAGAAGGGATGCCACCCCCTGTCGAATGAAGTCCACCTGCCATCTGGGTAGGTGAAGAATGGAAGCTGTCCATTAGTTGGACAGGCTTGCCATTATCTGCTCCCGTCTCAAACAGTCCAAATCTTGTACATAAGTTGTACACTCTGTACATTAGTTGTACACAATTACATTAGTTGTAATTTTTTATTTTTTACATTAGTTGTAAAATACATTAGCACATTAGTTGTACTTTTGTAAGAACATATGTTGTTCAAGTATAGTCAAGAATCAGTGTATATATAAACTGATCTTTTACTTTACTGTAATGTTGTAATTTTATTTCAGCAAATGTACTGTAAAAATATATAGTGATTTTTGACAAAACCAGCTTGGACTGGTTATTGCAAATAGGGGGAGATTGTTAGGCACAAAAAGGCCTCAGTCAAACCTGCTCTACATCTGAGGGGGAGATTTTATATTCAAACCTGTTGATGCATTTGAAGGTTGTATTTAAGGCCTGTTATATGCCTTATTGAAACCTGAAAATGATTTGCAATATCAGTCTAAAGCTGTTCTATACGTTGCATGTGTTGCAACCAAGACAGTTTGTCCAAGCTGATCAGTCTGCTGATCAGGCTGGACATAAACTGTCTACGCTGCTCTACACTGTTGAGCAGCTTGGGCACTTTTAAAGTGTTCTGTTCTTTGTGAACAGAACCTGTTCTTTGTGAACAGGCTAAACACTTTATGGAATTAGTTTCCAAGTCATCATGTATTGTTTTTAACTACCAGATCAGTTTACACAGTTGAAGACAAAGTGGAAAGCAGAACCGCTCAGCCTGCCCAAGCTGTTCTGTTACATGAAGACAAACGGATATTTGAAAAAGGGTGACAGACCTTTTTCTTATATCAAAATAGGCCTTTACAAGGAAGAAAGACGCAAAGTTGACATTCCTAAAATGGTTAAAGGCAATGCAACAGTAGAAAGTAAAAAGACAAAAGTTCTGCACAAGAGAAGGCAAGTCTGCTTTTCAGAAAAGTGCAGAAAAGTTATATTGTCTTTTCAAACAAGACTTCTCCTTTTTCATTCTGCCCAATGAAGATGTTTCTCTTAGATCCTCTAAGTGAGTATAAAAGGAAGCTTCTAAGGTCAGAAAGAATGTGAAGAAAGCTAAGTGCTTAAACCAAGAGTGAACATGCAAGTGTGATATTCATGCATGCAAATCTTCTGTAAACAAGCTTCTGTGTGTCTAAGCTGTTTACCAAAGCTGTTCCTTAAAGTCTTGTAAAATACAGTGAGTGCATCTTAGTGAGTGTGTTCATTGTAATCTAGTTTGAGTGTGTCTTAGACTAGAAACCATACTGTTGTATTCTGTCATCTCAGCTTGAACAATTCCGCAGTCAAGCTTGTTTGTAATTAACATTTGTTGATAATACATACAAACATTGAGAAAAAGAGTGTGTAGTTTTTAAATACTGTATTCACCCCCCCCTCTACAGTTTATTACTATATACTTTGGGAACCTTTCGGGACCTACAAACTCAGCGAAAATATTGTCTTGACTTGTTATCTGAATTTGGTCTTCTTGGTAGCAAACCTGTTAAAAATCCTATTGATCCTTCTGTTTTCTTGGCCTCAAAAGGTTATGAAGGAGACTCTGATGTTCTGTTAATTAATGTCACTGAATACCAAAAATTGATTGGAAAGTTAATTTACTTGACACTTACCAGGCCTGACATCACATATGTTGTACATGTTTTGAGTCAGTTCATGCATAGTCCAAGACAATCTCATTTAAAGTGTGCTTTAAGAGTTTTAAGATATTTAAAAAATGAGCCTGGAAAAGGTCTTAAATTTCAGTCAGTAAGTTCGAATGTTTTTAGGCTTTCAGCCTTTGTCGATGCTGATTGGGCAAAGGCTGTTATGCTAAGAAAGTCTGTAACCGGTTTTTGCGTGTTTTTGAATGGAAATGTTGTGTCTTGGAAAAGTAAAAAAACAAGCCACTATCTCTAGATCTTCTGCTGAAGCAGAATATAGAGCGTTGGCTACAGTTGTTTCTGAGATTATTTGGATTCTCAAAGTGCTGCAAGATTTAAATATTTTTGTTGAGCTTCCTGTTCAGGTGTTTATGGACAGTAAGGCTGCTATTTCCATAGCATCAAATCCTGTTTTCCATGAACGCACGAAACATTTTGAGGTGGATTTGTACTTTGTCCGGGAGAAGGTAACTGCAGGTATAGTTCAACCCTTGAAAGTTGAATCAGCAAATAATGTTGCAGACATTTTTACAAAAGGTTTATATGTTCAACAACATGAGCATTTAACTGATATGTTAAAATTATTAAATGTTTTCCACAATCAACTTGAGGGGGGATGTTGAAAATATATCTCTTATTATGGGTCAAGTTGATTTTGGGTTGTGGACTTGGAGTTGTTGTGATCTGCTGGACTGGAGTTGTTGTGATCTGCTGGGCTTTACTCCAGCTGGTTTTACTGGGCTTAGTCCAGCTTTCAGCTGATTTTATTTCTGAGGTACACGCGGGTAATATCAGAATTTGGCTAAGGGCAGTTTAGTCATTGTAACAGCTTTTGTCTATAAAAGAGGTTCTTGTGCAGGTGCCCTAGCAGAGCAGCGTTTCATTTCCTTTGTACGTTATTTCAGCCTTTACGTCTTCTTTCGTTTTCTTGTTGTATTTTACGTATTTCATTTAGGGTTTTGTACAGATCAATCTTAGATCTATAGTTTCAGTTGTAATAGTTTGTGAGAGTGATTCTTCACCTGTTGGTGAACTGAATCACGGAGCGTTGTAGTAAGGTTTGAGTTGTATGTTTTAGATTGGCTTAAGGCCGGTTATGTTAAGGTTGATTTCTGGAATATATTTGAGTTTTCTTGTTTTGTTTCTGTGTTGATATCATATTTCTCTACACTTGGACTCCCAATGTAACCAGTACACTCCGGTCTGCTTATTTTCGATACGATTCTAATTTTAATATTTAGAGTATCTATCAGCCACGGGTGGAGCCGAAAGCCACCTGAGGTCTCACCAGTCACCATTACTTGTGGTCTCGACAAGTTTATTTGTCTGATGTCAACAGACACTGAACAGTTGTATAATTAATAAGTTATAAAATCTATCTTTTACTTATTGGACTTTATAATTTTTTTATATGGAATTACTTATACGATAATATGAATATGTGATTGGTTTATTTGTTTAATATTTGTTTTTTTTTTTCAAGTTTTAAAAGTATTTTACTTTATTAATTAGAAGTATTTATTAATTTGTGCACCCAATTTGCATTGTTATGTTGGGTTTCTTTTTATCTTAGCTTTAGACCCGATCCGCCTTTATAAAAAAAATCCTGAAAATCTAACCATTTTTTTAGAAAAAAATTCATTAACTAACTAACTAACAAAAGTGACTCCAAGATGAAGACGCAATCACCAAAACAAAAAAAAAAAAAAAAGAAGAAGAACAATCCATCCAACAACCCTTAAAGAACAAAAGACATCTAAGAAACAATTGAAAACGGAATATCAATCCAACATATGGATTTGTAGGAGCCTTATGTACATAGGTTGTACTGTTCTTATCTTCACGGATTGGTTGTAGGTTTTTATCATATCAGACAAACAAATGGCAATGTATTGTTTGATGCTGTTGTTAAAGGTATTGTTTCAAGTCGCAAAATTACTATTCCGTCCCATGTTCAAGGGAAGAACACAAGGTTCAAAGTTGACACTATGTTCACACACTGATGACAAATTCATGATAATTATATCTTTTTGTGAAGTTATCGTCACTTCTATCAAATCTTTTTATGTATTTATATACAACATACATATGTACATGTATGTGATATATGTGTGAATCATTGGTTTAAATTTTATAAATTGTTGGTTTTTAGGGTCTCATTGTCCGAGTTCTTACTAGACCACAAACACACATGGAAACCCAAAGTGCGGCATCCGAAGAGGCCTCTGAGTCACAATTCTTATGTTGTATGTTGACAAAATAGAGATAGGTCAAAAGACCAAAAACATAACAAAATGACAACCATATATACTAAAATTGTAATTTTAATGCGAAAAGTACGATGACCATAATTTCTATATAACCACAGGGACAAAAGTTGTAATTTACCCTTAATAATAATTATTAATAAGCAATGGTAAAATGACCATTCTAAATCGTTAAAGGGCGAAATTCGTAACAAAATATCAACCACAATAATTGTCAGTGTAATTTTTAAATTTAGGAATTCAATCCATAATTTTTAATAAATGACATGACAATCTAACAAAATGACAAGTGACAGAATTAAAAAAGAAGATGTCAAATGGTAGTTGTCTTTTACTCTTTTAATTATATTTATTTACAAAATAGATTGGATAAGATTTGAAATTAAGTTTAACTTAGAGTTCATATTGATAAACACATAAAGCATATGATAGATAAACACATAAAATATTTTTTGATCAGATATATACACACACCAATAAAATTACGTAATAAAAAAGATATTATTAATGTATTTGTAATTATAACTATATATAGACATATTTTAACTAAAAATCGATGTTACCAAAAAAAATATATTTTTTGATTGGGCATCTAAAACTTTTTTTTATTCTATTTATAGATAAAAATTTTTAAGGTAAGTTGACTCTATCATGTACATGTAATTAAAATGATAAAATCCAATAATTGCATAGTAGATAGATTTATAAATTATTGTCATGTATTTTTAATAATTGAATGTTATTGAGAAGTCAATAACTTTAATGTTGGAAGCATTATTTTTCAGTTAACCAAATTAAATTCATATTGATATGGCCAGTTAATGATATCATTTTTAAAATAGTTTTCAAAATTTAATTAAAACAATATATAATATACCCATTAAAGATATATTTTCCTACCCACAGAAAATTTAAAAGAAATTTGCCGGTGCATTACTCTTCTTACCATAGTAATAGTATAATGAAAAACTTATATAGCAATAATGTCTTGATAAATATCTATAAAGTTTAAGACTAGAAATGATACAACGAAAAACTTAATGTACTTTAAACGTATAGATACAATTGTGCTAGGTCACATTGTCATAAAATCTAATAATGTATTTATCTAATACTACTTATAATTAGTAGTTGGAATGATTCGATGCTCGAACCGGAATGAAAAACAATAAGACTATGTTTGGTACAGAGAATTAAGGCTAGGGAAATGGAATTAAGAGGAATTCTCATGTTAACAAACATGAGAATTTTCTTAATTCCATTTCCCTAGCATTAATTCTCTCTACCAAACGCACCCTAAAAGTGTTTGTATAATAGAAGAGAACTACTTTTATATACACACACACACATTAAAAGAACAACAAGAGGCACGAAGGTTCGACGGCGATGACAAGAGCTCTACACACACACAAACATGCGCGTGCGCACATTAAAAGCAAGCCAGGTGTGACGGCTTGAAAAAATATGAGCGAAACTAAGCTAATGTACGTGTCCTCAAGGTAAGACAAAATGTAGAACAAAAAAGATTGCCGTCACTCAATGCAGACAAATGGGAAGAAGGACAGTTGTGACATGAAAGAGATGAGACGGGAGGAGGCAGGTACTTACCATGTAACGTATTGAAAACCTCATATGTATAATGTATTACAGTTACTAATATTATAGTATTGGATGATTAAAAAGAATATTATATACAAAATAAATAAAGATAATAATAAGCGGTTATGTTTTCTTTTATACCGTCATTATTTGATAATGATTGAATAAAAGATGCATCCTTTTGATAATAGAATATTTTTTAATTATAAAGATAATTAAAGGATAATTCTATTTACTAGGTTTTTTTATGATGATATTTAAGAGTTTTATTAGCAATTGAACACCTCATTATATAATCATCAAACTGTGCACCCCGGCATCATACGGCCACACACAAACACACACTAGGTGTGTTCTTTATTCTTCACTTGAGATTTTTGGCGTTTGCTCGAATGTGTTATCACCGGTCAATACGGAGAACTTTCCGAATGAGCATTCTTGCATTACTAGAAAGGTATATTCTATTCGTGTATTACTTTTAGCCTATCATATGTTCTACTTGATATGATCTTGTCGATGTTTGTGTTTTAGTATTTCGTTGCATAAAAGTTTATGTTGTTTTTAAAAACCTATGAATTCATTTCATATACGATGAAATGAACCATTTAATAAATAAATCAAATTAATTAGTTCACTATTGTATTAATTAACTGCCTCAACTTTACAACTGAATGATACATTTATAAAATCAACATGATCAATTTGATAATCAATAGATTCATTAACATTGACTAATCTACCCGTAACAATAATTAAATAAATAATGACACTCGTTCTTTTGTTATTACTTCTCATTCTCTCATATTAGAAATCTTCTCAATTGATCCAACCCTTCTCTCCCTCTCCCTATAACAATGTTCAATGAAAAATATTTATGCATCGAAAAACAACGGACTTGGAGAACCACAATTCATCATAAAAGAAGACTGTGTGAATCATGATCACTTGATAAAACTTATGGTCGGTCCAAGTCGAATTGCAATGCATCACAATGGAATACATAGTGCATCACGCAGGGGGATTGTGCTGCAAATGAAAGGGATTGTGCATCATGCGGCGAAGATTGTGCATCAAGATTGCACTCGGTATGGATTAAATATATATCAAACAAATAGAACAACCATAACAAGAAGTAATATTCATATATGAACAAACTACTTCATTACTTTTTCAGATTTTTTAACTTCTCAAATTATCTTTTCCCACACACACACACACACACACACACACACACACACACACACACACACACACACACACACACACATATATATATATATAATGAGTGAGAGAAAGGTTCAAAAAAGTACGTCTCGAAATCAAGTGCACCCGAATGTACCAACCTTAAAAATTTTTAAAATTTAATTTTTCACAACTATATTTAAATTAACGCTATACACATGATATATTAATTTCACATACATGCATGCTTTCTGTGTCATTAAAAATTATGTAAATGTTTATGCACATTTATGTGAATGGTCATCCAATTGAATGCTCATTCATACCATTCACATGATCTTTTTTTTATTATTCACAAGATTTATTATGTTGTTTCTTTTCATAAAAGGTCTTAGAATGTTGTATTATACATGCCTATGCAAAAAAATATATATGTGAATGATCATTCACAACAGGATACGCAAGAATCTCATGGGTACGTTGATAAACCTGATTATATATATATATATATATATATATATATATATATATATATATATATATATATATATATATATATATATATATATATATATATATATATATATAGGGGTGGGTTCAATGAAAAACCACTATGCACGTGAAAACCATGGAAACTTACGCATACCGTCCGATTTGGTGCATTTCATGAAAAACGCGGTGGCATGATCGTAAATAAGGTAATGCATCATGCGGGATTTTGATGTATCACGCGGAAAATTTGATGCATCACGCGAGATTTTGATGCATCACGCGGGGAATTTGATGCATTTGTGGTGGTGCAGTGCGGTTTTCACAAGTTTTCAGGTGCATTGTGGTTTTCCATTGAACTCCTCTATATATCTATATATCTCTCTCTCTCTATATATATATATATATATATATATATATATATATATATATATATATATATATATATATATATATATATATATATATATATATATATATATATATATATATATATATAGGGGTGGGTTCAATGGAGAACCTTATGCATCGAAGAACCTTGGAGAACCACAATGCATCGCTAGAAAAACTGAAATGCATCACGCGGGAATTTGATACATCACGTGGAAATAATGTAAAAAATGATGCATCACGCGAGAATTTGATGCATCACGTGGAAATAATGATGCAATACGGGGGAATTGTGATGCATTTGTGGTGGTGCATAGAGGTTCTTCAAGGTTCTTCGATGCATGGAGGTTCTCCATTGAACCCACCTCTATATATATATATATATATATATTCAAGATCAATGGGGTATCATGTTAGACTGGGGTACCGGGGTACCGTTTACAGCCAATCATTTATAATTGATATTATTAAGTAATACATAAAATTCTGTTTAAAATTGAATCCCACGTCATTTAATGTGAGGGGTAAAATAGGTATGAAAAGTTTTAAATGAGAATCAAATATTATCTAAATTCCTAGAATTTCTCATTTGCAGTTAATAATTCTGTTGACCACTTTAGCGTTAACCCTCCATTTAAATCGATTTCTTGTTGTCGTCTGCTTCAAATTCGACTTTTACCATTGTCTTCGTATACTACACATGTTCAAATTCTTCAATATGGTTTTAAATGCACATGTTCAATACTGCACACGTATATTACAAATGTTCAATACTGCACATGTTTAATTGTTTTATCCTTATATATTCCCTTGTTGCACATGTTCAAATTATTCAATATGGTTTTAAATGCAATCACCAGTATATTGCACATATTCAGTATCCTTATTGAACATGTTCAATAAGTTCTTTATAGTAGCTAAGGGTATCAAATCCCTACAATTAAGGGATTTCCTAAATTACTAATTATTATCTATTAATTAAAATAAAACATATTGACTATATTACCCTTATGTACTTGTAACCAAACGTGGGTAGACTCGGGTTCCCCAGTCTAACATGATACCCCGTTGATCCCGACCCTATATATATATATATATATATATATATATATATATATATATATATATATATATATATATATATATATATATATATATAGAGAGAGAGAGAGAGAGAGAGATAGGATCATTGCAGAACCTAAATTTAGTGTAGAACCGTAGAACCAATATCGTCCATAGATTAGATTAATCTAATGGTCTTGATTAAAACCATAAAGTTTGGAATTAATGAAAAAAAAGATTGGCATTAGTGATTTTTTAATTCGGGTAAAAAAGGAATATATTGGAAATAGCAAAAAGATTGACATTAGTAAAATAAATATCTTTTTTCTTTAAATTAAAATAACATTAATATGATTAATTGTTAAATCAAAAAAATTATACCATAAAAACGAGAATTTTATACTCTTTAAAACGAGACCGGTCATGATATATTTTTTTCGAAAAAATTTTACGTGTTTATTTTTCGAAAAAAAAATTACCCAGACCTCGATGCAATGTAGCATGGACGATATCATTTAATGTCGAATTAACACTTGATATCGTATATTCAACGTCGATGCAACATTGCATTTACATTCAAAATTAACAGAACCAAAATAATGGTCAAAATTAGTAGTCAAAAGTTGGTTGATTTAATGAGAACAGTAATGATATATTTTTTTTAGAAAAAATTTTACGTGTTTATTTTTCGTTTAAAAAAAATTACTCAGACCACGATGCAATGTAGCATGGCCGATACCATTCAACGTCGAATGAACACTTGATGTCGTATATTCAACGTCGATGCAACACTGCATGTACATTCAAAA
Source organism: Centrapalus pauciflorus (assembly GCA_020465985.1). NCBI lineage: Eukaryota > Viridiplantae > Streptophyta > Magnoliopsida > Asterales > Asteraceae > Centrapalus > Centrapalus pauciflorus. The sequence continues at coordinate 672,205 of JAANYP010002386.1, read as the reverse complement.
TTAACATAACCAAAATAATGGTCAAAATTAGTTGTCAAAAGTTGGTCGATTTAATGAGAACAGTAATGATATATATTTTTTTTAAAAAATTTTACGTGTTTATTTTTCGTAAATTTTTTTTACCTAGACGTCCATTCAATATATTATATAGAGATCATTCAATGTCGAATTACAGTTTATGTCACACATTCAACGTCGAAGTGACACTATATATCATATATGCAACACTGCATGTACCTTCGATATTAAAAGTGTCAAAAATGGTCAAATAGGTCAGTCAAATTTGGTGTGCTACTATTAATTTAATGTTAATTGCATAATTATTATCTTATCCCTAATGTTATATAATAATCCAATGCTTTAGATTGGTTCTATAGTTCTGCACTAAATTAAGGTTCTGCAATGATCCCAACCCTATATATATATATATATATATATATATATATATATATATATATATATATATATATATGTGTGTGTGTGTGTGTGTGTGTGTATGTGTGTGTGTGTGTGTGGTGTGTGTTTGTGTTTGTGTGTGTGTGGTGTGTGTGTGTGTGTGTGTGTGTGTGTGTGTGTGTGTGTGTGTGTGTGTTGAATTTTAAATTTCAAAATTAACTTTTTTCAAAACATATAGTATTATAACACAATGATTATTTAATTTTTTAAAAATTAAAAAATAGAATTTTACGTATATTTTTACTATTATGTTTTACGAAAAATTAACTTAACAATAATTATGGATTAACAACCATCACTATAAAAGTTTATCCACTTTTTGTTAAATTTTCTATTACCTTAACACCTAACTTTTTTGAAAATTCAGTTATCATCTTTCTAACGTAAAATAATACACACTACAAGAAAAGTGTCATGTAGTGTGACACATACTTTTATTGACACAAAAAAATTGTCATTATATCTTACTTTTAGTTACACTTATGAAAAAGAGTATGTATAGAACAATCTTTAGTGACGATGCGGAGTACCAACGGCTAGACGGTAAGACCCCGTGCACCTTTACTATAGCTTCGCAGTTACCCACATTTTTTCTAAATTAGTGATACAAACACATACATTATTAGTCATTATATATCTATACCCACTCCACATTTATCCACTCTTTATGTTGTCAAAAAAGTGTCACTGTAGGTATCATAATCATTCACCTACACAACAAAAAAGTGGGTAAAAGTAGAGTGAGTATAGATATATAATGACTAATAATGTATATGTTTGTGTCACTAATTTAGAATAAGTGTGGGTAAAAGATTGCTCTATACCTACTCTTTTTCGTAAGTGTCACTAAAAGTAAGAAATAGTGACACTTTTTTTTGTGTCACTAAATGACACTTTTCTTGTAGTGACATTTTCACAAAACTACTAAAAAATCAAACTTTAAATTTGAAATTTTTATCGTTAAAATAGTTTTCGTTAAAAATTTCTCACATGATTTAATGTCTATATAAACATTCTTAAAACATTCATGTGTGTACAAATTAATTAATTATTAAAGATATATGGTGAAAACAATTATTTTGATCATTTAAATATTGGTTTTCAAATTTGAAATGGATTCCAATGAAATAAAAACTAAGACATGATAATAGACGTAATTATAGTTGATTATTATATTCATTTAATTTATCTGTCAATCCTTCAATAACACCATGCAAACTTAAAAAAGTTGTCTGTCCTTTTACCACATTAATATTTATTCATAATCACAAATTCATCATCGATCACAATTCATAATGTTATGTACGTAATAAAAATGTTAGAATCCATTATTTTACCCCATTTAATTATTATGTCTTTAGTTATTTTTATTTATTGAATTTTATCTCCATGATATGATTGGTAATCAAATATATATGTCAAATTGGACAAGTTGAGCAATGTTTGAAAACATATAATGTTACCACACCTTTGTTTATTTATTGTTTATTGTGATAAACTTCTTTTTATATTATTCTAATAATCTAATAAACGAATTAAAATTTTGATGATTGACATGTTGAATAGCCCTTCTATCTTTAATTGAGATAATGACTTTTCCATCCCTAGATATTATAATATTGAGTGACAATTAATGCTAATTAGTACAATTTATTTATCTATAGGAAAAGATGGTCTTAAATCTCATTTAGGGGGTGTTTCATAACACTTATCAGGCTCTGATAATATTTAACTTCTTATTCGGTAAGAAGAAAATACTAATAAGTGCGTTTGATATGCATAAGACATGAGAGTCAAAATTCCCACCCTAGACTACCCTTACCCCACACCCTACCTTACTCCACCCTATCCCTACCCCCCCCCCCCCCCCCCCCCCCCCACCCTAGACCCCTCACCCCACCCCACCCCACCCTCCCCTCAACATACCCTACCTCAACCACCTCACCCCATCCTATGCCAACTACCCTTAACTTATGTGTACCACCTCAGCCCCACCCTCAACCCTACCTACTCCACCCCCATACTTACCCTAGCCCACTCTACCCTACACTACCCATCAAACCTACGCACCCCAGGCCACCACTTCCCTTCTCCCACCCCACCTTAACCTTATCCCACCCCACCTACCCCTACCCCTCGAACCTACCCACCTCACCCCTACCCTACCCTTACCCACCCATCCCACCCACCTTACCCCTCAACCTACCCACCTTACTCGTACCTAACCCTACCTTACCACCACACTACCCTACACCATTACCCGACCCGACCCTACCCTTTACCCATATTTATTATAACGAGAAATATTCCAACAATTTTTGATAAAAATTTTTATTTTTTAATAAAATATCTATATAACTTATAAACTTTGGTTATGTGGAAGTTTATAAACGTAACCTTATAAACTTGATTAAAACTTATAAACTTGAATTGCTATTTGATTCTTGGAAACATGTTGGTTATATGTAATGCATTTATGTTACTTGATTATAACTTATAAACTTAAATTGGTTTCTTACTTGAATCTTGTTAATGCTATTTGAATATTTTAAATGTTTACATGAATCACTTTGATTCAATGATATTATTGAAACTTGATACTTGACTTTAATCAATGATATTGGTTTACTTGAATCTTGATATTCTTATTTAGTTATGTTTCTTGAATGCATATATGTTAGTTGATTATAACCTATAAACTTGAATTGATTTATTACTTGAATCTTGTTGAAGCTATTTAAATCTTTTAAAGGATTTGCTTGAATCACTTTGATTCAATGATATTATTGTTACTTGATACTTGAATTTAATCAATGATATCAGTTTGGTTTTGAAAATGAATATGTAAAATTAATAAATAAATAAAAAACAAAATGGATGAAAGAACATTAAACTCAAACAAGGGAAAGTAGGAACCTAAATAACGCTATCCACAAATTGTTCAAGCAGCTACCATATGTAACGGTATCAAATTAAAAAGAAACTAGTAAAGATCTTGTTGACTTAAATTTTGATTCTACACTAAGGAGGCGTTTGATTCGTGGACTTTTTTTACAACAAAAAGAATGGTTGCAACAAAATTCATAACATTCAAAATATAAGATCCATTGTGAACACTTTATTCGTTGTGAAAATTGTAAACAAATAAAAAAAATACATATGAACATTCATATGTTGACGAATAAAGTGTTCACAAAAGATATATATATATAGGGAGTGGATCAAATGAGAACATTTCTTAAAATGAAGACGGTAAGAACCAATAATAATATGATATGTCATCCTTTTTATTTAATTTAAATTAAATTAAATACATTTGATAGTCAATTAATAAGAAAGGTTTCAATCATCTAAATCAATCATTCTCTTTCCTCCAAATAATTCACTTTCTTTTTTTCTATCTAAATTTAATGGATAAAGAAGCACACACGAATGTGATTCAATGTTTCTTATGAATCATTATTGTTGATTGTGTGGACAATTAGTAGTGAACCGAATGTTTGTATTAATTGTGAATCGTCAATATAGTGAATCACACATTTTTTAGTCGTGAATCATACATGTTTAAGTCGTGGATCATACCCTTGTATTTATTGTGAATCGTCGGTGGTGTCGTGAACCATGACGGTATCGCAAATCATCGGTGATGTGGTGTATCCCAATAATGGTGTGAATCATCGATGATATTGTGAACCATAGCAGTGTCATGAATCTTCAAAGTGAGAGACAGTGCGTGTAATTTGGTAAGTAAGAAAATTATGAATTGATTGCCTAATTTAATTTTTTCTTTCTTTAGTTCAAATTAATAGTGTGATGAAATGTCGTAGTTTCATTGGTTCTCACAGTCTTCATTTTAAGGACGGTACTCACGTTAACCCTACCATATATATATATATATATATATATATATATATATATATATATATATATATATATATATATATATATATATATATATATATATATATATATATATATATATTCAATGGAAAACCTATATGCATCGGAAAACCCAAGAACCACTTTATAGTCATTGGATCAGGTGATGCATCACGCAGAAAGTCAATGCATCACGCGGAGGTTCAATGGAAAACCACAATGCACCTGAAAACTTGTGAAAACCGCACTGCACCACCACAAATGCATCAAATTCCCCGCGTGATGCATCAAATTTCCCGTGTGATGCATCAAATTTCACGTGTGATGCATCAAAATCCCGCGTGATGCATCACGTTATTTACGATCATGTCACTGCGTTTTTCATGAAATACACCAAATCGGACGGTATGCGTAGGTTTCCATAGTTTTCAGGTGCATAGTGGTTTTCCATTGAACCCACCCCTATATATATATATAGACACACACACAGAGAGCATAAAATAGTAAATAGGAGGTAGGGAGCGGTTCCAAGTTCCAACAGTATATATATTAATATATATATATGATTATGAATGTGGTGATCATTTTCACGTATATCTTGTGAAAAAATCGATCAGACGGAGATAGAAGAAGAGGTACGTACACCCGGAAGAAGGACAGCACTAAATATACAGGAAAAGGTGACATTTGGAGAAAATGGTTTCAGAAGTGATAGGGCGTTGGAAGACAAGAAACTGAGACAAGTTTTGAAGTTCGTTCCTCCAACATAAATATTTAACCAACATCCATCAAGCCAAGTACCCCCACATGTTTTTTCTATTATTTATGCATGCCATTGCTATTGCCATATATATATATCACCACTTAATTTTTTATATATAGTTATCATATTTAATAAAAGTTGGTGGGATCAATTGTGTATATTTTATTCGTTGTGAATAACTATAAATGTTTTCGAATCTTAAGAATCTTTGTTACAGAAATTATTATGAACCCTTTGAATCATATATTCATATGCAACTTGATGAATCCTAAAAATCATTTTGAATCCAATGAATTTATGGATTCCTATTAATATTGTTGGATAATATTAATCTTATTGTAGACACTGCTATGAACATTTTGCATTATATTAATCTTGTGGTAGACACTTCAATGAAACATTTTGATCATTTTTTTAACGACAAACTAGTCTATCTTTACTTCTAATCTACCCTTCTGCCCCAAGTGGGGATTTCTGAACTTACATTTACTACCTAAATTTCAACTTAACTCCGACAGGAGTTGAACCCATGACCTCACACTTACATATTACCCATCATATGAATCTTGTCACAAACATTTGTTGTTATATATATACACTCTCACACACACACAATTATGTTCGTGTGCTTAGGTTATCATGAAAAGTTAATATATCTTGAGAAATGTAAGAAATACTATGTTTCAATAAATTTGTATGTTGATTCACTCATTTTATATGTTAATTCACCTATTTTTGTATTTGTAATTCATAAACTATAAATTCAAATTATATATAGATTTGGGTTCAAATGAGTACCACTAGTTTTGCGGAGTACCGGAAGTACCTCGCTTAAAATTATTTTTTTTTTAATTTTTTTCATAAGCATGTTTAAATTAATAATATAAGACTACTTGCAAAAAATCACACATAAACACACACTATAACTATGTTCACATGAACTGCACTGTTGTGAACGTATGTTCACATGAATTTTTCCACGTTCACATGACTTTTAAGAGGCTACGAAGTGTGAATGCGTATGATTCTTTTACAAATATGCTTATATTATTTGTTACTAAATGAATATGAAAAAAAATTAAAAAAAAAAAAAACTTTTTTTCGGAGGATGTTCACATCTTAAACCCGTGTGTTCACAGGTACTCACGGTACTCTGCATTTTTTAGGTACTCACACGAAACTATAGAACCTAACTTTGGTGCAGAACTGTAGAAACATATATTCGATGTTGATTTATACACGTTTATTCGATGTTGAATATATATAAAATTCAGATGATTCAATGTCGAGTATTAAAAAAATTAAAAATATATAAAAATCATCAGTCACATTTTAAAGATGATAAAATTTTTATTTTTATATTATAACCTTTTGATTTAAAAATTAATGATTCATATATTACTTAATTTTATAGTTGATTCTGCAGTTCTGCACCAAATTTAAGTTCCATAATGAACCCTATCTCTGTCTCTCAATATATATATATATATATATATATATATATATATATATATATATATATATATATCTGTGTGTGTGTGTGTGTGTTTAGGTTATCGTGAGAAACAATATGATTCACTAATTTTGCATGCTGATTCATTAATTTTGTATATTGATCCACCTATGTTTGATTTTTTGATTCATAAACTATAATTTCAAATTATATGTGTGTGTGTGTGTGTGTGTGTTTAGGTTATCGTGAAAAGTTAAATATCTATTGAGAAGTGTGAGAACCATTATGATTCGCTAATTTTTTATATTGGTTCACTAAATTTGTATGTTGATTCACTAATTTTGTATATTGATTCACTTATTTTTGAATTTGTGATTCATAAACTATAAATTCAAAAATTAATGTAAAATAGTAATGAATTGTTGATTTATTTAATCCGGAATTTATGACTCGTTACTTATATGTTCATAAAATGATGAATCAATACGTAAAATTAATGAAACACAGTACTTCACAATATATATTTAACTTCTCATTTTTTATATATACAAGCTCTCTCTGAGCCAACAGAATTAAACTTTCATTGGGTTCATTGTCTTTATAGACTTTAATATACATAAGATTTATTATATTCATTACATTTCATGTTTTTGTATACACAAGCTTCAATAGGTTTATTGCATTTACAAGCTTTAATATTCACAAGATTAATTAGATTAATGGCATTCAAACTATGAAAATTAGTCATGTGTAACATGCAAATGTTTAATTGATGCTAATGTGTTAAATTTTTATTGGTGCTCATAGTGCTTACTTATTAAATGGTGCTTAAATAATTCTCATTCTATGTGTGTGTGTATGTGTAATCTAAAACAAAAAAAAATTTGTAACATAAATGAAAGTAGCTCGATCACAATAAGGATGTCAATATTGATATTTTATCTAACATCATTTTATACTTTGCAAGATCGGATCGTAAGATGTTATCTATATCGTCTTTTTTATACGCATTATAATTTTAATCAAATAATTATTTTTATATCCAATTATTGAAATATTTATATTCAAACATTATAACGAATGTTCAATGTAACCGTTAATGATTTTGATATCTTAATTACATCACTAAACATTTTAGTGTAATTGAACTCTAAAATTATATGCAAATTGTTGATATGCACAAGTTAGATGATTGACCCATGTTTACTTGTTTTAGTTAACAAAGTTGATTCAATATAATTATTTTTTATTATTTAATTTAAGGATCCTACTAAGGATCAATCAAGATCTTAATATCTTATTAATGATTGACCCGTTTTTGCTGCTCGTAAGATATCAAGATCGTGATATTAACAATCATGGATCATAAACATTCTAATAAAAAAGTTAAGGAGTGCAATGTATAAATTGCAAAACAACGACTTAGTGGTTGAATCTTAGAATACTTTAAAAATAAGTATTGAGTTCGACTCTCATAGTTTTAGTTTTTGGGTTTATTTGTCTTCGAAAAAAGTGAAGTATAAATTTATTCGGAAAACTAAAAAAATTTCATTCAAAAAAACTAAAACCGGAATAGTTCGTTATTCTTTCCATTCAAAAAAACTAAAATATGAAATAATTCATATTTTTTTTCGTTGAGAAAACTAAAAAGTAGAATGATTTGTACTTTTTGTTGTGTTTGAAAAAACTAAAAAAGCAAAATGGTGTGTAGTTTTTTCATTCATAAAATGGCAAATAATCAAAAATAGTAACAAAGTTTGACATTTGTATCATTAATTAGTAACATTATTTATTTTTTATAATTTATAGTAACAATTTTTTTTATTTTTTTTATCAATAATAGTAATTGGTGATCTGCAAACTTGTTTAGCTAATCACCAACAACTTTTCAGTTATCAAAAATGGTAACAACTTTTTATATTTTTATCAATAACAGTAACATATCAAATTAAACCAAACTATTTTTATTTTTTTAGTTTTTCTAAAATTTCATAAACACCAAAATAAACTCAATTTATGTTTCAATTTATTTAATTACATTACTACTATCTTTAGTGACTATTTTTTTAATTTCATTAAATTTATTTATTTACAATTTTTATTTTTCATAACCTTATAAATTTTTGATATATATTCTGAATATTTATTTACGATTAGATAATATTTGATTATTTGGGTTGTCAAAAATTGTAACACCCCGTCTTTGAGAAATAGTACGTGGATTTAATTTATTGGTTGGTTAAATTATTAATATTGTCTTGGGGCATTGGTATGGCGATTAGTGGAATGAACAAGTGTCGGGGTCGAGTATACATGTCATCGGGTTATAATTCTAGCAAATTATTAATAATTATAAGACCACATGAATTACAAACTAGCCCATCAACTTTTAAAACTAAAGAGAATTACAAATAAAAGGAAATACTAGAAATAAATTACATGGAAATAAAGAAATTAAATATTACAAAATAAATTCCACAAGATCGAAATTTAATATTTAACAGACTGTAATCAATTTCGTTAGGAATTTATTAAAAAACCAAACAATTTGTAGTTTATTTATTCCAAATGAAAAGTACTACGAATGAAAAGTATTGCGACCCACTCATTTTTGTAGTTTTCCTATGAATGGAAAAACCATGACTCATTGTGGTTTATAGTTTTATGAATGAAAAAAAACAAGACTCATTTTGATTTTTTGATTTTTAAATAAAAAAACTATGACCCATTTAGATTGGAAAAACTAAAAAATGGAACGATTTGTGTTATTTTGTTCAGAAAAACTAAGAAAAGAATAATCCGTATTAGTTTTTTAGTTGGAAAAAGTGAAAATTGAAATGAATCATAATATTTTTTCATTCATATTATATATAATCGTGAATAAATAATTGAATATTATCTATCCGTAAATATTCGGAATATAAATTTGGTTTATTTTGGTGGTTATGAAATATTAGAATACTTAATAAAATAAAAAAAATTATGTTTAATTTGATATGCTACTATTATTGATAAAAATCTGAAAAAATGTTACTATGTTTGATAACTGAAAAGTTGGTGACCTGCTAAACAGGTTTGCAAGTCACCAATTACTATTATTGATAGAAAATAAAAAATTGTTACTATAAATGATAAAAAATAAATAATGTTACTATTAATGATAAAAATGTCAAAATTTGTTACTATTTTTGATCATTTGCCATTCATAAAAACTAAAAATCGAAATGATTTGTAGTCTTTTTATCTAAAAAACTTTAAAAACAAAACGATTTTGTGGTGCTTTTCGTTTGAAAATACTAAAATGTAAATGGTTTGTAATTTAAATTAACATAATATATATAAATTTAGGAGATTTTGTAAACATGTAAAGTAATATATAAAAAGTTAAATTAATAATAATAGTAGTAGTAGGAGTTTGTAAAAATGGTTCTTTGACCATAATTGTAAAATGAATCTTTTCATTCAAATTTAATGACAATTTTAATGCAAAACGTTACGAATACAACTTTTAGGGGAAAAAAATGAAACTTTGGCTGCGTTTGACAATGATCTTTTAGGATCTTTAACTTTTGATTTTTGGATGCTCAAAGGCTCCGTTTGGTTGATAATAGCTTAAACATTTGATTCAAATTTGAAAGCTTTTCCACGAAAAGCTACTTGAAGTAGCTTTCAAAACGAGTTTGAGTTTTTAGTCAAACAAAATTACTTTTTTACCCTCCAAATAGTTATAAACTATAACTTTTAATTAATATCAATGTCTTTTTATGTTATTTAATACTAAAAATTACTAAATACATTTATAAAAACGAAAGGTTACAACTCTTTTAAAAAACTAAAGCCTTTAAAAGCTTCAGTAATAAAAAATTATAGCTGACAGCTCTAGCTGGTCGCGTGAAACATTGTTTGCATTGATGGTTAGATTAAAAGTTGAGAAGACATTTGCAGCTCCCAGCTCCCGATGCAACCGTATGATGAGACATTAATTGACTAAAAGCTAAGAAATATTTGTAGGCACTAAAAGAATTATTGTTTTCACCCATCGGTATTCAACACATGTCTAATGTTGTGAGTTTCGAGGTGATGATGGTTGAGTAAAATTACTCTTTTACCCAATTAACCTTTACTGCCCCCAACAGACCCTCTCAGCTCCCTCACGACAAAATTATACCTTAAAATTAAAACTGTTTTTATTTTCTAAATACAATGTACTCTCGCTCTTTATATTATTACCATGCACACGTGTAATCAATCCTTTTTTTTTTTTTTAATAAAATATTTCGTTCCCTGAGGTTTTTTCTAATTTTTTTTAGAACGTCAAGGTGAAAGTACATACACCAAAAAGAACAACACTTGAATAAATCATTCAACAAAAAATCACACAACCATCTGCTCAGTATCGAAATTTAACCCCAAAAAACGAACATTGAAACAAGTAAAACAAATTATGATTCAACATTACTTTAGAAGAAAAACCCTTCGAGTTCTTGAATTTCCAAATGGTGCAGAACATATACATAATTTCTTTTAAAAATAGCACCCTTGAAAATCTTAAACAAAATTTCTTTTTCTTAATTATATAAATATAAATCGTTACTTATAGTTTTTTTTTGAACAGCAGATGTTAGTGGTTAGTTGTTAGCATCATTGTTAAACACCTTGAGGGTGATGACCAAACCTCACACCTCCACTTAAGGAGAATCGCTCTTAGCAATGCTTGAACCCGAGACCTCAACCAAGGGAAACCCCTCAACCTTTGGTGGCTACGTATAGTTTTTATTAGTTTGCTTAATATGTATTTTAATATTATTAGTTTTTCATTCATTATATTTTTAAAACTCATTCATGTTTGTCATTACTAAGTGACACTTTATCACAAAAGAAAGATAGATAGAGTATTTATAATAACTTATATGAGGTGATTTCTTTCTTAAAACACACTAACTTAAGCATAAAGAATATTACGCGATGAGACAAAGTCTAAAAAGTCTATAATTATAATTATTATAGCATTATTTTAAAAGTCAGACCAGAATTAAGTGGCATTTGAACATTTGTATTTTGTCCCAAACTGGTTTAATCAAATAATCCATTTTACTATCTCTAAGAAATGATGATTAAAAGAGTCTAGGATGTTCCAAATATAGATAGACGGCTAGACTTAAACATTAAGAAATGGGCCCACAAGAAGATAGTTGAAGTGGGCCCTTTTGACAGTCAAGATGTTGGCATACATGAGACAATAACTCAGGGCCTTGTTTATCTGGGTTGGTGGTGCATGTATAACTTGTGGTCCAACCCCCACTTAAAAAGATGCCATGATTAATTCACAAAATCTTTTTTCAAATCACCGCTTATTCATATTATGCTAAGTATTTTATTATGGTCGTCGCTCTACTTTTTATTTAATATATATATTAGTTTATTACTCATGTATTACACGGATATTTTTAATATATATAAAGTATAATGAATTAAAAAGTAAAGAGTAACTAAATTGTCATTTATTTTATTACTCATGTTATTACACGTGTAATAATCAAATATTACATGTGTAATAGTTTATATTATATATATAATAGTTTCTATTAAATGTACAACATTTCCTAATGTATGTATCTTTTATATAAAAGAGTAACTAAATTGTCATTTGTTTTCTTCTCATGATGTCAAGTGGCATCTTCAACTAATGACAAGTGTTAATTACTATTTCAACATTAAATTAAAAATTTTAAATCACATTACTCTTAAGATAATATTATGGTTAGATATTTAAATCCTACAAAATCTCAACAAACAATATTTAAAAGATTTTTTGATTAATAATTATAATAATATAAAAATTATAATAATAGACTTAAAAGTTATTAATGATTAGTTTTTTTTTTTTTTTTTGTTGAAATGATTTATACATAAATTAATTACAATAAGATATATTAAATACCATTAGTATTTAAAAGTTCAATACTAATATTTACTTGAGTTAATTGCATAGATGGTCCTTTAACTATCCCCAAATTGCAGTTATCGTCCTTTTTTCAAAAACGTTGCAAATTGGGTAGTTTATGTATCGAAAAGTTGCAATTATGGTCCTTTCTAACAGAATCCGTTAAGTGTGTCTGTTAAGTCAAGGGCATTTTAGTCTTTTTAAGGTAAAGGACCATTTTTGCAATTTTTTCTTGCTATTTGCTTTATTATTATTATTATTATTATTATTATTATTATTATTATTATTATTATTATTATTATTATTATTATTATTATTATTATTGTTATTTAAAAAGAACAATAACTTGCAGACAGCCCCTTGTTCCAGCTAGATAACAAACAATTTTTCATCAAAATAAACCTAATCTTCAACCTTTAACCCATGGTAGCCATCACCCATAAGCACGTCACACCACCACCGACGACAATCACCAGCACGATCAGGTTTGCTTCATCGCCGCCTGCCCCTTCCTAATCTGCTCCGTCGTCGCCTCCGCCTTCCTAATCTACTCCGTCGCCGCTGCCACCGCCACCTCCCTTGCAGTTTAGTGCAGCCCCTTGGTTTTGAATGCTGTGTGTGTGTGTGTTTGTTCGTCCATCTACTTCGTCTTCTACATCAGGTCCTCTCTATTTCATCGACGACTCCACCGTACAATCCTTCGTCAACGACGAACCTCAATTCAAAATCAGCGTCGACGGCGGCGGTTTGAAACAAGTGCTGAGTCGCGACGGCGGCGGAGGAAGCCGGAGGTTGCAATCTAGATCTGGGTTTTGAAATCTGAATGTGTTCGTCGGCTTGGTACCAGATTTCAAAATTTTCCTCTATGGGTTTTGTTTGAGGTCTAGATTTGGGTTTTGATCATAAAGTTTCTTGATTTCGAATTGGTTTTTGGATTTCAATTGCGATCGGGATTGTGTTTTAGATGGCCAAAATGCCTGGATTGTGTTGTGAGCAAAGTATCTTTGTTTACTTCCTTTAAAGCCAACATCAATTCTTTCCCAATTTATTTTAGTCAAGCCTCTGATCATGACTTCTGCAGTTGCAAATGGAAGTCAGACTTATTGGTCATTAGATATAATATCAGTGTCTCTTATAAGTTATAACAAGAGATGAATAAAAAGATTCATAGTGAAGTGAATTACCTTCCATGGAGGCACTGGCTGCCTTGAAACTATGGGTTTTCAGATTTTGTTTATGTTTCAAAATTTGAATCTCTTCATGTTCTAGATCTGAATTTTTTGAAGATTGATCCATATTTTTGAGTTTGATTAATATTTTCATGGTGGCCGGAGGTGGTAACTGGAATGGACGGCAGTAGTTGCCTGGTTTGGGTTGGCTGTGACAGGCGTTGGCCGGTGGTAGTGGTGCCTGAGTAAGTGACCGTTGCCGGGAAAAGAAGTCGCCAGAAATGAGGAAATGGGTGCTCGGAATAAACGGGTCTTGACTGGAAAATGTTGGAACACCTAATCTTGATTTCGATTCCATAGATCGATTCATCAATGATGATATATTAATTGTGTTTGTTTGAATTTGGATGTTGGCCGGAGATGGGAAGAAGGTAGCCGGAGTTTTTCTGGGTAAAGTCCTTGGAGCCTTCAAAAGAAGAACAAACATAAATGGCAAAATAATGATAATAATAATAATAATATAAATAATAATAATAAAGCAAATAGCAAGAAAAAATTGCAAAAATGGTCCTTTACCTTAAAAAGACTAAAATGCCCTTGACTTAACAGACAAACAGAAATTTGCGACGAAAAAAGTCGTCGCTAAAAGTCCAGAAGTCGTCGCAAAATACCTTCTGCGACGACATGTCGTCGCCAAATGTTCGTCGCCAAAGGTCCGTAGCAAAAGGGTTTCTGCGACGACAAAGTCGTCGCTAAAGGTCATAAAGCTTTTGCGACGACAAAGTCGTCGCCAAAAATTTACAAAAAAAAAAAGGAAAAATATTTTTAATTACCTTTTGCGACGAAAATGTCGTCGCTAAATGTTTTCTAATTATTTTTTTTATTACTTTCTGCCACTAAAAGACCACTTATGAAATAAATTTATTTATTACTTTCTGCGACGACTTTGTCGTCGCTAAAAGTGTTTTTTTTAAAAAATAATATTTATATACTAATAATTTATTCCCTGTACATTTCTATTGATAAAGTAACTTAAAAGTTGCATAAACTAATTTTAAAATTAAATACAATATTGAATGCATTTGTAATAAAAGTTTACGAATTTGTTACATAATAAAAGGTTTACTAAAAAGCAAATACGTATTAAACTAGTCGTAATCATCCGAGTCCTCCTCATCATCATTCTCGCCATCATCATTCTCGAAGTTATCATAGTTGGTCGAAGGGACAACCGGTTGAAAGTCGGGAACCGGCAAGTTTGCATTTTTTAAGACGCTATAAATAGAACCAAGTTGTGCGTTAAAATCCGCACGAATAGCCGCATTATTTGCATCAAGCATATCTTGCACTTGTTGTCTCGTAAATACTTCTTGTTGAGGTTGAGAGCTCGAAGAAGAAGCAGAACCGGGTAACTTTCGACCCCGTCCACGATGGTGGCCACGCCGTTCCCCCAATACCTCTTGCAAAATTTGTTGATCATTTAATGGATTGGGACTCCCGGTTTGGCTTTGTCGAAGTTGCTCCATTCGTTGCTATAGAATTATAAGATGAAGAATAAAAATAGTTATTATAGGCATAAACACACAAAATCACTAATTTTTTAAGAATCCAACAATACTAGTTATTATATAAAACGACTAAACGTAATATATTTGTCAAAATATTTAAAATTTCGACAGCATAACTGCTATAAAATGGACAATCCAAAATTTTACATGTGTACAAAATGAATATATAACAATAATTCAACTTTCCATCAATTTAAAACACTATCACATCAATAATTTACTAACTAAACTAAAACGACTAAACACAATACTACTAAATCGACTAAACACAATACTACTAAAGCCAAATTTCCATCATAGTGTATATAACAATAATTCAACTTCCATCAATTTAAAACACTATCACATCAATAATTTGCTAACTAAACTAAAACGACTAAACACAATATATTTGTCAAAATATTTAAAATTTCGACAGCATAACTGTTATAAAATGGACAATCCAAACATTTACCTGTGTACAAAATTAATATATAATAATAATTCAATTTCCTAACAAATCAACAAATCAAAACACTATCACATTTAAGAACTTACTACTAATTTATGTGAATTTGTTAACTATAATTGTGTAACCATAAATAATCTATAAATACAAGCAAACACATCAACACACGTGTAAATTTACTACTAACTTACATGTCTCTCTTGAGCAACCGAGTTTACGTATTCAGAATTTCGTCGATGCATGTTTCCAAAATGATCGACCAAGTCTAGAAATTGACCCGTAACTGGGTCTCGCTGCCAAATTTAAAACAACAATTACAAAAACAATCACATTATTAAATTAATAAAAATAATAGCAATTATAAAAGAAAAGTACCAAATCATGTCGTATAGCGCTATACGATCGAGATCCATGCGTACTTGGATACTCCTGTTTGCTTCTATTTACTTGGTTTACCAACGATCGACGAATATGAGGCTCACTCAAGTAATAGTCGACATTCTTATTCCACTCATTAATAGACATATTAGGCGGAGGAAATCGCCTAATTTCTTCGGGGTGTTCGTACCCTTCCTTTTCAACAAAAAATTCTTTTTTGAATCGAGACTTTCGATCCCTGTATCTTTCAGCACACATCATAGATACTCCTTTTACGATATTATCCTTGTCTGAACCTCGCAAGTGACGTCTCATATCGAAATAAGTCTACAAAATAAAAAGTTAGTTACTACACACCGATGTGTGATGTGTTTTTATAGTCTAGATTGCAAAATATATTTATAAATTAAAACAACCTCTATTTCAGGCCAAATGCATGCTTTATCAGACTCGGGTACATGTTTCCATGATTTGTAATACTTGGGGATCTCGTCTTCCACGAGAACCCCGATAAGACTAGCAAAGTGACTAGCATTATCTCCAACAGGCCGAAAAGTCTCTTGATCTCTGGTATCAAAGTCAATAGGTAGTGGTCTTGACCCATTTTTTTGATACGCTTTCCTTAAATCCTTTAACGTTGTTCTTCCACGAGCATTTGGATCTACAAATTCAAATAAATAAATCAACCATATAATGGATCTTATAAAAAATGCAAGTAACCAAATTCAAGTAGACATATTATAATATATGTCTTACTTCGACAACGTGAAGGCGGCACCCAAGAACCGGGTGGGGGATCACCACCTGCATCCCCACCATGACTTCGAGCTACAGCTGCCATCTGTTAAAATACTACAAGTACATAGATGATTAAATATTTTTATAAAGTTTCAAAAATATAGTTAATTTACAAATATACAAGTGCCATCTGTTAAGTCAAACGATTTACTTGTTTTTAAAATTCAAACATAATAGTTTTTCAACTTTCAACTAACTAAATAACAAAAAATAAATTCAAAATAATTACAAATTTTGCCCAACGATCAACTCAAGTGTATGAACCTACAAGATAATATGAAAAAGTTGTTAGTATCATTATGAATAAATGCAACATAATAACAACTTATATGTGTTTCAAGTTAATCGTTACCATGCATCTTAAATCAATCAGACTCGTCATTAGAACAATAATGTGTTTCCTGTTGATCGTTATCAGATTCAAGATCATTAGACTCCACATCACCATCTTCAGACTCCACACCATCGGAATCACCACCATCAGATGCATCGACATCAGAATCATCAATGAAATCATCGACATCACCATCTTCAAGATCATTAACTTGAACTTCCACTCCTTGACCAACTCTATTCAAGCTTGTGTAAGATAAATCATCCAAATTAGCAGACAATGCAAATTCAGATGAATGGCTGCCATGTATTGCATCTTCTTCGTTCTCTTCCTCGATGATTTCACGGTCCCAGATCTTTCGATGATTTACCTCTTGGACGACCCTCCAATGATGGTTTCTAGACGGGTCTTCAAGGTAAAAAACTTGTTTTGCTTGTGTTGCAAGAATGTATGGTTCATTTTTATACCATTCATGACTTACAGAAATACTAGTTATGTTATGGTTAGTAACACATCGTGGGGTACGCTGACTATTACTAGTATTGAACCATTTACATCGAAACAACACAACCTTGCAACCAGTCTTATAATTTAACTCCAAAATTTCCTCCAACTGGCCATAGAATGTATATCCATCAAGCCCTTCTGTTGAAATGCCGCTGTTTTGAGTTGTACGTCGTACGTCACGACTTTGAACCACAAACCTCACACCGTTGACTATGCAAACGCTGTAAGAGTTTGCATCTGTGAAAGGCCCATTTGCCAGGGCCAATAATTCAAGACTACAACGAGATGGCTCGACAACATTCAGACAACGTATCTATGAAAAAGAAAAAACTAGATTTGGGTTATAATCATTATTTTAACAGCGATAATATATAATTTACCTTATTTTTACCTTATTTTTAAACCAGCCAGGAAATTCTGTTTCTAAGTTACTTCCAGGCATGTTAGAAGTAAATTCACTGTAAATATAATGTTATTGATATTAGTATAATCATAAAAAATATGAGTAAAGTGATGATAACCAATAATGAATACACTTACTTTTTATATTCGTCGATTTCAAGACTGTTGTTAAGTACAAACCATTCAACTTTCTTCAAAAGAGTGTGATCCAATGTTTTATATTCACACTTACTAATCGGTGTACAAACGGACTGGAACACACGGAACTCACGTGTTGGATTTGGAGAATCTTCATTTCTTTCAGGACGATTAAATCTCGTCTGCACACCCCAAAGATACATCGAACAAGTGTCCTCATAAGCTGTAGAAATCTTCTTGTTCTTCCTCCAAGAATGGTTTGCGTGTAGAAATCTTCTATGGCCAACATAAGCTGTTTTACCTATCACGCGAGTAGATGGAGTGTCCTCATTACACGTAGGGCATGCTTTATAGCCTTGACCACTCCACCCAGACAAACTACTACGAGCGGGAAAATAATTGATTGTCCATAAAAGCATAGCACGCATTGCGAAGACGGTGTTTGTAGTTGCGTCTCTTGTTCTGACACCGTCCGACCATAACATCTTCAATTCATCAACCAAAGGCTGCAAGAAAACATCAATATCCTTCCCAGGTGATTTAGGACCAGGAATTAACAACGTCAGCATGAAAGAAGACTCTTTCATACATAACCATGGAGGCGTGTTGTATGTTCAATGAAGACAACCAAGAACAACCAGGGTATAGCTCAGTCTCCGCCTCCGCAAATAATGCATCAATATCGTCATTCATACCACTCGAACCATCAGTTGGCCCATTACTTGGCTCATCAATATCTGACCTGTGTTCGTTGCCGGTATTCTCCCAACGGACATCATTAAGTACATCAACCATCTCATCTGTCGTTTGAGATATATCATGTACCGCTGGTGGATCAAGTTGTTCACCATGAAACCTCCACGTCTTATAAACGGCGCTAAACCCCCAACGATGTATGTGATTCCCAAGGTCAATGATTGTACCCCAGTTACGGTTATTACATTTTTCACATGGACATCGACATTTACCTTCATCATTCAAGTGGTTCTTACACCTCTCAAGGAATGTGTTAAGACCAGTAAAAAACTCCAATGATGAACGCCTTTTACAACTAGTCCAACTCTTATCAATCGTCATAACTGCATATATGACTAAGTGATGAACGCCTTCTAGTTTGAATGATTAAGTATGCTTGTATCACATGAAAGGCATAACTATCACAAAAATCATATTAACTTAACAAAAGTAGGAAATGTAGCAGTGTGGTCATCCTAACCCACCTTTTGAATGTTTTATCTCATATATGAATGTGTATACTTGATTTATTATTTAAGAAAATTTCGGCAGCATTTTCTCTTAACTCCCCAAATATGTGTATGAAACACATATTCGTAGGAGCAAAGAGAAAGTGTTTACCGAATTTTTCTCAAATAGACGTTAACACTTTAAAGTAATAATAACAATGTCTTTGTTTTAGTTTTATGCTACTTGTTACATTTTTAATATTTTTTTAATTTTTTTCTAAAGTTAATGTTACTTTTTATGTATTAATAATGTTAATTTAAAGTAACATAAGTTATAACTTGATGTTACTTTGTGTTTTTGACCTCAACTAGCCGGTTAATAAAATCCATAATGGAGATAACAATAATCATATCACATGTATAATTAACCAAAAGAAACAACAATATGACATAATTAATACAAATAACCATGAATCATACATTTGTACAATTTAACACCACACGTTAATAACCCTTCAATTTTATACATCTATTTTTAGTTATCATGAAACATGTTTTTGACCTCAACTAGCCGGTTAATAAAATCCATAATGGAGATAACAATAATCATATCACATTTATAATTAAACAAAAGAAACAACAATATGACATAATTAATACAAATAACCATGAATCATACATTTGTACAATTTAACATCACACGTTAATAACCCTTCAATTTTATACATCTATTTTTAGTTATCATGAAACATTTTTTATAATATATTTATATATAAACGTAAATCAATATTGAATATTAATTATTACCTATTTTGTTGAGATATTGCAATTCATCGTTACAAGGTCAAAAACAATAAATAAAAAAACATAGTTAATAAAAAATTCTAGTTCATGAAACATTTTATGTAATATATTTATACATAAAAACAATGAAACATATATGTAATATTTATACATAAGAACAATCAAACATTATATAAGAAACAAAAAAGATAAAGATAAATAGAAATAAATACAAACCTGAAAAATGTGACCGGAGTTGACCGGAGACGGCCGGAAAAATCAAATAGTGTCCGAGATATCTAAAACTCAAGAATAGTGGTGTAAGATGTAAGATTATGTGAAAAGAACAAAATACAAAATAGAAAGAAAAATAAAAGGAACCTCAATAGGATGACCGGAGAACTCGAAAGTGATCGGAAAAACGGCCGGAGAAATCAAACCTTGCCAAAGTTAGCGAAATAGAAGGGTGTAAGATGGCCGGAATCAAAGAAGCCACTACCACCGGAGTTTTAACCAACAAAAACGGGAGAATGAAGAATGTCGATCGAGAGGGAGAGAAAGAAAAATGGGGGCTGCGCAGAATGGGAAAGGACAGAGCAGTAGGTTAAATCCTCGTCAGCCTTTTGCGGCGACTTTGTCGTCGCAGAAGCCCCAATATGTCGTCGCAGAAGGCCTAAAAAAAACGCGGACTTTTTCACCGCCTAAATGTTTTTTTGGAGCCAAAAAAAAATTTTTTTTTTAAATATAATTACTATTTGCGACGACTTTGTCGCCGCAGAAAGTGTTTGTTTTTTTTTATTTTTTTCCACCGCGTAAATATTTAGTTGGAACCAAAAGAAAAGTAAAAAAAAATTATGTGACCTTTGGCGACGACTATGTCGTCGCTGAAAGTTTTTTTTTTTTTTTGACCAGAGAAAGTCAAAAAGTGGATGTATTTTGGCGTTTAGTGATGTTTTGGCGACGACATTTGTCGTCGCAGAAGGTTTTCGTGATTTTTTCTTGTTTTTCTTGTAGTGACACTTAACGAATTCTGTTAGAAAGAACCATAATTGCAACTTTTCGATACATAAACTACCCAATTTGCAACGTTTTTGAAAAAAGGACGATAACTGCAATTTGGGGATAGTTAAAGGACCATCTATGCAATTAACTCTATTTACTTTTAATTTTATATAGTTTTAAGAAAATATTATTAAAGTTATCCATTTAATACACGAGCTAATAGAACTAGTAATACTATATATTATATCTATAATAGCTGAATGTCTCTGTCACCATGTTGCTGTGAATAAGTTGATATGAAAAGGCTGCTATGCAGTTTGTATTTAGATTTAATATTTTTGTGTGTTTGATTATGTTAATAAAATTTAAATGTTTTTGTATTCCTTGTGTTCTTAGAATTTAAATATGTATAATTTTAAGGGTACTTGGAAGATTTTTTTAATTCTGAAACATTGATGAATTTTATTTTAAATTTGGATTTTTTAAGAATCTATGGTTATATATATATATATATATATATATATATATATATATATATATATATATATATATATATATATATATATATATATATATATATATATATATATATATATATATATATATATATATATTGCAGAGTACTGTGAATACCTGTGAACACACGGATTTCGGATGTGAACATGCTCCAAAAATTTTTTTTAATTTTTTTCATATTCATTTATGTGAATATACGTTCACAGCAGTGCAGTTCATGTGAACATGCACGTTTCACATAGTTCTAATGTGTGTTTATAAGTGATTTTTTACAAGTAGTATTATATTATTAATTTAAACATGATTATTAAAAAAAATTTCAAAAAAATGATTTTAAATGAGGTACCTCCGGTACTCCGCAAAACTAATGATACTATATTATAGTATCATTAGTTTTGCGGCTTAAAACCTTTTTTTTTTTTTAAAAAAAAGTTTTATAATTCATTTAGATACAAATAATACAAGATTAATTGTAAAAAATCACACATAAACACACAATAAAACTATGTGAAACGTGCATGTTCACATAAACTGCAGTATTGTGAATATATGTTCACACTAAGCATGTTCACATAATTTTTTTTTATGTTCACATGACTTTTAAGATGCTAGAATCTGTGAATGTATGTAATTTTTTTTACAAATAATCTTATATTATTTGTATCTAAATGAATATGAAAAAAAAAAATTTTCGGAGCATGTTCGCCTCTTTTGTGACGACAAGAGTCGTCACGGATATCCCAAAAGTTGTCGCAAAAGAGTCTTTGCGACCACAGTCGTCGCGAAAGATGTTGGCCACATAAAGGTTGTCTAAAAGGGTGTTTTGCGACGATTTTTTTGTCGTCACCAATTTTGCGACGACATTTCCAGCTTTTGCGACGACAATATTCTGAATATATAAATTTTATGAAAATAGGTTTTCGCGATGACTGTCGTCGCAAAAGGACTTCAATTTTTTTAAATATTTTTTTCAAAAATAGGCTTTCGCGACGACTGTCGCGAAAGATGTTGGCCACATGAAGGTTGTCTCAAATGGGTGTTTTTGCGACGACCTTTTTGTCGTCGCCAATTTTGCGACACAATATTCTGAATTTATAAGTTTTTTGAAAAAAGGTTTTCATGACTACTATTGTCGCAAAAAGGGCTTTAATTTTTTTAAATACTTTTTTAAGAATAGGCTTTCACGACATCGCAAAAGTCCTTTAAATGTTTTTCATATATTTTTTGATTTTTTAGTATTTTCAGGATTCACAAATCTATATATTCTCACAAATACAGAATTCCTACAAATATCAACTAATAAAATCCAGCATATGTGAATAACACATCACATATCAGAACCGCCAAATACATACTATTAAACTAAAACATATTAATTTCTTCAAACAAAAAAGATAACACTTAACAAGTTACGAATACCAAATTATATTAAAACCAACCGAATCCACCAAATGACTATATATCGGCCAATCCTACGATCCTACTAAGAAATTTCGAGCATGATCAGTATAAGATATTTGTTTTTAGCATGATCAGATGTGAGATCAATCATAGGATCGGTTACCGATCCGGTCTTACCTTTAACTTGTTCCATACTCTTTTAATCAGTTTTTTTGTATGATCGTTTACCGATCCGATCCAGCCTTTTATCTAGATCCAACCATTTTATCCATTAGGATAATGAGTCAAATTTTAGGATGTATGATTTGTTGACTTTTTTCTAATGACCATAAACATTCAATAAGTGAACGTACGTTGTTTCTCAATTTAATGTATATATATATTTCTTTGAATTGTTATATAATTAATATAAAATTATAATTTATTGTACCTAGGATAAGAAATAAAAAAAAGTAGTGATTTTGTGGTAGGATGTTATGAAAACAATTCTAATTAAGTAAGATGTCAATCTCCCACATACCTCATGTAAATTAACAACTTAATTCAAAGTTGAATAACACATGCGTCTCCGTTATCACATAAATGAATCGTTTTCTTTTATTCTTTCTATTCTAAAGTATAAATATAGATTTTAATTCTGTATGCAGTGCAGGCTCACCTCACCGGTCTGTTGCTAGGTATAAAGTTTTATCATAAAGATGGATGTTGAAATGCAATTGAAGTATATTTGTTTTTTCTTCATGTCATGTTATTTTCTAGGTTTGTCTTACTCTTTATGAATGCATTGATTCGTGTGGCAAGAAATCATTATGCATCACCCGCCCTTGACAAAAATTCATTAAAATCCATGCTACCTAGTGTACGACTGTACGTGGATGCATTGTCTACAAAAAGGCTAATTGCTAACTTACTAATTGCATCTCCCTACACTTCCTTTTATTTTATGTTAATCATAAAAAATCGCATTGTTATTCTAAGAAAAAAAATATCATTATTATTTTTATTATCATTGTTATAACATGACAAAAAAGGTGAAAAGTGAATTGATAATTACTTGGTCTTGCATGTACCAAGTTGACAAGTAATAGCATACAGTGATATGAAGTGATGGTGTATAGTGAAGTTTGTCTTTTCATTGTATATATATATATAGTTCATCCGTATGAATAAAATTTAAGACGATGAAATTTTCTCTAGTTTGCTTTGCTAGCCTTTCCAACATTGTTATAATTTACTCTTAAAAGTCAGTAAGATTATAACACGTTATCAGCACGAGGAGCTCAATATCTCAACCAAATCAAGAATCACCCTTCACTCAAGGCTAAGCCTCCTACTTATTTATGTTAACTAACATCTATTTATTGTTACTAACATTTACTTTCCGCAACTATATGCAATCTAACATTTATTTTCTGTTTACTAACATTTATTTACGCAATCTAACAATCTGACATTTATTTAATTTATGAATACTAACAATTATGATTATTGATTCTTTTACATATCTTATATTTAATCCGTCATTAAGCTTATTTATACACATCATTTATGTCAATAACATTTCTCTTAAATTACATTTCTAATCATCATTTTTATATTAAAGAAACATTATCCTCCAAATCATTTTTATAAAATCCACAACGGATTTATAACCGTTGAACGGTTATATTTTCGACCGTTTAATGGTCGAATTTTTCCTATAAAAATCTGATACTAAACCTCATTATTTCACAAACCACATTCTCCTACCTTCCTAAATAAATAAATAAAAATTTTACTTAGTTGAAGGCGGATGAAGATGCTAAGCCTGTTTTTAATTTTTATCAGTGTATTGATTTTGACACTCCTCTATTGTTTGTTCCAACTACCATGGGATGATATGTATCCTTTTCTGATTATGTTTTCATTTATTCTCTCATTTTATTGTATTGCAGTTCTTATTGAAATAAATTAGTATTGATTTTATGTTGTTTTAAAAATTCTTTTTGATAGTCAATATGGCAAATCTTGAGAAGTTATCATTTGCTGCATTGGACGTAAATTGCAATAACTACATGCCATGGAGCATTGATGTAAACATACTTTTAACATCAATGGGTATTGTAGAAACACTAAATGAAAACAACAATTGCTCAATTCAAGAAAAGGCAAAAACAAATGCATTTCTTCGTAAACATATTGATGAAAATTTGAAATATGAGTATATTAATACGGAAGATCCAAGTATTCTGTGGAAAGATTTAAAAGAAAGATATGATCATCAAAGGGAGATTTTGCTTCCAAATGCCAGAAATGATTGGAATAATTTGAGATTCCAAGATTTTAAGAAAGTGAATGATTATAGCTCTGCATTGTTCAGAATATGTTCACAACTCCAATTTTGTGACCAGACGGTTAGAAATGCAGATATGTTGGAGAAAGAGCTCTGAAAATATAATTGATAATAAGAAAGGTGTAACTGGAGAAATGCAAAATAACGATATTTCCAAAGAAGTGGAAATAGATGACTCCAATACTGAGATTGCAATCAATTATGTCCATACAAATATCATATGGAAAAGAAATGAAATGGAAGATATTGATGAAAAGTTTTCTTATGCTGTTGCATATGATATCATTACTGGAAATGATGATCCAGAACCAAAGTCTGTGGTTGAATGTCAAAACAGATATGACTGGCCTAAATGGAAAGAAGCTATGCAGGTTGAATTAAGTTCGTTAAATAAACGAAAAGTTTTTGGATCTATCATTCTCACACCTAAAGCTGTAAAACCAGTAGGATATAAATGGGTGTTCATAAGAAAACGAAATGAGAAAAATGAAATTACAAGATACAAAGCAAGACTTGTGGCTCAAGGTTTTTCTCAACGACCATGAATTGATTATGAGGAGACATATTCTCCAGTAATGGATGCAATCACTTTTAGATACTTAATTAGTCTTGTCGTTGCTAAAGATTTGGAAATGCGTCTAATGGATGTTGTTACGGCTTATTTGTATGGATCACTTGATAGTGATAATTATATGAAAATTCCTGAAGGATTTAAAATGCCAGAAGCATTAGGAAACAAACCCAAAGAAATGTATTCGATTAAATTACAAAGATCTGTATATGGGTTGAAACAATCTGGACGCATGTGATATAATCGATTGAGTGATTATTTGATAAGTAAAGGATACACAAACAATCAAATATGTCCATGTGTGTTTATAAAGAAGACAAAGGTTGGATATGTTATTATAGCTGTCTATGTTGATGATCTAAATATTATTGGCACAATTAATGAGATAAATGAGGTAATTGTGTTATTAAAGAAAGAATTTGAAATGAAAGATCTTGGAAAAACCAAATATTGTCTTGGTTTACAGATAGAGCACATGCACAATGGCATACTTGTGCATCAATCAAATTATACAGAAAAGGTCTTAAAACGTTTCAACATGGACAAAGCAAATCCTTTAAGCACACCAATGGTTGTTAGATCACTTAATGTTGATAAGGATCCATTTCGTCCTCAAGAAGAGAATGAAGATTTACTTGGTCCAGAAGTACCATATCTTAGTGCAATTGGAGCTTTAATGTATCTTACAAACTGTACAAGACCTGACATTTCTTTTGCAGTAAATCTGTTGGCAAGATTTAGTTCAGCTCCCACCAAACGACATTGGATAGGAGTCAAACACATTTTCCGATACCTTCGAGGAACCACTAATTTGGGATTATTTTATTCTAACAATTCAAAGGAAGGTTTACTTGGATATGTAGATGCAGGTTACTTATCTGATCCACACAAAGCAAAATCTCAAACAAGATACGAGTTTTTAAATGGTGGTACTGCAATTTCCTGGCGTTCTCAGAAGCAAACACTTGTTACAACATCCTCAAATCATGCTGAAGTTATTGCACTACACGAAGCTAGTAGAGAAAGCGTATGGCTGAAGTCTATGACAGAACTTATTTTGTCTTCTTGTGGATTTGAGATGAGCAAAAGTCCAACTTTGATTTATGAAGACAATGCAGCTTGCGTGTCGCAGATGAAAGAAGGATATATCTAGAGTGACAGAACCAAACATATCCTACCAAGATTTTTTGCTTACACGCAAGATCTCATAAAGGACAATCAGATTGAAATGAAATACATCCAGTCTAGTAACAATTCAGCAGATCTTTTTACAAAGGCACTTCCTAAAGCAATTTTCAGAAAACATGTTCACAATCTTGGAATGCGACATCTACAAAATATGTGATGACTTTCAGATGATAACATGAGGGGGAGACAACCAATCGCTGTACTCTTTTTCCCTTGTCTAAGGTTTTTTCCCACTGGGTTTTTCTTTAGCAAGGTTTTTAATGAGGCAGCATTTCGTGGTTGAACTCCTACTAAAATTATCATTCAAGGGGGAGTGTTATAACATGACAAAAAAGGTGAAAGGTGAATTGATTATTACTTGGTCTTGCATGTACCAAGTTGACAAGTAATAGCATACAGTGATATGAAGTGATGGTGTATAGTGAAGTTTGTCTTTTCATTGTATATATATATAGTTCATCCGTATGAATAAAATTTAAGACGATGAAATTTTCTCTAGTTTGCTTTGCTAGCCTTTCCAACATTGTTATAATTTAGTCTTAAAAGTCAGTAAGATTATAACAATCATAAATATGTTAGAATTATTATTGAAATATATATCGTGATATTTTATAATAATTTTTAAACGATTAATAAAAATAATGCATGCATAAAAGACTAACAGAAATAATTCATACACAAATGATTATACATATAAACCGATTCATCAAATAAATATGTGTTTCGTTTTTATACATTTTAATTTAAAAAGTCGTTTTTTTATATTTTTATCATCGTAAATATGTTATAGTAAGTTATTACTATAGAAATAAAAAATTATGCCTTAAAAATTTTAACAATTTGTATAATATATATTAAAAGGGTATTTGAATTTACGTTTGAAAAACTGCTGCAGCGTTTTGAAAACTAATAATTAGACAATAGCTATAACAAAAAATGTTGTCGGAAATGTAATGTTTGGTTTAGCTTCTGCTATTTGCTATCACAATTATCAAATAAATCAGTTTTTAAAGTATTTGAATTTGCGTTTTAACTTGTAAAATGACCAAATAATCACTTATTAAGCAAATAAGCTACATTTGTTAACTTATGAAAAAGTGTGATAGGATTGTTTCTAAACGCAAATAATCACTTATTAAAATGTATGCAATACAAACACTTTAAACCAATTATTTATGTTATTGTAACGTAATAATCTAATAATTTCTATCATAACGTAAAACCAAATACTGTCTCAACATTAAATATTAACTTTTGGTAAACTATTTGTATGAATAATTTGATCGGTTTCATCATCAAGTAATAGTTTTTAGAGTTAATTGCATAGATGGTCCTTTAACTGTCCCCAAATTGCAGATATAGTCCTTTTTTCGAAAACGTTGCAAATTGGGTCCTTTATGTACCGAAAAGTTGCATTTAAGGTCCTTTCTGACAGAATCCGTTAAGTGTCTCTGTTAAGTCAGGGGCAATTTCGTCTTTTTAAGGATAAAGGACCTTTTTTTGCAATTTTTTCTTATTATTTGCCTTATTACTATTATTATTATTGTTAATTATTAAAATTATTATTATTGTTGTTAAACCTGTTAAAGAAACCCTACCTAATCTTCAGCCTTCATTATCTACTCCACCAGTACTCTTTTTCACCCACAACAGCCACCACCGTAACCATCACCACACCATCACTGACAATAGCCACCACCACACCATCACCGACAACAGCCACCACCGTAACCATCACCACACCATCACCCACAACAGCCACCACCACACCACAAAAACGATTTGAAATTGGCATGAATTGTGGTTGACATTTGTCATCTTCAAATCAATTTTCGTCATTCATCTTCAACATTTCCGATCATCTCTGTCGTCTCCTCCATGAAGATAGTATCAGACCAACTAAACTCACCTCACCACATTCCTCCTCTGTCTTCTCCTCCATGACAGTTTCAGACCAACAGAAGATTTTGGATCTTAACGAATTCTGGAACCAAAACCCTTTCAAAACACTAACCTGTGAATCAAGAACAAATAGGAGGTTTCTGGTCGCTAGGGTTTTTGGGCGGTGGCGGCGGCGATTGCGACCGGCGACGCCGATGGTCAGGTGACGGTGGCTATGGCTGCTGTAGCAGAGATGGCGACGAGGGTTATTGGTGGTGTTGCGTTTTCAAGAGGTGGAGCGATTTCAGGGAAGATTGATGGCAGTAGGTTCGTCGATTCCTTTTCTCTGCCTTGTACCAGTTCATGGAAGATCGTCGCCTCCGATTCAAGCTCCTTTCATCAATCGGTGGACCAATCGAGAATGCTCCTCTCCTATACACCAAATATTTCTCCGGCGGAAGCAAAGCAAAGCTCCTTCGATGAATCAACATCGCTCCTCTCCGATAAACTCATTAGTCGCCTGTACCTCCGACTTCCTCCACCGCCGTCGCAACTCAGCAACAGAGACGAGTACCAAACTTTGGGTTTCGGAGACCGACGGTGGAGCAAGCGGTCGCAGAGTGCGGAGGAGAGCTACGGTGGATAGTGAGGTTGCAGTGGTGATGGTTGTCGGTGGTGGTGAAGGTTGTTGTTGATGGTGTGGTGTGGTGTGGTGTCTGAGATGACTGATGAGTGATGTGGGTGGAAAAGTAAAGTTCTCATCCTCATGTTGAATATTAGGTTTTGGTTTTATATTAGGGTTTAATAATAATAATAATAATAATAATAATAATAATAATAATAATAATAATAATAATAATAATAATAATACAAAAAATAAGAAAAAATTGCAAAAAAGGTCCTTTTACCTTAAAAAGACTAAAATGCCCCTGACTTAACCTCAAAAGTTAACGGATTCTGTTAGAAAGAACCTTAAATGCAACTTTTCGGTACATAAAGGACCCAATTTGCAACGTTTTCGAAAAAAGGACTATATCTGCAATTTAAGGATAGTTAAAGGACCATCTATGCAATTAACTCTAGTTTTTATTAATCGTTGTATATTTTGTCACAAGCAAATTAAAGTAGTCGGCATTTTTCCTTTTTACTTTTATTGGTACATAGTAAATATATTGGGACGTGGAGTCGTGGACAATATTAGTACATAATATACAACGTACCCTCGAAATTTACTCAGTTAATGTAAGCGACGGTCATCGAGATTCCTTCATGCACTTTTCCAAGAATATAAAACTCTTTTCCAGTTAACTTCCGATCCACAAACTCTAATTTAATTTTTAATATCAACTAGTTTATGAACTCACGTTGATACATGGATAATTTTTAATAAATAATTGTTTACATTAAATGTATGTATACTTAAACTTAAAATTAAAATGGTTTAATATAAAAAAACCAACATGTTTTCATGTTTTTTGCGATTAATTTAGTTCATCCGTGTTATTTTTTCCTAAGAAAGTGCTCAAGTTATTGTTTCAATCCGGTTTTCGGAAAAAATTTGTTTTTTTCATAACCAACCCTGACTTTTTACACAAAAAACCAACATGTTTTCATTATTTTTATCCGAAAAGTCTACAAACTTGAAGACTTTTTTGAAAAAATATAGAAAAATTTCAAAAATAATAAACAAATATATTACTTAAGGTTTTATTAGTAAAAAATAACACAGAGAGACTAAACCGTAAAAACGTGAAAAACATATTCGGTTTTTTCATACTAAACCCAAATTAAAACGACATAAATATTAATTCCTATAAAAAAAATACAAGAAAAGTATAATTAATTGTTATATATATTATTTATTTATTTTTAAATAAACATACATAGTAGTTAATTTTTTAACATTCTTGTAAGTTTTTTATTTCTAAGTTAATTTATATATATATATATATATATATATATATATATATATATATATATATATATATATATATATATATATATATAGTCGATATAAATTGAAATTTCAATCTTAAATAAAAGAGTAAATTACACAAATGGTCCTTGTGGTTTGGTGCTTTTTGCTCTTTTCGTCCCTCAAACTTTTTTTTTTGCACCAATAGTCCCAAAATCCCAAATCTTTGACACAAACGGTCCCTCTGACTAACATCCGTTAAGTTTGACCGTTATAGAGAAGGACATTTTCGTCTTTTTATCATTCAGGGACCATTTGTGAAATTTTCTAATAAACTTTTTAAAAAAATCTTTTATAATTTATTTATTAAATTTTCTAATAAACTTTTTAAATAAAATATTTCCACATCAAAAAATGGAAATCCATAAAAAAACCCACATCAAAATGCAAGAACATGGGGATTCTGGATACTTCTCATTCAATTCAATCAATTTCATTTCCAGCAAAATGCAAGAACAGGGGGATTCTTGTCCTAGTATCAATTTTTACTCTTTTGATGATTGTTAAACATCCACGGCCCTCTCCACAGTCATCCGTGAAGAACATGATGCTTCTTTTCATGAATTTATCGATGTTGACGGAGATGATTTTGAGTTTTCAGTGGACCTAACAAACGAACAAGTTTTCTCCGCAAAGATTCATTCACGAGGCTGGATTGTATTTCCTGTTTTCAATCGCCCATTATTGATGAGTTAAATCAAATCGAAATCTTCATGAAGCCTTCATCCCTCCGTCTTGGTCGGCCTCAATTTCTTTCCAGAATCAGGCAAACTCCGGTTGATGAAACCGTCGCAGTTTGTGTCAGTATTAGCCATCATTTGCTTCACCTCTTCGTCAGAGGTGTCGGATCCAAGTGCCTTCCTTGACGTGGACCAGCTTCCGCAGCAGAGATCTTGACGTCGCCATTGGTGTCGAAATGGTTGAAGACTTGCTTGACCTCGCCGGTGTTGGTCAACCAGACTGATGACGATGAAGACTTGCTTTGTATCCCGTGTTTCGTCTTCGTCCTCAAATTCCAGATCTGATTTCGGAGGAGGCGGAGGTTGATCTTCGGTGTTGTGAAATTGATAATATCCCGTGTTTCGTCTTTGTGAAATTGATAATATTAACGGATCTTGATTATGGTGTTGATCTTCGGTGATGTTGACAAAGGATGGTCGAACCAAATCGAAGGAGATCTACCCTTTAAACGATTGCTCGAACCAAAGAGAAGGAAAAAATCGATGGTTGCTAGATTTATTCGCCGTCAACCTGCTGTGCAACCCTCGGAATCGCAGAGAACTGTGACCAAATATCAAAACCCTTGTTTCATAAATCACCAGTTTCATGGATTTGAATTGGGAAAGAGAGATTGATTTGAGTTTTGATTTTCTTGATAAATAAATGTAAATAAATAAAATTTAGTAAATAAATATAAAATATTTTAATAAATAAAATAAAATATTTTTATATTTTAAAAGTTTATTAAAAAATTTCACAAATGGTCCCTGAATGACAAAAAGACGGAAATGCCCTTCTCTCTAACGGTCAAAGTTAACGGATGTTAGTCAGAGGGACCATTTGTGTTAAAGGTTTGGGATTTTGGGACTATTGGTGCAAAAAAAAAAAGTTTGAGAGACGAAAAGAGCAAAAAGCACCAAACCACAGGGACCATTTGTGTAATTTACTCTAAATAAAACATAGCATCTATAAATAAATAAGATATGTATATATAGAGTTAGATTCAAAAAAGTATCTCTCGGAATTAAGTGCACCCAAAGGTACCAACCTTAAAATACTTTTCAAATTTTTTTCTCATAACATGTTTAAATTAATGTTATACGCATGATATATGAATTTGATATATATTCACACTTTCTGTGTTCTTAAAAGTTATGTGAATGTTCAATGCATATTTATGTGAATGGTGATCCAAGTGAATGATCATTCGCACCATTCACATGGTCTTCTTTTCCCATTCAAAATATTTATGATGTTGCTGCTTTTGAAAAAAAAAAGTATTATAATGTTGTCTTATACATTATATTATATATATATATGAATGATAATTCAAATTAAGGTACGCTGGAATCTCATAGGTACGCTAATGAACTTGATTCTCTCTCTCTCTCTCTCTCTCTCTATATATATATATATATATATATATATATATATATATATATATATATATATATATATATATATATATATATATATACACACACACACACACACACACACTCACACACACACACATATAGATGTAGGTTCAAATAAGTATCACCCATTATCCAGCGCACCGGAATGTACCACCCTAACAAGTAATTTTTTGAAATTTTTTTATGAACATGCTTTAATTAATATTACACAGATGATATACAAATTTCACGCATATTCGAATACTCTAAGTGCATGAAATCACGCATCACATATGTGTGTTCACATGTATTTAAATTTATGTAAGTGTAAGTTCACATCACTTTTTAGAAGCTAGGAGATGTGAATGTATGTGAAATTCACATATGATCTTTATAATGTTAATTAAAACATGTTTATGAAAAAAAAATTAAAAAAAAAAGTTTTTTTAAAGGTGTTACCTTCTGATGCGCTGCATAATGAGTGGTACTCTCTCGAACCATATATATATATATATATATATATATATATATATATATATATATATATATATANNNTGTGTGTGTGTGTGTGTGTGTGTGTGTGTGTGTGTGTGTGTGTGTGTGTGTGTGTGTGTTATAATAAATAGTTAGTTATGAACGATTATTTTTCTAATATTATACTATAATCTTTATGATTTATGTTCTTCATTAATATTATATATATATATATATCTGTGTGTGTGTATAATTTTTCAAATGTAATATTATTTATTTTTATATTTTATGTCAAATAGTTGATAAAGTTAATATTTATTAATATTTATAAATATTAGATATAATGAATTGTATTTATCATTTAATTTATTTAATTTTAAAAATAATAAAATTGTATTTTATCGTTAAACTAATGAATTGTATTTGTCTATTATTTTATTTTAAACTTAATAATATGTTTTATCCTTTTAGATTAAATGTGGTGTTGTTATTTGATAATTTGTTTTTTCTTTTATTATATATATATATATATATATATATATATATATATATATATATATATATATATATATATATATATATATATATATATATATATATATATATATATATATATAGAATCAGGTTCATCAGCGTACCTATGAGATTCCAGCGTACCGAGCGTACCCTAATGTGAATGATCATTCACACATATTTTTTTTGAATAGACATGTACAACACAACATTATAAGACTTTTTTTCAAAAGGAGTAACATCATAAATCTTGTGAATGGTAAAAAAAGATCATGTGAATGGTCATTCACACCATTCACATAGTGTGAAATGACCATTCACATGGATGACCATTCACATAAATATGCATTGAGCATTCACATAATTTTTAAGGACACCAAAAGTGTGAATGTATGTGAAATTTATATATCATGTGTATAACATTAAATTAAACATGGTTATGTGAAAAAAAATTTTAAAAAAGTTTTTTAAGGTCGGTACCTTCGGGTGCACTTGATTTCGAGAGGTACTTATTTGAACCTGAATCTATATATATATATATATATATATATATATATATATATATATATATATATATATATATATATATATATATATATATATATATATATATACACACACACACACTTAAGTTAATAACCATGTATTAATTTTAAAAATAAATATTTAAATATATTTGTATTAAAATAATTATAAAAATGATAAAGTTTGCTTAATTTTAGTTGATTAGTTATTAGATTAATCATATTAGATTTTTGGATAGACTGAATATGCATTAAAATTTAAAGTAAATTTAGTAAATAAAATGATAAAAGTAAAGAGCGACATGTGAC
Source organism: Centrapalus pauciflorus (assembly GCA_020465985.1). NCBI lineage: Eukaryota > Viridiplantae > Streptophyta > Magnoliopsida > Asterales > Asteraceae > Centrapalus > Centrapalus pauciflorus. Next base: position 637,198 of record JAANYP010002386.1, on the reverse strand, counting down.
AAATCAAAGAAGAGCATGACACGTGCATATTAGTTACCCATTTAATAATATAGTTAGATACACACATACATACACGTGCACACACACATATATTGGATGTTGAGTGTTAAAATTTATAATGTTTATTCGATGTTGAATATATAAAATTCAAACAATTCAATGTCAAATATGAAATGTCGAATATTCAATGTTGAATATTTAAAAAATTTTGAAAAAAAATATAAAATAATCATTCACGTTTTAAAGATGATAAATTCTTGTTTTTATGGTATAATTTTTTTGTTTTAAAAATTAATAATTCTTGTGTTATCTAATTTTAAACTTGATTCTGCATCAATTTAGGTTGCAATGATCCTCTCTCTTTGCGCGCGCGTGTGTGTATAGTTGGGATCATAACAAAACATTAATTTAGTGTAGAATTATGGAACCAATTTAGACCTTAGGATTAATATATAATACTAAGGATAATATGATAATATGCAATTAGCTTTAAAATAATTCTAATTTCTAGCCTACCAAGTTTAACAACCGATTTTGATTATAGTTTGAACTCTTTCTTAATATTGAATATATATGTAGTGTTGAAACAAAAAATCACAAAATTCCCATCCTTGCAAGTGTTTTTATAATAAACATTTAAATTGTTGAATTCCTTCCCCCCTCTCCCCCAAAATTCCCTCAGATTTCGGCGAACCAAACACCTCAATAGTTTCTTGAAACTATGATCATGCAAATAGAGACAGATCCAGAAATTTTTGTTATTGATGTCACTTTTTTAAAGTAAATTTAATACTTCAATTTTTTCAAAACGAATCGGGTCACCGAAACGGATTGTCAACACAAAATCAATAAATAACAAGATTTTTGGGCTTTTTCTTTAATGTTTTGTGTTGGTTATTTGTTTCTACTTTCTTCTTCTTTTTAAATCTTATTGAGATTTTTTTTCTTTAAAGTTTTTATGATTTAAACTCAGTAATATTTCAATAAATTTGGGTAATAAAAACAACAACTTTAAATTATATTTGTGTATAATACTTTTGTATATTTTTCGTTGGTGTCACTCAAAAAAATTCCTAGGTGTCACTCGAATTTTTATACATACGTAGCTCAGTATTTTGAAAATTTATCAGTGTCGAGTGACACCCATTGTATAATAATAGATCCGCCCCTGCATGTAAATAAACATTATGAAATAAGATGTCTAAAAATGACCTAACTCAAAGTTTGTTGCACTTTTGGATTATATACCCTTAGTTTAAAAAGTTTGTCTGTGATAATCTATACTATATATAATAAGAAAACCACTTGGAGTTTCTGGACCATTGGATGGAAAGAAATCAATGGGCCAGATTAATGACAACTCATAATTATTTATGAAATGTCTATTATACCCTTAACTAAAATCAATAATTATACATATGCCATTTTTTTAATTCATTTTCAAATTTACTATATTACCTTAATTACATTAATTTTTTTTAATTTTTTCATTAATGAATTAATATTTACCTAAAATAATATGTGTCATTATTATCCTTAATGGTCATAGTTAAATTCAAGTGTAAAAATTTGAATTTAAATGTAGAAGTCTAATAAATAAAGTTAAAATTTTTTGTTAATTATTTTGCTAACAAGATTTAAAATTTAATTGATAAAACTTCAATTGTGAATATGATAAATTTTGATTGTTGATTTTCAGATATTCAATTTTTATATTTTATCATTTTCAAAATATATACACATTCACATAATTAAAGTTTTTTGTTTCTTACATTTATATTTCATATTTGAAGTTAATAAAAATTAAAAGAAACATTTTTTGCAAACACATATTATCTGTTTTTAATAATACAATATAATAATATTTTTTTAATTAATATCAAACAACTAAGTATTTTTTTATCTTTAATATAACTAGCTTTCAATTTTTTTATTTTAATCTATACTATATATAATAAGAAAACCACTTGGAGTTTCTGGACCATTGGATGGAAAGAAATCAATGAGCCAGATTAATGACAACTCATAATTATTTATGAAATGTCTATTATACCCTTAACTAAAATCAATAATTATACATATGCCATTTTTTTAATTCATTTCCAAATTTACTATATTACCTTAATTACATTAATTTTTTTTTTAATTTTTTCATTAATGAATTAATATTTACCTAAAATAATATGTGTCATTATTATCCTTAATGATCATAGTTAAATTCAAATGTAAAAATTTGAATTTAAATGTAGAAGTCTAATAAATAAAGTTAAAATTTTTTGTTAATTATTTTGCTAACAAGATTTAAAATTTAATTGATAAAACTTCAATCGTGAATATGATAAATTTTGATTGTTGATTTTCAGATATTCAATTTTTATATTTTATCATTTTCAAAATATATACACATTCACATAATTAAAGTTTTTTGTTTCTTACATTGATATTTCATATTTGAAGTTAATAAAAATTAAAAGAAACATTTTTTGCAAACACATATTATCTGTTTTTAATAATACAATATAATAATATTTTTTTAATTAATATCAAACAACTAAGTATTTTTTTTATCTTTAATTTAACTAGCTTTCAATTTTTTTTATTTTAATTATATATAAATTTTATAATAATTTATTTAAATATAAAAAAATATGTATTTTCTAAATCAACCCATGTAATATATGGGTTGATTAACCTATATATTATAATAAAACAAACCAATTCATGTCACATGTCACTTCTACAATACAAGAAAATTTTATTTTTCCACCTCTTTTTCCAAATTTAACACCTTAACTTAATTGTATTAAATTTTGACTTTATTTTTTTCATTAATTAATTAGTAATAAATTAGATTTTGTAACATTTAGAATTAATGTTTACCTAAAATAAATATCTATCATTATTATCCATAATAATCATAATTAGATCCAAATGTAATAATTTAATTTAGTTGTGGAAATTATTATTATTATGTATAATAAAGGAAAACATCAAATGTCACGTGTCACCTCTACGTTCACCAAAAAGATAATTACAACTTATAAAAAATAAAAGATAAATACCATTTAATATTTAAAAAAAAAGATAAATATACTCTATTTTTTAATCTGTAAATAATAAAAAATAAACACAATTATTATTTTTGTATGTTTTTATTTTTACTCATATACATTTTATATAAATAAATTTAATTAAAAATATCGACGTAATACGTGGGTTATAAACTAGTTATAATAATAATATATGTTCTTTTTATAAAACCATATTTAACTCAACATGAAATACCAAGGTTGTCAAGATTGATGTATTATTTGGATTGATATTTGTTTTACAAGATCGGATTGCTAGATTGATATTGAGATCTTAAAATACTACCAAAATCTTTCTGTGTTTTTCATAGGTAACTGTTATAATTTGTATCAATATTAGTGTTATATCAAATTGATAACATATTAAAATTCTTAAATTATAATAACAGTTCAATACAATTCTCATGGATTTTGATAATTTAATTACATTATTAAAGATTTATATTTTTGAGTAATGAACTAAGATTATATGAAAATTATTTTTATGCACAAATTAGTTAAGTAACTCATATTTTACCTTTTTGATTTAATAAAGTTAACTCAGTAATAAATTTAAAAAAATTTAATTTAATTAGAAATAAGATAAGAGCGTATTGAAATCTTAAAATTATATAATAGATCTAGATTCTAATTAATATTTTATTCATGAGAGATCCTAATAAAGACTTGACTACTTTTGTTAATCATAATCGGTAAATTATAAGATCTTAATATTAAGATCGGATCATAATACGTATTAAACTAATGGATAAATTGGACAAAATTTAAAACGTTTTTTTTATATAACCAATGATGTATTGGTTTATTAGATCTTTTAATGAATATACGTACAAAAACTTTCATTTAATAACGTATTTATACATTTTATAGTTGCCATTTTTTAATGTTTAAACCATGTATTTAAGAAGGATAAAAGAAGTAAGAGGAAACTAAAATACCCGTTTAAATATTTAATTGATAAAATATATAATAAAAATATAACACGTAGAAGAGCGACATTACCTTGAGCTTAATTCGGTAGTTGGGACAAGATTTGTGTACGATCCTGCTCCCCTGTCCACAAAATTTGTCTTTTCATGTTTCAGTTGTTTTTATTGCTCCACCAAAGATATTGAATAACCTTAGGGGTCGTTTGGTTCGTGGATATTTTTATCTGGGATTTGCATTTTGTTAAAGGATTTGCATTATGCAGGATTTGCATTTGTCAGGATTTTTTCAAAGAATTTGCATTATCTTATAAAAAAAAATTTGTTAATCTGAAAAATGCAAGGTAACTGGGATTTAAAATCCTAGGGAGAAGGCTGAGATTTTAAATAACAAAGAATGGAAGGATTTAAGAAATCCTGGGATTTAAAATCCTTACTGAAATCTGCGAACCAAACACAGGATTTTAAATGCAAATCCCATGAAATCCCAGGAATCCGCGAACCAAACGCCCCTTAGGATAATAATTATTTATTTTTTATTTCACAAATATCGATTATTTAATAGTTAATTTGTTATTATATATAACAAATTTATTTCTTTTGCTCTAAATTAATTAATTGCATCAATTTACAGTTAACTCTAAAGAATGTAAGAAATGGACGAATGGCTATATTTAATTAAAATTGTTGTTTATTTTTTTCAGAGTTAGATGTTTGTATTTTGAATTATAATTAAAATCTCTTCTCAAATATAAACGATGATGTGAAAATTTAAGTCTAAAATAGATTATTCAAAACGGATATATTTTTCGCCTAACTTGTATGTAATGCAATAAAAAATAATACATACATTGCAATTTGCTAAAGAAAATCAATCGATCGGAGGATTCAAGACTAAATAACAAACACTCTTGAATGATAAAACCTCTGATTTTTGTAATTAACACAAAAACAAAATAAATAAAGATTTATGGTGTACATGTTTTAGTTGTAGAAAATAAAACTTATAACAGTTATTTGTGTGAAAGATGGGGATGGAATATTAGAACATGATGTTTAGATTGTGTTTAATTGGTAGATAGAATCAAAGAGAAAGGAAATGAAGACAAATTATTAGTTAGAGACTTGTATTGTATCTATAAATTCTCTATGAATTCTCAAGTTATACCAATATATAGTTTAGAGTTCAATTCTTTCATTTCTATAGTAATAGTGAAGAATTAAGTAGAAGCTAAAATTAGGGAAATGGAATTACAACAACAATATGGTTGTTGTAATTTCAAATTTCATGGTCAAAATTGATTTTATGCTTATTTCTTTTATACGATTATCTTTATCAAACATAACCTTAATGTTGACTACTATATATTCAAGCTTGTTAGGTGCCCAACTTATGAGAGTTTATGAGACCTTAAGCATATTAGCATGTTTGTTGCACAACTCGTAAGAGCTTATAGGAACTAAAGCTTATGGTTTTTAAAAGCTTCAACTACTTTTCATCCATAAGATGCGTTTGAGTGTCTTTTCTTTCAAAAGCTTTTTAAAACCTAAACTCTTAAATTATAAGTTGCTTCAAATCGCTTGAGCTTATGAAAATTAAAATTATTAAAATAAGCTTAAGTAATTATGGTTCTAATTTGATTTATTTATATGTATCTGTATGATATTTTTTATTTGTTAGCTCAAGCTACATTACCAAACACATCTATTACTAAAAATTTCAACTACCATATATAAGCTCTGGTTCCAGCTACCATAAGTTCTAACTCCAACTATAAGCTCCAGGTATCAGCTCCATATTCAGCTCTATCTTAATTATATGAATGGCACGAGATGGGTTTGGAATGGAAATCGGTCATCACATACTTGCTTTAAAAAACCACAGGGGCTTATTGGAGATCACCGTCAGGTTGGCAGGGAAAACCACGAGGATTTAGCAAAAACCATTTATGATAAACAATTAATTAATTAAAAAGTGTAAATTTACTTCGGAATCACTGTTTAACCTAAACAAGTAGTGATTCAAACAAAAACTCGATAAAGTAAAATAGTTTAGGGACTTAATCGCTAAAATATGAAAAGATAGTGAGTTTTTCCAACGTGAATCTAATAAAATAACAAATGTTACTTTTTTGGCAATCGTTCAAACATGTCAAATATACACTTTTGAATAAAACAAAAAATAGTTTAAGGTCTTAAATAATAAAAAAATAAATTTAAAGACTTAATCACAAAAATTAAAAAGTTTGGTTGTATTTTTTATCAACTTAATTTTCATCATGTAACCTATTCTTAACATATTTATATATTAAATAATGTAGACGTAATATATCCATCATATCGTTTACATCGTCCAATATATATCTACAGAAAAGTGGTAAAGAACTTTTATGTATGAGCGCAGTTACATACTTACATCAAAGCTAATGTTCCAAAATTTATTAATTTTTCTTTGTTATTGCTAACTTTTTTATAAATTATATTAAATATGAATATTATTATTATAGCAGTACAACAAATTTTTTTTTTTAAAAGATATTTTAGTTTAATCATATATGCATTTAAAGTTTTAAAAGTTTAATCATATATCCTTGGGAAAATGGCGTCAAATAGTTGTGAACTTTTGAGCTCGTACTCATTTATGTAGTGTACTTTTTTGTGCAAATTTGGTAGTTAAACTTTTAAAAATGTTTCAATTAGGTAGTTGAATTACTTGGAAACCGGCACCAACCGGTCACCATGCTTACGTGGACAGTTTTTTCAAGAAAAATGACATCAAATAGCTATGAACTTTTAAGTTTGTACACATTTATGTTGTGTACTTTTTTTGTGCACATTTAGTAGTCAAACTTTTAAAAATGTTTCAATTAAGTAGTTAGTTAGGTTACCTAAAAATCGATACCAACCGGTTATGATACTTATGTTGACATATTTTATGACATAGAAGAATCGGAGAATTTCATATATATCCTTGTAAACTTTAATTAATACGCATATATCTTTGCAAAATTTGTTATTACATATATATCCTTCTAAATCTTTAAATCTCACGTGTATATCCAAATGACTATTTTAAATTTATTTGATCATTTAAAAAAAAATTTGAATACTTAAACTACCATCTTAAATTCCAACAAAAATAAATTAGAAAAATAAAGAATTATCATTTTCTAATTTAATTCAATAATAAATTAATTAAAAAGTGATATTTAATATTTTTTAAATGATGTAATTAAATTTAAAATAGTCATTTGGATATATATATATATATATATATATATATATATATATATATATATATATATATATATATATATATATATATATATATATATAGAATATGGTTCGTGTGAGTACCTAAAAAATGCAGAGTACCGTGAGTACCTGTGAACACACGGGTTTTAGATGTGAACATGCTTCGAAAAAAAGTTTTTTTTTTAATTTTTTTTTCATATTAATTTAGATACAAATAATATAAGCCTATTCGTAAAAGAATTACACACATTCACACTTTCTAGCCTCTTAAAAGTCATGTGAACGTGAAAAAATTCATGTGAACATGCTTAGCTGTGAACATACATTCACAACAGTGCAGTCTATGTGAACTTGCACGTTTCACATAGTTATAGTGTGTGTTTAGGTGTGATTTTTTGCAAGTAGTCTTATATTATTAATTTAAACATGATTATGAAAAAAAATTTCAAAAAAAATGGTTTTAAGCGAGGTACCTTCGGTACTCCGCAAAACTAGTGGTACTCATTTGAACCTAAATCTATATATATATATATATATATATATATATATATATATATATATATATATGTAAGATTTAAAGGTTTAGAAAGATATATATGTAATAAGAATGTTTGTAAGGATATATATCTAATGTTGGAATTTTACAAGGATATATATGAAATTCTCCCTAGAATTAATGACTTTTAAACACGATGCTTATCAAATTCAAAACATATCATTTCCATTTGATAGATATCATGTTTAGGAGTTGAAAACGAATGCTCTATTATATTGTTATAAAATGAAAGCATATTTTATCAATTTGATACATATTTGGTTTATAAATCTTTTTAGAGTTTTATAGAAAAAATAAATCATCGTAAGTTTTTTTAATTTCAAATTATAAAAATGTCCACATAAGCAAAGCAACCGATTAGTATCGATTTTTAGGTTACCCAACTACTTAATTGAAACACTATTAAAAGTTTGACTACTAAATGTGCACAAAAAAAGTGCACAACATAAATGTGTACAAACTTAAAAGTAGATAGCTATTTGATGCCATTTTTCTTGAAAAACTCGTCCACGTAAGCATGGTGACCGGTTGGTGCCGGTTTCCAAGTCACCCAACTACCTAATTGAAACATTTTTATAAAGTTTAACTACCAAATATGCACAAAAAAAGTACACTACATAAATGAGTACAAACTCAAAAGTACACAACTATTTGACATCATTTTCCCTATATCCTTCTCATAAAATATATACAAAATTCTGGTTAACTTCATTTTGAATAAAGTAAAGATAGTAACTCGTAATTTTGGTATATATATATATATATATATATATATATATATATATATATATATATATATATATATATATATATATATATATATATATATATATATATATATATATATATATATATATATATATATATATATATATATATGGAGGTTCAATGGAAAACCACAATGCACATGAAAACTTGTGAAAACCGCACTGCACCACTACAAATGTATCAAATTCCCCGCGTGATACATCAAAATCCCGCGTGATGCATCAAATTTCCCGCGTGATGCATCACCTTATTTACGATCATGCCACGGCGTTTTTCATGAAATGCACCAAATCGGACGGTATGCGTAGGTTTCCATGGTTTTCACGTGCATGGTGGTTTTCCATTGAACACACCCCTATATATATATATATATATATATATATATATATATATATATATATATATATATATATATATATATATATATATATAGGGGTGGGTTCAATGGAAAACCTATATGCATCGGAAAACCCGGGAACCACTTTATAGCCATTGGATCAGGTGATGCACCACGCAGAAAGTCGATGCATCACGTGGGAATTCGGTGCATCACGCGGGAATTTGATGCATCACGCGGGAATTGTGATGCATTTTGTGGTGGTGCATGGAGGTTTTCCAATGTTTTCTGATGCATGTTGGTTTTTCATTGAACTCACCTCTCTCTATCTCTCTCTCTCTCTATATATATATATATATATATATATATATATATATATATATATATATATATATATATATATATATATATATATATATATATGGTGACCTTAATTTAGTGCAGAACCATAGAACCAATCTAAATCATTGAATTTATAATATTACACTAGGGATAATATGGTAATTATGCAATTAACATTGAATTAATAGTAGTCTACTAAGTTTGACTGTCCACTTTGACTTTTTTTTTTACTCTTTTAATATCGAATGGACATGCAGTGTTGCATATATGATATATAGTATCACTTTGACGTTGAATATGTGATATAAACTGTAATTCGACATTGAATGATCTCTATGTAACATATAAATGGTAGTCTTGGTAAAAAATCGTAAAATTTTATTGAAAATATATCTATCATGATTGTTTTCATTAAATCCACCAACTTTGACTACTAATTCTGACCATTATTTTGGCTCTATTAATAGTGAACGTATATGCAGTGTTGCATCGACGTTGAATATACAATATCAAAGCGTTCATTCGACATTGAATAATATCACCATGCTATATTGCATCGAGGTCTGGGTAAATTTTTTTTACGAAAAATAAACACCTAAAATTTTTTTGAAAAAATATATATCATGCTTGTTTTCGTTAAATCCACCAACTTTGACTACTAATTTTGACTATTATTTTGACTCTGTTAATAGTGAACGTATATGCAGTGTTGCATCGATGTTGAATATACGATATCAAAGCGTTCATTCGACATTGAATTATCTCACCATGCTATATTGCATCGAGGTCTGGGAAAAAAAAAAATTTACGAGAAATAAACACGTAAAATTTTTTCGAAAAAAATATATCATGAGCGGTCTCGTTTTAAAGAGTATAAAATTCTCGTTTTTATGGTATAATTTTTTTGATTTAAAATTAATCATATTAATTTTTTTTAATTTAAAGAAAAAAGATATTTATTTTACTAATGTCAATGTTTTTGCTATTTCAAATCTTTTCCTTTTTTACCCTCAAAGAATTAAAATATCACTATTACCAATATTTTTTTTCACTAATTCCAAACTTGACTCTTTTAATCAAGACCACTAGATTAATCTAATCTATGGATGATATTGGTTCTACAATTCTACACTAAATTTATAAATTTTATGCATTTCAAGTTAAAATTTATGCATTTTATGCTGAAATTTATAAGCCTGATGTATAAATTCTGTGTATTCAATAAAATGTATGTGTTTCATGTTTAAATTGTGTATGTTAATGTATATTATATTTAATTAATGAATTAACATTTTATATGTAAATTTAGTATGAGTTGACATATAAGTTAAAATTTGTAAAAATTTGCATTTCATGATTAAGCATACGTACTTTAAGTTTCTTTTTATAGTAAATAAATCCTTAAACATGTACTGACATATATTGAAAAATATCTTATATCCTATATATCATTTTTAAATCTTTTTTAGAATAGTCACTAAAGTATAAAATGACCAAAAATGTCACTAACGGTATAAAATAACGACAAAAATGTCATAAAATCCAGAACGTCTAACGTACTGCTGAGCCATGTTGTGAAAATATAATGGCCTAATTAATTATGAAAATTTCAATAATATCTAAATGTATGGTTTTTTTAAAATGATATCCAATATTAAAGTTAAAGTACTGAATTATTTGAAAAAATGATAGTCTATGGATTTTTTAACTCAAAAACATAATTAATGTATGGTTTTTTTTTTACTTTTAAATAATATCTAAAATTAAAGTTAAAGTACTGAATTATTTGAAAAAAAAAATTACATCGACTTTAATTAGAATATATATAAAATGATTAAAGTCGCAAAATACTAACATATTATTTTAAATGTATTGATATGATACAACAATTTTAATCTTACCTATATGATTCATATACTTTAGTTTTAATATGATACTTAATTTATTACATAGAGCCCGGTTTTTCATGTAAATAAGCCTGATTTTTTAACCGGATTCTATATATGTAGAAATGTATCATATAGAATTAAAAATCTAAATTACATGCATCATATGATTAAGAAAAAAATTCATTTATTATATCAATATATTTGAGAAAGTGTATTAGTATTTTGTGACATCATAACCCTATTATAAAATTAAATAGGTTTTGTAAGAAAACTCCCAAAAAAATTACAAAATCTGGCATTACATGCATGTAATTAGTTAATGAAAATTTCATACATTTATCAATTATCCAAAAATAATCATAAAGTTGAAATTAAAGGAATAAAAGTTGCATGCATAGTATACAAACAATTATATATTTTTCGTGATGACACTCTAGTAGACTAGTAGTGCATGTTCCGTCAAATTTTATTTTGTGTCACAAAAATACGTACAAACAATCCATGAACATGACGTCACCCTATCACCCCTCTATAAATACACCATCGATGCCCATATATCCCACCTCAAACCTCAGTCAAATTAAACAAACACCATACATTTATAATCGGAAAAAAATAATAAAAGAATGCAAAAGGACAACAAAACAGAGAAAAAGATGGCATCTACTTTGCCAGTGACCGGGACAACAAGCGGCGGCAGTGGAAGCAGGTGGAGTCCGACGCCGGAGCAGGTAATGTTGTTAGAGGGAATGTATAGAAGTGGCCTGAAAACACCAACGGCAACTCAGATTCAGCAAATCACAGCAAGGCTATCGGTTTATGGCAAAATACAAGGCAAAAATGTCTTCTATTGGTTCCAGAATCATAAAGCCCGTGATCGACAAAAGCTTCGAAAGAAACTAGTCGCATTGTACCAGCAGCATAGGCTCTATCCTTCTCATGATCATCCATTTCTTCCTCCTTATCAGCAGGTATAGTACTATATATATCAACTTCTGTTATATAATTTACCTTAAAAAGCCTTAATTTTTTTAAAATAATAATAATCACGACTGAACGTTGGCAACTTATGTTTTTTAAGCTTCTTTTCTTGTGGTTTTACGTTTGTAGACTTGTATATACAGGCCATTCGATATGAAAATTTTATGTCAGGTTTCTTGTGATTTAAGTATGTAGCTACTGTTTTCCAAAACTTCTTTTCTTTAACCCGATGAAAAGGTTCATTCATGAATAACCTAGTTAGGTTAAATTTGATTGGGATACGAAAAGAATTGATTGTTGATCGACTGGTATAAATTAGCTTCTGTTATCGTGTACAGTACTTTTTATTTCAATTTATATGCTCTTTCTTTTATTTTTATAAAAACTTGGTACAGCAGACATATTATTGTATCTATAATGAAGGAAGGTGTATTAATTATTAATGTATTATTACATAATTAAGCTTGAAACAGACAAATACTTTACTGAGAAATAAATTATTAATTACCCTTATATATATAATATATATGTATATATATAATAATTTGGACATTTGGGTTTACTAGAACTGAATCTATGTTTATCAGCATTTAAATAGAAATAATTTTATGTACATCAATCAACGTATATAATTGTCTTAATAATGTTGTATATGCATGTAATATGTGTATAGGTTAATGGTGGACTTGAAGATGCATCAAGCTGTAAAAAGATGATGATGAACAATTGGAAAGTGGATCTCCCATCTAATCAAACCTGCAAACTCATGTGTGATTGCCCACTTATGACAATGATGATGATGGATCATCATGGTACAACTCCATATGCCACAAGAGTACCACCCCAAACCCTACAACTCTTCCCACTCTCCACAGATCTCCAACAAAATCATGATCACTCCATCACCAAACCCTAAGACCTAAAATAAACCTACATTTGACTTTTGTTTCAAGTATCAAGACGGATACCCACACAAACCAATAAACTAATCCTGGTTCAGATCTTGATATAGTACGTACGTAGTAAAAGATGAAAAAAGATATTTTTAGGGTTAGGGTTAGAGTTTAGGGTTTTTTTTCTCTTTTTAAATAAGTTGTGGGTTTCTGTTATATCACTAGACCTTTGCATGGCAGGTCAGTACTGGTACTCTATATAAAGAAAGATGAAAGATCTGATTTGCCTAATAAGCTAGCATTCAGTGTGTTTTTTTTTTCTTGATGAGAATTGAAGTTTGTATTTCACAATCTTGGAAATATGCAGTGGGATTTGCGAAGCTTCTTTGTTTGGTTATGGTGGATTGGTGGTGTTGGCAATTTTGAGTCTCTTTTATTTATTTATTTATTTTAAAAAAGCACCTACTTAATACTTATTTATCTTTTACTTAAACCAGTGGACTAAAGATGCTCTTGTTTGTAAATTGGTATTTTGTATGTCTTTTGACACTGGCCAGGAGGGTTCAATATTTTTGGATTATCTAGTTTCCAGATATCTAAAAATCAGATTCCAAAAAAAATACTATACGAATCTATATTTGATTTTTGGATAATCGGATATCGAGTTATCAAAATATCTGAAATCATTTTAAAAACTTTAGTTAAAAATAGTTATTTAAATATTTAAAATACAAGTTTGTATATATGTAAATACATACAAATAAGTACTCCATCCATCCCAAAATACATGTCCAAGGACAAAAAATACACAGTTCTAAGAAAGCATTATGATTACAACTTTAATCATAAAATAATTGGGCGTTTGGTTTGCGGATTTCCTGGGATTTGCATTTAAAATCCTGTGTTTGGTTCGCAGATTTTAGTAAGGATTTAAAATTCCAGGATTTCGTAAATCTCTCCCTTCTTTGTTATTTAAAATCTCAGACTCCCGCATAGAATTTTAAATCATAGTTACCTTGCATTTTTCAGATTAACAAATTTTTTTTATAAGATAATGTAAATTCTTTGACAAAATTCTAACAAATGCAAATGATGCATAATGCAATCCTTTAACAAAATGCAAATCCCAAAGAAAAAAAATCTACGAACCAAACGCCCCCTAAAACAGTTTTATCATTAATTATTAACTACTTTTAAAAGGTCCATTTTTAGACAACCTAATAAGAATCATAAAAATTATTGTAGTTTTATGGATATTAACATTTATTATGAGACTAACTAAACTAAAAATATGAACATTTAATTTGGAACAGTGGGTAGTGTGTAGGAGTGTTTATAAAAATCTGAATCCAAGCATCCAATTTAAAATTTTGAAAATCCGATCCGAAACAATCCGAAATTTTGGTTATCCTAATTTCGGATTCGGATAGTAAAATTCAAAATTTTTCGGATATTCAGATATCTGAAAATTCCAAAAAAATTTATTTTATATATCTTTAGTATTTATTATTTACATAATATTGATCGAGTATTTATTGTTATTCTAATGTATATTTTTTAGTTTAATCTTGATATTAAAGATTTTATTAATTAATATTTTAATCTTTCTTCAGTTATTTTAACTAAAATAATTCTGGATCCATATAGTTTATGACATATTAATCTCTAATATATATTTGGATATATGAATTTGTATTTTAGATATTTAAATATTTGATTTAATTTTTTACAAAAATAAAAAAAAATATGATTTTCGGATATTCGGATAATCCGAAATTTCGGATATCTGATTTTGGACACCCCTAGTAGTGTGTAACAAATGAAAATATATATATATGCAATTTTTATACTTAAAAACAAGAAAAAAAACATGACAAAAGAAACTACAACACATTTAAATGAGTAACAAATAATTTAAATTTCATTTATAGTACACCCTTAAGTAAATAATCATTATCAGTTAAATACTCAATAGAAAAAAAAAATTAAAAGTTCTTATTTGTGGATCTTCAAACAGATTTTAGATGATCCATCTAGGAATCCGAAATTATGGAAAGTCCATTTTAGCATTCGAATATCCAAAAATAGAATTATCTGAATTCTTAAATCAAATTCTTGAATTCAGAGATTTTTAAATTAACAAAATATTTAGAATGGTTAATTGTTCATCGATCAGCATATACGCTAAACAACACACACTTAGCAGAGCAGACATATAGTACCTAAGGTTGGTGGCAAAGCTGCAGATGCTCATCAGTACTTTTATGATTTGCATAGAGATGTCTTTAAAAAAAAGTCAGCATTAATTACTTGCCTTACATGAACTGTCACCAATGTAAAGTCAATTGTAGTCGATTCCTATATATATATCCACACACTACAATCCATGTATAACAACAATCACATGCAACGCTACAAGTGTAAATCTTTATATACATCTTTCTAAATATACATACATATACCATACTGCCAATCTGCCATACATGCATAGACAGGGGACACACACATGTACATACAGATACCATATTTCTGTGTAATACTGAAGGCATCATCCTTAAAATTAAATATTTTTAATTTTTTATAGTCATTTAACAACAATAATACTTGCAAAAAATCACATATAAACACACACTTGAACAATATAAAATGTACATGTTCATATTAGTTGTGTCGTTTTTGAACTTTTGTTGACACTATCGATGTTCACATATATACATTTTCACGTTCATATGATTTTAAGAAGTTAGAAAGTGTGTTTTTTTATAAATAATCTTATATTACTTGTATCTACATTAATGTGGAAAAAGGATTTTAAAACTTTTGTGCAACACACGAAAACCCGTGCCTTCACATGCCTGATTTTTACAACTTGTCTTGTATTTTTAGTTTAAATATGATTATGAAAAAAAAAATTTAAAGGCTTTTAAGATGTTATACCTTATATATGTATATCTATATTTTGTGTGTGTGTGTGTATATATGTGTGTGTGTGTATGATTATGTTATTGTGAGAAGGTAAATATATCTTGAGAAGTGTGAGAAGCACTATGAATCTATCACTACAAGAAAAATGTTATTCTGCGACAATTTTAGCGACATGTATTTGTATGTCACAAATTAGTTACATATGTTGTGATAGTTTTTGTAACGAATAAGTCACCAATGTCATTATGCGCGTCATTATTTTTAGCGACATTCATGTACAGGTCACGATACGCGTCGCTAATTTTGTAACACACACACAAAAGTATCTATATACGTCACTAATTTTGTGACATTTATATATAAGACACCATGTGTGTCGCCAAATTTGCGACATATGCGTATAGGTCACTAAGTGTGTTTCTAATTTAGTGACATTTATATACAAGACATTATATGTGTCGTTGAATTGCGACATTCATATATAAGACACTATGTATGTCGCTAAATTTGCAACATCTATATATAAGTCACTAAGTATGTCGCTGAATTAAATAATAATTAATATAGTATTTTGGTAAATTAAGAATGAAGATTTAATTTTAAGTTTTATACTACAAAAGCACAACAAATGATGTATATAAATTTAAAAGATTTTTTTGATTAATTATTATAATAATAATAATAATAATACTAATAATAAACTTAAAAATTGTTGATGATCAAATTTTTTGTTTAAATGATTTATACATAAATTAATTATATATAATAAGTATATATCATTAATATTAAAAGTTTAATTTAAATTTTAAGAAAAAAATTATATTAAATTTACACGGTTAATAAACAGTGTTTTTTATAAAAACTAAAAGTAAACTGGTGTTTTTTACAAACAAAAAACTAATCTCAACGCCCGTCTCTCCTCCCCGATCGAACCCTCGTCTCCAAGTCCTCCGTCACTGCCGCTGCTACACCGTCTCCACCACCGCCCTAACATATTTAGTCATCAACATTCACATTCACCTCTCTTGCCTCTCACTTCGCACGCACTCCTCCATCGCTTCCGCTGCGGCGTCTCCGTCGCACGCACTTCGCTCCGTCGCCGACGGTTCTTCACTTCGCTCCGTCGCCGACGGTTCTTCACTTCGCTCCGTCGCCGACGGTTCTTCACTTCGCATAGCAGCCGACATCGGCATCAGCTTCGCCTTAATCTACTCCACTTTCGACGACGTCTTCCACCTCCGCTACTACACCTACTCCCGCTGCATTGCTCCGTTAAACAAACCCTAGAAGTTGCAATTTCTGCCTTTTACTCTGCTAATCAATCTCTTCAAGTAAATCGGGTTCAGGCTTCCATTTAGGTAAAACTCTTCCCTTTTCTCATTTCTCTGAAGTAAGTACATAGAATCAGTCGTTTTTATTCTCTTAAAATCGTTGTTTCCTCATACCTTTTTGTGTTAACCGATGTCTACTTTTTAGTCTGTTTGAACTTTGGCGATAAAACCGTAGCCTTAAAATGTGAGTTTTGTTGAATATCTTCATCATCATTTTAGGCATTTCTAAATAAAATGTTTTATATATACATGCATGTTCAATCTCAGCTTTAATTGACGAAAAAGGACCGAAAATCGAGTACCGAAACTTCCTCGATTGTTCGTCGTACTCTGGTAACAAGAACGCAGAACGATGAGGAATGAAAAAAGAATTTGGCTCCGACGTCTACTGTTTAGACTGTTTCCTTTGCTTCTGGACAGTTTTTATCAATTGTCAACGCAACAAGAATTTAGTGGCCAATTCGTGTTGATTAGTGTTGTGTATGGCTTGAATTGAGTGTTAGCAAACTTTGGCAGTTTAATTTTTAATGTTTTCTGCTTAAGTCTTTGTCAAAGTTGTCCTATTCTTTAGGAGTTTAGTGGATTCAATCATGCAGATTATGGGGTGATCGTGTAGGAGTTTAGTGAATTTTGATTCAGTAGTTTGTGCATTTTGTCCAAATAAAATAGTTCTTTAGCTCCATACTTATGCATTTTACTTGTTTAATTGAGAATTTGGTTTCTGTGTCTTATCATTGTAGTTAAGCAAAAATTTGTTGATGAATTTGACACTATAATTTGTACATTTGTTGAACTAAATAGATTTAGTTTATGCATTTTTTTTCTTTATTATTTGATTCTATAGCTTAGGGTGTTTATTTTTGGTGCATATAGTGTTGCTTTTGATTGTCAAAGTTAGGTAAGCTAGCAACAACATAGCCGAAGAAATGTCATCGTCTTCAATTTAAGAGGTACTTCTCTTGAACATTGGGGCGTTAGAAAGACGATATTGTTTCACGGAGAGATAATATGGTCATTGGTTCTTTTTGCTTATTTGTATACTTTACTTTCTTATTAGGTGATGGATTACACTTTTTAGAATCGAGTAGTAGACCCACGGTTACAATAGTGTAACCACCCAATGAAGTCCAACATCACGTTGAAGTTCATGGGTCTAGTGAACAGAGACAAGGAAATGAGCAATCTTCTCAACAAGGTATTTCTATAATCTAATTTGATTGATGCTAATATCCAATAGATTTAGGTTACATATTCTTTGTGTGCTAACATCTAACCGTTGACTCCTTGAACTAATAAGCATTGTTCCCTATGAAACACGTCTTTGATTTCTATGAGATTTTATGAGACAGTATATGCACCTCCGTTCTACAAAAAAACAGGGAGATAATGAAGTATAAATGAAAAGTTGTAACGGTTGAATGCATCAATTAATAATCTGTAGCTTCTTGATTAATTCCACTAGTTGAGTTCTTTTTCTTGTGATGTTTTGACCAACAAAGAAAAACCCATCTATAATATGTAATTGAAAATACATTCTATGGTTTTTACCAGTCAAGTGTGAAAAAAAGTTAAAAAGATAGGAAGACTAGGGACACACATACATGTCGCACTTTGCAGTCACATCCTAACATGTTTCACATCCTCTCCTATGTAACTTAGATGTAGTCAATTAGATACATAGTTAATATCTGATTTTATTATTAAGGATTTCTGGTTCCTCTTGTGGTTTTGTAATTATGTGTGTCTGTGCTCCAGCCTGCTTAACACCTCTGTAGTCCGTCCTGCTTCGACTCTGCAGATTCACCTTAATTTTCAGGCAAGAGTATTATTTGTTTGTGGATTAGGTTTTAAATTAGTTTTTAAATACACTTGCAAGGTTCCTCTTGTGATTCTATGTATATATGTCTGTAATTGAACTTCTTTTGAGAGGGAAAACTGTGGTTTATAGGTCAGCATTATATATAAATTTTTCTCAGATTCCCTGTCATTAATGATGGCAAACCAGTTGGCTAATATATTCTAGTTTTTGGAATATTATATTCAATTTTGCGTTTTGATTTACCATTGGTAGCTTGTTTCCTTTGTGGCTTATCTCATGAAGTCTTATTGATGTTATTTTGGAATGGGATAGTATACGAGAAATGGTGCGACGACAACAAGAACAAGAAATTATCAAAGCTACACAGTTGGAATAAAAGCACAAAGGATTGATAAGTTGGAGGAAAAAAACACGGTGACTGAAAAGATGCAAAGGGCCAACTTCTAGCAGTATCGACCAAGAAGAGCATAGATAGTTTAGTTAATGTAAAATAGTTTTGTTGTTTTGAGTATAAATAACCAGTTTTTAATGAAAACATAATTGTTAACAATATAGTTTGATGGAATAAATAAACAATAGATTTACCTCAGTTTTAGTTTTTGATAAAATATCAATGTTAATGATATAGTTATGATAATTTGATAGAAAATAGCAACTATATTAAAATAATAATAATAATAATAATAATAATAATAATAATAATAATAATAATTGCGACGTCATTTAAAAACAGTGACTCAATTAGGGACACAAATAGTGACATAAACCAAGTATAGCGACATATATAGTAACATGAGTAGTGACATCATTCAAGAATAGCGACACATTTTGCAACATTAATCATGAAAAGCGATTTAAACAGTAACACAATTAGCAACATCATTTAATAATAGCGACACACATAATGACATCTAACAACTCAACTAGCGACTTCATATAAAATAGCAACATAAATAGTGATGCAACTAGCGACTAAATTCAATAATAGCGACATAGATAGCGACGCCACTAGCAACATTATTCGAGAACTGTGACAACGTTCGATAGCAATGACACAGCTTACAACACAACTAGTGACATAATTCAAGAACAGCGACACAAACAATGACACAACTAGTGACATAACTCTAGATAGCGACACTTTTACCTGAAGTCGCTAAATGTGTCAAAAATTTTAGCGACGTGCCTTTTGATGTCACAAAAATCTGCGACGCATTTATAGCGACACCTCCTTTGACGTCACTAAAGATGTTACTGACATAAAAAACGTCGCTAAAAATGTCACTAAGTGTGTCGCTAAAGACAATTTTTTTTTGTAGTGTATGATTCACTAATTTTGTATCTTGATTCATTAATTTGTACATTGATTCACTTATTTTTAAATTTGTGATTCATTATTTATAAATTAAAAACTAATGAATCAACGTAAAAAAATAATGGACTGTTGATTTATTTTGTTCAAAATGTATGATTCATAATTTATATATTCACAAATATATATATATATATATATATATATATATATATATATATATATATATATATATATATATATATATATATATATATATATATATATATATATAAAGGTTCGACAATTTACCAATTAGGTTTACTATCATTCACATAAAATTTTGGGATAATTACTAAAATAGCCAAAAATCACACTCCATTATCAAGTTTTAGCCAAATCATATCAATCTAACCAAAATAGTCACACTTTCACATTTACGTGATAGCCATTATTTACGTGATCTGTACCTTTTATTAATATTAATGCATTACGTTACAAAATGTGTTTGGTAACGTAAAGTAATGATACTTTACGTTACCAAAAGGTGTTTAGCATGTAATAACAAGCCACCTACTTTTTATTGGGAATGAGCAACATTTAAATTTGGTAACGTAAAGTACCACTACTTTACGTTACCAATTACATTTTATAATGTAATGCATTAAAATATTAATAAAAAGTACAGATCACGTAAATGATGGCTATCACGTAAATATGGTAACGTAAAGTGTGCTATTTTGGTTAAATTGATATTATTTGGCTAAAACTTGATGATGGGGTGTGATTTTTGGCTATTTTAGTAATTTTTCTAAAATTTTTTACATAGAGATGTATAAATCAATGTTATAAAACTTTTCATCAAAGTGATAATACATGCTAAAAAATAAATCATTTAAATGGTCAAAGCATTATGTTATTGATCAGATTATTAAAACTATTCACATAAAAAAATTAAAAAGTTGTGTGAATGATCTATTGATTTAAATAATTCTTTTAAAGAACTTTTACCTATAAAGTCATAGTACTCTAGATAAATATAAACTTTAATATTGATATACATATATTTATATAAAAACATTATAAAAATTATTTTAAAAGTATAATATACCCTTAAAAATAAAATCTATTATTTTGAACCTGAATATATATTTGCAAAAGCAATTAATTATATAAAGTGTGATGAAGTTTAAGACTTCTTTATAAGGGAGATAGCTATTATGATTTATAATGATTATATTATGAAATAATTAGACATATCTAAGAGACCATCAAACATAATAAATTGGCAGAAACATGTCATTTGCTATTCAAAACCAAGAAACATTCTTCAAGTTGATATACAAAAATTAACTTAAGGGCTACATAATCAATGTTGATGCAATGAGAAGTGCCAGAATTACGAAGCATAACATAACATTTACTAAAAACTAACGTGTTTCATGTCATACACGTTAATTTTTAGAGAAGCAAAACCAAGACGAAAACCGGAAAACCTGAGAAACTGAGCCGAATCGTTTGATCTGAAACTCAAAAACACCGAAATTGACATAACACGTGGCTGTTTCGATTTTCGGTTTTAGAAAGCCGTGGGTAACCGAACCAATTACACACACACAACGTTGACCAATGCCATGTCATGGGTTAGACTGGCCTGAGTTGACCACCCAATGTTGACCAATACCATATCAGCGTCTAACTTTCTTTGTCCAAGTCAACAGAGCACCCGCGCTGGACTTGGGCTCCCCAGCGCCCAAGATCGACCAGCTTCCAGGTCATCATTAACCTCGAACTGTCATTGGGCTGGAGATGGCCAGCTCCCCTAAACTCCCAGATTAGTTGAAGCAAATCTAGGCCAAGATCAGCTATGGGTTTAGGCCTCAAGGATTTTTTTTTTTTTTTTGATAGAATTTTGGTGTCACTGTTTAAAAAAGTGTGGGTAATAAGTAGATCTGTAATTACTTTTTTATCTTAAAATGAGACTAAACTTATGATATAATGACTCTATTCTGTGTTACTAAAATGTGTATCACTAAATGACATTTTTCTTGCAGTGATTCTACAACATTTATAACACCTTTTTAATTCATAAATCACCTCATATCCTCATCTTTTTCATAAAAACTCATTAAATATTCAAAATTCACAACTCCTTAAATACTCAACCAAATCATCTGAGAAATTTCACCGAAGTTCTAAAATTAATAGGAGAATGTTTTGCAAGTGTTATTTTGAAGTTTGGACATCAAGTATAAAAGTCACCATTTATGTTTAAAACTTTAGAATCTCGTAACTCATCCAAACCCTCAACCATTTTGGAGCTTTAGAAAAACGTTAGAAAACATCATATAACCAGTTTCTGATGATTTGTTTGAAACTTGGTTAAATTTTTAAAGATTTCACAATTATTGGGTTTTTAAGCTTCATGAATGGTGGCTTAAGGACTTAGACATTTATAGAAGGGGTTGAGCCCTAAATCATGTGTAAAACAGTAAATAACATGTATTAAAGCAATAATACGTACCTGTTTAGGAAAGGATTTTACCTTCAAAAACTTAAAAATACTGAAAGTTGGTTTCTTAATCTTGCATGCTTTCTTCAAATCCAAAGTTTTCAGAGTTAAAAGAGAGCTAAAAAGGCGGTGATCTAATTTTCAGATCTCAATTTTTCTTGAAAGATTTATAAAACTTCTAAACCCAATGAACAAAGAAACTCATGATTGAAACTTATGTTCCAAAGGTTGTTAGGTTGGGAGAGGAGTATTTTTTTTTTTGGTTAGGATTGGGGAGGGGGGGGCGGGAAGAAGGGGGTGTTACCCACCCTCCAACCGTTGTCCATGGCGTGAGCACTCACACAAGACTTTTTATATTCTTGTTAGTTGTTTGGTAAGTTTCGTGGTATTTTATCCGATACCCGAAAACGTTAAGTTACACTATTATAGTCATTTTAATCTGTTTCTCGCGATAATTGATAATATGTAATCAGTAATCCAAGGTATATATTTTTTACATTTACTATAATTCTTATTTATAAACTATTATTCAAAAATCAACATATTGTAACTAGATCGTAACCTTGATATTCAAGGTGTTACCCTATAATTTTACATCACTATTTTGATCATCATTTATATGTACAACAAAATCTATAATTAGCATCGTTTGTTAGAAATAACGTTCCAAACTAAGAATCGATATTGCTCTGGATATTTTTGAGATGGATTGATAATTCGTTTGTATGTACGTTGAGAGCAATATCGTAATATTTTTGAAATTCCTAAAGTATTTGCATGAGAAGTAACCTCCCAAATCATCAAAATCAGTCAACAATGACTAATTATCAACAAGCGACTGTGAAGTTTCAACATAGTACCAACTAATCAACATCAACACTAGCTAGTTGATCATCTTTAACATCATTGACTATATATCACCAACATTAGTGCATTTTGATAAGCATAAATACAAGTTGACTAGTATCAATAACAATTAGTGTTGACAAACATCAGTAAAAGAAATTTATACACAACATCATTTCAGGATTCGTATTTGTTCAACGACCCTCATTCATTGACCAATCAGTGAAACTACCACCAGAGGCTCTTCTCGCTAGGACCCCTCACAAAGGGGTGCAACCCTAGTTATATTATGTTTGGGTCTTGATTTCGACTTAACTTATATGATTGTGCGCTCCATATCTCCATATATACTCGTTCTGGTCACTTCTCGTTACAATTGAAATTGTTACAAGTCAAAGAAATTGCACTAAAAATACTAACATCGTAATATTTTTAAATTCATTTGAACGCTGCATGATATTTGACAACCGTGAGTGTTCTTATTATGTTCGTATGTCTAATTAATACATTCATAAAAACGAATAAAATATAATAAATTAGAAATAAGTACATGCATGCATGCTTTGAGTCTATTTTCATTTTGTGGATAATACTGATTAAATATCAATTTTTTATGGTTCACAACTTTACATATTATTGAACAGAATTATCTTTTTTTTTTTTAACAGCAAGAAAGATAACGGACCAGGGGCTTCGGCATTGCCATCACCCCCAAAACCGAAATCTAAATATATTATTTAAAACTAGCAAGATGCTAGCAACCGATTACAAAGAGGGGAAAACATTACAATAAAGAAAGGGGATAAGTGCACCATAAAGACCATAA
Source organism: Centrapalus pauciflorus (assembly GCA_020465985.1). Taxonomy (NCBI): domain Eukaryota; kingdom Viridiplantae; phylum Streptophyta; class Magnoliopsida; order Asterales; family Asteraceae; genus Centrapalus; species Centrapalus pauciflorus. The sequence goes on along the minus strand of JAANYP010002386.1, from coordinate 612,612 downwards.
CATAAACTTATAATTTGCCCTATACTTCAACCAAGAAAAAAAACTTGCAAGAAATTCATCTATGATAGACGACGTCGACTGTCTCACACCGTTAAATATCAAATCATTTCTAGCCTTCCATATTAAATATAAATAAACAATAGGTGACTTAACAATTGGGACTTGAAATTCTTTATACCTAAAGTAAATTACAAAAATAGTCACCGTGGTGTACGTGTTTAAAATAATGAAAACCGTCATTAACTTTTAAAGTTACATTGACTCCCTCAAACCATTATTTGTTTTCATAAGTAGTCCCTCCTAGTCTTAATTTTTTTAATAATGACCAATATACACTTTCACTTTTGATCCCTTGATCTTATTATAATTATTTAATCTTGGTCATTTGGCTAACTTTTTTAATTATTTTATTTTAGACTTTATTATTTTACTATTTTTTTGTTTAACTATAATTAGTTGATTAATTGATAATGATTTGACCAAATATAGTTAAAACTAAAATTTATTAATTCATGATATTAATTATATACTCTATATTTATATATTCATTAAAAAATTTTATTGGGTTTAGTTTTAATATTCGAATTTATATTTTGATTTTAGCTAAGACAAGTTGTTAAAAAAGATAACACAAAACACATATTTTGACGATAAAGTTAATATGAAATTTTTTAGCCCAAGAAAACATAAAATAAAACACAATTTTTGACGAATGGGTATTACCAATTAAGAAGGTAAAACTTTAATTTTATAATTTTTTTTTTGGCAAAACAACATTTGATTATTCTTTTGTTGGCATAAACTAGTGTGTGTGTGTGTATATACACACACACTAGTTTATTAACCCATGTGTTATATGGTTACTTTTAAAAACTTATTTTTATTAAAATAATATACATCTAAGTGTGTATGTCTATATATATATATATATATATATATATATATATATATATATATATATATATATATATATATATATATATATATATAATATGGTTCGTGTGAGTACCTAAAAAATGCAGAGTACCGTGAGTACCTGTGAACACACGGGTTTCAGATGTGAACTTGCTCAAAAAAAAGTTTTTTTTTTGAATTTTTTTTCATATTCATTTAGATACAAATAATATAAGACTATACGTAAAAAATTATATACATTTACACTTTCTATCATCTTAAAAGTCATGTGAACGTGAAAAAATTCATGTGAACATGCTTAGTTGTGAACACACGTTCACAACAGCACACTTCATGTGAACACACACGTTTCACATAGTTCTAGTGTGTGTTTAGGTGTGATTTTTTGCAAGTAGTCTTGTATTATTAATTTAAACATGATTATGAAAAAAAATTTCAAAAAAAATGATTTTAAGCGAGGTACCTCCGGTACTCCGCAAAACTAGTGGTACTCATTTGAACCCAAATCTATATATATATATATATATATATATATATATATATATATATATATATATATATATATATATATATATATATTAAAATTAAAATTATTGTAAAATAAAAATCTGAAAACAATTTGTTCAAAAAATACTGAGGGTATATTTGGTCTTGGTTGTTGCAATTTTAGTGGAAACCACTCATAAGTTTCTATAAATAAATAAAATTAAGTGTTAATTTAGAAATACTAATCGATAAATGTCAAATGTCAAACATCTCATTTGCGATAATGAGAAAATCACAAGTGACAAAATAGTTACTCATCTATATATATATATATATATATATATATATATATATATATATATATATATATATATATATATATATATATATATATATATATATATATATATAATTTCTTTCAAAAATACATAAATATTAAGGACGTGTATACTTGTTTCTACGAAAATCCTTATAAACATTATTTTATAAGTAGCAAGGACAACTTAACGGGTGGGACTTGAAAATTTTTTACAAAAATCCTGTCCTGAATTCTATATCTATATATATATTAACTTTCTTTTAAAAATAAACTAGTTTATTACCCGCGTATTACGCAAATATTTTTAATATATATATATATAAAATATATTATTAAAAGGTAAAGATATAAATAATATTTTTTTTAAACAAAACTATATAAATATATATGAATAGTAATTATTTGCTTATATTTTTAAACTTTTATTATATTTTATTATAATTAATAAGTTAGTAGAGTATTAGATTTTGTTTGATTTGATTTATATTTAAAAGTTGATTATTAGATTTGGATAGAATTCAGTTAAATTTCTTTATTATTTTTAAAACTCATAAATGTCACGTATCGATTCATAGTGATGACACGTAACTCCACAAAAAAAGAGTAAAGTTACTATTTTATTAGTATTTATTATAGATATATAGATTAGCTAGATTATTAAGTGTACTATTTATATCAATTCATATTTTCATTTAGATTTTTTAGAATTGATAAAAAGAATTAATAATTTCTTATAATTGCTACTTATAAGTAATAATAATAGAAAATTTTAAGAATAAAAGTAGATTTTAAATACTATAAATTAGTTTAAATTTTAAAATCAATACTTTTGTAGAATATTTATAAATGAAAACATATGAAATACATGAAGGAATAATTGTATCTAATTTGTCAACATTTTATACTTAATATGATTTACCTAAAAAAGTTATGTTATATTAATAAATAAATCTTGGTTTTAAGATATAAATTATACAAAGTTATTACAATTATTATATGCATGTTTCGAATTTTAAAGACAATATATATGTTTTAGTTATTATCAACCTATTGGTTAATTGCTTTTAATATAATAAATTGATATGATTAATGTAAGGAGATAAATTAGGAAAGAAAGATAAAAGGTTATTTATATATTTTTTAATTATTGATTTTAATTAGGAAAGAAAGATAAAATGACATAGGTATAATTATTGATTTTAATTAAGGGTATAAGAGACATTTCGTAAATAATTATAAGTTGTCATTAATCTGGACCATTGATTTCTTTCCATCCAATGGTCCAGAAACTACAAATGCTTTATAGTATAGATATATACTAAGGATGTATTGTTTAACTTTCTATCGAAAAAAAAATAATAACCGTGTAAGTGGTAGTACATAAGTCATGAGCCCATGAGGCCCACGAGTGGAGAAAAAAAAAACGCACAATTGGGCCCTGTATAAGTAAATGAAGCACACTGCATACTCCGAGAGAGAGAGAGATGAATTATATATATATATTGTCGACGGAGCAGAGAGAAATCTGCTCACGTGGCATTCAATAATTGGTAGAAATTCCTATTTTTAATACTGATTTGGCAACATATCATTGGCTATAATTCAGATTTTAATGCCTAAATCAATGCTATAAATAAGGCTGGATCACAACATTAATTTAAAATGCATTTGAAAAAGGGATAATATCTATTAAAGAGGTTGCAAAAATACTGCATAACAAATTGCAGAATAATAGGGGATAAAAAAATTTAGGCAATAAAGGTGACAACAATGAATATAGACATTAGAACCGCAAAAAATCAAAAAAAATCCAGATAATATGTGCTGAAAAAGTGCATCTTGATACATTCAAAATAGGGGTTGTTGGATATAACAAATAATCAGAAATATGGGATATTACATCCCCTTTTATTAATATTTGCAGCTGGAATTCTGGATAATATCAAAGCAGAAAAAACGTATTAGACCTGGAAAAAGGATATATATCATCGTCGGTTAAATAACTAACTGTGAGATAATATATGAAATAAAATGTGGCTGCTTATATAACAAAAAATCAGGAAAATAAGGGATATTGAATCCCGTTTGGTTAATATTTTCAACTATATATACATGGACTATTCATTTTTAACAGAAGCTATATTCAAAGTTGATGTTATTAATGATAAAAAAAATAATGTGGCTGTAAATGCTAAAAGTTGTTTCTATTTTTAGCAATGGGTCCTAATTAATATTCAGGATTAAAATAAGTAATTTTTTCTTCATGAACAATGTATAGTTCTCTTTGAAAAAAATTTATGGTATTATTTATTTAAAAATATTAATTTCGTCACGCATCATTCGAGCAACGCATGGGCAAGTTGGTTTATGAGTAATTTTTGAATGGTTTGGGTTGGGTTGGCCTGAAACATTTTTGTCCAAGTTTGCCAATTTTTATGAATAATTAGTGAGTTCAAATACGATCAAAAAACTATTACTACAATAATATTTTATTTTTATTAGTCTGAATAAATTTTTATTATAAAATTATGTTAGACTATATTCGTAGTTATACTTTAAAACTACATGTTTGTGTATAATTATATGGGAAAATGATGGATTTTCATTTTATCATAAACTATTATTAATTTTTTTTCTGTATATTTAGTTCTGACAGAACAATCTTTTAACGCATAATTAGTCTTTCGATCAACTCACGTGTATTAATGTATAGTTTTCTTAAATAAAATCCATTTTTATGTCATTATTTATTTAAAAATAATAATTTCGTCGCACATCACCCGGACAACGCACGGGTATTCAACTAGTTAAACTAAAGGGTTGGATAGGCATTTTATTGGGCTAAACCCAAAAAGTTTTTTCAAGGGAAAATAAAAGGAACATTGTAATTTATATACCAACGCCCAAGGGTGTTGATATAAAAAAACAACCAACTACACGATTTAATCCGTAAACTTCAACATTATTTGTTCTATTTAAAATTATATTTTATCCCAAACACACTAATAATTTAAATTTTAATTCTTTCGAATTCCATTCTTCGAACCAAATGCCATTGGTTATATATGTATTATTGGAAAGAAAACATTTCGTACTAATCATTTCCTATTTCACACACACATACACACACACACAATTATGTGTGTGTGTGTATGTACACACTAGATTATTCATGTGTTACATGAGATTGATTAAATAATAATAATAAAATATAGGTATAAGATAAATTAGTCTATCACACATAGTTCAATGATATCAAATGATATTGCTCCAACTCCAAGCTTATAAGCTCTAGATCTACATAAAGAACTATACTTAGAGTAATCGAATATTAGTTTTATTCAATAGTCGGGTCACGACTAAATATCACAATCACGTTCATGTGATTGCAGTCGTGGTCAATCAACGCAAGTCACGATCGAAAATCTTGTAGCACTGTTGAAATTTAAGGTTCGAAAAATATTTTAAGTGCTGGAACCATTCTGGCCGTGGACGAGCTCATCTTCACGGTAGGGAAGGGATTGCAAAAGAAACTAAAATCGAAGAGAAAAATTGAAAATCGGTCCAAGCGATGCGGGCTTTCCCCGAACCCGATTATTTATACGTTTTTTATTTTATTCATTTTTCGTATCTGGTTTTGATTTGAGTTACTATAAAGTTTACTCATTTAGGTTTGCAACAATGAATTTAACCATTGAATTAACCAATTATAAATTTATTACAAGTGGTTATCCCAAAATCCTCATGGATTTCCTAGCCTACCTGAAAGGAATCCCCGTTGTTTTTTTAACGGGATCAAGATGACCAATCATTGTTTCGAACCCATCTTGTTGTCATTCTTACGGTAGGGGTTGCGAGGAAGGGAACTCGGACAACGAACACCGGACAATGAACAATTCATCGCAACCCACAGTCTTGGTCTCGGGCACCGCTGAACACGTATTGGAGAGCCTTTAATCATATCAAAAACATTTAGAGAAAGTGAGATTCACGAGAGAGAACGCAGCAAGCGATGTTAGTTGGTGTGGTGTATGTGATGGTCGGAAGTCATAGTGAGATTGGTGAGGAACCGAAAAGGGTGAAATATAAACAGTGTGATTTAACTCTTATATATTATGATGGAATTAATCAGTTAGATCGTCAATGTTGATGGTGATTGGATTCCGATGATATCTCGTGTTGTTCGTTGTTTGTTCTTATTGTGTATTCTTGTTAATGATATTGGCATCGTTTAGAGTTCTTGGTAAATGGTCCTACTGTCACATATGCATGTATTTGTTAACAAGTTCATAGAGAGTCATGATTTCCTATAATGCCCATGAGACTTATCAATTTTATTTATTTATTTATAATTTACATTTTATATATAAATAACTGAATTGAGCAGTCTGTTGAGTTGAGTCGAGAGTTGTCGAGTAGAGTCATTAAGCCAATGATTTATCGAGTCAACTTATCAAAATATGAGGTGTTATTCATTCTGATAGAAGAGATTACAATATTTATAGACAAAGGAGGCTAACTAACCAACTAACAGCTAGGTAACAAACTAACTGTTTATAAACAAAATAACAGAGAATCACTTCTGTTACAACAGTAATATATATAATCTACATCCCCCCCTCAAGTTGGAGGATCCGATAAACCCAACTTGTTGACAAGTGAAGAATGTTGGATATAACCCAAAGCTTTAGTCATCACATCAGCAATTTGAAGATGAGAAGGGATATATGCAGTCTGCAAAAATCCATCTTGGATTTTGTCCCTTGTAAAATGACAGTCAATGTCGAGATGCTTTGTTCGATCATGATAACATGGATTAGCAGCAATCTGTTGGGTTGATCTGTTATCACAAAACAAAGTGATAGGTAATTGAACAGGGATATGCAGATCCTTAAGAAGGTAAGTAAGCCATAGTAATTCACAAGTAGTAGCAGCCATGCTTCGGTATTCAGCTTCAGTGGATGATCTAGAAACTGTAGCCTGCTTCTTTGTCTTCCAAGAAACCAACGAATACCCAAGGAATATACAATATCCTGTTAAAGATCTTCTGGTCATTAAGCAAGAAGCCCAATCAGCATCCGTAAACCCTGTAACTATTAAGTGAGATTGAACAGGATAACAAAGGCCCTTAGACACTGTTCCTTTAAGATATCTTAGAAGATATTTAGCAGCCTGTAGGTGTGGTTCTGTAGGAGCTGAAACAAATTGACTCAAATGCTGCACAGCATAAGAAATATCTGGACGAGTCATTGTGAGGTATAACAACCTGCCAATTAATCTCCTAAAAGATTCAGGAGATGATAAAGGTTGTCCTTTGTTGAGAGAAAGTTTCAGGTTTTGAGGCAAAGGAAAAGAAGTAGGCTTTACTCCTGTTAAACCAGCATCATGTAAGAGATCAAGAACATATTTGCGTTGATTAAGATAAGTGCCATCCTCTGTTCTACATATTTCAATTCCCAAAAAATACTTTGCTAAACCTAAATCTTTGATGGTAAATTTAGCATCCAAAGCTTGCTTTGTATCCTGAATTTCTTTCTCACAATTACCAGTGATAAGAACATCATCAACATAAACCAAGACTGCTATGAATATATCCCCATGACTTTTGACAAATAGTGAATAATCATGTTTGGATTGTATGAAGTCTAGGCTGATCAGAAACTTGGACAACTCTTGATTCCACTGCCTTGAGGCCTGTTTAAGACCATAGAGGGATTTTTTGAGTTTGCAAACTTGTCCAGGAGAAGCTTTTGTGTAGCCCTGAGGAGGTTTCATGTATATCTCTTCATCAATGTATCCATGTAAGAAGGCATTATTTACATCCAGTTGATGTAGAGGCCAACCCTTGGCAGTAGCTATAGCAATTAATACTCTAACAGTTGCAAGTTTAGCAACTGGTGAGAAAGTGTGCTTATAATCTTTTCCTTCTTGCTGATCAAATCCTCTAATGACCAATCTAGCCTTTAAACGTTCAACTGTACCATCAGGCTTGAACTTTGTTTTGTAAACCCATTTGGATGATATGGCTTGATGATCAATGGGTAGATTAGTGAGTTCCCAGGTTTCATTTTTCTCTAAAGCTGTTAGCTCAGTGTTCATTGCTTCAATCCAATTAGGATCTTTGCAAGCTTGAGCATAACTAGATGGTTCCTGCACAGAAAACACATTTGCTAGAAAAGACATATGATTTTCTGGAATGGATTGAAGATCAGCTGGTGTGAAAATAGGATAAGTTGCCTGTCTTTTTGATGGAATATCTGAAGTTATGAAATCTTTAAGCCAAGCAGGCTTATTGATAGATCTGGTTGATCTTCGTTGAAAAGGAACAGGAGTAGGTTGTAGAACAGGATTTGGTGAAGAAGGAGGATTGGGTGAAGGAGTAGAGGTTGAAGGACCATTATCAGGAGATGAAGAATTATGTTGCGGAATGGTGGTGGTAGGATCAGATGAATCATCATGAAATGTGTTGAGTGGAAAAAGAGGTTGATCAACACAAGGAGATGAAGAATTCAGATCCTGAAATGGAAAGATAGATTCCTTGAAAGTAACATCTCTACTATGAAAAATTTTCTTTGTTAACAGATTATAAAGTTTATAACCTTTCTGACCAGGTGGGTAACCTATTAAAACACATTTTTCAGCTCTTGGTGCAAATTTGTCTTTATTAGGTTTGTTGATATTAGCATAACATAGACAACCAATGGTTCTAAGATGTGTATAGGAAGGAGTTGTTCCATGAAGAACTTCATAAGGGGTTTTCCATGACAAATTTGGCATAGGCATTCTGTTTATTAGATATGTGGCTGCAAGAATGCAATCTCCCCAAAAAATATTGGGAAATTTAGCATGAATTTTGATGGCTCTGGCTGTTTCAAGTAAATGTCTATGCTTTCTTTCAACTACTCCATTCTGTTGAGGAGTATAGACCATTGATTTTTGGTGTGTAATGCCTTGAGACTGTATATAGGTTAACACTTTGCCATTGACTATTTCAGTACCATTGTCTGATCTGATAGTCTTTGGTTTAGTATTATAGTGATTTTGGACATAGGCAACAAATGAGGATAGAATGGTGGAGATTTGGTCCTTTGTGTGAATTAAATATGTCCATGTGGCTCTGCTTTTATCATCAACAATAGTAAAGAAATAATGAGCACCATTTAATGAAGGTGTTTTATAAGGCCCCCAAAGATCAACATGTATTAGTTCAAAAGGAAAATTAGTAGAAATATTACTTCTAGGAAAAGGTAATCTGTGATGTTTGGCTAAAATACAAGTCTCACACGAGAAATCAGAAAGATCAACAGTCTTGTATTTATTAATATGAATCATTTTTGACAAGGAAGTATGTCCCATTCGGGCATGAAAAATATCAATATCAACATCAGTATTATGAACTGAAGCAACAAAAGAACTGTCCCCAGTAGAAGGTTCAGAAGAAGCTTTGAGGGTATATAGACACCCTGGCCCTTTTCCAACTGCAATGATTTTGTTAGTTGAAGGGTCCTGAAAAACACAACAGTTGGGATAAAATTGAGCTATCAACTCTTGAGACTTAACAAGTCTACCTACAGAAAGGAGATTGTATTGAAAGTCCGGAATAAACAACACATTAAAAAGAGTTAGAAGAGGACTCAATTTAATATGTCCAACCATTGTAACAGTTTTGGTAGTTTTATCAGGCAACTTGACAGAGATGGGTTTTTTTAGAGTTTTGACAGAGTGAAAAAGATCAATATGGGGTGACATGTGATCAGAGGCACCAGTATCAACAATCCAATCAGATTTCATATTTATTTCAGCATGACAGGATAAAGCAAAGGCTGAATCATTGAGAGTTATACCTGAGGCAGCAAAGTTTTGAGTGTGTTCCTTGCCTTTGAACAATTTTAGCATTTCTTGACAAACTGCTGTCACTAGGTTCTGATCTAAGCCATTGTTGGAAGTATGTAGCTCATTTTCAGATGCCATATCAAATGGAGTATCAAGGTGACAATTCACATGTGCAGCTACTCGAGTGGGTTGCTTCTTAGCCTTCTTTCCTTTGTACCAATCAGGATATCCAATCCTTTCAAAACACTGATCATATGTATGACCATCTTGTTTGCAAAAATTGCAATGTTTCTTACTATCAGACTTCTGTTCTGATTTATTTCCTTTGTAACCAGTTTTAGTATTAGCAAAAAAAGCAGACGGCTCAACCAATCTGTTTGTTACTTGTTTTTGCTTTTCAACTTGTTGAACAATGTAGTAAGCTTTGTTGACATTTGGTAGAGGATCCATGGAAAGTATATGACTACGAACAGATTCGTAATCATCATTGAGCTTCATAAGGAATTGAACCAATTTGGAGCGATTTTCAATCTCCAAAAATTTATCGATAATTCCACATGAACACTTATTCATCTTCCCACAGTGACACGATGGAATGCCATTGAGATTGTGTAATTCATCCCAACAACGCTTTAATTTGTTAAAATAAGCAGCAATACTGAGAGTACCTTGTGAAATATTGCTTAATTCATGTTCCAGTTGGTAAATGAGCGGTCCATTGCTTTGACCATAGCGTTCGGTAATTTCTTTCCACAGATCAGATGCAGATGAAGCATAAAGAAATGCTTCTGATAGCTCACTTATCATTGAATTCAAAATCCAGCAGGTGACCATATAATCGCTCCTTATCCATCGTTGAAAATCAACATGATCATTTGCAGGTTGACGACAAGAACCATCTATGAACCCTAGTTTGAGCTTCGCACCTAAGGCCATTTTGATGGTACGACTCCATGCGAGGAAGTTGTTTCCATTGAAAGGAGTATTTGTCAAGATCATACCTGGATGATCTGAAGTGGCAAGGTGCAGAGGATCACTGTTTGCAGAGATTGTGTTGGTGTTGATAATGGCGGCATCTGGAGTTGCCATGGCAGGGAAGAATTTTTAGAGAGGATCAGTTTTGCTCTGATACCATATCAAAATATGAGGTGTTATTCATTCTGATAGAAGAGATTACAATATTTATAGACAAAGGAGGCTAACTAACCAACTAACCAACTAACAGCTAGGTAACAAACTAACTGTTTATAAACAAAATAACAGAGAATCACTTCTGTTACAGCAGTAATATATATAATCTACACAACTCAATTGAATCGATACATTTATTAAGTTTGAGTTTATAAACGAACGCTCGATTGAGCTCGAATCGTGCCTGAAGCCCTGAACGTCGAATTCGAGTCAAGCTTTGTGCTAATATCATATCATAGGACATACGTTAAAGAAATTTCAGAAATGAGGGCACAAATTAGAAAGAAAGAAAAAATAGAAAAAAATTGCATAAGGTATGAGGGCCCACAAACTGAGTTTTCTCCGTAGCAACCGTCTCGAGTTGTCGACTGAGTCACTCAGTCTTCCTCCTCCAACGCCAACACCGCCAAAAATCACCATCTCTCCCCCCTCTATCTCTCTGCAAAACTACACGCTTCTTTCTCTCTCTAACCCTAATTGCCCCTTTTCGTCTTTTCAATTATTGCCACAATCAGACGGCTCATATCGCTCCACGTCTTCTTCATCGTCATCATCATGTTTCTTCTCCACCGTCTCTCTGCTACCTCACGAAATTGATTTCTATAAGATCCCTTTTCTAGGGTTTTCTAGACACACCCACTCTCTCGCTGTCCAACTTCTTGCGATATTACAGGAATTCAATATTTTCTTCTTTGAATTTCATCCCCGTCCGAGCTTCCTCTTTGCGGTTTTAGCAAATATAAGGTACTTAATCGATCCAATTTTGACGCTCTAATTCGTTGTTTTCTCATCATGTATGTAACTAATGTCATTATACGTTTCGAGATTTTGTTTGTGTGTGTGTGTTTTTCTGTTCGGGATTGTGGTTTTGTCTGATTCTTTATTGTTTTTTGGTGCATTGTTTAGAAATTGTCTTTGTTTTTGATTTAGGGTTTCGTCATGAATTGAGGGAATCTGAACTGTGTTGAGGGAGAATATTGGTTTTTGGATGGCGATTGAAAAGAATACTTTTAAGGTTGTTGCGACTGCTAGATTAGAGTCTGAGTTTTCTTCTCGTAGCAGGGAAGAAAGTATGTCTAGTGAAGATGATGAATTTCAGAGGCGAGGAGGTGTTGAGTTTGATGAGGATGAAGACGATTACGAGGATTGTGATTCTGGTGCGGGGTCTGATGACTTCGATTTACTTGAATTGGGTGAGACTGGTGAGGAATTCTGTCAAATTGGGGATCAGACTTGTAGCATTCCTTTTGAGTTGTATGATCTTCCAGGGTTGGGGGATATTTTGTCTATGGATGTTTGGAACGATGTTTTGACAGAAGATGAACGGTTAGGTCTTACGAAATATCTTCCTGATATGGACCAAGAGCATTTCATGCGAACTATGAAAGAACTTTTCACGGGTTCCAATTTTCATTTTGGGGTTCCAATGAGTAAGCTTTTCGATATGTTGAAGGGAGGTTTATGTGAACCGAGAGTTTCACTTTATCGACAAGGTCTTGGGTTCTTTCAGAAACACCGGCATTATCATATCATCCGAAAGCATCAGAACACAATGGTTAATAATCTTGTTCAGATACGTGAAGCTTGGATGAAGTGTAGGGGGTACAGCATTGAGGAGAAGCTTCGTGTGTTGAATATCATGAAAAGTCAAAAGAGCTTAATGTATGAAAAGATGGAAGAACTGGAAACCGATTCGTCTGAGTTTGAAGAATCTGCAGATGGTTTATGGAGCAACAAGAAGCTGAAAGATCGTAAACAGAAACGAGGTCATTATCCCGGATATCGGTCTAGTCCAACATTAGATTTCCCTACTCCAGGAAGACAGTTAGCTTTAGAACCAGCCACTTTTGGGAAGCCAAACCCAAAAGGAACTCTAAAGGTTTCTGGATCGAAAATCTCTGCATCTAAAGAACAAGCAAGCCCCTTTTCTTCTCTTGAAGTAAAGTCAAGGCCTTCAGGTTCATCGTCTTTTTTTCCTAGACAGATGCGGGATCATTTCAGAGGCAAAGACGATGAAGAAAATACAATGTATGATGTCACTGTCCATCGAGATCATAACTTTTCAAGAGGCAGTGACACAGATAAGAGTGGGAAGAAGTATAAAGGCTTGAGGGGTGAAGAATTTCCTGAAACATTCATGGGGTTTCCTGTCTCATTGAAGACTGATATGCATACTTTAGGTAGGAATAGGACCGTTAATCAGTTGTCAGATATTAAGGTGCTAACTGCAAAACCGTCTAATACAAGATTTTCAAATGAGTATGGAAAGAAGCTCAAACGCCCTGAGAATAATCACAAACATGCTGCCGAAGATGCATTGAAGTACCGCAGTCTGCGAGCCCCAAATCTGTCGCAGATAGATTCTCAACTTGATATGTACGCTGGAGGTGAACCGTTTTGGCACAACCAATTACAAGGAGAACATGTCTCAGGTGATTTACCATACAGGTATGTCGATTTTCAAATGTTATGAAAGTTAATAAATTCTTCTTATTTAAATATAATTAGTATTTTTTTTTGCATGTGGAGCACAGAGTGGGGCAGAAGAAGGGCAGGGTGGTTTCTACACAAAATGGAGGACGAGTTGTGGCAGCGGCAGAAGGAATGAAAATGCTGGCGAAGGGTGAGGAAACAGAGTCAGATTCATCAGAACAATTTGGCGAGGATGATGATGATAATCCGTTGATGAGAAGCAAGTGGGCTTACCCTAGTGGTGCATCTGGTATTAAATCCGGGGCAAGTTTTAAAAAGGCAAAAGTTCGTAAAAACAGTAATAAGAACGCTAAATCTCTTGATGGGTCATTACAACATTCTAGAAGGAATGGTGATTTCCATGATGACATAGGAAACGAAATTTACTCTTTGAAAGCAAAGCAGAAGGGTAAGACGACACATGGTAACAATCGTTTTGATGATTCTAGCATAAGACATTTGGATGAGCAGTATATGTCAGGATCTGTTAAGTTCAATGGCGATGGTCATATCGAAGGTATTTACAAGCAGTCTGAAATGTTTCATGTGCCGTTGCGAAAGACGTATCCTGGTGGAAAGAAGCAGAAAGGAGAATTTGTTTCTGTCCTTCCTCCGATGCACATAACTGATTATGTTGTTGGCGAGTCTGGCAGGTCTGCTAAGAAAGGTCAAATGATTGAAGCATATAGCCAGGATCACCCAGAAATGTCGGATGTAAGGTTATTAGGTTGCAACTCGGTGTCCAAGAAGCGTAAAGTAAAGGATGAATTGATGTACATGGATGATCAAGAAGATCATGGTTATTCAAACTCTAGCCCTCAGCAGCCACTCCATGATGCCACATATGTTAAAAACATGGGAAAAAGGAAACGGACAGAGCAGAATTCTCATGTAAATGTAATGACTGGGGCTCCGGTTATGGATGTGACAGAAGAAGATGTGGAATTTGAAAGTAAAACTCAGAAAAAACCATTTACTTTAATTACCCCTACAGTTCATACTGGATTTTCATTCTCCATCATACACCTCTTGTCAGCTGTTCGGATGGCAATGGTTACTCTACTTCCAGAAGATAATGTGGATGCTGACATGCATCATAACATAAATGACGAGGGACAGAATCTTGGGGAGGAGCTAAAGCAGGAGGTTTTGAATGGAGATCAAGATGTAACTGATTCTGATCCTTCAGTAAATCCAAATGTCCCTTCTTTGACTGTGAAGGATATAGTCAACCGTGTGAGATCAAACCCTGGAGATCCTTGTATCCTTGAAACTCAGGAACCACTGCAGGACTTGGTGCGAGGTGTCTTGAAAATATTTTCTTCAAAAACTGCACCTTTGGGAGCAAAGGGATGGAAGGCACTTGTATTATATAAAAAATCTATTAAAAGCTGGTCATGGATTGGTCCTGTTTCTCAGAGTATATCAGATCATGAGATTGTCGAGGAGGTAACATCTCCTGATGCTTGGGGTCTTCCACACAAAATGCTTGTTAAGTTGGTCGACTCTTTTGCTAATTGGCTGAAAAGTGGTCAAGAGACTCTGCAGCAAATCGGAAGTCTTCCTGCGCCACCTTTAACATTGATGCAGTTTAATTTGGAGGATAAAGAAAGATTTAGAGACCTAAGAGCTCAGAAAAGTCTCAACACTATAAATCCTAGCTCTGAGGAAGTCCGGGATTATTTCCGAAAGGAGGAAGTTCTTCGGTATTTGATTCCTGACCGAGCATTTGCATATACAGCTGTTGACGGTAATAAGTCTACTGTAGCTCCTTCAAGAAAGGGTGCAGGAAAGCCGACATCAAAGGCTCGCGACCATTTTATGCTGAAACGTGATCGGCCGCCACATGTTACCATCCTTTGCCTTGTTCGGGATGCTGCTGCCAGATTACCAGGAAATATTGGAACACGAGCAGATGTTTGTACTTTAATTAGGGACTCCCAATATATCGTAGAAGATGTCTCTGATGCTCAAGTCAATCAAGTGGTCAGTGGAGCTTTGGATCGCTTGCACTATGAGCGGGATCCTTGTGTGCAATTCGATGGCGAGAGAAAGTTATGGGTTTATTTGCATAGAGAAAGAGAAGAGGAAGATTTCGAGGATGATGGAACTTCATCTACAAAGAAATGGAAACGGCAAAAGAAAGAGTCCACTGAACCTTCAGATCAGGGTGGAGTGACCTTGGCTTATCATGGGACCAGTGAGCAAACCGGCTTTGATCTGAGTTCTGACCTAAATATCGAAACCTCGGGTATCAATGATGACAAGAAAGAGCATCTCTTAGAGGCAAATTTCGGTGCAAGTCATGTGTCTGAACAAGGTGCCATACATCAGGGCTCGTCAGTGGCTTGGGAAGCTCTTGGTTTGGATGACACAAGGGACAACAAATTATTATGTCAAAAGAATTCTACTAACGATGATTATGACGATGGCACATGTGGCCAAGAGGATGATGCCGAGCTCTTAAACACAAGTGTATCCTGATCATTTTCTTAAGGTAATTTCTGGACTTTGAAGCATCTGTTGCATTCAATTGATAAGGCTTCATTAGTTAGTTAATCAAGGTTGTTGGGAATAATGAACAGTTACTATTTTTTTTCTTCGGCCATTAATGTTTATGAGAATGGTTTGCTCGCAAAACGATTAAGAATAAACAAAGGTATAAAGATGTCACCATCTGGATAAGCTTGGTGGGACATAACTGATTGGTAGTTTGTTGCATTGCAGGTCTCTGATTTTGATGTCATTCATACAAGCATATCTCTCTATGCAGATTTTAAGTACATTAAGGGGGTGTTTGATAGCACTTATCAGGCTCTTATCAGAGGTAACCTCTTATTCGGTAAGAAGAAATACTGATAAGTGCGTTTGATATGCAGAAGACATAAGAGTCAATATTCTCTTAATATGTCTTATCAGGATAAGACTTTGATATGCTACTTATCACCACTTATCACACCAAAAAAAAAAATACACGTCTCTCCCACCCCACCCCACCCTTACCTTTACCCCATACCTGACCTCACCCACCCTACCCCTACCCTACCCTATCCTAAACCCCCTACCCCTACCCATACCCTATCCTACCCCACCCCACCCTCAACATACCCTACCCTCAACCACCTAATCTCACCCTACCCTAACTACCCTTAACTTACTTATACCACCCCATCCTCATCTCCACCCTTAACCCTACCCACCCCCACTCCCATACTTACCCTATCCCACTCTACCCCACCCCTACACTAACCCATCAAACCTACCCACCCAACCTCACCCCTCCTTATCCCACCCCCACCCTACCCCTATCTCTTCCCACCCCTACCCCTCAAACCTACCCACCTCACCCCTACCCTACCCCTCAAATCTACCCATCCCCACCCACCTTACCCCTCAACCTACCCACCCTACCCATACACCATTACCCTACCCTATTTACCCCACCCCACCCTCAACCTACCTCTTACCATATTTATTATAACGAGAAATATTCCAACACTTTTTGATAAAATCTATTATTTTTCAATAACATATCTATATAACTTATAAACTTAGGTTATTTGGAAGTTAATAAACGTAACCTTATAAACTGAATTATAACTTATAAACTTTAATTGCTATTTGATTCTTGAAAGCATGTTGGTTATATGTTTATTGAATGCATTTATGTTACTTGATTATAACTTATAAACTTGAATTGGTTTCTTACTTAAATCTTTTATTTGAATGATATTAAATGTTTACATAGATCACTTTGATTCAATGATATTATTCTTACTTGATATTTGACTTTAATCAATGTTATCTGTTTGGTTTTGGGAATTAATATGTAAAATTAATAAAAATAACAGAATCAGATAATTTATAAAACAAACAGACTTATTGAATTCTCTTATCAGATCTTAGTATCTTATCAGGACCACCTCTTATCAATCAGAAGTGGAATCAGACATCAGACAATTAACCTCTTATGCAATCAAACAGCACCTTAAGGTGCACTATTTACTTGGAAAATATCTGTTATTTTGGTTTAACATTTTAGTAGAGAAAACTAATGGAGGCCCAGGATTCTATTGACAGTTTTGTGTCTACCACATAAGCCAATTTGAACATTTCGCCTCTATCTACTACATTGTGATGCTTTTGTGCTACTCTCAAAGATCTGTGCTGTAAAAGAGGGGTGGGAACGTGAGGCAAAGGGCTAACGACTTGAATAACAGAATTACTAAGTAAAATTCCATAGATGTTTTATCATTAATCTAACAATGGGTCTGATGAGAAGGGGAGGGCGGACCTTAATACAACTGATAAGCTTAATGTTTTAGAGCAGAAAAGCGATGGTCGAGTCATGAGAACAGTCGCTTTCACTTTTATAATGGAAAATTTAAGTTTGGTATATATTTATATCACAAGCATTAATCCTTTTAACCATCTAAATTTCATAATATGGTTGTTTAATTAGCTTCATTGGAAACTCTAAGAACATTTACTGATTAACCCTCTTGTAAATTTGTTTGTTCCCCGTCTAATCTGTACATGCATGCACCTGTAACTGTATTTGATAAAATCTGGACTTATTATAAAGGGAACCAAGTAATCAGCAAGATGGGGTTTGATCATAAAATTTTGAAAACTTTTTGAACTCTTAATTCGCATGACTTGTAAGTTAAAAATTGTCCTCAACGGTTTCTGTTTTTCGTAGTATCTGAGTCTCGAGATTTGGCAAAGTGTTTTGCATATTTCTGAAATGTCAGGAGAAATGAGAAAAGCTTGTGTTGTCTAGTAAACTTGTTTAGTTTCCATTTCTTTCTTTGTTTCTTTCTGAAGGAAGGGATGTATGCTTATGCTTATGTTGTTATGCAGGCCAAAAACCATATCATTATAAAACCCTGCCAGAGTCCTGATCCTGGTTGCAAGACCGAAGAAGCTAATTGTAAAAGGGTGAATAAAAGTCAGCATTGGTGTAATAAGAAAATGGATTTTTGACATAGAAGAACTGCAGGCTTGATGTTTGAATGATCAGTTGATATGTAGCTTGGTATATAGGGTTCATATAATAGAATAGAGGCAATTCTTGATGAGAATTTGTTATAATTTTGTTTCGCCAGTTGGGAGATGCACATTATTTATCATCAATCTATGTATACTTGCCGCAGTGCATTCTACGGGTGGGGCTTAATATGTTTTCGACTCGTGGATACATTTCAAAGTTTAAGTAATGATGGCATGACCGTAGCTTCTAATGAGCTGAAAACCACTCCCTTTGCATGGCCTAATATGTTTTCGACTCATGGATACGGTTCAAAGTTTAAGTACCGCATGATGTGAACTTTGAACTCCAAGTGTCATGTGCATATTAATTCTAAAAAATTAATACATGAGCATATCCAAAAATGACTTCAATACAAAAAAGATTTCTATGTTTAATAGAAAGTTGTCGGATTATTTGTTTTGTTTTTTTGAAGCTTTGGTTCTGAAGCTAATAGCAATAGCAATACTCTTACGAGGCGTTTGGTTCGTGAATTTTTTGGGATTCCTGGGTTTGCATTTAAAATCTTATGTTTGGTTCACAGATTTCAGTAATGATTTAAAATTTTAGGATTTCATAAATCTTTTTCTTCTTTGTTATTTAAAAATCCAACCACCCCTAGGATTTTTATATTCAGTTACCTTGCATTTTTCAGATTAGCAAATTTTTTCTACAAAATAATGTAGATTCTTTGACAAAATCCTGACAAATGCAAATGCTGCATAATGCAAATCCTTTGACAAAATGCAAATCCTGGAAAAAAAACTTAGATATCATGTTGGGTTGAAAAAAGACAGATATCTAACTTCAGTTTGCATTTGATATTCCTCCAACATTCTCTTTTCATCGTCCTCCTCCCTCTACCCCAATTATTATATAATCCTTAACCTAAGCTTTCTATAATCCTTTCATTTTTTGGTTCTATCATCTTCAAATCTTATCATATCAAAATCCTATCATTTTTTAATCTTGTCATATCAAATTTCAACGATCCAAACGTCATGTTAAACTTTGAAACACATGGACAACAATTCTTCAACCACATGGGTGGGGGTGCATGCCTCCATTTTCAAGGACAATAATATCAACATCTTTATTGTATATCCATTTTAGCATAGTATAACACATTGTCATCTTTGTCGCTTCTAGTTACGAGTTTACGTGTGGGTAATAGCTACGCATTTTCATCAATGATTTGACGTAGTGCTGTTTTTCTTATCCGGTTAAAAAGAAAGAGCATTAATGTCTAATAAAGACATTCGTTTAAGAGAAAAAAAACAGATTTTATTTTTTTTGAACGGCAAACTATCATACTTCTATTCCTAAACTACTCATTAACCCCAAGACTTGCTTTCTCCACCTAAATTTCAACTTGCCTCCGACGGGAGTCAAACTCATGACCTCTCACTTACATAAAGGTGCTTATCAACTTATGTTTACTATACATAAATAAATGAATAACACAAATTTCAAACCTCAATCCAGAAAATGAGTATCCCATTTTACCTAGAAATGATATACTGTGTCTCATTACATATACAACAATCACAATATTACATCATTAATAGAGTGGGACTTGATAAGCATCACTCTGATACACCATAACAATTAATAAATCTCTTATAATCCAAGATCACAAAAATTAAATCCAATTTTCCAATCCTATAAAATAACTCCAGATTCAAATCCTACATTTGAATCTAAAAACGAAATGAGGTGAATCTGTACATATTTCTATCTATGTATCAATTTATAGCAGTAAGCGGAAGGCGAGAATCCTTAGTCGTCGAATATGCAGCAGCCTCGAGATGCTTTACATCTCCATTTGGTAGCTTCGATGAAGATTTTGAATCCCAGAAATATTTCAGTAGCTCCTCAAACGATGGGGTTCGAAGTTCTTCAATGGACGTGATGCTTGGTAGATTGAATGGCCTCTTTTTTGGCGTTGAGCATGACGGTTCATCAACCTGAAAGCAAATAACTCGATATTTTAGTTCCATTCTCCCCATTTAAATGAACTATATTCCCTATAAATGGGATTGCATTAGGAAAAAAACTAACCGTGTAGTCATTTAGGAGGGTTTTTCCAGCATTTTCTGTGATCTCTATGATGTTATGGTAGTGTCCACCCTTCAGTTCCCTTAGTTCTCCGCAACAAGGAACAATTATGGAATCAAGATTTTCACGTGCATCATGATCCATCTGTAATGAATCTGCCATTGATTTGTGAAGAAAAAGAAGTGAAATGTTTGTACCACAAAAGAGAAAAGATGGAAACCAAAAAAACACAATGGAAAACTAGAAACTCACAGTCAATTGAGGAAAGGAGTTTTTTGCTAGCTACGTTTGTATCATCAAGTGCAGATGACACAGCAGCTGAATACCGCGATCGCAAACTCTGATTGGCTTCCGATCCTCCCCTATAAGAACGATGGAAAGGTTAATAAGAGATGGTGGTTTGAGAAAGACCAAAGTATTAAAAAAGGCTAGCTCTATGCACCAAGTCACAAAGAAGTAACCTTAACATATATCTATACTGTAAATTTTAGTTTACCTAATGATTTCATCTACGGATGCAACATTGCTCTTCTCTAAACTGAGCAAGGATTCCTGGGCACTACTCCATTGTTGTGACCCCATTTTTGCCTTTTTCAAACTGTAACAATTAATGAAAGGTCAACAGAATTAACAAATGAAGAGAACCCTGGAGATTATTTCAGTGAAGTTTTGAAGGAACGGTATAAAGTGCACATACCAATCCTGAAGCACCTCATCGAGGTCTTTCTTTCCACTTTCAACTGCAGCAGTGTCTTCAAGATAGTGACTTTCAGCCTTTTTACTGTAATCTGTCCACTCATTCCTTATGCAAGAGCTTGAATCTTTCATTGTTGCCATTTCTTGCTCAAATCTGTTAGCTTTACTAGCTGCACTCTCTCGTAGACTATCTACTGCTGTTCTAACCTATAGTATGGTTATTATAATTTATAAGTAAAAAATATTTTGACTCCTAAACAAATATTAACAAAATCACATCAACAATTTGCATGTTGGCATACCAGTTCTTTCTTCCTAGCATTTGAAACTGCAAGCAATTCCGCAACTTTCTCTAGAAGCTGACTTTCTTCATTTGCAGCGCATTCCTGATGATAAATCAAATGAGAAGATCAAGACAAGTTTTAACAAATAAGAAGAATAAACATGAGTAAAATAATATCTTATTACCTCAAACTTTCTTTCAAGTTCAAATAGTTTTTTGTCATTGGCTGTTTGTCCCTCTTCAACAATTTTCGTCAATTTTGTTGCATGCATGTCTAACGTATTGAAGAAGTTCATAGTAGTGTTAGATATTGATCGTGATGTTTCCACAGCTCTAGAATGTGCCTGCATATCAAAAGTGTGAAAACAGAAGAAATATTTTAAAACAGCCCATCTTCTGTTTGCAGTTAGTTTAGTATATTATAAATCTGAACATCCATCATTGTAGTTCATATCTACCTCCCGCTGTTGTTGCGCAAATGCAGTTAGTTTATTTTCCTGGCTGTGAAGAACGCTTTGAAAATCGTTAAGCAGTTTTTCAGCTTCTGATGCAATACCCTTGAAAAGCTGCAAATCAAACAAGACTAACTCAAGTACATACCAATAATAATGTCGTAGAGTTCTTAAATCGAAGTTAAGCTATACATACATCACCAAGAGCAGAAGAATTTTTGGAGACTTGAGAATTCAAATGTCCGAATGTTGACTGTGAGTTCCGATCAAGCTCATCGGCTATATCATCTAAAACTTTAATACCAGAACCATACTTTGCCTTTAGCTTCTCTAGGGCAGCTCGAAGTTCTTCAGTTGCCTACACTCACCAAAAGTCATATGGTCATGCCTTCAAGTCCACTTAATTGTTTTCTCTTGGCTAAATCTCTGGTGGCAATTGCAACCCACTTATACAAGAAGGGTCAAATGTTGCATTTTGTTTTACTAATAACAGTCAAAAGGGTAAAACAGAAAAAAGTAAGCTAAAAACATGTCGAGTTCACCAATAGTGTATTCATATGTTTTTACAAGCATACTAAATCTTTATATTTAATAAAATTAAAATAGTTTTAAACTTTTCATAATCATGTTTGATGTGGTCATTTTTTTAAATATATAAAAAAAAAAGAACAAATAAGTGTTGGATGCCAACCCTACACACCACCAAACCGTTTTTAAAACCGAGTCTTATAAATAGCAATTTGACTGGTTACCAACATATACAATCACTTATATTACCACTTCTAGCTAGATCATATACCTGGGCCTTTGTGGATACAAAGGATTGCATATCTTCCTCCATGCCTTTCAGCTGTTGCTCTTGTTGTGTCACAGAAGCTGCTACAGTCTTATGCAAGGTGTCAAGCTGTTTGGTTAATTGAGATTGGAATTGCTGGACAAGAATTCTGTTTCCGTCTTCGATTTTGTCCTTCCGCTCTGTAGAAGTGAACATAATATAGAAATTAAAATCAATTCTGGCCAACTTTTCAAAAGGATGTTTAATTGTTCAAGCTATATACCGATCTTGGTGAATAGACTAGATACATCTGATGCCGCATTCTCAAGCTCCGCACGAAGGTCAAATGCTTGCTCAAGAAGTGCTTTTTCTGTGACGTTAACAAAGAGCGTCGTCATAAGAGGAGAAGTTCAACAATGAGCCATGTTCTATTTGTTACCGGCCACTAATAATATTGCTCATCATTATAAAAGAACCATATAATCTGGTGCAGAAGCTAATATGCATGCTAAATGTAGTATCACCAACATTGTATAACGAAAACCAAAAAGTTTGACTAACCAGATTTAAGAAGGTTGGAGATAAGAAACTCTTTCTCTTTGATCGTTACATTTGCTTGTCTGTGCTTTTCTTCAAGATCGAACAATGAATGTTCAGTTTCTTGCAGCTTTATCTGAAGGCAACGAAGTAAAAGTCTTTCAGTAGGGAAATGAAAGTTAATGCTGATATATTGTAGGTCACCATCATGAATTAAGAAAACAGCATACCTCTGTCTTCTCAAGCTTTTCAGTTAAATTTGCAGTTAATAGCTGCTGAGAGTTGTACAGTTCCTGAAGCTCCATCATTTGCTGTTTACAGATATAGAAAGTTGTTATCTACCAGATCTTCCAGCACAAATCAGAAAACAGTCGCAATTCTAAGTCTTGATCGTACCTTGCCCCTGGATTCAGAATCAAGTTCCATGCGCTCTATTTTTTCAGCCATTGCCTGATTACAAAAATCAGCAGGACAGCACAAAGATCACAAAAAGTTCAGTAATAAACTAATAATGTCCTGAATAAGGTTAAATGAAAAATCATAAAACGGACCTTCTTCTCCTCTTCTTCCTGGAGATATCTGTCTTTTGGTATGTAGATCCCATTTTTCTCTCTTGCAGCATATACCTCTGGTCAAGCAATAATTACAGTATATCACATTGTTAATTATGGGCTAACTTATTGACAGAGATCAGAAAGAAAAGATTGAGTCGTTTCACAACCTTGCTTAAGTCGTTCAATTTCAGAATAAAGGTCTTTCATCATTGCAGATTTCATCATCTTCTGATTGATCTGAAACAACAACAAAGAAGGTCCAGTCATTTTCTTTTGAATTCTGATTTATCTGAAACCACTTCTTAATAATCTCGTCAGTACTAACCTCTGGTTTGTTCTTGATGTTTTTTGCACGGTGGGCGTAGTCTAATGTGCTGAGTGTCTCTTCCAAAGAATGAATGGAGGGGGAGATAGTAGCAATTATGCAGGTCTTTGTTTTCCCCCCCAGGGAATCTCTCAATAACCTTGTTAATTTACTATCCCTGTCATTAAGAACAAACTCTGAAGCATTTATGGATCATTTCAATTTTTGGATAAATTCAGGTATTGTTCTTTGTCAGCCAATAATCTAGGAAATACTCCACCAGATTAGTTTTAAAAAAATAGAATAATACCTGTAAGGTATATGTCCTGAGCGCTCAACTAAAGTATTTATGACTCGGCCAAGTGTAAGCAAACTTTTATTTATCTCACCAGCTTCCCTTGCTCTGCCCTGCAATCATTGAAATTCACAAGGACTTGAGAGAAAGTTATGATGCAAAACTAGAGATGGTGGTCCAATTTATCTCTGAAGTTCTTACATAATAAGTAAAGCAACAGTCATGTACATATAAAACACCCTTCAATGGATAGAAACAAACCGGAAAATTAAGATAGAAAAAACAATTACAGGATGCTGACATATACAATCATATATGTTTACCTCTTTTGCACCAGACCTTGAAATATTCTCTGAACCAGCAAGATCAACTAGATTGAGCTTTCCGCATCTAATTATTTCTTCCCCCTCTGGAGTACGCTCCTTAATGTGAATTGTGATAGAAAATATTGAGTGAGAACGGCTACTTTGTTTATTCATAAGAGTTTCTGCAGTACGCCTTTTGGCAGAACCTTTCTCCAAAATTCTGTATATCTCATCAGCAGTGGAAACTATCTCCTCCTCCAAGCCTCTGACTAGTACCCCTCCCTTTCCATCCTCCATGAGTGCTATGGGTTTCTTGGACTTGTCTTCTGGGAATTTTGAAGCTTCTTCAGGAGCCAAAAGATCTGTTATCTCCTCATTGTACAGCTCTAGAAATGTAACTTTCATACTATACTCCGCATTTTGAGCTTCTAATATATCAAATATCTGTCTAACAGCCCTGGGAATAACACCTGCATCACTTGGGAATTCCCCGTTCTAAAGAGAGGACAGTTATTTATGTGAAATTAATGCCGAAACTAAGGGCTACATTCCATTACTGGCTAAAAGTATACCTTTTTCCGCCCTCCTCCCTCCATTGTGTATGTTTTCCCAGTTCCTGTCTGGCCGTAAGCAAATATAGTGCAGTTGTAGCCCTCCAGAACTTCAAAAACTATGGGAGAGACTGCTGAATGATACAAGTCCCTTTGTTGAGATTTTGGACCAAAGACCTGTAAATGTACCAGATTAGTGCATGACAACAACACCAGATGCAATTCTTTTTCCCTCCAAAAAGTATATAAATAAAAACAAAACCAAATTGTATATATAAAGGAATCCATAAGAAAAAAATTTCCAGTTACCTATGCGATTATGTTGTAATTTTATTAGTCTAAAGGGGACGTTTGATGGATTTACCCAAATGTAAGATTAGCATAGATTGGCTACACCCGAGACTTAAAAAGACCTTCTACGTTTGTTCCAGACTTTTACTGGTGGGCAGCACTCAGATTGAAATTAAATCATTTCTTTCCTGTTCTGAATTGCTAGACAGTATTGCAAAAAGCTGAAACCGTATGAATCAACACATTTCTATGCATAAAAGGACAGTTTATAGTACACTACACAATTCATTGTAACATGGCATACTATAGGTAAGGACCCCCACTGTCTGGTTTCCAAACATGATGAAGCACATGAGTTTTGATATATGCTAACAATGAAGAAGTACAATGAATTCTTCATTCAAAGTAATTTTTACACTACTGCCATACATTAATGAAACCTGCTCAGTATTTTATGAAGCACATAAAGAATGTTTTCTTGAAACAATAAATTAGACTGCTTTACAGCTTTAGGATAAGCTTTACCATTTTGTTCTAATCCTCTGACAACATTTGTGTATAAGAATTAAGCATAAACGAAATTAGACAAGAAACTAAACACACCTTGTCAAACATGAATGATCTATCAATCTGTTTGTTAGCTATAGTCTGAACTGCACATACTTCCCTTTTGTTTTCTGCACATGTAACAACCACTGGTGTGTGTAGTTTCTCTTCATCTGAATTCAATGGTCTACATGTTTACAAACACAACGATTAATTAATACCATTTTCATAGACTAATATCCAAAATTTCAATTCTAAGGTGCTAGAAAAGTAAAGGCACAAACCTGCATCGCACAACAACCTGAACATTCACGCCCTTTTCTTTATCATGTTTACCACTCATATTTCCTTCTACATGTCGGAGGTCCCTTACTGACTTGTCAGTGGACCTCGGGGTGTGTGATGGTGAACTCGGAACCGTATTTGCTCCCTTCTTTTCCATGATTAGCTCTTTAAATCACAGACCTCTGCCTTTCAATCACAGTCAACTAAATTCAAATCTGGGGCAAAAATCGAGTTCTTCAATAACAATTTTGTTTACTTGAGCTCAGAAATATTCAGGAAACGAACTGAATAAGAACAATCAACATTGGTTGACACTTCTCGATTAGATCACGATGGATGATACTTTGACTTTAACAATAAAAAAGAATTCAAGTAAAAAAATCAACAAGAATGCAGGAATAAATAATAAGAGGCTCCTAAATCGTTCATCTTTGGGGTCAGCGAGTCAGCTCAATCAGAACTGGAAAGGCCTCTTCTGGGAAAGCATTAACTAGCATTAATAAAACGATCTCACAAAACAAATGCAGATGAAAATAGAAAGGAAAGAAAAAAAAAATCCCTAAAGACGCTGCCTTTTTAATCAAATCTAAATTAAAAAGAGCTACTTGATCGGAACTGGTGCCTGAAACAATTAATTGAACTGAAAAATTAAAAGGGAAATGTGAAACCTGAAATCGACGGGCGTCAAGTGCTTGAAAATAGATGTGGAGAGAGTGTGGATCAGTATAGAGAGAAGTGATTTGTAGAAATGGTGAACTTTTGTTAGGTTAAAAACCAGAGAGAGAGAGAGAGAGAGAGAGAGTCCGTGAAGATGAGGTGAGAGTGAGAGATGATGAAGAAAAGGGACTTCAAAAATTATGGCCGTTACGGGAGCGTTTGAATTTCGGGTCACCTGCTCGTTAAAGTTGACGGGATTTTTGTTGTATCCTAACCAAACAATTTGTTTTGAATATTTGCATACAAATTTTTATTTTTATTTTTATTTTTTGAATTTGTGAGAGTCCCGAGCTTTTGAAAGTTGTTGTTTTTTTTAATAGAACTAGAGTTTTTAAAATTTTATGAATGCGTCTTATAAAAATAATTATAGCTTTTAGTATCAAATAACATAAAATGACAAAAAGCTTAAGTTTTTTTTAAAAAAACTATTTTAAGCAGCTTCTCGAGTATATTTGGCACAACTAGCAGTAACATCAAGCTGAAACTGAAAGCTATAGCTTTTAGTAGCTGTAATTTTGGAAGCTATAATTTTTAAAAAGAGCTAGACTTTTAGTTTCTATATATGTGTTTATTAAAAATAGTTGTAGTTGTTGCTATTAGTATTAAATGACATTGTAGTTTATAACTAGTTTATAACCCACGTATTACGTGGATATTTTTAATTAAATTTATTTATATAAAATGTATTTGAATAAAAATAAAAACATACAACAATAATAATTGTGTTTATTTTTTATTATTTACTAGAATTAAAAAAATAGAGTATATTTATCTTTTTTAAAAATATTAAATTGTATTTATCTTTTATTTTTGTAAGTTGTAATTATCTTTTTGGTGAACGTAGAGGTGACACGTGACATTTGATGTTTTCCTTTATTATACATAATAATAATAATTTCCACACCTAATTCAAATTTTTACATTTGGATCTAATTATGATTATTATGGATAATAATGATAGATGTTTATTTTAGGTAAACATTAATTTTAAATGTTACAAAATCTAATTTATTACTAATTAATTAATGAAAAAAATAAAGTTAAAATTTAATGCAATTCGGTTAAGGTGTTAAATTTGGAAAAAGATGTGGAAAAATAAAATTTCCTTGTATTGTAGAAGTGACATGTGACATGTGACATTAATTGTTTTATTTTATTATAATATATAGGTTAATCAACTCATGTATTACATGGGTTAATTTAGAAAATACATATTTTTTATATTTAAAT
The DNA here is from genome assembly GCA_020465985.1 of Centrapalus pauciflorus. Lineage (NCBI taxonomy): Eukaryota > Viridiplantae > Streptophyta > Magnoliopsida > Asterales > Asteraceae > Centrapalus > Centrapalus pauciflorus. The sequence goes on along the minus strand of JAANYP010002386.1, from coordinate 584,488 downwards.
AAATTATTATAGAATTTATATATAATTAATATAAAAAAATTGAAAGCTAGTTAAATTAAAGATAAAAAAAATACTTAGTTGTTTGATATTAATTAAAAAAATATTATTATATTGTATTATTAAAAACAGATAATATGTATTTGCAAAAAATGTTTCTTTTAATTTTTATTAACTTCAAATATGAAATATCAATGTAAGAAACAAAAAACTTCAATTATGTGAATGTGTATATATTATGAAAATGATAAAATATAAAAATGGAATATCTGAAAATCAACAATCAAAATTTATCATATTCACAATTGAAGTTTTATCAATTAAATTTTAAATCTTGTTAGCAAAATAATTAACAAAAATTTTAAACTTTATTTACTACACTTCTACGTTTAAATTCAAATTTTTACATTTAAATTTAACTATGATCATTAAGGATAATAATGACACATATTTATTTTAGGAAAATATTAATTCAGTAATGAAAAAATTAAAATCAAAATTTAATGTAATTAAGGTAATGTAGTACATTTGGAAAATGAATTAAAATAATGGCATAGGTATGATTATTGATTTTAATTAAGGGTATAAGAGACATTTCATAAATAATTATGAGTTGTCATTAATTTGAGCTAAGGTTACGAGCGGGTCGTAATCAAGGAAGAGCTAGACACGATGTCGGGAGTCACTGACGATGTTTCTGCTTCTGAGGTGAATAGGGCACCGCAGGCGGACGCGCGGTAGCGTTCGTGGTGGTGCTTCAGGAGACCATTGATTTCTTTCCATCCAATGGTGCATAAACTCCAAGTGATTTTCTTATTATATATAGTATAGAAGTATAGATAGATTGTGCTGAGGATGAAAAAGTAATATTGTTATACCAAAAGCTCTAGCTTCTTTTGAAAGTTACTTCTAAGTAATAGCTTTTGATAAGTTTTATTTCCTAATCAAAAGCTCAAACTCTTATCAGCCAAACAGAGTTTTTGAGATTTAACTTCCAAAAATCAAAAGTTGAAACACTTAAAAACTTCTTTCCAAGAGCTTGAAGCTTTCATTTCCGAATCAAAAGTTCAAAGTCGTGTCAACCAACTTGAGTTTTTGAGTTATCTTTCAAAAATTAAAAGTTGGAGCTTCTAAAAGCTACCAAAAGTTCCTTGCCAAACATTTGTTGTCTAAAATTTTAACACTGTCATCAATTTATTCATAAACTCGTAATTTTATGCAACGTATAGTTTTTAAAAGGATAATCATAAAAATATGAAACGTATTTTATGATAACTTCTTTTTAGGAAATCGTACTTTTTAAAATAAATATACAGAGGACTTAAAGTTTAAAATATTTTTTGGGGTCCGAAATACCTATTAAAAGATTTTAATAGGGGGTGTAAACGAGTTGAACCTGAGCCCGTTAAGATTCGGGCCCGATTTGTTTAAAAGTATGAGGCTCGAGTTCGAGCTCGGCTCGTTTTGAACTTTATGTGCAAAGCTCGAGCTTGGTTCGTAAAAGATTTTATAAGCTTGAGCTCGTCTTATTTATTCAAAATATTATTTTTTTAAAATATTTATATTTTATATATATTTATTAATTAAAAAAAAATATTTTGATAAGACTCGTTTAAGCTCATTTAGCCTCATAAGCTCAAATAGGCAAAGCTCGTGCTCGAGCTAAATTATTAAATGAACTCGCATTCAAGCTCGATAGGCAAAGCTTGGGCTCGAGGAGCTCACAAATAGTTCGGCTCACTTACACCCCTAGTTTTAAATCCTTAAATATTTTTATAGTTTTTTGGACCTCCAAATATTTATAATTAAAATTTGAAATGTTAGCTTTAAAATTATAACCCCCAAACTAATATTTAATAAAGTACACTACATCTTTTTGAAAATTTTCCATTTTTAAAGTAAAGATCAATATATAAATGTATAACTTAACTTAATTAATGATACAAAAAGCTATTAGTTAATACACTATATGCATCTTCCCTTAAATGTTCCAAGGTTAGTCTCCTATCTTATATAAATAAATACCATTTAATTATATAAAAAAATAAGTATAAATACACACTTTATTCTGTTGGGAATCTAAACATATTTTAATAATGCCACATTATTTAACATGGGTAATTTAATTATCATGAAATATAATCAAAGTAGAAAATCAAGTCTATAATTTAGTAAATAAATACGTGTTGTATCTTTCTATATATAATATAAGTTATAAATAAGCAATATATAATATGGGTGAAAATGAAAAATGTTGTTTAATATAATAGAATTTAATGAGAATAAAAAATTTATTACAAGTTATTAAAAAAAATCAGAAATATGAAATCAAATTTAAAAAATGTGTTACTTTTGTACAAGCATGATGGGGTCCTCCCACATGTGATGTGTATGACTATAGAAGCAATCATATGTAGGAAAGGGAGAGTGTTGATAATCAATCCATGTATTTTTTATTATAATTAATTAACCAAATCAAAACCCAATTTAAATAATCTGGAAAATGTTTATAAATGTCGATCGATGTTCAAGAATTCTTTTGTAAACATTTTATTCGTTGTGAGCATTGTGAACATCATATTGCAGATAATATTAAACTCTTCTATTAACATATGAATCTTGTTAGATTCTATGAATTTTATTGAATAGTATTGTGATTTTTATTTATGTATTTGATTAATTACTTGGGTGATACGCAATGTATACACACAGTGCGTAGAGTTCACTTCTATACCGGCCAAGAAAGTGTTTGATTTACACTTGGAATCCACTGATACACATACACGTACATGCTTCTGCATCTCTTCTTCACTAATGCTTCTTTTTCATTTTTCTTTTAATAAATATGACTATTAACTAATTATATCTATCATATGTACAGTGTCGGTCCTATCATTTTTAAGATCCGGAGCATATACTTAAAAATTGTCCTATATAAGCGAAATTCGTCTAAAAAGGTTACAATTAAATAATATTGAGAAAAAGAACGTCATACTTCTTATTCGTATGATTATAAATTGGGTACAAATTGCATACAATAATAAATTATATTTTTATTAGTAAATTGAGAAAACAAAGTTTAAATTTTAAATGATTCATAATATAAACAGTAAACATACGTATCAAAAATAAATAACATCCCAAGAAATAAATTTATGTATCAATAATATTTTTAATAGTCGTATAATAGATAACATAAACCACATGATAAACCAAAATAAAAAAAAATCAAACTCATTGAAAAACAAAAGTATAAATATTGAATTTGATGGATAATATATTGATATAAAGTAAATAGACGATATCAGTAGATGAAAATCCAAGTGGTAGTGATGGAATATAAAATAAAATAAAAATGCATGCAATAGGATTTGATCCCATGTCATTGAGATTCCAAGATAAGATGATTGTCAGATGAACTAACACATTGTTTATGTCTTTTATCTTGTAAAAAAACATATAAACTAATACTGGACAGCTGGGCTATATTAACATATAAATTTTTTAGGGCCCCTTATAGTGGGCGGTGGCCCAGGTCGCACCAGGCCCAGGCCCAGCCTTGTATATGTAAATTCAATTTATATACATTTAATTAAATCGCACCAAATTTTCTGTTATAAAATGAGTGAGATACATATTACATAATAAGAAATAATAATCAGTTTTCTCATAATAAGAAAGGAGAATATGGGTTTGTGCCTGGGGTTTAGGCCGTAACGTTGTGTTCCACAAACTCACTTAACGAGAGAAAGGAATGTACTCGGAATGAAATATAAAATCTGTCGTGTTCCATAACTTCTTTTAAGGAATGAAAATGATGGAAATCAAATAGATTTTGCTTAGTATTTCTTCCTTCCAATATTGGAGAGAAAATGATAGAAATGTTTATTACCCTTTCCTTTCCATTCTATTCATTTTCCATTCTTTTCCTTTCTATTATTTCATTTCCACTAAATGGAACACAACGCGTAAGAGAAAGATGGAGGATGACTAGGGTTTAGGCCGACTACGGTTAGTTAGTTCAACCAAAAATATGTTCGGATACCATGAAAGTAAATATTTTATTTTTGTATCATTTAAGAATAATAAATAAATAATACACAAGTTATGACTAGGCCCAAGAGAGCTACACAATGGACTTATACAAGTTAGTATTTTTACTCCTGCATTACCTGAATTGTTCAGTTTAGATACCGTATAGCTTTTTTTATAGTTCTTTATAATAAGATAATATATATTTGTAAATTTTTAAAACTTTAGAAATTTTTTGTAGGTCTTTTTATCGTAAACCCGTGATCTGACGGTTGAGATGAATCACATATGTTTTCTGACGAAAACAATAAACAATTATAGTTTTTAAATTTTATTAATTTAATCAAATTTAATAATTAAACATTGTAGAAGATTATTTTGATAATTGTGTATAACTGCGTTTGTCATGGTGTAAAAAACTAATAACACTTAAATACATTTTTAAAAAATAATCAATTAATTATAGCAATTAAAAATTCTAAAACTAATGATTAATAATTAAAGTTTTGTACTGATCTATCTTATAATATTTATTTATTTCTAAATGACTATTATAGTTTTTACAAATTTGTGTCTATAAATTAAATATGAATTTATTACTTATTGTATATTTACTATTATGATATTATGTTACATATTTATTATTGTTATGATATTTTTTCATTTATAACTATTTTACATTATTGAAATAATAATAATAATAACACAAAACAATAAATTTTATCATTGGTTTAATTAAAATAAATACTCAATATTTAAAATAATAATCCTAAAATGAATAAATACTTAAAATTTTTAATTATCATACGTTGTTTTAATATCCTTTAAATGACATATCAATTTTTTAATTGGTATAATTATAATTAGTCAACGTAATTATCAAAGTAGTAGGTTCAAACTAATTACTTAATTCAAACAAATATATATATATTTCTAACACAATCCTAGAAAAAATAAGTTACTATTTGTAATATTTACTTTTTTTTATATAATTAAAAAATGAAATATTCAAATATTTAGTTAATTGAACCTTATAAAGTAAAATTAAAAAATAATTTTTTTATAAAATTTTAATGATATACTAACTTACACATAAAAAATAAAATATTATATTTGATAATATTAAGATCAAATTATTTAAGCAAACATTAAACTTAGCTAACTGAAAATCAAATATCATGAAAAAGATAAGCATCAACAACACACCGTATAATCTTACTTTTAAATCTATAGTTTTGTCTACAATGAAAGTCGAAACCCCAACCTTAGGGTCACACTTAACACTGTTGGGAATAAATAATAGAGATGAAACAATTATATTGTATATAATTGTAAATACTCAATAGATTAGGGGTTATATGTGTAAATACACAATACTTGTGTATTGTGTATAAATAGAAATGTATGTTACGCATGCTGCTATGAATCGAAGATTACACAAAAATACACGGCTGGAATTAGAGAGAAAAGAAGGATTGCTTTGTAAGAAAGCCAAGAACACCAATGTAATATTTCTCTCTTTAATCATTCAATATAATGTGTTGGATTGATAATTGTTCATATTGATTGTTTGTATGTGATTGAATTGCATGAAATTTTGAATTCACAATTGGTATCAGAGCCAAATATGGCTAAATTTGAGTGAATTTGATTCTGAATATGTAATTTTTCGAAGTACTGTTTCATAGAAAGTTTAAAAATTCGAATATCATTTTTGGATTTTGATTCTGTGGATGAAATGATTTGAATTTTGGATCGAAGGTGACGTTTTTGAGTGTGAATCTAATGAGATAAATCTCAAATTTTAATTCCAAACATACACATTTTAATTTGGAATTTTCAGATTTTTTTGAAAATATTGTGTTCTTCACGTTTTTGTCTATTTTTGGATTTTAATCTGAAATTGGCCAAAGTTGTTTTTCAAAAAGTGTTTGTGTGTGAAAACCGCAGGTTCGATTTCAATCTGAAATCAATTCGTGAATTTTTGTTGAAAATTGTCATTTTGAACTTGATTTTGATCAGTTCCTGTTCAAACTCGGGCTACACTGAATTCCTTGTTTTAATCGAGTTTGATCAAGTTGTTATTCGAGTTTATTTGTGTTTCATTCGAGTTTTATGTATGCTTTATTCGAGTTTATTTCTTAATTGATCGAGTTTGATATATGCTTATTTCGAGTTTGATTCACTGTGTATCGAGATTGATTATACATTCATCGAGTTTCATGCCTTATGATTCGAGTTTTAAGCCTTAATCATTCGAGTTTCATGTTTAATTGATCGAGTTTCAAGCTTAATTGATCGAGTTTCATTCCATTTCATTCGAGTTTAACATAAATTCATTCGAGTTGCATAGCATATCATTCGAGTTTGATAATTCATCATTCGAGTTTGATCATTTATAGTTCGAGTTTCATCTTTCTTTGATCGAGTTTCAACCTTAATAATTCGAGTTTCATATCATATCATTCGAGTTTCATTCTTTTATCATTCGAGTTTGACTATATGATCTAAAAAGTTATGGGCATTTTTCTGCAGAAAATCTAAAATTTCAACGTCAAAAAGTCAAATTAGAGCTGATTTTTAACAAATTAATCATTCAAGATTCAGTTTTATTCAATCAAGATTCATTCAAATTTTCATAAGTCCATAAAAGATCTTGGAAGTTCATTTTTCTGCAATTCATAATGATGTTTGAACAATTTTCAAAGTCTGAGCTGATTGTCAAACTTACTGAATCTGAAAAGATTCGTAAGAACAATTACGACATTCTCGTTCAGTTAAATACTGATAAACATTTGGCGTTACGTGACGTACAAATACTGAATGAAGAAATTCAAAACTTAAAAGAAAAACAAAACTCTGAGAGTTGTGCTCATCAATTGAAAATATCTGAATTACTTAAAGAACTTGATGAGCTGAAACAAGAAAATTTTCAGAATGCAACTCAACTGAAATATCTTTTGCCTGAAAGATCTGATCTTTACAAGAAAGTTCAGGATCTTGAAGATACACTTTGTAAGACAAAACCAACTGATCAGAATTGTATTTTAAACAAAAATGAAGAAATTTTTGCTCTTCAACAAGAGTTGTCTTTAACTAAAGATTTGATTGAGAAGGAAAGACATGAGTTCTTACTTAAAGAACAAGATTTTAAATCAAAATCTGAATTGTTTGAAGATGAAAGACAAATGTTCTTAATCAAAGAACAATCTTTTAAATCTGATTACCAATCATTTGATCATGACAGAAATTCAAATTTAGTCATTATCAAAAGTTTGGAAGATCAGATACTTCATCTTACAAAACAATTACATGTGTTTACTTCGTCAACTGAGTCAAAGGTTAAGACCCCTTCTTCAGTGTGTTTAAAATCCAATGTTGATCACTCTGGTTTGTCTTCTGAAAGTGAAGTGAATCTAACTAACTCTGCTAAGTTTGATTCTTCTTCAGATCTTAAACTTAAGTATCTGTTAAAGATACACAGCGGCAAAGATAAAATTGTTGAACAACTTCCGGTCAAGATTTACACCGGTGAATCTTCGAAGTCAAATTTTCTTAAAGTTTCTGAAAATACTGGTCATTCTAATCAGAAAACAAATTCACAGAAAAATACCAAGTATTATCAGAAACAGGCAAGAACCGGACAGTTTTTCAAAAAGAAGAGTTCGCAAAAGTCTGATCATTCAAATTCAAGTTTCTTTAGAAATTCAGATATTCAATTTTCTCATACTCAAAGAAATTTGTTTTCTGCGTTTGAAAGAGAAGCTGATAGTTATAACATGCAATGGGTACCTAAACCCAAGTACAAGTGGGTACCAAAACCTGTTTTGAAATGGGTACCCAAGAGCGCTAACAAGTCTGGATCCAAATCTGTTTGGATACCAAAGACATCTTAAATTTTGCAGGTTATAGGTTTCTTATCATTTCAGATAAGGACCCGTTCTTCATTTCAATAGGCTCTTGATTACTTCAGGTCAAGACCCGTGCTTCAACTCAAAAATGGTTTCTAGTTAATTCAGACTAGAACCCGGACTTCAATGAACCAGAGTCAAAGGCTTTCAGTTACATCAGACTGAAACCCGAGTCTGAGAGACAAATCTTACTGGAATTCTTGCCCTGAATTCAACTCCAAAGCTGAAATTGACAAAGAGGGAGTTTTATTTTTATAATTTTTTGCTCCTGATTTCATTTCTATGAGTTGACTAATTGCGTGTGCTTATTTCCAGGGGGAGTTTCAGACACTCTTTGACGATGACATTTTTCAAAACTATGTGTGATTTTTCACGAAAATATTTGACACACACATAAAAAGAGTTTTTGAGCTGAAAAGAAATATTTTTATGAATCTCTGAATCTATCATTGAGATTAATTGATCTAATCTCTTTGATTTTCATAATCTCATTTCTTCTGAGATTCTCTTTGTTATAACTCTTCCAATTTATACTGGATTCTCCCGTTATCTCCCAAATGCTAATTCTTTCAAGAAAGTTTGGTTCTTTTCATATCATATATCAGATTTTCTATTTCATTATGATATCTCCCATATTATTTGAAAATAATCTCTCTGATATCTCTTGAGCTTCAAAGCTGAAAATCTTTCTGCTGACTCCGATTATGCACCAATCTGAGTGATAGGCATAAATTTCGCTTCTATGGTCTATCCAGAATCGGAAGACCTACCCAAGGAGCAAACCATCTATAGTTTGTGTGGGTGAGGGTTCTTTAGGTTTATTAGTTGAGAAGTGTCAGTTATCACGGGATACTGACAGGGTCGAGCAGAGATAAAATGTAAATGAGAGGGATATTGATATTGAAAGGAGATGGTGGTGCATCAGATGATGCTTTTGCTATAAAGCTGACTGAATTCATTTCTTAAAAGGGAGCCGGAGGGAGCTTAGTTGAAAAATGCTGAGAGCTGAGTGTTGAGAAAGGATTTGAAGAAAATAAAATCCTACCAACACTGTGTCTGCTGGGTAATCCACATAATCTATCAAGCCCTAGGTGACTTGATATTGAAAAAGACGTCATGGACCCAGTGACGCATGCACTTAACCCCACCAACTACTCAGTTATCTCTCAAAAGATTTCTGTTTCAATAATCACGGAGATATAACACATTTCTATCGATATATCATTTGGATATTATTGATATTGAAACAAGGAAGACAGTTGCTCCGGTCTCCAACTTCATTTGATGCACATTGTGTCTAGAGCTGATTATATACTCTTTTAGGACACATCGAGTCTAACAGTCTGCGTGACTATAAACTGCTAGTCCAAAGTGACTAAGCCGGAACAAATAAGAGTGATTCTTTCATGATAAAGGATTTCACAATGACTATTTGGAAATCCTACCAGTGTTAACATCACGCCAGCGCTGAAAGTAGGTCACATAGATTTTGTCTATTGTGCAAACAGGAATCCTATGTGGACCTGGACTTGTTTTCTCACAAAATGAATGTGTTTCATTTTCCCAAAAGTTGTAAAGCTTTGTTTTGTTCTAAAAAGATATAATATCAATTCGAGGGGGAGTGAACTTTTTGAGGGGGTGAGATAAATCTGTTTTGTATAGGAGGAGAGATGTCAGTTTAAGGGGGAGAAAATCAATTTGTAATAATTTCTGAGTTGTAATTGTTGTTGTATTTCTTCTACTGTAATTTCATTGAATTAATGTTTCTGAAGTTTTTGCATGATGTTCATAATTTTTTATGATCATCATGAGGGGGAGAAAAGCTGAATTTCAGAAACAACAGTTGAGTAGATTGAAGTCAACTGAAGACAATTGCTACATCATATCAAATGAATTGATCAAGGGAGAGAATTAAAAAGCTATTCATGATTCAAGGGGGAGTGTACTCACAAGAAAATACAAGAAAAGAGAAGATCAGAGAAGAAGAGTTGTGAAGATCAGAGAGAGACAAATAAAGAAAAGAAGAAGATTCAGAGATCAGAGAAAAGAAGAATATTCACGAAAAAGTCCCTGAAATGATCTTTTATCAGAAAATTGATTTCATCTCTAAGGGGGAGATTGTTAGGGACAATATTTGTAGAGCTGAAATGAATATTAATTTAATAATTGTGTTCATCTCTAAGGGGGAGAATGTTGGGAATAAATAATAGAGATGAAACAATTATATTGTATATAATTGTAAATACTCAATAGATTAGGGGTTATATGTGTAAATACACAATACTTGTGTATTGTGTATAAATAGAAATGTATGTTACGCATGCTGCTATGAATCGAAGATTACACAAAAATACACGGCTGGAATTAGAGAGAAAAGAAGGATTGCTTTGTAAGAAAGCCAAGAACACCAATGTAATATTTCTCTCTTCAATCATTCAATATAATGTGTTGGATTGATAATTGTTCATATTGATTGTTTGTATGTGATTGAATTGCATGAAATTTTGAATTCACAAACACATTTAACATTTAAACGGTTTATATTAAAAGTTGACATTTTTTCGACGGTCAAGATGATGACATGTCTTATTTTTTCTTTATGCTCTGTCGGCAATATATTTATGTAATTAAAAAATATGCAATACATAATAAATAATAATATCATCCTTAGAGTGGTGGGAGTACCCACCTATCCCAAACCCACCTTTCTGTACATGTCAGCGCCACATCAGCTTTTCTCTCTCCACCTTTCCCCACCTTTCTAACTAGGAAATACCCACCTTTCTTAACCTTTCCATCTTTCTAAATTTTTTTAACATTTTAATTAAGAAAATAATTATTAAATATAAAATAATTAGTTTCATAAATATTTAAAAGTTTACATAATAAAATTACGAAACTAAAAAATAAAAACTTACGAAACTAAAAAAATAAAAACTTACGAAACTAAAAAATAAAAACTTACGAAACTAAAAATTAAAAAAGTACATAATCTAAAAAAATTACATAACTAAAAAATTACGAAACTATAGTCGCCATCCCCAACGCTCCGCAATGCTTTTTTTGTGGGCCAAGGCGGTTTCCAAAGCAGCACCTTGCAGATGGTCGTGTGGCCGAATGAAAAATTCCAAGTCACGATCGTGTTGTTGTTGATTCAGTGCCGCAATGTACGCATTATATCTTTTCTCTTTCAACTCCAATTCTTTTTCTTGTTTTGATTTTTTTAATTCTTCAAGTCGTGCTCGGTGACGTCTTTTATCTTCAAGATCTTTCTCGTGACATGTTGAAATCCTTTCGAATTTTGATTGCATCTCTGGGTCGACTGATGTTGATGCTGGTTTTTTCCCCTTGCGGCGTGGTCGTTCAAGCTGCTGAAGATCCGCGTCGCCCTCGTCATCTTCGTCAATGTCAACACCTAAAAATGCCGCATCAGAAGACGGTGTTCCGATCGTGTTAGATTCGGAAGTTTTGGACCGCTTTCTTTGCGGCTCAACAAAATCATCCATTTGTGGAACGGGGTTCCACTTTGGATGACGTCGAAGCACCTCCCAAGCAGATTGGTGTGGAAACGGCTTACCTTTATTGAGGGCCTTGTATTGTTCTTGGGTGTTGGTGAAAACGTCGTAATCGTTTTCCCCGCTCCGTCGCTGCATCGTATTGTTGTTAAACATGCCGCCAAATTTTGTACAATTGCGATTCATGTCTTTCCACTTTGAATTAAGTTGGTGGGTGGTGCGGCTAGTTCCACCAACTCGTCTATCAAAATTTTCGAGGATTCGTCCCAAAAAATTTGAACGTTTTTTATTATTTCCGATAGTTGGATCTTCGGAAATATCGATCCAGGCTTCCGTCAAAGCCTTTTCTTCGATGGAGGTCCACATTTTCGGTTTCATTGGACCCTTTCGTGTAGACCCGGTTGCCGCGGTGTTTACCGGAATCGTCTCCTCCTCGGAATCGTCGGAATCGGTGTTTACCTGAGTTTCGGGTACCGTCTCCTCGTCGTCCTCGTCTCTAGATGCGGGGTCCCGATAAGAAAATGGTTCGAAACCCTCGTGAAATTCTCGCGAGGAATATTGCGGATTGGGTGGGGATGGTTGGTAATATTGCGGATTGAGTGTGGATGGTTGGTAATATTGTGGCTTGGGTGGGGATGGTTGGTAATATTGTGGATTGGGGGGTGAAAAGTGTGGCACGTATGGTGCCGAATTATTAGTAAAATTTTGCGGTGGGCGGAAAGAAGGGTTTGATTGAGAAGCCGGTTGTTTGCCGCGTTTTCGACTTGCGGCGGGTTGTTTGCCGGTGTTTCGATCCATGACTTTAAAAAATATAGAGATTGAGAGATGAAAGTGTGTGGAAGAGATGAAAGTGGTGAAAGTGGATGTGTTGTGAAGATATATTTATAGGGAAAAAAATTAATAAATTTTTTTTTTTTTACTTTCAAACGGTCACTAGACCGTTGGGGCACACAAAAGGACAAAGGGGGAGCGGGGTGGAGCGGGGAGGGGGAGCCGAGCCGGGGAAGGAATTAGGCGGGGCCGGGGGTGGTGTAGCCGCCGGGGGCTGCTGAGGTGGAGGAGCCGCGCGGCTAGCGGCCTGGGTACTCCTCTCTCTCTTATAAAAACATAATTTTCATGTGTTTTAATTTTAAGTTTTTTTTTTACGTAATATGCATGTTAGTAAACTAGTATATAAATAGTGTAACATCCTGATTTGTGTCAAGTGCATGGAATTCATTTAGTGGTTATTTATTTAGGTAATATCGAGTTGTACGGATATTAGTTTATAAATAATTAAAGTTGTATGACAAGTAAAGAGACTGTGTGAAACCTAAGCTAAAAGGGTTGTTTTATAAAACATTATACCTTTAAGATTCATTGGCCAATTTAGGTTTTAATGGGTTCACATTTTAAAAAGTTGGTTAATAGACTAAGGCTCTGTTTGTTTTTTTCACTTTTCTCTGTTTAACCTCTTTTGTCTAATTCGGTCAGACAAAAGAGGAGGAAATTCGTTTGTTTTTTTAATCCCAATCAGACCTCTTTTGTCTGACCATCCTCTTACCCAAACAGATTTGAAATATGTCTTTTGTCTTCTTCTGTTGTCTGATACGTGATGCCCTCAGCCCAACCATAGTCAAGATGTAAATAGATTTGAAATTGTTGCAATTTTTACCATAACCAAATAAAAAAAATGTTGGTATTTTTCTATTGAAAAAAAAAACTATTTTATGTAAATAGATTTATTTTTTTTAGCATACGAAAACAACTTTTAAAGCAAAAAATTACCAAAAATAACAAAATAAAAATACAAAACATAAAAAAATAAATTAACAAAACATTTTTATTAAAATAATAAAAGAGGGAAAAACCCTATTAGTGAAGATCGGAGAAAGGAAAAGGTTATAGTCGCCGGTGGGCAGAAACCGAAAAGGGACGGTTTTCTTGGATCTTGAGAGGTGAAGTAGACTTCGTGGATCTGTTACCGATGGCTTTGAGCAGATCTGATGGGTGTACGGCGGCGGAGGGAGGCGGCGGCGACGACGTCAAAAGGAGGAAATGATCGGATCTGATAGTGAAGGAGGGGTAGGGGGGAAATTATTAGGGAGGTTGAGGATTAAAGATTTGGAGATGTTTTTTTGCGGTCGTAGCGTAAAGGATTTGTTTTTTTAATTTGGGATTGATAAGTTTGTATGTAATTTGGACCCAAAAAAACTGGGTCGGACAAAAAACCGAAAACCGGTCCGAACCAAATCGTTATTAATGAAATTGGTCCGGTTTTGGTTTCTTTAAAATCATTATTTTTGGTTTTCGGTTTTCCGGGTTCAGTCCACCGGTTATCGGTTTTTAACCCGACCCAAACCGGAATTTAAAATTTATGTTATTTTTTGTAGTCTATAAAGAAACAAGTTTCCTAAATATTAATTCTAAATAATATAGAACATATATGTAATAGTCATTGAACTCTTTCGTAAATATATAAGCATGTAAAAGTATTTTTAACGATGTAAATATTTTTTTATAAAGATAAAATTTAGCGAACTAAATATAAGTAAGGTATGTTTGATATATTATTTTGTTCAAAGAAAATGTGATAAACTTGATAATTTCACAAAAACAAATAGTTGTGGAACAAAGATAAACAAAAACATTAAAACATCTATAAAACTTGTACCGGTTCCAACTGGTCCAAGAACCAAAAAACCGGACCAGACCAAACCCGTATTACAAACATTGTTCCGATTTTCAGTTTTATTATTTCCCTAATTTTTGTTTTCGGTTTTTTTTTTGTTCCGGACCGGTTTGGTCCAAATGCTCATCCCTAGTATGTAATAAGACATTTTATTTTATTAAAAAACAAACAATCTTATCTAAACAGATTTTAGACCGTTTTTAACATCTTACCGTCAAACAGACGGTAAAAAGTGTTTAGACGTCTAAACTCTTAAAAAAACAAACGAAGCCTAAGTATTGTGTATAAATCACTAACTCACTTCAATATCTATTTGCTAGATTTCTCTTGCTTCCTAAATTTCAAACAAAAAAATTAACTATAATTGACGTTCGGTTCGTTAGAATGTTTATGGTGCAATTGTATTTTATCAAGAAATTAGAATATGTCAGAATTACCCCTTGATTCATTTTCCCACTATAACTTCAAACCAGACGCCCCTTTTAGTAGTATGTGGGTGAGCATGTGAAGGTCATGAGTGTCAAGGGAGTGAAAGACTAATTGAGTAAAGTAAGTAAAAACTTAAGGATGTGTTCGACAAACGAGCTTTTTGGAGTTTTAGATTTAAATTCTGAAAGCTTGAGCACAAAAGCTTTGTTTGAATTAGAGGAGTTTGAGCTTTTTTCTGGAAAACAACACTATGAAAAGACAAAAACATTAAAAAAAAAAAAAAAAAACGTGAAAACATATATATAATTTTTTCCATATAAATTTATAAACCCTTTCTTTTTTCATGTTTTCTTCTTTATAGAATACACTTTGAAATCTTATTTTACTAGACGTGTTCGATCAAAATATAGGAGTATTTTGTAGTCTTTAAGTCCAACTTTACAATTATGTTTATATATTATGTAGTGAATTAGTAAAGTTAATTTCATCTAATGTAGTTCATAAAAGTATGATGCTTTGAAAAAAAATACGTCACTTGAGATTGTACCGGAGATTGGGTAAAACCGTAAAACCATGAGTTCTTCATTAAAAACGTCATGGAGACGACTATCGAAAGACCTACTAAATCAACATATTTTAATATGTATTGTAATTTATGTCAGTGACTAATAATTTTAATTTATATTAAATTAATAAAATATTCAAACATTATAATAATATTTCAGTACAAGTACAACTCATAAAATTTAGGTAACTTAATTAGATTATTAAAGATTTATAAGTCAGAACATTGAAGATGTACTCTTATAAGCAAATTAGATACCCATTTGTTAGTATTTTTTTTTTTTATTGTGAAGCTAACTCATTTATAGTTCTTTAATTTTTTGTATTTAGCCAAAACAAAGATAAAATATCAATATATCATTGTATGGTAGATCGATAACTTTTTGTTGATCAAGATTATAAATCATAAGATCCCAAATGTTAAGATTTAGATTTTAGCAAACCATATTTTCAGTTTAGCCATTTCAAATAATTATACAAAATTTTATTTATCTAAAGGTATGCTAAGTCTTTGGAAAACTATTATATAAAACACAATTTTGAATCGTCTTCTTTGCATGTTTTATGTAGCATGTAAAAAAATATAAAATTAGGCTCGAAACGACGTAAATGAAACAGAAACGATAAGTTAATAAAACTGAAATGAAAATTAGACCGTAAAGTACAAGTAACCGGCTGCTCGTTCGATCATTTGGTTCATATCTTGTACAATTGGTTGATTTTACAGTTACTTGCAACTTTTAGTGTGAAAATTATAAAACCAAATTAAACCGACTAGTTCTATTAATTACATAGCATATTATTTTATAAAAGATTTAGAGTAAATTACATAAATGGTCCAGGTGGTTTATATCCCTTGAATATAGAGACAAGTTTTACTTGTAAAAAAAGACGTGAGTGTCCCTAAAACTATGCCCTTGTTCTAATAGTACAAGCTTACAGGTTTCGTCCCTAACTTTACAAAATTACACTGGTAGTCCATATTTTGAAACTTTGTTACGTTTTCAATCCCTAAGCAACTCAAATTTTTAAAAATTCCAATTTTAACCTTAGAAACTAATTTCACTTATGGTCCTTAATGAATTAATTAAGTTTTTACTTTATATTTAATTATTTGGATATTCATAAATTTTTAATAAATAAGTACTTTACCTATATATTAATAAGTTTCACACCTATTAATTCTAAATATATATTTAGTTATTTCACATTCATTCGTTTTGAAGAAAAATATTAATTTTTTAATTAATTTTTGTTTTATAAAATATTTTCCAATCTATTTATATATTTAATTAATTTATCATTCTTATTTTCATATATAAATTTTAAATGATATTAAAGGTGTTTTTGAAATTCTAAACATGTAAATATATACACTTATTTATAAATTATAAAAATAATTTATTCTTAATTTATAGATTTTTATTGGTAGAATATTGTATATTTTACATATGATAGTGACCAAAAATAATAATAAGTTTTGACATTTTTATCATTAATAGTAACATTATTTATTTTTTATCATTAATAGTAACAACTTCTTATTTTTCTATCAATAATAGGAATGGGTGACCTGTAAACCTGTTTAGCAGGTCACCAACTTTTAAGTTATCAAAAATAGTAACATATGTACAGATTTTTATCAATAATAGTAACATATCAAATTAAAAACATATTTTTTATTATTTTATTAAGTTTTCTAATATTCCATAAACACCAAAATAAACCAAATTTTTATTCTGAATATTTACGGATTGATAATATTCGATTATTTATTCACAATTATACATACTATGAATGAAAAAATACTATGAATCATTTCAATTTTCACTTTTTCCAACAAAAAAAACTATGAACCATCATTTTCTTAGTTTTTCCGAATAAAATAATATAAATCGTTCCATTTTTTAGTTTTTTCCAGTCTAAATGGGTCATAGTTTTTTATTTAAAAACAATAAATCAAAATGAGTCTCTATATTTTTCATTCATAAAACTATAATCCACAATGAGTCATGCTTTTTCCATTCATAGAAAAACTAAAAAATGAATTGATTACAATACTTTTTCATTCGTAGTACTTTTCATTTGGAATAAAAAAAATTACAAATTGATCAGCTATTTAGTAATATCTAAACGAAATTGATTACAAACCATACACCTTTTAGCTTTTGAATAAAAAACTACGACCCAATCTTGTTTTAGATATTTTTTACAAAAAAAACTATAAATCATTTAATTTTTCGTACAAAATAATTGCAACTCGTTTATTTTTGTCATTTTAACAACCAAAAAAACTATGAATTGTTTCAGTTTATAGTTTTGCCGAATGAAAAATATTGCAATCCATAAAAACGATACATAACCACTTGTACGAAACTATAAACTGTAATAATTCATAGTTTTTTCGTTGTTAAAAACACAAAAATAAATGAGTTGCAATTATTATCGTATGAAAAATCAAAATTATTTATAGTTTTTTGTAAAAAAAAAATCTAAAACATGATTGGGTCGTAGTTTTTCATTCGAGAAAGCTAAAAGTTGTATGGTTTGTAATCAATTTCGTTTGGAATTTACTAAAAAGCCGATCAATTTGTAATTTTTATTATTTCAAACGAAAACTACTACGAATGAAAAAGTATTGCAACCCATTCATTTTTTAGTTTTTCAATGAATGGAAAAACCATGACTCATTGTGATTTATAGTTTATGAATAAAAAATATTGAGACTCATTTTGATCTTTTGTTTTTTAAATAAAAAACTATGACCCATTTAGATTGGAAAAAACTAAAAAATGGAACGATTTTTATTATTTTATTAAGAAAAACTAAGAAAATGATGGTTCGTAGTTTTTTGTTGGAAAAAGTGAAAATTGAAATGATTCACAGTATTTTTTTTTCATTTCATATTATATATAATAGTGAATAAATAATCGAATATTATTTATCCATAAATATTCGGAATAAAAATTTGGTTTAATATGGTGTTTATGGAATATTAGAAAACTTAATAAAATAAAAAAAACTTATGTTTTTAATTTGATATGTTACTATTATTGATAAAAATCTGAAAAAATGTTACCATTTTTGATAACTGAAAAGTTGGTGACCTGCTAAACAGGTTTACAGGTCACCCATTACTATTATTGATTGAAAAATAAAAAGTTGTTACTATTAATAATAAAAAATAAATAATGTTACTATTAATGATAAAAATGTCAAAACATGTTACTATTTTTGGTCATTTGCCCTATTCCTAATAAACTTAACAAGAATGTAATCCTTTTATCATTTTTAAAATTTTTATGGGTGTAACATATCATTTTTCCTAATGTTTAAAGAGTAGAAAATACCAGTTCAATTATTAAATATGGAATATTATTTTAGTTTTTTTTATTTTTTATTTTTACTTCACAAACAACAGATTGTATGAAACTTTTAAACTATTTCTAAAAATCTATTATTAATTTTATATATTTTATTTAAAAAACACTATTTTAAAATTAAAAATAAAACACTATTTTAATATTAAAAAACAAAACATTTTTTTATGACATTAAATATATATTAAATTCTAATTTAAAATTATCAAAGCTTTTTTAGAAATAATATAAAAAGTTTCTCATTTTTTTGTGTATGAAATAAAAATAAAATAGAAGAGAAAAAAAAGTAATGAACATAGATTTTATACTAGTGAAACATTAGGAAAAAAAAAAGATATGACATAGTCATAAAAATTTAGAATGCTAAAAATTACAGGCTTGTTAAAGATTATTGAAAATAATATATTATAACTAACATCATATTATATGTAGAATTTATAGTGTTTCTAATAAATATTTATGAAATAAAAAGGGAAGATTTTTAAAACTTATAAATGAACGTACATATTTTACATGTATAAAATTCCAAAAACAATATGAATAACATTTAAACATTAGTATGTGAAAATAAGAAGGATAAATTAATTAAATATATAGATAGATGAAAAAAGAATATGAAACAAAAATTGATAAACGAAATAAATCTTTCCATAAAAAATAATGAAATTATAAAAATACAAATAATAATTTACAAATCAAAAACCAAATTAATTGATTAGGGTCCATATGTGAACTTTATTTGTAAGGGTAAAATTGGTATTCTTAAAAAATTGAATTGTTTAAGGACTGAAAGCGTGATAAAATTTTAAAATATGAACTATCAGTGTAATTTTTAAAAGTTAGGGACGAAACCTGTGATTTGCTATAAACCATAGGGACCATTTACGTCATTTACTCAAAGATTTGTGTGAAAGAAACAAATTTTATTACTGACATTTACGATATAAAAACTAATAAATAATCCCCGGCCCAACCCCACATGCATGTTCAGGTTTTACAACTAAAGAGCTGTTGTTGGGTCTGTCAACAAATCCAAACCAGCTTTCTTCCTGTTTAATCTTCCTTCATACCAACTAACTTCCCTCAATCTTCGGTAAAGAATATTTCTTTCTTTTAATTACTTCCTTCTCCTTCTCCTTTTAATTATTTATTTATTTATTTTTTAATTTGGTTTAATTATATCATTCTGTCTGAGTGTCTGACACAAAGGAGGGGATCTAGATTTTTTTTCTTGTCTTTTCTTTCTATTATTTTATTTGAAAAATGAAAATTTTCAGTAACTAAACGTACCCTAAACGTCAAATTATTTGTTATGACAATTTTTTTTAATAGAAATTACATAATACGTATAACACATTGTGAACGAAGTTTACTTGTTTAGTTTTTAGCTAGCATGCATACAAATTCATATTCGAGTACATGCATCTAGAAAAGAAATACATCACAAACCAGATACATCTACACATTCTTTACTCAACAACAAATATTAATTAATTAATATGACAAATAAATGATTTAATTAGAGAGTAGATTTAAATGAAATCAAGTCTAACTTCAAAAGTTCACTAATAATTTCTAAAAAGTAGTCAATGCCAAAATTGTTAATATTTTTGAATTAGCGTTCTATCCAATTCAAGAACCCTGCTAAGAATATATTCAAGAACATAAACATGAAATATGAAACACTGCTATGACATATTCAAGAACCAAAATAGATTCAATTTTCACTATTATACACAAAATCTAAATCATATATAATATTCAAAATATTGGTCCTTTGTTGTCATCAGCGGCGTACAATATTCAACAAACCAAAATACAATATTCAATAATTAACCGAATCAAAATACCCAAGTAATGGAAGCAACCCAAGAAAGTTTGCAACCTAAACACTAAAAGAGAGCATAACCAGGATCGGTGGAGGGTAGAGGGACAATGATGATGTGGGGATGACTAAGAGTGGGAGGAGGCCTGATTAGGTTTCTTTTTAGAAATCATTTTTCTATTTATTCGATAACTAGAAATATATTAAAAAAGCACCAGTTACTTGATAAAAAATATATTCAAAAAATTAAAAAAACACCAGTTACTTAATAAAAAATATTTTTAAAAACACTTAATCTGTAAGAAAAAAGGCTTAATAGATGTTTTATGGAAAAAATGGAACAACACTATAGTCTTTTGAAAGAAGGAAATTTGGCTAGTTAATATGCTAGAAATGGTTTGTATTAATATCTTAAATTAAAGGGTAAATTACAAATTTCGTCCCTGTGGTTTACTAGTAATTATGGAATGGGTCCTTTAACTTTAAAAATTACACTGACAGTCCTTGTGGTTGAAGTTTTGTTACGGATATGGTTTTTTGTCCATTTCAATTGACCATTTTACCCTTACTAGTTTAATAGTTATAATTAAAGTTGTTATTATTATTATTTTTATTATTATAAAATAATAAAATAATTCAAAATAATTTTAAAAACCAGTAAATTTAATTTATTGTATAACACATGAAAATAAATATAAATTATTTAAGACATACGAATAATTTTTATTATCAACTAAAAACTAACTATCAACGTTTTGAGTTTGGATTTTTTTAAAATAAAATGTAAAACTTTTGAAAATCATAAAATAAATTATTTTTATTAAGTATTCATTTTTTATCATTTTTACTTTAAATGATTTTTAATAATAATTAAAATATCTATAAAAACATATAAGTTGTTATTTCATCATTTTGATGATTAAAAACTAAAAGTAAAAAGTCTTTTAACTTTAGGTTTCCTTTTTATTTTTTGTTGAAAAAATTAAACGTTTTCATGAATAATAACACAAAAAAATTAAACATTTTGATGAACAATAAATAAGTTTTATGTTTTTGAAGTTTTTTTTTGGTAGTTTTCTATAATTTTTCTAAAAACACTAAAAAATAACTTTTTAAAAAATGTATAAAAATTTTAAAATTTTCAAGACAATTAAAGTTTTCAAAATGTTTTAAGTTTTTAACATTTATTGAAGGTGTTAAAATCTTATTTATGTAAAATTTTAAAAATGTCAAAAAAGTCTTTAATACTTTTTAACAATGTTTACATTTATTTTTTATTTAAAAAAGGTTTATTTTTTTAAAAGTAAAAAATATAAACTCAAAACATTATCTTTTTTGTTTTTAATGAATGATAATTATTATGCATTTGTCTTTATTAATATTATATCATTCAAATAAGTCTTTTATAATAAATTAATTTTACTGGTATATTTAATTTTTAGATTAGTCTATTAATTAATAATAATAGAATTATCAATAAAAACAACATTAATAATAATTATTAAAGAAGTAAGGGTAAAATGGTCATTTTAAATGGCCAAAAGACAATATCCGTAACAAAACTTCAACCACAAAGACTGTCAGTGTAATTTTTAAAGTTAAAGGATTCGATCCATAATTTACAATAAACCACAGGGACGAAACTTGTAATTTACCCTAAATTAAATTAAAAAGATTAAAACATAAAAGGGTTTATGTATGTGCCAATTATTCATCTAATTATTGTATTTATGGGTAAGTTATATCAATAGATAAGATATTTCGATTTGTTTGTTGACGAGGCGGCACCCAAATGTCTTTTTAAAGTTAGTGTTTATAAAACATACAAACATCCTTTGCTCCAAAAACCAGCACATGGTATATCATCTTCCAATAACATTGTAAAATTCCTAATTTTTTTAAATTACGCCATTGGTGTATCATAAAAGGGGTGATTAAAAAAAATCTTCAAATTGTACTATTTTTACGATTAAAACCACAATCACTTTTGTGTCACAAAAAAACCCCAATCGACTAAAATCGCATGAATCCGAGATGTCCATTGCAACCAGTTACATTCATCTCCGACGAATCTTCCAACGACCGTTGAAGCCTTCGATGAGTGCGCCGACTACTGATTTGGCTTCTTGTTAAGGTTAGATGCACTTAAACATCTGACAGTGACACCTACACCTCCGATGAAGTCTCCGTCGACCCTTGAAGCACTTGAAACTTCAATTTGTTCATTATCAGATTGTTGATTTAGGCTTTGAGTTCAATCTCTTAGTATTTAGATTATTGATTTGTTTTTTATTTTTCATCTGACATCATTTGTTTCTTGAAAGAGTTACCAGAGAAAGTGATGGCCGGAACAAAATGCAACCGGTTCAACAGGTTGTAGGTTCTTTTTTTTTTTTTTTTTTTTGGTTAAAATCACTTTTTTAATAAGTTATATTTGAATGATGATTTTTTGTAACAACAAAATGGTTAGCGATTTTAGTTGAAAAATTTATTTAACTTAGGGGTTTTTATGCAATAATCCCTTGAGTTTATTACGAAAAAAATCAACATGTTTTGATGATCCTTGCATTTTTGTCTCTTAATGTTATTTTTTTTTTCCAGAAAAGTTCTCAAGTTAACATTTTTTTCTAGTTTAGTGAAATCTGACTATTTGAACCTAGTTATAATTGGTAAACCGGGTTTTTAAAAACTGAAAAACCAGATTCTTTTATTATTTAAACGGTTGCTAATGTCAGTAGACTAGTAGTTAGCACCTTTTTTTGTTAGACATTTTAAGGATGATTACCAATCCCCACACCTCCACCTAAGAAAAACATCATTGGCAAGACTCGAACTCGAAACATTAGCCAAGGGTTCTAAACTTCTATTAGTCAAATTTTATTAAACTAAAAAGAAAAAATTGACTTGAGGACCTTTTTAGAAAAAAAAAAAAATGCAGTGACGAAAACGCAAGACACGTGAACAATTTTTTTTCATAATAATCCCTTCATAAAAACACAAGTTTTTCCGAAGTAAAAAACCTTTTTTCCTTTGAAAACCCGACCTCATCATTTACAATATTATGGACATAGTTGTGGTTTATCACTTCACAATCGTGATGTAATTTTTTGGTTGATCAAAGAATACTATAAAATCAAACTCCACATCAATAAACCGGGATGAAATCACTTATTTCCACTTCCTAAAGAGTAACCCAATCCAATTTGCGTTGTTACGACCAAAAATGATCAGCTTGACCAAACCCAGCCCACTTGATTCAACATGGGTTCGGCTGTGAATCATAAAATGACCCGAACAAGTTACAAAATTACATCATGCTAGAAAACAGTGTCATCTCCACTCTAATGCGGTTTATTCATATACAAGTTGCTTCAAATCCTGTATAAAATTCAACAAACCATGTGTTGCATATACCAAAACTTAAATGATAAATGGTATGAGTCCCATCTTTGTCTCTAAACTTGATAGCACTTTTGATTATCTTTAATTTAAAAAAAAGGGTATCGGTTAATATTTTAATTTTTAACATCTATTTCGGCATTACAAGCTACACTAACATGTCTAACCTTTGAATTAGAAGGGCACATCATGCATGCTATGAACCAGCAAGCAAAAATTTTTATAATACCAAACACTAATATGAT
Source organism: Centrapalus pauciflorus (assembly GCA_020465985.1). Lineage (NCBI taxonomy): Eukaryota > Viridiplantae > Streptophyta > Magnoliopsida > Asterales > Asteraceae > Centrapalus > Centrapalus pauciflorus. The sequence continues at coordinate 560,520 of JAANYP010002386.1, read as the reverse complement.
TAGATGATCAAAATTTTGAATAAATATCATAAGTTGGGGATTTCCTCATTGAAGGCTGTGTTGAGCTGAGCTATTCACTACAATTGATGAGTTGAGCCTTTCTTGTTGATGGTGGTGGATCACCCAATATGCTTGTGTAGGCTCCTGCTAAATAAATCAAAATATTTCTTTCAAAACAGCTTCAAATGCCAAGGCCAATACCTCATCAATCAAATAGCTTAAAGCTTGCCAAAACCTGACTAATCAAAAAACATGAAGCCAACAAATTGAAGGAAAATAATCTGGAAGCTTAACTATGGTTTTTGAGCCTAAAATATACAAAACCCGAGGGGACCTTTGACTACAAAGTGTAATCAAAGCAAGAAGCCTTAAATTGATGGTTTTTCCTACGGCATCACACCCAATGGATCAATTACAATTACACAACAAAGATAGCAGTTTAAGAACAATCATCGGCTTTCCACCAACTAATCAACTTAAAAGATAGAGTAAGAACCACATGTTTTTCCTAGCAGGGGGAGATTTATTGAATCACTATGATACTTAATCACATTGAAGTTTACTAAATCCACCATCACCCCCAGGTATGCCGCCTAGGTAAACAGTTTAATATTACTTGAAGAGAACCTGCCCGAATCCTAGTCTTTGGCCCATTGATGATTTGATGGTCCTGGTCATCTAACCCTCCAGTTGAGAAATTTATAACCATAAGATGTTAGCCTCACTGACAGAACGCTATATCTGGCTCTATAAGGTATAGATGAATATGAGAAATTGCCTGAGGCTGGGTAAATTAATATATAGTAACACCTTAATCGTCAGACGTTAATCCTAAGTGACAAAGGAACATCAAGAAGATTTATGAAGGCTGCAAGCAACTAATACAAGGACAACTACTTTGCAAAACATGACAACAATGAGACGATAGCCACTAAAAAAACACTTAATCAAGACTTTGCTAGACTGATAGTGTAAAAAAGGGTTATTTTCATTAAAAAGGTAATTTCGTTCAGGGTTTTTCCTATTTAAGGTAATCAACATTAAATTTGCTAATTTAAGGTGATAAACATTTAATGTTTTCTACATTGGATGACTAATAATATTATTAACATATGTAAGTAGTACATTTGACATAGACGTAGAAACTACCATTTTCGGTGAGTCACCAACTAAAATAAGAAAAATTGGAAGTTTGTTACCTTAAACAAGAAAAGGCTTAAAATATTTGTTACCTTAAATAAACAAAATTTAGAGTTTGTTACCTTCAATGGAACTTTTTGAAAGTTTAGTCTCTTTTTCTAGGATGAAACAATAAAAATAATATAGTTGATCGCCTTTTTATGAAAATAACCCCAAAAAAAGACAAAAAAACAAGTGCGGCTATTCTTACAAAAGTGAGTTGTTCGTTTGGAGTTTCCGAACTTTCTTGAAAGGTGAAGGTTTAAGCAACCGTTTAAAAGGAAATGGTACGGACCGACGGGAACTCCCTTGCTTTCTTCTGACTCTATCTGCTTAAAAGAATAGGAAAAAAGGATGACCAGGAATCTTATTACATCAATTCAAGATAAAATAGCATTAAGTTCTAAAGTTGATAAGGCTTTGTTAAAAATATCAAGTACCTGATGAGGACTCCTGTGCACACAGAAGATTCATTTGGTTATGATCCTTGAACTCTACTTGGACCTTCAGTGACATATCTTCCAATGGCTCATTAACAACTGAATTAGCATCGTTGCTTTGCAACTCATCATGAGATCTTGAAGTGGCCAATGAAACATCTTCAGATATTACACTCAGGTGGTTTTCAGGAACATGAATGTCTTCATTCAAAGATGAGCTTGCAGGTGTAACCACAACATCTCCTGTATCCCTCGTGAGCTCTCCTTCCAGAAAATCTTCATGCAAAGATGCATCAGAAGGCAACCTGCTAGCTTCTTCAGACTGGAGAGTAGAAGGATTATCATCCCATGAGATTGAAGTTCCAGCACCTGGAAGAGCACTATACGTATTTGCACTTTCTTTCTCATCACCGACATTTTCTTCAAACAGAGTCTCGTGAACTTCTACTTCCAGATTTTGCATCTCAGTTTCGTGAGGAGAAAAAGTTATGCTTGAGTCCCTTCGTATCTTGGTCTCTTCATCTATAATCATAGGGCACATTTCACTTCCCTCGACACTGGCAAAGGCTTCACGTGTTGCATCTCCTGATGAGATGTCACAATTGCCTACGTTTAAAAGATGGCCTTTCTCCAGAGTCTCCCTCAACTTAGTCTGACCATTCTCAAGAAAATCATGCAATGCAGAATCTACTGGCACATCATAAACAGCAGTCGGTTTCTCGGCTTCTCCTGGTATCTTGGCCTTTTCATCTATAATCATAGGGCACGTTTCACTTCCCTCGACACTAGCAAAGGCTTCAAGAGCTCCATTTCCTGGTGAGATGTCACAATTTGCTAAGTTCAAAAATTGGCCTTTCTCCAGAGTCTCCATCACCTTAATCTGAGCATTCTCAGGAGAATCATTCAATTCAGAATCTACTGGCACATCATGAACAGCAGTTGGTTTCTCGGCTTTAGTAGCAGCTTTTGTTTCAGATGCAATGTCATTTATGTGCAATCCATGTGATGGCAACCCATCAATGATTGAAACAAAATCAATGGCTTTGACAGTTTTAGATTGTCTACCAGACGCTGCAAATGATTTTGCCATGTCATCTAATTGCAAATCACCGTCACCACTGGAGATGGGATCCCAGTTAAGCCAGTCATCAAAACCAGCTCCCTCGGTATTGGTCTGCTCAGCTGATGAGATTAATTCAACCCTGATGGTTTCTTTGTGAAACTTCTTCTTCCGTAAAGCATTTTCTAGGAGAGATCTGTATATCATTGCATAAAACATACTTTAGGAAACCGAAAATCGCTGTATTAGCACATGCCACATTTAAAAAACATTGGTATATGCTCGCACCTACATGTTCTGGATACAGTTGATTTGGCACGTTCAGTAGAAAAACCAAGCAGAGATGCCAGATTTGCAACGTCATATGGTCCTCTAAGTTCAGTTACAGAAGGGGCAGCACTTGAGAAAATGAGATTTTTTCCTCGAGTCCAATCCACCAAGAGCTGCAAATGACATTTTTATCATCAGAAGACTACTAGGTGAATGCAACTTGAATTACAATAGAAAATCAGATAGACCTGCATGACCAAAATTCAGAAAATTTGTGATCCATGGCTAGTTAAAAAGTTATTGGCAGTTGTACCATACAAGCACAAATGTCTCTTTGCATTATGTTGACACAACTATCACTTTTTATTATTTAAAAGGGAAGCATTATGCATTATTGGGAGGATGACAAATTCAACGAGACACATATAGAAGTTACAGCTTCTTAATACTCTCACAAACCAAAATATTTTATTCATATATCCGTTACCAACTTCTGAAAGTTGCCATCTCATTTAAGGTATGATGTTACAAAATCCAATCCCATTATACCCAACAATAATTTATAAGATGTTTTACCTTAGCATTCGATATAATCTGCCTTCTCAACTGAGCGTCCATAAGAAGACCTGAGTATGTGATTTCAAAACATATGCCTCTCTGCAGATCAATGATCATCTCATCATCAGCTAATCATGTACAAAAGTTTACTGAAGAGCCATGTTACAATATAAAGATTCATGAAAGTAACTACAAACACATTCAAAAGTAATTCAAAATAGAGAAATGTATAGAATTCTAACCTCAATCGCAGCCTTAATCAAAGGTTGCTTCAATCGAAACCGATTCTCTGAAAATTCAATGGCTATTATATCCACCTATAAACAAACAATTTCAGTATCTAGAAAGTCCAAATAAAGCACACGCATGCAGCATTGCATACACTCCTAGTGTAACATGAGTATGCTATAACAAAACCTGAAGATTTTTTTTTTATTTTAAAAAAATATAGATTTAACACCTCATAAAAGTAAAGCAAACGGTATCCATCCCCCATGTCAATGAAATTCTTAACAAAAGGTATTTTGTGCGTTGCTAAAAGACTTATCCCTAATTACTAACATATAAGCATATTTTAAATTTACGAATCATGTATCCAGTAATGATATTCACCAAAACAAGCCTAATGCATGAAATTTAAACCGACATACATATGCCATCTACAGCAACATTTATCTGATTGTGTACGAAACTCAAGGCGTGATGAAATTTGTTCAGTTGAAACTTTGGAAATCAAGCAATACCTCGTAATTTTTACAAGCTTGATCAAAGGACTCCTGTTTCAACGGCCTCACAGCAACAATGTCGTAAGATTTAAGAATCGGGTTGCCTGCATTGAGAGCAGCTCCTTGCGCCAGTGTATCAACAACAACAGTGAGACGAGTGTATTGACGGAAAGGTGTGGAAGTTGGGACATTGAGGAGGCGGCGGTGAAGGTTTACAGAAGAAGAGATGAAAGGAGAGACTTTGAGAACAGATGAAAGAGGGAATAGGGAGATCGAGCAACGGTCTCGTTCCGACATTACTCCGGTAATAGTACGGTTGTATGCGACGCCGGTGTAACCCAATTCCATGGCTTTGACGGCGAGTTTCAATCGTAATGATTTTTCGACGGTGGAATCCCGTTTGTTTGATTCGGTGTAGGGTATATTTAGATCAAAAAACCCCATTGTCAATCGCTAGAGATGAAAAGACAGAGGGAAAGATGGAATAATCAACAGTTTGGTTCACAGAATGTTTTCGAAAGAAATGGAATTTCTCAAAGGAATTGGAATGTGATGGAACTGGAATGTGAATGAACGAAATTTTGTTGCGTGTTTGGTTACCATGTAATGGATAATGTCTAAAATACCTTCAAAAATCTGATAAAAACAAGTATTGAAAAAGCAGAAATTGAAGATGAAGAAACGATGTTCATATGGTTACCATCGAAGAACAACAAAACAGAACCAGGTCAAGCACATACGATTAAGAAACAATGGGCAAGATGAACGAAAATCAATCAAAAGTTAAATTGTAGGTCACAAAAGAGATGAACGAGAAAAGACGAACCTAGGTCACAATAAGCAAAATCAACCAGAGATGACCAGAAATCGAGCAGATTAGCAGAAGATGAAGGACAAAGAGGTAAACCCTAGGTAGCGGTGAAGAAGCAGATGAACAGGACGAACAACGGAAAGTACAGTGATTTGTCAAGTATAGTATTTATCTATTTTCTAGATGTCTGCTTTAAGCTTCGTCGAATAAGGCCCGTAGCTTACAACATCTTATAAGAAGGGCCTGTAGCTCGATGCAATTTAAGGCCAGTGGCGTACTTGCTAGAGACACTGTTTGAAGTCCAGACGCAGCATGATTCGGGGTGTTATTCGGGCGTGTTAAACGGGTTTCGGGTTATTCGGACATGAGGTTATATGTTAACTACCCGAACCCGAACCAAATAAGAGAACGGGTTAATCGGTTTTTGGTTAAATGGGTAACGGGTTATTCGGTTTGGGTTAAATGGGTTAATCGGTTTTAGTATAAAAGTAGAATTCTTTATAAAATGGTTTAAATGAGTTAAATGGTTTGGGTAAAATGGGTAGAACGGGTTAAACGAGTTAAAAAGTTTAAAATTGAGTATTTAAATATTTATATTTTATATATGAAGAACCGTGGTAGAGTCGAAAAGACACGTGTTTTTGGTTTGTAAAAAATAAAAACCTATATCTTTACTAAAATAGACGCAAGATTCCAAGATGGGATGATATATTATTATTATTAAATTTTTCATTATTGATGTATGGGTTAATCGGGTTATTCGGGTAACCCAAATTTTTTACATCTCACCCGATACCCGAACCGAAAACCTTATTCGGTTACCATTTAACCCGATTAACAAACCCGAAAACCGAATAACCCGACCCATTTAACCCGAATAAGGTTCGCTTCGGGTGGGTTATTCGGGTTCGGTTATTTTGCACACCCCTAAGCATGATACTCTTTCTACCACTATGTTAATATAGAGATGGTTTCAAAATAAATATTTTATCGGATTCCGCCATTCCCTGAAACATACGGGCCCAGCTTGAAAAAGATTTGGATGTAGATGATAGAGAACATATTTTTTATATATCCCAAAAAATGAGAGCTATTAGATGAGATCTTCATGCACCACATCTAATTTTTTATGCACCACCTCTATGCATTTGACTTATAAATATTCACATTATGATTAGACAAAAGGATGTAAATAAATAAACTATAACGATAAGTTATGAAAAATGCATATTTTAAGTAAATTTATAATGATGTAGATGTGATGCATGAAGTAACACCCTTTCTAAATATACGTAAATAATAATTTATTTTTTTTAATTTTTATTTTAATTTCATTATATTTATATTATTATTTATTTAATCGATATAATTTAAATTTTCAGTTTTATGACAAAACTTGAGTAGCAATATCGCATGGAACTCATAGTAAAATATGTCATGGAATTACGACATACACTACTGATTTAAAACTTTAATTATAAAAATAATCAGGGAGAATTTCATATATGTCCCTCTAAAACTTCGTAATATCATATATACCCGAGTAAAAAAAAGAATTTCATATATGTCCTTCTAAAACTTCATAATATCATATTAACCCAATTTAAAACTTTAATATCATATATACCCTTTCAAACTTTTAAATATATCAAATATATCCAAAGTATTTATTTATTATTTTTTAATTAAGAATTCAATCAGTTTTGAAAAAATTTAAACCCTGAAAAATAGTTTCATTTTGTTGATGACATTTATACCCTTTCTTTCCCAGAACCTTTTGCATCAACAACACACATGTTTCATCTTCTGAATTACAATAGATCGAAGTAGTGTTATATTCTGTGTGTGTGATGCTTCTGATTATTTACTCATCATCTTCTTGAACTCTTCGAAATTGACGCTAACATCACCGTCAGCATCAACCGAACACTTCTCGCCTAAGCTCTTCAAAATGGAATGCAATTCAGCAACCGAAATTTTTCCGTTCTTATCCTGATCGTACAAGTCAAACGCTTCACGTAGCTTCTTGTTCACCGCATCTCCATCTGCGGCGCTAGCTCCTCCGCGCTGGAACTCGATGAATTCATCCAGATTAATGTAACCATCTTTATCGGTATCAATCTCCGTCATCACAATCTTCAGTTCTTCCTCCGGCATGACGGTACCGAGTGCTCCGACTATGGAGTGAAGTTCAGATATGCATATCTTACCGTAACCATTAGCATCAAACTTCTTAAAAACTTTCTCAGTGTCGTTTTTATTGCCAAGAGAACAATTCTTAGCCATCATCTGGAAGGGATTGATTGGAGATTTGGCTAAGGAATCACGGTTTGTGGGATCGTTTTTTAAGTTTTGTATTAGGGTTCCGGCGGCTGATATATATATATATATATATATATATATATATATATATATATATATATATATATATGTGTGTGTGTGTGTGTGTGTGTGTGTGTGTGTGTGTGTGTGTGTGTGTGTGTGTGTGTGTGTGTGGGGAAATGAAAGACGTGTTTTACGCAGTAGAGTGACAGTTTGGTGATGAAGGGAGAAATTCATTTTACCTCATGTGCTTGTGCCTGCTTCCTTCCTAAACACAAACATGATGTTTCATATTCTTCCCTGTGTGTTGTTGATTGATGAAGGGAGAAGAACTTCGTATGTGTGTTGCTGATGATGCAAAAGGTTTTGGGAAAGAAAGGGTATAAGTGTCATTAACAAAATAAAAATAATTTTCAGGGTTTAATTTTTTTTTAAATTGATTGGAATCTTAATTAAAAAAGAATAAATAAATTATTTGGATATATTTGATATATTTAGAAGTTTTAAAGGGTATATATGATATTAAATTAAGTTTTAAATTGGGTAAATATGATATTATGAAGTTTTAGAAAGATATATATGAAATTCCTTTTTTGACTCGGGTATATATGATATTAGGAAATTTTAAAGGGACATATATGAAATTCTCTCAAATAATCAAACTTTGATCTAACAGATACATACATTGAAGTCATCAATAACACTGAAATCATATCAAGATAGGAAGACAATGTATTGTCAGAATGTAGAAATCCACGAGATAACCGCTATCTTTTACTTCTAATCTAAAAGTTGTTGGTCTGACTTATAACCTCTTGAGATACACGGTTAAACTAAAAACGTAAGCTACAAAGTTCATGAATACATAAAGGTTAGACTCTGTGGAATAAACACAAACAAGCAACACATAACACATGACATATTAATACATATCAACTCTCACTTATATGCACCTCACTTATCTCTGGTGTAGCTATCAATAAAGTATGAGATCAAAAATCTCGATAGAATCACAACTCTGATGGGGACGTCTCCCAACGGCTAACAAACTGCACACCACAATGGGTAGCTACACAATAAGGCATATGAGCATCCTGAAAATAAACTCTGTCAATGGTCTTGTAACTTTGGACCGATTGGGTACAGTTTGCCTACGCAATCAATCATCGAGGATATTCTTGAAGTGGATCACATCTCATAACATGTTTCCAAACCAATTCAACTCATATACACAATAGCTAACACAATTACAGCGCACGAATTTGAAGTTCACTTACTTGGATACTTGAAGACAGATTTGAAGATTATTCCTTAAATCCCCTTATGATCCTGTTGATTTCTCTTGGAATTTGGATGGTGGACTTGGAGAGAACACACACACCTAAGCACCTTTCTAAGTAGTAAATGAGTTGAATGAAATGTTTAAATGTGTGTTGCATACAGACGTTTAGGTTACATCGTAGTTCAACACTCATTCTCGATCTTGTTATCCCATTTTCAAGTTTAATGTTAATATATCCCAATTAATCTCATGAATTCATAAATATTAATAATTTGTTAATTTTATAATAGTATTTATCTTTTATATTTATTAATCTGTATAGATATCATGTGACAATCTATGTTCTTTTTATTATTATATATAGATTTTACTTTAAGTTTGCATTTTAAATATTTAAAAAATGTTTGTCATGTTAAATCACTCTTTCGTCATACATCTGTATCTATATATATATACACACACACACACACACACACACACATACATACACAATTTGCTACGTGACGTTACCACATTTAACCAAAAAAGATAAATACATCATTATTATTTTTAAAAGAAACTATATGAATACATTTTTTTATAAAGTGACACAGTAAAATAAAACTAAATCCCTAATGTGGCGTTTGGTTCGTGTGATGGAATTCGATAGAATTAGAATTTAAATTTAGCTTGTCTATCGTTTTTGATAACTAATGTAAATGGTTAATTTTAAGTAATTTCCATCAAATTTGCTTGTTTATATGAATTTGACATTCCTTCCAACTTATACATGAATTATATTCCAACCGATACATGAATTAGATTCCGACCTATATCTCTAACCAATAATAAAAACCATCTTCTACATTCACAATCAACCAAATTAATTACTAAAATCTAAATCCAATTCTTTCAAATTCCATTCTGTAAACCAAACGCCACATAAGTATTAAATAATGTTTAATATCCAAAGCAAATTTTTTGTTAATAATTGGATGGCCAGATAGAATGCAAACCCATAAATAAAAATATCCATATTAAAAAAACCTAAGATTAAATTTGGGCAAGATTAATACCAAAACCATAATAACATTGAGGGTAAAATTCTAAATGATGGAGAATAAAATATGGAAGACATGTTTATAAAAACTTGATAAGAAATTTAGATCTATGTTCTATCATAATGTTGTTCACAATATATAGCATGGTTCTAAAAGGTAAAAACTCTAATCATATTGTGTTTTTAGTGTATTGATAAAACAATCTTGAATTTATCTATTCTACTGCCCATCTTATTAAATTTTGTTTTTAAATAAAATATATTTAAATTTTTCAACAATTTGCCAAACACATTCAACAACTTGATTAAGCAATTATCTTATTGAGAGCATGAGAAACCATGGTCATATGTCAATCAAAAGTGAGATGTGAATATAAAAAAAGGTTCAAATGTTGAATTGTTAAAACATTTCGATATGCTTGAATTCAAATTCTTTTACAAGAACTTTAATTGTTATATTTAGAGATTATTTTAGATGAAAGCTTGCCGTACTTTATCTTCATTTATGAATTTTGATTACTAAAAGTACACAAACTATATCATTTGGGTATCTTCCTTAAATTTAAAGACTTTACTACAAAACTTTAAGAAAAATATGAGTTTTTGTGATAATAACCATAACATATATTGATTTTTCTATGACTAAATGATGATTTTTTTATAAATACATTTCATTTATGTTTATAGATTTTACTTCATTATCTGAATAAAGATTAATGTATTGAATTGATGATAAGACTTGATTACATTCAATGAGATCGAGTAGATAATCATTTTTATTCATACTAATCATTCAACATAGAAAGCATACAATCAGTGGCGGATCTAGAAAATTAGAACATTGGGGGCAAAAAAAAAAAAACTTAACTCAAGCATAAAAATGGTTGATCGATCCAATAAGGCAAAATGATAACCAACATTATACAATAGCTAGCTAAACAACCAACCTGCAAATATAAAGAACAAAACAATTTAAAAACAACACTACAATTAATAAAAATGAGCAAAGAAACCGTAAAAAATGACGCTTTTGGCGCAACCATTCAAAATGTCGTCTTACTTCATCTCTTTGATTACTAGCATTTTTCCTACAAGATTCTTCACCAACTGAATCGGGTGTTGATGACGAAGATGATAATTTTCTTTTATAAAATATTCTCATCTTTATGTAAGAATGATTAAAAATAAAAATAAAATCTATTCAATTCAACCACTAGTAGATAAGTGGGTTGGGTATTTGGGTTAAATGGTTATAGGAATTTTAGGTTGGGGGCTTACTGAGTTTTTAATGGAGGGCCTCAAATATTTTCTATGGAGTTTAAAACAACAACTTGGTAATCCATTAATGCACATGGATACTTGCAAAAAAAAAAAAACCCACACCCATAACATAGAACAAATATATAATTATATTTGTTATGATTCATTATGTTCCAGCAAATATATATTTGCCAAAAGTCTAAAAACATAATAAAACAAATAACAAATTAAAGAAACAACTTGGATGACAATGGCTACCTACCATTGATTTTTTTTTCCTCCTTAAAAAACAAGATCAATGGAGGACCACAAACATTATAGTCTTCTTATTCATGAATATTTACAGAAATGTAGCCGTTACCATCCAAGTTTAAAGATGAAACTTACCCTTCTTTCTATATTATATATATCACTCTTTTTTCGGCTTCAAAGGCATTGGTCTCGTCGTTCGACTCCTATTTATCAACCTACCTACAAATTTAAGGATCTCATCGATAAAGATTACGGGTAAGGCAATCGTCACAACCAACAACCAGTCGTTGAAGCTTAGATGGACGATTCCAAAAACTTGCGCAAGGAAAGGAACGTATAGGATCAAGAAATGAAGCCCAAAGGAGACTGACATTGCTATAAGCAACCATGGATTGACCCATGGTGGCATGGTCAAAAGGCTCTCATCTTCCGAAAGGGCGTTTAAGGAATTGAACATTTCGATTGCAACCAATACGGAGAGGGAGAGGGTCATGGCTTTGATTTTGCCACCTTGGAAGTAGTCACAAGGGTTAGAATCAAAATTAAGCACTCGATCTCCCGCGTGGAAAGGTGAGACAGTGAAATTTTCCCAGTATTTGCACTGATCCCAGTTTGTAAGCTGAGAGTATGTAACAAGACTGTGACCGTCTTGACTGAGGTCGATACCCAAAAAAGAGTCATGAGTGTACCATATGACGAAGACCCCGACAGTTGCTATGCCAACATAGAGTCCAATCACCTACATAAAACAAAGTTTTATCGGTTAAAACAACACAAAACAATTGAAAATTTTTGACTTTTGGAAATTCACATGTGTGAACAATGAGATGAAGGTGGTAGAATGTAATTATACCAAATAGCGAAATAGAATCCAGGCGTTGATTAATGAATCGTCACTCTTACGAGGAGCCTTTTTCATGATGTACTTATCTGGGGGATTAAAACCCAAGGCTGTTGCTGGAGGTCCATCGGTCACGAGATTGACCCATAAAAGTTGAACAGGAATCAAGCCTTCTGGAATGCCGATGGCAGCAGTCAAGAATATGGAGGCCACCTCGCCAATATTTGAGGAAATCATATAGCTGTAGCAAAGTGCAGCAAATGCAATGATTAATTACCAAATCTTGTATGGAAAACTTCACATCTAGTTGGAATTATGATCAAGTTATCACATTTCTTTCCACACATGTTGATTTCTTATATCTTTAAACTTTTTCGTACTTTCTTGATCAATAAGAGAAAGTACTTTTACATGTTCGATCCAGTTGAATCATTTTTGTAATAACCATACCTTGGTAAAAGATAAAAAGGTGTTTGGGAACCATAAGACTGATTAGCAAGGACTAAAGAACCATCAAAAAACAAAAGAATGATTTTCAAATTACATGTTTAGGAACGAAAAAAGATTGAAGGAAACTAAATCTATTTTATCTCACATTTTTGTAGTCCAAGACTCCAAGTCATGTTGCAATTAGAAAAAGATGACACTATATATAAGTAATAGAAACCCACCGAATAAAGGCCTTCATATTGTTGTAAATAGACCTGCCTTCTCCAATAGCAGCCACAATTGTGCTAAAATTATCATCCGCTAAAACCATGTCGGAAGCTTCTTTTGCAACCTGAAAAGTTATTTTAACAGTATACTTAATAAGCATTATGCATGTTTAGGACTTGCAGACTGGCTGCTACACAACCATGAAGTAAGAAAAATAAGAAATTACATGCATCTGACTTGTATAACTATGTTGCCATAATCAATGTAAATATTCATAAACAGACCCGGATTTTGAATGAGCAAACAAAGATACCTCAGTCCCAGCAATGCCCATTGCAATTCCAATATCAGCCAATTTCAATGCAGGCGCATCGTTCACCCCATCTCCAGTCATCGCAACCACTTCACCTGCATCTTTGAGCAGCCTCACTATCTCTTGTTTGTGACGTGGTTCCGCCCTAGAGAAAAGAAGTCCCCCTTTGTATGCTAAGTGGCTTTTTTTATCATGATGATCCATAAATTCTCTTCCTGTTAAGCTTTTTGAGTGTATGTCCTCATTTTGTTCAAACACACCTATCTCACGACAAATTGCTTCCGCTGTATTCTTGTTATCTCCTGTTATGACAATAACTTGAATTCCAGCTGCTCTGCAATCTTTAATGGCTTGACGTACTTCTTTACGAGGAGGATCCTTGATGAATATTTCAACACAATATCTCAGTTGAATCTTAATTATTGATGATGTATATAAACATACATGCCAAAAAAGGAAGTAAAAAGCCAAAAAAAGCATATAGTTCCTCACCCTGAGCCCAGCCAAGCCAGCAAAGATTAAATTACTTTCAATTGAGGAGTAATTTGCATGATCAAGTAAAAGGTTATGAGCAGGATGGTCTTCGGTTCCATCATATGTTGTGAACTCCGGAGGATCCTCCTTGTAAGCAAAACCCAACACACGTAATGCAGTCGAAGAAAGCTCGTTAAGGTTGTTTAAGATAACTGCTTTAGCCCTGTTGTTGAGTTCTACAACAGAACCATCAACCAACTGGATGTGAGAACTCCTTTCCAATAAATTTTCAACAGCACCCTGCGAAAAGTTAGCATCTACTTCATCAATACCATATGATTGTACTTTTTTTTAAATCATCAAAACTACATCGACACATGTAAGATTTTGTTATTGCATAATGCTTCATTTTGAGCTTACTTAACTAGAAGTGGGAAAGAAGATAACACAATGTATTACCTTTACAAGTAGCGACTTTCTTCCAGACCTGGAAGATACAACGACACCCATAGATTTCCTATCGCGGTCAAACTCAAGAGTGGCAATTCTGTGTTCAATTTTATGCCACTCCTGAGAACAAACTGCATGTATATCACATGGTAACAAAGGAACATATCAGCAAATATGCATAAGTAAATGGAAAGAAAACAAGAAATCGCTAGCCGCTAGTGAGTTGCTGACTTACCCATGAGGTCAGTATACTCTGTAGACGTACGAGAGCCCAATGCAGCAGGAAGACCCATTTTCTCAACAAGAACCTATAAGCAAAAACCAACAATTGAACTGTTTTTTCAGCACAAAAACATCATTCTAGGTTGCATATATGCATAAGTACCATGTGTGTGATTCTTATTAAGGTAAATACAAGATTCCAATGAGTATAAAGAAAGCAAACTTGGTAAGTTACTTTACCTTTAATGCTGCTTCAGTTGGCATTCCAGTGGCAACATAACCTTTCTCATTAAGTTCAATGCATGCATCGTTGGCCAGAGCAGCGATCTTTGCAATTGTTTGAAGGTTAACATCCATCCTCCCAGCTGGCCAATCATGGATTTTTCCGTCAAAAGGATTGTACGTAGTCCCTTCAACATTGAATGATCGGACAACATCTGCTCTATTACCCATAGCAACAAGCTTCGCCACAGCCATTTGGTTAGTAGTTAGAGTACCTGTTTTGTCAGAACAAATCACTGTTGTACACCCAAGGGTCTCAACACTAGGTAATTTCCTAACAAGGGCATTCTTCTGAGCCATTTTACGTGTGCCAAGAGCCAAGCAAGTAGTAATCACAGCAGGTAAACCTTCTGGGATGGCAGCAACTGCCAACGCTACTGCGATTTTGAAATAATAAGTGCACTTCTCAAAGGAGAACTTGAAGTTCCTTGGCCAACCATCAACATACTCCCATGAGAGAAAGTACTTCACATTAATAAGCCAAACAAGAAGGCAAATCAACCCAATTAGCATAGTCAAAACTTCTCCAAACTCGTTCAATTTCTTCTTCAACGGCGTGTCTTCTTCATTTTGTGCTGCTTCTTGGATCTGAGAATGTACTTTTCCTAACTCAGTATTCATCCCTGTATCTGTAACCATACAAATACAATTCCCATTCACAACCGTTGTCCCAGCAAACACCATACATTTCTTCCCTTGGATATCAGACTCTTCAGGGACAGGTTTAGTGGTTTTGCTAACGGCTTCACTCTCTCCGGTCAAGGAACCCTGTTCTATCCTAAGGGTCGAACTAATTAGATTCATAACCCGCATATCAGCAGGGATCTTATCTCCTACCCTAAGTTCCACGATATCACCAGGAACAAGTTCCTTTGCAGGAAGACTTGAAACTTTCTTGCCATTACGTATTACGGTTGCTTGTTCTGATTGAATTTCTTTAAGAGCCTCTAAAGCTTTTTCTGCATTACTTTCTTGCCAAACACCAACAATCGCATTAACGATTAGTATGAGAAAGATCACGAGAGGCTCAACAAAGGCTGTGATCTCCATCTCTCCACCTTCTTCACCTTCATACCATGCAAGAACAAATGATATGAGTGCTGCAACGAGTAAAATTCTGACTAAAGTATCATTGAACTGATCCAAAATTAGCCGGAAAATAGATTGTCCTTGATGTTTCTCCAACTCATTTTTCCCAAACTTTTGCAGCCGCTTTTCGACTTCACCATTCGACAGACCAATTTTGGTATCCACCTCATAGTTTTTTTCACATTCTCGAACATTCTTTGCCCAAGCAGCATATGGCTTTCGATCAATCGATGAGTTGCATGTCGTCTCTTTCGTCCTGTAGTTTTGACCTCCTTTACCCATTAATTCTCTCTAGCTACCAAAATCAATGCATACCAAATACCAATACTAATTAATATTAGATGAATTGCATCCATAATAATTAGAAAAAACATGAGATCAAAGCATATTAAGGGCATTAATTCAATGAATGCAAGCACAAACTAAAAACACTGTGCAATTCAAAGTATGTCAAAGCAAAACAAGATGAAGTCAATAAACCATAAGAATGACTGAATGAGTATATATATTTCTTCAACTGAACATGCATGATGCATGCAAACTTCAACTTCAACTCTTCAAGTAAGGTAGGCAATAATAAAACTTAATTAACGTTGTATGACCAATTACAGTAATTAAAATGAAAAAAAAAAACACAAGATTGAACATGGGGCATGACAAGCGATTGTGCATAAAAAACACAAATAAGATGAAATAACTGAGTGAGTAAGCAAGCAAGCGATGGTAGCTGTTTTCTCAAATATCCATCATAAGAAAATAGAGGAAAAAGATGAGGCATTTTGGTAATTAAGGAGGTTGCATTAGAGGATAAACAAAAGGGGTGGTTAAGTTCCTTAATTTGAATTTAATGGAATAATTAATTACAAAAAAAAAAAAAAAAGAAGTGGATGGTCCAGACCAGATGGAATATGGTTAGGTGGAAAAAGACAAAAAGTAGGTAACGTTGGTGAGGTGGTGCAATGTGATTGGTTGAGTAGGGTATGGTGGTTTCCGAAAAGAAAACTTAACGGGCCGGGGTGAGGGATGAAGATGTCAAGGCTAGGCTAAGCATATAATGAATGAAGAAAAAGATTGTTTTAAAGATAAATAAATAAGGTGTTTCTAATGTCTATTTATAATTAAAATGAAAGAAAACCAATTAAAAAAAGTGATGATTAAGAATAAGAAGGAAGGACGATGATGATGATGATAGATGAAGTTGCAGTTGAGAGAAAGAATTAAAATAAAATAAAAAACGTACCGTACTTAACGTAGGCGAAAAAGAAGAAGAAGAAGAAGAAGAAGAAATAGAAATGCAGGCAGACAGAGGAGGGAGGATGAAGGAAGGAAGGAAGTTCAAGAAGTGGTTTATTCGAGTGGAAGGTTTCATTGTTTGTAATAAATAAATAAATAAAAAAAGAGAGAGAGAGGAGGTGGAACTGTGGAAGTGGAAAGGAAACTTCGGGGAAGTTAGTACGAAAGAAAGAAAGAAGTCAACATGAACTGATACAAACTTTCTTTTCAAGATTGCATGCCTGCACGGCACGACTATCAACGCTAACAACATTTTATTACAACATTTTACCATTTACCATTTTCTCTTTTTTCTATTTATTTACAGGGATAACTGTGCAAAAAACCTCAAACTTATCAGGTTTTTGTGATTAAAACCTCAAATCATTTTTCGTTGCATAAAAAGCCCCGAACTAACTAAAAATCAGTAAATCAAGGTTTTATCAATTGGTAATCGGTTGAAACCGGTTATAAATACTACGTGGACCGGTAAATAACTTACGTAGAATAAATTTTAATTGTTAAAATTGGTTGTCAAGTATTACACTTCATTTAAACCCCCGTTGATGATGTAATCACGTTTAAAAATTACAATTAAAAATTATCAACGAGTGTTTAAGTGATGTGTAATACTTGGCAACCGGTTTCAGCAAATAAAATTTATTCCACGTAGGTTATTCACCGGTCCACGTAGGATAAATAACCGGTTTTAAACGATTACCCATTGATAAAACTTTGATTTACAGATTTTTAGTTAGTTCGGGGTTTTCTATGCAACGAAAAATGGTTTGGGGTTTTAATCACGAAAAACTGACAAGTTGTAGGTTTTTTTTGCGCAATTATCCCTTATTTATATTCCTATTTTATGTATCTCATTCTCATCGTGTTATTATCATGGTTATTACATTAAAAGTTAATCTATTTTTATTGTTTTTTTAATTTAGTTAACATATTAAAGAATTTTAATTTGAGATAACATACTTTGCAAATCAACTCTATCAAGGTAACAGTATCGGATCAAAAGTTAAAAATTACTGACACGATAGATCTGTGTATAATCATCAGTTTTTTTAAATTCTAATATTGCTTGATTATTTAAAATTTGCTCAAAATAGAAATATATTATCAAAAAATACTTTTAAATTGCACAAACAGTAAACATCATATAACAATTAAACTGTCATTTCTATAAAAAAATGCTGACTGGACAAAGAAACCGCCACGTCAGTAATTTTTACCTTTCAATCCAATGTGGTTACATTGATTGACTTGATTTGGGAAGTATGTTACATTAATCAGAAAAAAATTTTGTATGTTACCCAAATTGAAAAAACTGTAACATTATGTTACCTTTTGACGCAATTAACCCTTATTATTATCCATCATATTATTTTTCATAACTCAATTTTTTTAATATCTATCATTTAATAATCATTTATGTATTACTAATTTATTTTACAAACTTAATAAATTCTCTAAGCATCTAATAATTAATGTTTTATTAATAACTTTTTCTCGAATCTTTTATAAATGTTATTATAATAATAATACATATACATATACATTAGATTGTCAGAATGTCATATTATTCTATATTGAAAATATATATTATTGTGTGTATGTCATTTTATTTATGTGTTATATGTCACAAGTATGATTAAAAAAAATTAACAACGTTTTTCTAAAATAACACTTTCAATTTCCCTCTTAAATTCACAATTTTTGACACATCAACGTCACATCATCTTTTCTTTCTCCACATTTTTATTTTAATTTTTTTTAGAAATACGAATATTCTAATCTTTTTATCTTAATACTCATTAACCCAATTAATTTTAGAGAGAAACTGGAGAGAGAAAGCACAAGCCGTTGGAGGTGGGAGAATCCATATCGGGGCCATCGGAGGGGGGGAGGCAGTGTTCCCGTCCGGGAGAGGGTTGAGATGGCAAGCTACTGAGCCACCGGGGGAGTAAATTTGTGGCTCTGAAAACTATAATTGTATGTGTATGTTTTGTGTGTGCATACATACATGTGTGTATTCTCATTTTCCATTAAACTAAATTTATATTATGACAATATGTATTCAATAATCAATCTCAAAAATGTTTCACTATTAATATTATAGCAATGATGATGTATATTATTTTGTATTAACTTATTGTTAATAATATCAAGATCATATCAATAATAGTTCAATTCATATTTATAATTGACATCTCATGCTTTTTTAAAAAATACATTGAAAAAGTTGATGTCATTTTTCAAATTTCACATTTCACACTCTAACATATTACTCCTTTTATGGTTTTTATAGTTTAGGTTTTATTTGTTAGTAATTAAATTTAGGGTTTATTATGAAAAAAAACCAACATGTTTTCATGTTTTTTGCGTTTTCGTCCCACCATGTTATTTTTTTCCATAAAAGTCCTCAAGTTTTTCTTTTCTTTTTGGTTTAGTGAAATTTGGACATTAGAACCCGGTTTTTCAGAGTTTTAAAACCCAATTCACAAATTATAACCGGGTCTAATGTCCAAAATTTCACTAAACCAAAAAGAAAAGAATAACTTAAGATTTTTTATGGAAAAAAAATAACATGGATGGACGAAAACGTGAAAACATGTTAGTTTTTTTTATAATAAACCCTTGAATTTTATTATAAATTTATGTTATTATAATTTTTGATTTATTATACTTTTAATATACTGTAATTTATAAGTTGTTAGAGTTTTAAATTTTTTATAAAAGTGTAATTTGTAATTATATCATTTTATTTTAAGTTTTGTTTACTGTACTAA
Organism: Centrapalus pauciflorus; assembly: GCA_020465985.1. Taxonomy (NCBI): domain Eukaryota; kingdom Viridiplantae; phylum Streptophyta; class Magnoliopsida; order Asterales; family Asteraceae; genus Centrapalus; species Centrapalus pauciflorus. The sequence goes on along the minus strand of JAANYP010002386.1, from coordinate 540,927 downwards.
TAAAAAATACATAACTATATAAAACTAAATATACACAAGTTGAATATAAACTGATATTTATCTTGCATAAATATAGTTACGATATGGAAATAGTTTTATTTCAACATAAATATATGAACGTTGGGCAATTCTTTTATTTTAAAATATTATGTTCGTTTAAATTAATTTTGTAACTAACTGTTTTCATCAGTAAACTTATGTTTACCAAACGAAATTTGAATGTTAAAATATACATCATCAATCCTTCGATTGAATATGATATAAGTTAGATAATTTGTATCATATTTCGTTTAAAAATAATAACTCTTTAATTTAAACAATCTGTATCATTGTCCAAATGCATCTTGCCCGTTAGAGCTTGTACTTAAAACAATATATCTCTTTTGTTCATAAGAAATGAAAGATAATATTATATCGATACATCCTCTCAAGAAGACTATTCACATTTCACACTACTCTATAGTGTTGTCTGACTTGTCTCGTTAAGGCCACTCTAATAACATTGATACAGCCCACTGATAGACTCAGTCGTATGAGTATCAAAAATAACCTAAAAACACTATATAGATAGGGTAAGTGAGATCGAATCCACAGGGAATGTTAGGTTGCTAAACTAGTCTGAACACTGTTTGGATTGAGTTTGAAATCATTTGTTTTGAATTAATTTCCTACCGTGAAATACTATTGTAGTAATGTCACACACAAGAATTGAATTTAAAAAGTCTCACTAGAGGAAAGAGGGTGTTTGCTCTCTCGTTATACATACGATGGCAATTCAGAATGCTATGGATTCCCTTTACATAAATTAATACGGATTTACAACTTATGCTCCGAAGACAACGTATACCACTCTATTGATTGTCTTCCTCCCCTATAGAGAGTGGACACAACCAATGACATGGATATCAACCGTTCCAGATACACTCATTGTTCATTAAAATTTATTCATGCAAATGTAATCCCTTTTACAGTTTCCATATAAACAAACTGGTTTTCACAACAAATACTATTAAGACGAAATATGCAACGTCTATTAATTGTCTTCCCCATATTAATGAGCCGGCACAACTAATGATATCACTATACCCCGTTATATACAATACCCATTGATTACAACCATTCATTCATTCACAAATAAGATCCACAACCCCTTTAAGCACGAATGGAAACTGAATTTAATTAAACATTCATTCACACCATAGTATGCAAACTAAAGAACAAACACCACAAAGTTTTTAGCCAAGCATGGCTTGAACTAACGTACTGTAACATCCACGGATTTAATTTGATGTATTTTGGTTAATTAAGTGGAAAACTTATATATATTTAAGTTGAATTTGGGCGATTATTATGTATTTGGATATTTAGCAAGTTTGTTGCTATTTTTAAGAAAATTGAACTCAGAATCAATTTTGTGGAGTATTATGAATTTAAAAGTTATTTATGATAAATCTAAGATTAAATCAGTATTTTATGGAACCGGTTAAGTCGAGTGATGAAATGTGCAAAATGACGAAAGTAGTATATAAAGGGCAATAGGCTTCATTTTTCTAGTTTACACTCTCTCACTACTTCATCTCTCTAGAAATTTTCTCTCTACATCTCTCTAAGATATATCACAAACCGACCGTCAGATTTTCGAGAAATATACGTCATCGGAAAGGTATCGAGGAGTACAACAGCAATCTACAAACAGAATTCAGATTTCGTGCGAATTTAGGTAAGAATCGACCTTTCTAAGATTATGGTTTCGGTTTTGTAGAAACTAAAATTTCGAATCTATCATTTTATGCAAATTTAAGCTTGTTTTGCTCGAAACATTGCTGGAATGTGATAATATATGCATAGTAGAATCGAATCTAGGTATCATCCATGATATATTAGTGATTTTAGCCTTAGAAAATGAAGGATTTAAGTTGAAATGATGAACAGACTCGAATATGTCAAGAACAGTGTCGAAATACAAGAACAAACTCGAGTTTGGTGCTAGATTCGAGTGTGTACCGTTAGATTCTAAGGGGAGGGCTTCGAATCTAGGCCTAGACTCGAAGTGGGGTTCGAATCTAACCCTAGATTCGAAGGTATGTTCGAATCTGACATAAGGGGTTCGAATCTGATGCTTGATTTCGAATCTAACCCATTAAATTCGAGTTTAATGCCTAAAATTGAGAAATATACTCTCTAAACTTGTATATTTTGAATGAAATTTATAAACAACACATAGAATGGCAAGAATTATTCAAAGGACAAGTTATGAATATGAAATGGGTGCAAACTTTAGTTATAGTGCGAATTTAGATATGTACCCAAAATGGGGAAAATATCGCCAAACTTACGAAACTTGATTTTATGGATTTAAACGGTTAATGATATGAGGAATTGTTGTAATTGATATAACAGGTCCCTTGTGGTGTTGTTTAACCCACAGTGGGGTACTTGGTGGATCCGGTTGAAAGCCCGAAGAGAAATAATATCGGTTAAAAGATAATTACGCACCCACTGTGAGTACAATAGATTTCGCATGTTTATATTTGTTTTATGTAAGCTTTGCCTGCTGAGACCTGTTGTTTCATTGATTGTTTGGAATTCTACTAACTTGCGTAGATTTAGATGCACATTCTTACTTGTTGCATGTCCTTTCGGTTGTTGTGCATCTAGTGATGGACCGGTGGGTCGCATCGATTACTCTGATGTTACTGTGCTATATGACCTGGAGCTGATCCCTCCTAGGCCCGGTAGGCAGTATGTCATCCCCGATCGTACGTTTGTCTCAGATGGTATGTCTAAATGCCGAGCTGTGAGCTCGAAGGGGCTGTGGCTCTGGTCCGTACTTTGTGTACGAAGAGGATATCCGATGTTGGTCATCTGTGTTATCCTTGGGCTTCATAAAAATTTATAAAATGCATAATCTCTGTATTCACTAAGCATCCGCTTATTCCCCAGTTGTTGATTTTTATTTTACAGGAAAAGGGAAGTCTACTGCTGGACCTTCTAGTTAGGTCGTTTGGAAGATTTGGGAGACTCGACATTATTTTATCGGTAATTTATGTTATGAGACAATGTTGTAATATTCTGGATGATTGTAATAAATGTATGGGTGTGTAGACTTAGACTTGGTACCCTATAGCACTGTAGGGTGTTTTGACGCTGTTGCACTACTTTAATTATGTTTTTAATGCTTCCGCACTAAATTTAGGTTATCAGATCATTATGTTATTGTATGTTGGTGATTAATCCTGGGTGTATTGTAATTGGTGGTTGTTGTGGCAAGGGTGTCACACGTACTAACAATGTCAAACATGGATGAAAACATTAAAGCTACCAATAATGCGTAATTACAATCGATTGGACGCCAATGCTTGATCTTCGTTTGATTCCGGTTGCTTTTCTCCTCTGGTTCGCCTCCCAAAACTCCCCTTTGTGTGTGTGGAACTCCAAAATTGCGAACTCCTTCCAACTGGTAACTCCCGTCCTCAAAAACTGCAGCTTCCGCACAACTGCCGCACCAGCGTCTCTGCTGGCGTCTGGGACGCTGGCTGGGACGCCGCCTTCACTGCATAGGACGCTCAGACTCTGTAATGAGGAGTTTTGAGCGTTGCCTTGGCGTCTGGGACGCTGACTAGGACGCCCTGCACGAAATCCTCACTCCAGCTACCATTTTTCCCTACTTTCTCACCAAGCAACTGAAATCACAAAAACCTACATTAGCAGTACCAATTATCTCACATTTACACAATAAAACATAGCAAAAACACATGAAAATAGAAGTGATTATATCACTGATCACCCACACACCCTCTGACCTGTTTGACACATTAATTAATTACCTCATGATCAATTCCAATATTTGTCACTGTGTATAAATATTAATGAACAAGTAACAATCCTTATACATATCGTTACATGCTATTGTCAATACTAGATTTTATCAGACTTTATCATCTTTGTATAGATATTAATAAATAAGTAACAATTTTTGTACGTATCTACTATTGTCATGTGTTATCACCTACTACATTTATTTGTTAAATTTTTTAGTTTTAGGTTTGCTCAATATTTAAACTCTAGTTTATATTTAAATTTATTATTATTAAATGTGTAATATAAATTTGAGGATATATGTTTTACAATTAACGGATGTAATTAATGGGTTCATAGAAACATCTCATGTTTCTACATGTTATTTATAGCTTTTAGTATATAAAATTGATTTTAAAATAGTTTAAACATTAAATTAAAAAGTATTGTCTTTATTTTAAGTTTTAATGTTAAAAGTCGTATTTTAAAAATTAAATTTCATTATAAAATATCATAAATTTGTATTTTGAATTATAACTATAATATAATAAATAAAAATAATTTATTGTTCTTATAAATATAATACAAATTTTAAAATATTTTTTAAATGATACAAATGGCTAAATGCGCCTTAGATATGTGCAAACCAATTTGACTTTTGAGACATGCATGTTTTTCTTTGTGCAGTTAATAAAAAATTAGATCAAATCAACCAATTATGTGAAACCATTTTTATTTGAAACACTCTTAGAATTTTGAGTACCAAATGTATATAACATAAAATAAGATTGAGGTGATTATATTGAAATCAAAAGTCAAAAACGATAACCTTTCAATTTTGATTTAAATATTTACATTGAGTTGGAGCAATTAAAAGGTTATACGTGGAACCATCACGTGTTAACTAGGTTAGTGGAATAAATTTTATAGAAGACTACAATTTTATTACTCGTTTATTAATTTGGATTCCGGTGATGTAAACTTGCAATTAGAGATAACGAGATTGGGTATTTGGTATCAAGCCGAAATTCAATTCAAAATTATAAAATAGTCACCTATATGCTTGTTAGCTTCATTATTTTCAATAACAAATAAGAGAATTGAGAGGAGTCTGTTTGTATTTTAAATTCTAAAAGTAGCCAACAACAATTGAAGATATTGTGTAGTGATTGAGCTTCTAAATCATCATCATCATCATCTTCACTAACTTCCTTCATCATTTTTTTTGTATATTTTGAGTTCAATTTTATAAGTTTTGCATGATAAATGTTACTGATATGTTAGAATTGGGTTTATGTATGTTTTGGAGCAATTATGGAGTCAATTTAATGGTTAAATGGATCTTCAATTGGATTGGGCGTGTTTCCCCTGGTTTGGACAGAATCAGAGAAGTTTGCTATTGCTTGTTTGCTGATGAGTGTGATCGCGATCCTCATGATTGTAGGGGCGTGATGGGTTTAGTCATTTAAGGTTTTGAGCTCGGGCAACGACCATTGAGCATGGGGCGTGAGAGAGTGTGGTCGAGGTCGAAAAGTGCGGCTACGGTGACCAGCGCGATTGCGTTCCAGGTACAGGTACATGGGACAAGGCTAGGTTTGAGGTACTCGTGTATTAGGGTTAGTGTGAGGTGTTAAGGAATTGTGTGTTGGGTTGTGTTAATGATATTGGGTATTCACTTGTGTTTCCAGGGTCTCAGAGTTAGATTTGAGAGCAGTGTTTTCAAGGTCAGATGAATTTATAATTCTTTTTGATATACAAGTTCGATTATTCTATTGTATACTTGCATGATTATTTACTAAGTTTTATTTCCGAGATTATTATGAGTTTTATTACGGTGTGTCATTATCATGCACATATTACTGAGTTTTAATTGACAATGAAGTTTTATTATATGAGACTTGAGACACACGAGTTATAGAGATATAGTATAAATCATACGACCGTGTAAGGATCGGGTTGCTCCCGATTCCCTTTTGTGCTTCCGACAACTGCTTTGTGCGGTCTAAGGAAACTGAGTACGTGGATTATTCCACATGGATGAGTACCTTCTTTTGAGTGATTTATGTGAGATCTCATATATTTTGTTCAGTAGAGAGTGTTGAACCTGTTATTACATAGTTTTTTTTATAATGGTACTATTAACCCTTATATTTTTACCAGCGTTAGTTGACGTTTTGTGTTAAACTTGTATATCTCAGGCAAGCAGAGCGGTAATAGGTCTGCTGGATCTAAGTAGGCTACATCTAAGCTCGTGGAGTAATTGGCTACCCTTCTAGAGGTAGTTACAATTTTGCTGTAATATAGACACGTCAGCTATTGTGTATGTTAAACAGAGATCACCGTAACTTATAAATATGTAAATTAAAGTTTTAAATTCCTAGGGATTTTCATTGTAATTATTGGAACAGTTCAGTCATTAGTATATCATGCGCCACTTGACGTATTATTTACGTGTATTTTGAGGGTGTTACAAAAACCTCAAAAGGAGTTTTCAAGTTTATTTGTAGTTTTGAAAACTAAAAACATTAAAAAAAACATTGTTTTCAACGAATTTTCCAGAAAACTAAAAACTGAAAACCCAAAAATATTTTATATATGAATGAGTTTTCCGGATACCATTGTTTTCAACGAATTTTTGCGAAAAACAAGCAAACTAAAAAGATGCTCAAAATTAGTTTACATTGGATTAAAATGTGTTATAAGAATGAGAAGTAAGTAGACCCCTTTAATATTGGATTCTATTTGAAGTGCAGTGGGCAGCAGTGGGCAGTGGGTTTGTTTGGAGATTGGATTCCCTCTCTTCAATGAAGAATTAAGAATTATGAAAAAAGTTGAAATGGGTTTTTGGAAAAATTGAAAGGGGTTGAAATGGGCCGAGTCCTTATGGATAGATGGGCAGACAAATAAAGACATGTGTACACACTCAGTCACGCATCCATTACAATTTACAACCCACATACAAACAAATACACTCTTACATCCCTTTCAACACACACATGCTTTTCTGTGTGTATACATACATATATAAAATATTTATTCATGTTTAAAAAACTACTATTTTACTTATCTTTGACACAACTAGTTGAAGTTTCGATCCGGAATCCTGAACTGAAACTTTTAGTTGTTGGAATTTTTGAAGGTTGTAGCTAATTAAAGAGCTTGAACTTTTAGTTTCCATATATGTGTTTGACAAAGGTAACCGTAGCTATAGTTTTTAGTGTTAAAGGACATAAATAGACATTAATATATTAATTAGAAGCTGTAGTTTAGAATTATTAAGAGGGTAGACTAGTAATTTGTATGGTTTGGCCATAAGCTCAACTCTGTTTGAAAGCTACTTCAAGTAGTTTCTCATAGAAAAGTTTTTTACTAATTTCATTTTCGTATCAAAAGTTTAAGCTTCTATCATCAAACGAAACTTTTGGACTTGAGTTTTTCAAAATCAAAAGTTGAAGCTCCTAAAAATTTTCAAAACCTCCTAAAAAAACTCCATTTATTATAATCTTCAACTCCAGCCAGTTTTTGTTAAACATACCTTACCTATTAAAATTTTCATTTTGAATATTTAGTGAACATTTATGGTTTTCCAATTCTTTCATTTTTCATTTTATGAGTCAACACACACTTAATATTTATTTGATTTTCTTTGCTATTGATTAGAGAATAAATATAAAAAATACACGAGTAATATAATTACTCAAACTATTTATTTTTTATTTCCGTTCATTATAATTTTATCCTATCAAACACATTGACGACCAAAGATCATGTCAGAGTTCCAATTAAAAAATGTCATGTTGGCACTAGAGGTGCACAAAAAATCGGTTATCCGATTTCGATCCGAAACCGATTATACGAAACCCGATTTTTATAACCGGACCGGATTTTATTCGAACTGGTGTTTTTTAACCGGATTTAGTTTTTTTGGGTAGACCTTTTTTTATACGTTAATTTTAAAATTTTAAACTTTTTATGTATTTATAATCAAATATAATACAAAATATATTTGATTGGAGTATAACTATATATATGTTTGAAGTTTTATTATCTTAATTATAGTTATAAGTTTATAATTTATAAGTTATAAATGTATAAATTATATATAATTTAAAAACTAATTTAAAAAACCCAACTGTATTAAAAATAAAAGTCCAAATGAAAGATTTATCAAATAGATGATAAAGAATGGTCACATCCAAAGTGAAAGCCTAAAACTAAAAAAAAGTTAAAAAAATCGAATTTTTCTATAACCGGTTTTTGAAAAAACTGTTTTTTATATTCGAACCCGGTTACATAGGTTACATTGTTTGGGTCCAAAACTGGTTTAAAATCCCAACCTATTATTAAAAAACCGGTTTTTTAGGGCAAAAACCGGATCGAACAAAATCCAATCCGGTTACAAATCAGCCGTGCACCTCTAATTGGCACCTTCAGATTAATTGCAAGTGCCCTCCCAACAGCCCATCCCACGCCCATGCTATCAATTAGAGATGCACATTGACCGGTTTGTAACCGAACCGGTTCGGATAAAAATCGGACCAGTTTTTTTGCAAAAAAAACCGGTTATTTAAATAACCGGACCGACCGGATTCTAACCGGTTTTGGGTCGGATAAAGTGGAACCGGTATAACCGGTTTAGGTTATATAAAAACCGGTTTTTTTCGAAAACCGGTTACAAAAAATCCGATTTTTCAGAATTCTTTTTTTTTTTTTGGGCTTCGGTTTTGGGCTCCTCTTTTGTATTTTGGGCATTTTTTTTGGGCCATCATTTTTTAATTTTGGGCTAACATTTCTTTTTGTTCTGGGCTAAAACATTTTATAATTTTGGCCTTTTGGGCTATAAATCTAAGAGATTAACAAATTTATAATTAATTATAATTTATAAATTAAGTTAAACACATATATTTTACTCCAATCAAATATATTTTTATATTATATTTGATTATAAAATACATAAGAAGTTTAAAAATTCAAATTACGACAACTTACAATTCAAACTACGACAACTTATAATTCAAACTACAACTTATAATTCAAAGTTTCAAACTACGACAACTAAAAATTCACAATCTTGTATTTTATTTTCTTCTATTCACCCAAATTTTGGTATTCGGGTTCTATATCATCGTCGTCTTCGTTTTGTTCGTTTGGAGGTGATATTCCAAGTTCAACTTCTTCGTTGTGTATATTTGTTTCCAACTCGACTCGATTGAATCTTCTAATGTCGTTACGTGTTGCACTCGAGCCGCTCCATCCAAATAATCCTTCAAACATATACAACATTCTATCGACTCCGGACTTAGTCTCGACCTCCGTTGCGATATAACCCTGCCACTAACAGAAAAAGCGGATTCCGAAGCTACCGTTGAAGCTTGGACGGTTAGTAAATCACGGGCCATGGCGGCTAGAATCGGATATACCGGTTCCTTTTCTTTCCACCAAGCCAAAAGATCAAGGTTTTCAAACTCATCATATGTCATAGTTGAAATAATATCACTTGCAATATAGTGTCCTAACTCGCTACTCGGGGTAATAGTACGTGCTCGTTTTGATTGGGAATTTAAAAGTGTGTTAAAAAGAGATATACCGGTTCCCCTACTAGATGATTCCCCTCTCCTCATTTATTCTTGTATTATATTACTCGCACCATATTTAGTTAAATATTTATCGAATAACTCCCGGAAACATTTGTTAAAATAGTTTATTTGGTTTTGAATAAAATTGGGCTCGGTTAAATCTTCGTGTAAACCAAAAGCAAATGCAATACTTTCAATTAATGTTTCAACGCCACCAACATTTACCGTCGGGTTTAAAGCGGTGGCACAAGTAAAAACCGGTGGGATTTCCTTAAAATATTTCAAAAGTTTTTCTTTCATTGCTTTGCCAATATTGTCAAATACTTGGCCTTCAAATTCATAATCATTTAATTTGGAAGCTAACAAATAAATTTGATTTAAAACCAACGGGCTAGTAGGATAATATACACCGGATAAAAAGTTGTTGCGTCTTTAAAAACTTTTAACAAATCGGTTATTTTCGCAATCATTTCCCAACTCGAACTCGGATAAACACTTGGAACATGGCTATTCTCGTATAGGCGATTGTGAAACGGTTGCAACGTTTCCCTTTGCCTTAACGCGGAGTGCATCATCATCCATGTCGGGTTCCAACGAGTTGGAACATCTAAATTCGCACTTAAAGCTTTTTTATTAACCGATTTACAATAACGTCTATATGCATTTAGTCTTTGGCTATTACTACAAAGAACCGATTTTATCATCGCTCTAAATTCTAATCTAATCGGTTCAATAACCTCCAACCCGGCTTGCACGGATAAATTAATAATATGTGCAACACAACGAGTATGAAAAAAAGCGCCATCTAAAATAGGATTTAATAACAATTTTAATATAGGAACCGCGTTTGTATTATTCGACGCATTATCAAAAGATATCGAAAATACTTTTGCTTCTAATTTATAAAGGCAAATCACACGTTTCAAAAGTGCAAATAAATTTGCACCGGTATGTGGTTCGCCGAATAAATCAAACGCGATTGTTCTTTTCATCATTTGCCAAGTTTTTGAATCTAACCAATGTGCCGTAACGGCTAAAAAAGAATTTCCGGTGTTGTGAGGAGCGCTCCAAACGTCGCAAGTTAACGAAACACTATAATTATGTTCTAGAAAACCCAAAATCATTTTTTCCCTCGCAACACTCCACATTTTTAAAGCGTCACGACGTAGGGTAGTACGACTTACTTGCGTATAGCGTGGTTGCATCAATTGTTGAATCATCGTCGTGAAAGCTTCATCGTCAAAGTGATCGAACGGCAACGATTTCGTAATCACGAATTTTGTAAACGCTTCCTGTAATTTATCATTATCGTAAATAAAAACGCCACCTTCCGGGGTAACGTTCGGTTGAGTAGGATCGGCTCTCATCCGAAGTGCCTTGCATGCTTTCGTAATATGATTTTTCGACGTCGTGTTTCCTTCGGCCGCAAAAAACTTTTGACAAAGTTTGCAACGAGCCTTTCTCGAACCATTTGACATTTCACACAAATCATAATGATCCCAAATTTCTTTGTTACGTTTATTCTCGAGCACCCGAACAACTTCAAGATTTCCACCGACGGAAGATTGTCCGGTCGTTTCGGGAGTGTTAGAAGCCATTTGAGATGAAAGAAAAAGATTACTTGGAATTTTCGGGATTACGAGAGTTGGAGAATACCGAAAATATCAAACGAGAGAGTTGGAGAATACCGAAAATATCAAACGAGAGAGTTAGAGAATACCGAAAATATCAATTGAGAGTGTTTGGAATCAATGGTAATCAACCAAAAACATTTCTAACCTATTTATAAACTATTGGGTGGCAAAATGGTAAATTTTTGAGGAAAAAACGGTATAAAAACGGCTAGAAATGTTCCAACGGCTATAATTTCGAAGTGTATGAAAATCGGATTTTTTTCGGATAAAAACCGGTTACAAAAAAACCAGTTAATTATCCGGTACAATAACCGGTCCGCCCAAAAACTGAATAACCGGTTGAAAAACCGGTTTGGTTTAAAACCGGTCCAGTTTCAAAAAAATCCGGTTACAAGGAATCCGGTTTCGGATTAAAATCGGATAACCGGATTTTTCGTGCACCTCTAATCCTCTATCAATGATGTGCTACTGAAAATTTTAACATAAGCAGGTCACGAACTCATGTGGGCTTTCATGGCCCATTTTTGTCGACCCAAACAATCAAATGTAGAAGATTTATTCAATTTTATTCTAAGGCAGCTTCTCAAATAACAATAACTTTTTCGTATTATTATTGATAATGTCATAACGTTATAAAATTTAGCTAAAATAGTAATCAGTTTTTAGTTTTTACCAATAACAACAGTGAGCATATCACAAACAGTTTTTTATTATAGAAAATAACAATTTTTTTTTTTTTTTTTTTATCAGTAACAACAAAAATGTTAAAACTCAACCTAAAAATATAAGTATTTAAAGACAACACAAAAACACAATAAAAGTCTTATACACAATAAGAACAATAATCAAACTTACATAAAGTTTAACATTATTAAAAAAATTAGTCACCTGAGTAAGCGTTAATATCCACAAATTATAACAAACAATAATGAAATATACATAGGGGGCGTTTGGTTCACAGATTTTTTTCTCTGGGATTTGCATTTTGTCAAAGGATTTTCATTATGCAGGATTTGCATTTGTCAGGATTTTGTCAAAGAATTTGCATTATCTTATAGAAAAAATTTGCTAATCTGAAAAATGCAAGGTAACTGAGATTTAAAATCCTAGGGGGGAGGCTGAGATTTTAAATAACAAAGAAAGGAGGGATTTAAGAAATCCTGGGATTTTAAATCCTTCCTAAAATCTGTGAACCAAACACAGGATTTTAAATGCAAATCCCAGTGAAATGCAGGAAATCCGCGAACCAAACGCACCCATAAAGTTTAACATCATGAACATGAACCCACCATGGGTGAAGAAAACCCATAATCCAAGTATAGACATAACTAGAACCAATACCATCAAACTTACGTGCCATAAGCCCATAACTCCAAACTACATACTGCTAAAGTTTAACCAGTGATGGAATCCTAGAACTAGAAGATTAAAAGAAAACAAATAAGACTCACCACATCTGAACTCAAAAACCAATATTTAACATACATCTATAACCAAATGCTTGTTTTTGCTACTCGATGTCTGTTCTTCTTACTCTTGTCGCTAATTAGCTGGATTTGCTTCTCTATCTATTATATTTGATCGAGCTTGTAAAATGTGGGATAGGAACCTCAAGTGTAATATGTTTGTTGCCAGGGCGGCCTTTGAGCAAGGTCAACATGACAACCACCCAGGTCCCATTAATCAAAGGGGTTTGTCTCAAAAAATCTATTATATTTATTTAGTTTTATTAACAATTAACAATTATAACTATCTATTGCTGGCGGTGCTTAAAGCCTCCAGCAATTCTCAACCGTCCGATTTTAATCTATTGATCATGAGCCGTTGATAAGGAGCCAATTAGATAGTTACAAAATTACCCTTCTTTTATATACTATAGCGGTTACACAAACAAGGGCATAGACGTAAAATTACACATCAACTTCCATTATTTTAGTATTAGATTTACGTCATTTGTGAGAGATAGTGGGAAGTTATGCAGTTTTTTAGATAGTGGGGGAGATAGTGGGGAGTTATGGAGTTTTTTAAATAGTGAGGAGGTTACTAAGTTTTTTAGATAATTAAATGGGTAAATATTACAAGTAGTTTAGATAGAAAATGTTAGCAGTTATTTACATCATTAGAATAATCTAAAATAACGATGAGGTTGGGTACTTACCAGAATTTGCCACACAGGACATGGACCTGGCCCATTGAGCTTCGGTTTGGTCATTGTCATTCTGTACTCATTTAACCAGTGTGTAATTAATACATTTATATATACAAAACATTAAAAAAATAGTTTCATATATTTTCTTTTCGTTGGTTTTATAACACATATAAGTTAAACTTCATACAAATAATAATTGAGTTTGATGTATATAAAGATACATTGTATTATTAAAAGACTGTTTATAAAAACTTTTAACCAGTGTGTAATTTAATACATTTATATATACAGAACATTAAAAATAGTTTCATATATTTTCTTTTCGTTGGTTTTATAACACATATAAGTTAAACTTCATACATATAATAATTGAGTTTGATGTATATAAAGATACATTATATTATTAAAATACTATTTATAAAACTTTTAAACGGTAAACCCGGGCACCGCACGGGAAAAATACTAGTTAAACAATGTTATTGACTTCCCAAAGTTTTTAATTTATATTATATAATTATAAGTTTTTTATTTTTTAATTTATCATTTTTACTTGAATTTTGCTTATTTTAAATATACATACATACATACATACATACATACATACATACATACATACATACACACATACATATATATATATATATATATATATATATATATATATATATATATATATATATATATATATATATATTTGTAGGGCTCCTTTTTAGTTTTTGTCTGGGGCCTAAAAAATGATTGGACCGCCCTGTTTGTTGTCTATCTTTAAGTCCTCTTTAAGTTGTTGTTTTAAAAAAAATATTGTCAATCAAAATTATTATTACTTTACAGACTAATTACAGTAGATTAAATTATATGTCTATATTTTGATATTCTTAATTACTATAAAATAATGTTAGCCCTGATCCATATGATAAAATCATGACCGTAAATGCGGTAAATTAAGCCACCTATGATGTCTCGTGCTGGTCACGTGACTCTCCTAAGTGTACACCATGATGCCATATCATTACCACTTTATCCCCACACACTCATCATCGATATAACCACACTTTACCCTCTACACTCCACCCCTTCTTTCTTTAATTTCTCTCAATTTTCCTCCTTCTAAAGCTACCTCACCAAAAACTTAATTAAACCGCCGTCAATTAATTCCGGCCAACCCCTTTTTGCCGGTAACCACCATCCATGACATCCACATGCATGTCAACATGCATCGCGGATGATGCTCGTGTCCCCGTTCGAGCTACCTATGTTAACCTCTATAAATGGCCTGATTCTGACCGTGAATTCGTCCGCTCAGTCAGTAGAAACAGCCACCGATCAGAGAATGGAGAAAGCCTGCAGGGCCATGGCCACCCTAGGCTCGTCGATAGCATCTCTTGCCGACAGCTTTACCTTCGAAGCTACACGTTTTCTAGAAAAGAGAGTTTGAATGAAAGAACAATGAAGTGTATTGGAAGAGTTAAAGAAAGAGCCGCGGTTCGTGGGAGGCATAAAAAGTCTTCGACCAGTAGTGAAGGCGGCGGGAGGAGGAGAGACGGCGGGAAGAGGAGGAGGAAGAAGAAATGCACGGTCGTTATGAGGGCGAAAGAGGCGTCGTATGCGGCTTTGGCATCCATTTTCCGGAGGTTGTTATCTTGCACTACTAAGATTGATGTCGTGGATTGAGATGCATGGAGATCTAGACACTTTGTTTTTTTTTTTTAAATATATATATTTTTTGTTTCTTTTGGAGGGTTTGATATTTTATTTTGCTTTATTTATGATCATTAATGTTAATATATGTCACAAAGTTATTAAAAAAGGAAAAAAAAAAAAAGATAATTCTTTCCATTCAGTTGTTAATACATATATAGACATAAAGTATCAGTATTAGACCATGTTTGTTTATCTATTAATTGAATTATTAAGAAATCATTTTACATTTAAATGACTTATTAATGATTCCATTAAGAAGTAAACAAACAAAAACTTAGTGATTGCCTGTTTTATTTTTTTAACACTGAATCCATATGTTAGAAATTCATCTGAACAAGTCTGAAAGTTAAATGGGATATGAATAAGTTTGGAAAATGATCCAAGTTATCTGTTTGAATTGATTTATTTATCTTTTGATCTTCTTAATGCTTACTTATTGAAAATGCTTGAAATAATGGGATTGATGTAAACTAAATTACAAATATTTAACCTTCAAATGTATGAAGTCGATCAGAAGTTATTTAACCGTACATAAGAAAATCTTCCCCTTTGGTCCCAAATAAATGTATGTATGTATATATTATCAACAAAATTACGAATACAAACTGTTAAATTAATTTATAGAGATATATTACATTTTATTTTTGGATATTCGATCAATAATCATACCTCATAATGGATTTAATTTAATCAAGTTTAAAGGGTAATATAATTACATATATACACTACAAAAAAAGTGTTATTTAGTGACACACACTTTTAGTGACCCAAAAAAAAGTGTGAGCATATCTTACTTTTAGTGACACTTATGAAAAAGTGTATGTATAGCGCAATCTTTTACCCACACTTTTTCTAAAGTGACAAAAATCTATAAATTTTTAGTCACTATATATCTATATCCACTCCACTTTTACCCACTCTTTTTGTTGTAAAAAAGTGTCACTATAGGTATTATAATCTTTACCTACACAACAAAAAATGTGGGTAAAAGTGAAGTGGGTATAGATATATAGTGACTAAAAATGTATGTGTTTGTGTCACTAATTTAGAAAAAGTGTGGGTAAAAGATTGCTCTATACCTACACTTTTTCATAAGTGTCACTAAAGGTAAGATATAGTGACATTTTTTTTGTATCACTAAAAGTGTGTGACACTAAATGACACTTTTCTTGTAGTGATATGATATTACTTGGGTAGGATTATGTAATCTAAACAACTTACGATTTTAATAATGATATAGTTAAGCAAAGATCTTTTTAATAATGTAATATATATAGTCAAATGATCATATATATTAATTATATATGATGAAAATTGTTCCTCACTCTTGTATGATTTATATGATAAATATATATGTAGTGGCCACTGGCCACTATGATGACTAGAAGAAGCCTACCAAAAGAAAAAGAAAAAAAAAGGTTGGAAAGATTATCTCCAAATGAAGAAAGATGCTATATAATAATAATACACAAAGTCAAAGAAATGCAACTTACAAAGCAAGAATGGTTGTCTTTGTCAATAATAATACTTCTAATATTTTAGTAAAGATCGATTTTCCCCAAATCATACTTTCTCAACAAGAATGGTTGTCTCTTTCAACAATATTCATGCAAACGAGTTGAGTTAAACTTGAACTTTACGGGAGTTGAGCTCGACTCAATAACATAATAAACTTTAAAAATGTGGGCTTGAGCTCAGCTTAAAAACTAATTGAATTAAACTCGAGCTCAATTCGAAGATCTCAAAAATATGTATATAAACCATTTTTGAGTTATTTTTTTTTTTTGGAATATAGCTTGGGCTGAAACTCTATAAAACTTCAGTTTGATGTCCAAAAAGATTGAATTGCTTGACAAATCTGAACTCTATATGTGTGTGTGTGTGTAAGATTTGATACATAAATTACTCGATAACCTAGATAAATGCTCGACTCGATATGTATATATATAGAAAACTCAAAAAACTTGATAAAAACTCAAGTCGAACTATTATAATAAGCTCGAGCTCGACTAGTTACTTTTTCAAGTGTGGTTTTTAAGCTCAGGCGCGAGATCGAGCTTGATATAAGCTCGACTCAATCGAGCAAAGCTCGAGTTAATCGATAAGATCGAGTTAGACTTGTTTGCAACCCTAGCCAACAAAATGTACTAGTTTATTTTTTTTCCTTATATTCAAATATGAACTCTTTATATTACATAGATATAAAAAATTTAAATGTGTGTTTACAATGATGAAATTACAAGGAATGAAAATGAGAATGTTTATATCGTTTTTCTAACCATGAAAAATAAGAATACACTACCCATAAAATTGAATTTCATCATCTTTTTCAATTTAAAGTTTTTATTAAATCACTACGTACATCTTGGTAGTTTAACAACCACAATGAACTTTTAATACATATATGTTTGATTCCCTTTATTATTAAATTGAGAATTACATTAATAAATATCAAACTATACAAGTGGTATAACTATTCAAACAAATTTATCATTCTTAATTTTTATTTTTTATGCTTTCATCCTATAAATCTGAGTCTGATTAAAGAGTTTGGACTGGAAAGAGATATTTGTGCAAAAAAATCTGTAAGTTGGACAATTTTTATGATTAAAAACGTCAATCATTTTTCATTGCACAAAAAACCCCAAATTTATCAAAATAAGGTTTTAAAAAAAATATGACTTGCAACCTGATAAACCGATTGCAATCTGCTAACCAACCATTCGTCTCCGAAGAACTTTTGCTATAACGAACTCATTTGTCTGTGTTTTATGATTCAAATTCATATTTTTATTGATTTCTTTATTCAAATCTGTGTTTTTTTATTGGAATTACTTTTTCGGCAAAATTCCAGTAGTCACTAATGACTTGTCGACGGCGGCCTACGTCTTTTAATCGGCTACAACAGGTAATATCCCAATTCCGTGAGATTTTACCGGTTGGAGGTTTTTTGTGCAATAAAAAATGGTTAAGGGTTTTAATCATAAAAATAGTTCAACTTGAAAGTTTTTTGCACAATTATCCCGAATGGAAAAAATAAAAGAAGGCAAGACAAAAAGGTTAATTAACCCCCCTGCAAAAACAAATGGGTTGGAATGAAAGTCTGCCAGCAAAAATGGATAATCCTAAAACACGACCCGATTACGGGCGTAACTTTTAACTTTAATTATGTTTCAAGTGAAAAAATACATATATTTGGTTGTCTTTATATATATTTAACCAATTAATCAAATATGCGAAAATAAATATAATGATGAGTTGAGGGCATGCAATTAATGATGAGGAGCTAGAGCATGCCAATAAATATTCATTCATTCTTATTTTCATTCCCTACCAAATTTCTAATTATATTACAATTAAAGGCATCAAGAAATGGAGTTGAACTGTTTATCAATTAATGATCGTCATCATTGTATATATAATTAAGTATAACTTGTTCTAAAATTATTCATTATTAACTCTATTGAGTTCATAAACAACAAAAAAACATATGTACCAAAGGATTATTATAAAAATAACCAAAATATAAACCCACTTATTAATTTTTACCAAAAAAAAAAAAACTCACCCAACGAAAATACCCACAATTTACGTTACCAATTTATGTGACAGCCACTATTTACGTGACTTGTACTTTTTAATAATTTTTAATGAATTACGTTACAAATGGTAAAAAGTAACGTAAAGTACTTTGTAATGATATTTTTAATGCATTACCTAACCAAAATATCCACAATTTATTTACGTTACCACATTACCAAATCTATTCTTGGGAAGAAGCACACTGAAATTTGGTAATGTAAAGTAAGGATACTTTACGTGATAATTCACCTTTTGTAACGAAATGTATTAAAAAATAATAAAAAGTACAAGTAACGTAAATGTTGGCCGTTAAATGTGGTCACGAAAATGTTGGGTAATTTGGTACTATTGAATTTTTTTTTTTGGGGTAAAACTTGAGAAATGAGTTTTTTTTGGGGTATTTTTGTAATCATCCTTTAATAATATTACATCAAATCTTAAATCATCAAGGATATGCTAAAGAGTTGATCAAGGCCGGAACACAAAGCATTCATGTTTGTTTATTTGATGTTAACTGATGATGTGGGCCACATTATCAGTATTGGGTTGGACCCAAAAAGCCCATCTCTTATTCTTGGGGCCTAGGACTTTATCTGGAATGGGGAACAGCAGAGAGAAGGGCGACTCCTCCCAAGCGATTCTCCTGGCTTCGACCCGTCGGCTCCATGCCCACCACTCCGGCCAGCGACCGCCGCCGCCGCTCCTTCGCCATACCTCACCGACAACGACAGTAACCTCTGGACCTCCATCTCCCTCTGGTTAGTTTTCTCCCACCGCTTCCTCTCTTCCACGCTACGGCTCAGCGACGGCCTAAACCCTAGCGCCGCCGCCATCACTCCGTCGCAGGTATTCCTTCTCCCTCTACGATCTGCCTCCACCGCCTCTGCTTCGTGCATCTTCCACGAACACCAGCAGCTAACTCAAGGTGTGATCGTAATGGTTTGAGATTTGGTACTCTTTCGGTATTGTTTTCAGCTAACGTAAGCCAACTAATTATATACTTATATTATTGCACTTAACGTCTCTATGATTCTGAGTTTTAGTTAATCATATTGTTATTCATTTCCCAATTTTGTAAATCTGACTTGATTGTCGGAGATGGATTCCGGGGCTCCGGCCCTAGGACCACTTCTAACGAGTTTCTCTTGTTGTTTCAGCTATGGTCCAGAGTCCGGGAACGATAAGAAACGGCTCCAACGTCAAATCCCGCCGGACTACGCTTGAACATTAAGAAACGAATGTATGCATCAACAAACATATTTTCTTGTATGATCTTAATGCATGAGGGGGTCCGATCCCTTATCTAAAATCATAAATCTTTCATGGATAATTGGATATCATACCACCTTTTGACAACTGTTAATGAGTTTGCTTAGAGTGGTGGGAGTACCCACCTATCCCAAACCCATCTTTCTGTACACGTCAACGACACATCAGCTTTTCTCTCTCCACCTTTCCCCACCTTTCTAACTAGGAAATACCCACCTTTCTTAACCTTTCCATCTTTCTTAATTTTTTTAACATTTTAATTAAGAAAACAATTATTAAATATAAAATAATTAATTTCATAAATATTTAAAAACTATTACATAATAAAAAATAATTAGAATATTACACAACTATAAAAATAATTAAAATGTAACAATAGATAAAAATTTAATATATGATTTAAAGTAACAAAAAAAAATCTGATTAAAAAAAAAAACAAATTTATTAGTAAAAAGCCCAACCCACTAAAAAAACCCAAGCCCCTAGATTTATTTACTAAAAAACCTAAACCTAAAATAAACTCTAAAAAAAACTACTCCCCCCATCTCCCCATCTCCAGCCGCCTCCCTCTCTCTCACTTCACCATCCGGCGGTCGGACCTCTCTCACGGTCGGAGTGCTCTCCTGGCGGTCGGACCTCTCTCACTTTGGATATATATATATATATATATATATATATATATATATATATATATATATATATATATATATATATATATATATATATACTCTCTGTGTGTGTGGTGCAAAGCAGCAAACAAAAAAAAAAGAAAAAGAGACGCGGGGTTGAGCGGGGAAGAGAGGCCGCGCAGGGAAGAGATTTTGCGGGGCCGCAATCGGGGGCTGGTGTAGCCGCCGGCTTGCATCCGAGGTGGCAAGGCCGCACACCCTCCGGCTTCGGTACTCCTTTTGCTCTTATGAAATTATAAAGTAGCATTTCTAGGACTAGAATTTATGGGCCGGGCTGATTGATCACAACTGATAAATTCTTAATTTGGTTTGTACAACTTCCTCCGGCCCATTAATGTTGTTATTCCAAGTCATTATATATATATATATATATATATATATATATATATATATATATATATATATATATATATATATATATATAGAATTAGGTTCAAGTGAGTACCACCTCTAATGCAGCGCACCAGAAGGTACCACCCTTAAAAGTAATTTTTTTGAAATTTTTTTTCATGAACATGTTCTAATTAACATTACACAGATCATATGTGAATTTCACGTAAATCCGAACACTCTAAGTGCATGAAAACACACATCACATAAATGCATGTTCACATGTCTTCAAAATTATGTAAGTGTGTGTTCACATCATTTTTTAGGAGCTAGGAGATGTGAATGTATGTGAAATTTACATACGATCTTCATAATGTTAATTAAAACATGTTTATGAAAAAAAAATTTTTAAAAAGATTTTTTAAAGGTGGTACCTTCTGGTGCGCTGCATTTGGGTGGTACTCTCTCGAACCATATTCTATATATATATATATATATATATATATATATATATATATATATATATATATATATATATATATATATATATATATAGCCGACGGAGCAGAGAGAAATAATCTTACGTGACGCAATATTAGTGGCTAAAATTCATAAAATTAAGGCTTATTTGGCACAATATGATTGGTTAAAATTCAGAAAATTAAGGTTGCTGATTTGACGCAGTATAATTTGTTAAAATTCAGAAAATAATGGGATAACATCATCAGCAATCCTATCAATACTAACAAACTTTCATAAAATAATGGGATATTTATTTACATATACAAATTACAATTAAACATTAACTTTTCAAAATTATTATTTTTATAGTTTTATAAAATAGATATGAATAACTGATTATTCTAAAATTTTCATTTATAAATATATATATTTTAATTAATATAGATTAAAATTTTAGTTTATAGATAAAACAATATTTTATATTTTATTATAATAAACAAAATATTATGAACTATATTTTTATATATCGTTTGTTTACTTTTTTAAAACTTAATAAATTTATATAATGTTTATGTATTTTAATAAATTTATAAGCAAATGGAAAAAAGATTTATTAAATATATAGATAAGTATTGATGGGATAAAATTTACATTTAGATTTAAATTTTATTGATGATTCAGTTTAATAAATATATAAAGTACGGCAGATAAACATATCAAAGTAGTTTTTTAATTAGCATCTATTATAAAATAGGTAAACATGTGAAATTTATTATTTAGAAAAAATTATGTGCTAGCTTACTTTTTTTTACTACGAGCCATTTTTATTGTCCCATCCGTTGGGTCAAAATTGTGTCATCCATAATTCAAACCTCAGAAAAAACGTCGCATCGGTATACTTTTTTACATTTAAAGCTTCTCATTATATATATATATATATATATATATATATATATATATATATATATATATATATATATATTGCCGACGAAACAGAGAGAAAAAATCTCTCGTGGCGCAATAGTAGTGGTTAAAATTCAGAAAATTAAGGCTGATTTGGCACAATATGATTGGTTAAAATTCAGAAAATTAAGATTGCTGATTTGACGCAATATAATTTGTTAAAATTGAAATTTAGGCAGTGGAATTAACTTATGAAGTCCCCTTTTGGGACAAAATGGTAGTTTAGAAATAAGATTAGGTTAATTTGTCATTAAAAAACATTAATTATAAATATTAATTTCATCACACATCACCCGAGCAACGCACGGGTATTCAGCTAGTTATACAGAATGTTCCTGCTTATTATTTTTCTATTTTCAGAGCCACCAAACAAATGATTAAGTGGTTGTTTGTTTACTTCTTAACGGAATCATTAAGAGGCTCGTTCAAAGGTTGAACCATCTCTTAATGATTCCATTCAGCACTAAACAAACAAGACTTAAGACATTGAAAATAATATGAAGTCGCTATTTTTGGCGTTCTGGTTCAGAGGAAAAAAAAAACTTGATTCAATGGCTTGGAATAACGTCTTGGCACCGTACCTATGAATTGAAGGTCATTGGCCATGTTATCGAATCTTTAAAAGCTTTTGATCTTAGGTTGTGTTTGGTAGAGAGAATTGAAAGAAAAAAAAATGAGGACAATTTATTAGTTAGGTGACTTGAAGTATATATGTCAATTCTCTATGAAAGTTCAAGTTGCATCAATATATAGCTATAAAATTCAATTCTCTCAATTCTCTAGCAATGAGGGAGAATTAAGTAGAAGCTAAAATTAGAAAAAGAGAGTTGTAACAACCATAATATTATTGTATTTTCAAGTTACAAAGTCTAAAAAACGTAAGATTTTGTGCTCAATTCTTTTCTTTTCAATTCTTTATACCAAAGGCAACATTATTTTATTGGTTAAATGATGGTTAACAATCTTAAAAGTAGGGAAATCATTACAAAATCTCACTATAAACCATTCTTCAATGTTCTCACGGTCACAAAATATTTGCGACAAGAAAAAAAAAACCCAAATAGTGACCGACTAGTTTTGCAACGAATTGTGTTCAATCTGCGAAGATAAATAGATCGTCGCAAAAATATAATTAAAAAACAAAACATAAAATTAATTGTAATAACCGCGGATGCATATTCAACGTAAAGTACACACAAATTTTTAGAATTTCTGATTGTTTATTTAATTTTTATTACAATTAAAAGGCCAAGAAATAGACTTACGCACGTCAATTTAGTCATTGCATTCATAAACAATGATTTCAGTGAAATATGAGCTTTTATATTGATGAACATACATATGTTGAAATTTCTTCTTATTTGGAGGGAAAGTTTTTTCTTTCCTGATAATAGTAGTATCGGAGATATGATTGATTTTATGCAAGATCTAATTGGAGAAAAGAAACCTTTGTTTACTTCCATTTAGCTGAAATGCTTTGAGGCTATCATTTTTACTTCCTTTTGATGTTGTTGGAGATGCAAGAATTTGAACGGTTATCTTTTTATTGGTTGTCTTGTAGAAATAAATATAATCATTTGAAATTGAATTAAAAGTTTCGTTAGATAACCTTATGTTAGCTTGTTCCAATGTTTAGGTTTTGTCATTCTTGATCGGCTTATGTTGATCTAGAGACTTTAACGTATAGAAATGATGTTATTATACATATAAAGTCACAAATACATGTACACTTCTTTGTTGGGTTATTGAATGTACAAAGAAAATGGCTAATACGAACGAAACCCAAGGGACAACAAATGATCAAATGATGATTAACATGTGATATTGATGATGTTTTGTGGCCTACATGTAGGGAACGCGATAAGGAACAAGTAGCCGTTGTATATATTTGGAGTGGAATTGAGCATCGTAGCAAAATGTGCATTATTATTGACTAATTCACATCATTTACATGTTTATTACGATAAAACATTTTATTTCATGCAAAATAGCAATATGTGTTGGAATAAGTCAAAAGATCATCTCCAAAAGTAAGTTCATCAATCAGTTTGGGGTGTTTATTTTAGAAGATTTTATTTCTTTATTTATCTTTGTATCCTTATAAATTGTCTCTTGATGTAATCGTTTGATTAAGAAAGACAAGAGAGAAAGAATTATTAATCATCTTCTTTTACCATGGCTAAGAATATGCACATGTTCAAAGCTGCAATATGTATGAACATGTGTATATTGTACTTTTGCATGAAATTAAACATTTCATCGTAATGAATATAAAAATGACATGAACTAGTAAATGATAATGCAATTTTAAACATATGTATATTATACTTTTGCATGAAATTTAACATTTTATCTTAACTAACATTTTCATTTAATCTGGTACCCATTAATCTTGAAACTATATACGTATGTATGTATAAATATATAAATATAATTTGAATGTGTACAGTTTAAATGTGACAATATTGGGGGAAAAAAAGAAGAAGCAAACATGCAAAGATGCGGCTGGCACAAACGACCCAAACTGAAAAAACCAAGTTTATATATGTATTTTTTAAGTAAGGTTTCAATACAATTTTTTACAAATGAAATTAAACAATTGTCATATATAAAAAAGAAAACTTCGAAACTAATACAAAAGCTTGATTTCTTTTCAATTGGGCCGTTTGAGCAGCCCACCTAGACTGTGTCCTTTTCGGCCCGAACTATTGTCACATATTTCTTTTATTGTTACTGTTCAAACTTATGAGCCCATTACATGAAAACTTACATGCGGTGTGGTGCCCATTCAAGGTACAATGAGTTATGCTTAGTATCTAAGAGGTTGTTTGTTTACTTTTTAATGAAATCATTAAAAAGTCATTCAAATGTAAAATAACCTCTTAATGCTTTCATTAAAAGGTAAACGAATAGAGCCTAAGTGAGATTCGCTAACGAGTGAAGTGTGTGCAAGGTAAGCAAGTAGAACCGTAGAAACAAATCACTAATCAACAATATTGATGTCGATGTATGTGTCCGCATTGAAGATAACAATAGTATACAATAAAGCATATTTAAGGATTAATTCGTCAATAGAAAATGACGTTTTCAAGTCACTTGTGGTTAATTTCTCCATCAGATAGCAGTAGATATGGAATGTTGGATTTACCTAATGCATGCCCAGTCACAGCATGATTTACGATGTTTAATATGTGATGAGGTATAAAAAAATTAGTCATAGATGGAATTTGTGCCCAACATCGGGCATAACGAGCGGGTTGTAAGCTTTGTAACTATTGTGAGCTTACAAGTTGCAAAACATTTTTCAAACTCTTGCCATACTCATACTATTCATTAGATTTATTTGTTGAATCTTTAATTTGTTCCGCATGCATCAACTTACGGGCTAGCTCCTCATACAATCAATTAATGATTTTTTTTATTTTTATTTTTTGTATTTTAGAGTACTACTTTTCTTGACCAATAAAAGATTAAGGTACGGATGTGCGTAGTGTATACTTATGCAAGTTGTATCGTAATCTAGACCCAGACGTAATATATACTTGTATAAGTTGTGTCGTGCTTTGAAATGAGTATGGAGATAGCTCCCCTGGTATGGATCCAAGGAACAGAGCCCTAGGCGATAGTTCTTGTTGATACTGACCCTGGTGGTGAATTTTGATTCTTAGAAATATAGAGGGGGTGGTTCAATGGAGAACCTCCATGCATCAAAGAACCTCCATGCACCACACAAATGCATCACAATTCCCGCATGATGCATCAAATTCTCGCGTGATGCATCGATTTCCACGTGATACATTACGATTTTCTATCGATGCATTGTCGTTCTTCAAAGTTTTTCGATGCATAGAGGTTCTATGTATTCCCCTCCCCCCTAAAATATCATTTGCATTTAACTTTTTATATAGACAAAATGCAAAAAGCCTAAGGAAACCAAATCAACTAAACAAAAAGACACCAAATCAACTAAAATTAAACATGAAGTTGATACGTTTAAGTAATTGTTGATGCTGAAGTTGATACGTTTCGGTAATTGTTGATGCATGTAGACAATGTTATTGATATTAGGATGAAAGTTTTTGATGATTATTTTAGAAGCACTTAAGAAAACATATGAAAAATTAATAGGTTTCACCATAAATGCACTCAACATAAAAATGAATTTCCAATGCAAATTTTTATGTATTATCCCATATAAAAAATTTGGATACCGATCTAAAAAATTATTGTTATTGGAGAGTGACTAAAATGATCTGAAAAATAATAAAATACCAAAGGCCATTTTGATTCGAAGTTCGTACACATTCTCCACATACATATTCCATTTTTTTCTATTTCCATGCAAAAAGTTTCATTTGGATCAAGTGTGTAGCTATGGGGTCATATATAATAAACAACCTACAATTGGATTCTGTAGGCATATATTAATTTCTTGATGGTTTTGGGAAGTTAAAAATGAAATAAATTTATACCTGGTCGGTCTAGTATCGAATAAGAATATCGAGAAAACTTGTGTAGATTCATTGCCACCCTGGTTATTCATTGTCGTTTCAAAAGTATTCATTTGACAAAGACAATACAACGAGATTGCACAATGTATGTCTTCCTTTAGCACCATAAACACATTTAATATTGTCTTTCAATCGTTATCAATATAGCTCGATACATAAATAAACCCATCTTACTTTTCCTCGATCGCCTTATGTCTAGATCTTTTACAAGATAATTAAAAACACTCAAAATTATTTCCTAATAAGGGTAAATCTAGGAATCAATTGTTACCAAAACCCTAATTAAAGATTTATCAAATTTCACTGTTGAGTGGTAAAAACTGATAAAAGATGATGAACAAATTGTGATAATTAATGTTTCAAGGACCCACTAAGCCATATATGTTAATGCATATATATATATATATATATATATATATATATATATATATATATATATATATATATATATATATATACCAAACAAGAAGAAAGTCTGATCGAAAGGAGGTAGCAGCTTATGTTAAAGTAAAATAAAATGAAAAAGCTGTTGGTAATCCCTGGAAAATTCAATGCATTGATTAGTTGTACTTTAACCAGATTGAATGGTACTCTTGAATTCAATCGCTTGACAGTTTTGGCCATTGTATTAGTATGGATCCATGGTCAAAACAAGTACAACCCTACTTAACATAATTAATTGTTGGCCAGTAACTATAGATGGCTACATGTGACATCCATCTCATGGTACTGGAATTTTATAATTTATTAACCAAGTAAAAAACTATTGTTGTTGAATATCCAATAAAAACCTTCCATTTTGCAATGTTTTAAAATTTAAACATCAAATCTATATATCTATATATTATAATAAATGAGAACAATTCATGCAACGTGTCATCATCTTAATACTCTACTTTTTTATTTTCCCGCTCTTTTTCCAAAAATAAAATTTACTTAATTTTAGTAACATGGATATCACTTATTTCATTTAGTTTGAACTTTTGAAACTTATTATTTTTGTTTCCTAAACTAATTGAAACTATAATTAATACTTAAATAACAATTTTCAAATTAACAAGCTAAAATAAAAAATTTTATAAATCTATAATATAATAAACTCAAGTTTAAATATTCCAAATAATAACAAAAATTTAAAACACTTAGTAAAATAAAAAATTTTAAAAGATCAATAAAATAATAAATTTCAAATTTAAATTCTTGAAAGAATAAATAATTTTATGAAATAATAATTAAATAACTTATTATATACAATAAATTTGAAAAACATTTTGTTATCAAATCTTTATATGTTAAGTATGAAATTTTGACACATTTAAAAAAATAATCATCAAAATTTCAAATGTATTTTCTTTAATAAAAATTTGTACTAATATTTTCTAAAACTTCAAAACTAAATGTTGCAAAATTTATCTTTTAAAATAAATTAATTTCAAACAATCTTAATTAACGATTTATATTTTCAGTTGACGCTGGAATTGTTATATCAAGTTTTAATCACTTTGGCAATAAATTTATATTATTAATTAAAACATCTTCAATAAGAAAACTTGTATATAGTCTTATTTAAGTTCTCTAATAAAGTTATACAATATAAAATAATATACTTCATAAAAATAAAAAAATATAAATAATTATTTTGTTGATTTCTATGGGATTGATGATGATGACACAACAACAAATAAAACAGAATGAATAATCAAAAATTTTGAATTAATAATAAGAAGATAATAATTGAATTAACTCACATATATAAGAACCATAAAAATACTATATTTAAATCATAATTCAAATATTTTGATTCACATATTCACCGTCTTTTTTGAAGTAAACATTGACTTAAACTCTTAAAGTCATCATTTATATCATTGACTCGATGATTTTGTCTGTGTCATCTTTTTATTTGTTTTATTGTATTTAATTTAAAAAATATTAAAGGGTATTAAGAGATTACACCTCTTTATAAATTTTAAATGTATAACCAATTTTTTATATCAATCCATGTAATACATGGGTATTAAACTAGTCTATATATAAACCAATCCATCTATCTATTTATATCTATATCTATAACTAATATCAAAATAATAAATAAATTGTCATGTGTATTTATCTTATGATATCAAGTGATATTTTATACTAATAACATATGTTTATTAGTATTTCAAGATTAATTAAAAAATTTAAATCAAATTCTTTTTAAGATAAGATTATGATTAGATACTTAAATTCAATAAAATCACATCAAACAATATTTATAAGATTTTTTTTATTAATAATTATAATAATAACAATAATATTAATGTTAGTAATGCTCATCTTTTTTGTTTAAATGATTTATATATAAATTAATTATAATAAGATATATTATATATCTTTAGTATTAAAATTTTAAATTTTAATTTTAAACTTTAGGTTTATTTATTAAAGTTGTTCGTGTAATACACAAATTAATAAACTAGTTTAACAAATAAATAAGTAAGCATATTGATTCCTCGTGATGACATGTGTTATCACCAGTAATTGATAGATGATAATTGTATTTTTTTTTTTGAAAATAACAAATAACATATTTATTCAAATTTAATATAATCTGATTTAAATTCATACAAATTCAAATTAAATAAAATATAAAATTTTCAATAATTAAGTAAATAATTATAATATAATTAAAAGCTAAAAATATCATTAAAAACAAGTTACAGCATATTTATATTTGGATTTAAAAAATAATAATATTTCGCGTAAAAATACTAGTAAATTTAGTGTTACATTAAAGAATGATTTTTGTATATATTCAAAGATCCGATAAATGCCGTGCAACTCTGCAAAAAACCCATAAATCAATGACGGACCACTCCCTCGAGGTCAAAAATAAAGATAATAAAAATACGTCTGTTTTGTTACTAGTTTTGAACCATGAAGGCTGTCAGAAGTACATTCTTTTGAAGCCTATAAACAATAATATTTATTTAATAAAGTTTTATGTATTTATATCGTGGTCTACCAATATTTGGACCACTAACTATGCCCATAAGATATGTCACATATATACGTTTAAAGAGTAGACGAAAGGGACAAAACTTTCTTTTAGGAAAGATTAAGGTGACCCGGCCACTTGATGAGTAATGAGCATTCATATATCATACTCTCAAATCTCAATCAATCAAAAAAAATCGTAATCTTGTACGAGAACGTGGTTAATTACCACATGAAAAGACATCCCATTATACCAAATAGACACCTCTATTAATAGTTTCTTTCTTTTTTTGACTAACTTTTTCCTAACATTAACATCTATGAATACGCATATCCTAGCTTCATATGACAGGAAAAAATATCATTTTTTCAAGAAAATATACAATTATATATCATGCGTGATTGAGAAAAAGTAACTGGGAAATTAAAGTTTGATGGAGTTTTTCATTAATTAAACAGTTAACAAGGGAATAATACAATTAAGGAAAGTAAAATACACACAATTAATTAATAAACATGGACACATGGTTTTTATCTTTTTATATTTGTACCTTTTTAATTTCTTCTATATATTTAAAATAAAATAATGAATCTGCAAAAGTAAAAATGACGTTTTTACCCTTGGTGAAATTTATGATTGGTGTTCTGTTCACTAGTCTTCTGGGACCTTGAAGGTATTAATGTCTTCGTCCTGGATCCAACCGTATTTCTCCAAGAATGGGTTGGTTAGGGTTTGTGGTGGGTAGTCTTCAATATTACACTCTTTCCACACATTTCCTTCTCCTTCCAGATCTCGTACAACCTCCCATAAGCAGCTATTGCACTTAAAACCTGCCCCAAAACTTATCATAAACAATTTATCACCTTTTTTTAGCCTTTTTTTCGCCTCCATGTATCCTAAAACATACCAGCAACTGCTTGCTGATGTGTTGCCGAACCGGTGCAGTGTCATCCGCGCCGGTTCGACGTCATACTCGCTCAGACCTAGACTCTGAGCGACCGTGTCAATCACAGCTTTTCCACCTGTGTGGAGACAGAAATGGTCCACACCGGTCTTGAAGTTGATCACGGGTCTGGCTGACCCTGATCCCTTCTTTTGACCGTTGTTGAGTATTTTTAGGACCACGGACGTGATTCCGAACCGGAGAAGCTCGCGGATCGGTAAAATCTTCGGAGCGATTTCTTTTAAGTTCTCGACAAAGGCTCGTGTGGCGGCTTTGGGTAGGTTTTTACCGAGATGAAACCCTACACGGCCTTGATTGTCTTCGGTTTGTAGGCAACATCCATAGGACTCGTCTTTCGCGCCGTGGTGGGTTCGGACTAGACAATTCAACTTCAACATGGATTTGTGAGCTAAACTTGGCTTGTTTGTGAGAATCATGGCACACCCTCCTGTTCTAAACAAACAATTCGAAAGGATCATGGATTTATCGTTACCGTTATACCAATTCGGACTCAAAGATTCAGATGTCACCACCATTGCCAATTGATTTTTCTTTGATTTGAAGATACTTTCGACGATATTTAAAGAAACCAAGCTGGCACTACACCCCATCCCACATAAATTGTAGGTTTTAATATCGTCCCTCATCTTGTAACGATTCACAATTCGACTCGATAACGATGGCATGGAAGCGAACATGGAGATGTTAACAACCAAAACATCGATATCGGTGGGTAGAAGCCCAGTTCGCCGGAGCAATCTTTCGATGGTGTAATCAAAAAGCTCTTCCATTTCTGTAATTGCGTCTTGATGAGTAGCGTTTTCTTCACGGCCTTCAAAAACCATTTTGGGAGAGTAGGTTTCTTCACCAATGCCAGAGCTAACAATGGCTTTGAGAAGGAACTGGTACTCGTGTAAACCAAGATTCTTGGCCCTTTTAATGATTTCGCCACAGAATTCGGTGGTGAGTTTCCGGTCATCGGAGGGTTTGTACAATTGGTAATCTAATAAGTAACAATTTTGATGCCTTTTTGTATCAAGAAAGTTGAGGAGGGCATAGAGGAGGTACAAGAAAGGGAGGAAAGACAAAATGGTAAGAAAAAGCACCATTTTTGAGAGGAAGAAGATGAAGAAGAAGAGTAAAAAGAATGGGTTTTTGGAAGAGTGTTTTAAGATACAAAAGTTTAGGGTGTTTTAAATTTGTTGTGAAATTTTGAAAACCAAAAATTGATTTGTATAAAAAGGGGGAGTGCACAGCTTGCATGCTTGACTAATGTTTCTTTACAAACTGTTCCATCACTCAACTTCCACCAACTAATAAATATATTTAACGATTTAGTGACGTTTTGTTTCTGGGATGAGTCGTTGACTTTTATGCTTCTTTGACTCTTGTACGTACTTTGACTTGTTTACCGTGACAAATCTATACTCACGAGTCACGTACATACGTGTTATTGTCTTAAATTTAACATAAAATACCAATTTTAACGATAAATTAAATATGTGGTATAACTTTTTAGGTTTTAAAAAGGATCATAAAATTCTGTTTTACCAAGAAGAGATGTGTGATTCAACTTTTAGACCTTAAAAATATCAGGAGATGTTTTTTTTTTCTTTCAGAAAATGATCATGAAATTCATTTGACATTCTTAACTGGTTACGAATACATTATTGTCAAATTTGAATTTATAATATTTGGTAAATAGTATGGCTTGACGATGTCCAACTAAGACCATTGCGACGAAACATAGTAGGGGGTTCATCTCAGCCTTGGCTAGGGATTCTGATTTCCTAGCAACTATGTTCCTATTTTTTCTTGCAGTCTTTCCACCTATGAATTTGTCTAAAACGTTTCATATTACTTTATTGTTAAAATTTATATTTTATGTCACTTTTATAGACAATTTGTTTTTCAAATTTATGGCAAATTAGTATTTAGGACATGCAAAGTGATTTATTGATAAACAAATGGTGCAAAAATGACTCCATAGAGAAGAAGAGTCTAAAGTAATGATTCTGGTAACAAATAACAATCAGGGTATGTCATGTACAAATGTCACTACGTTTTACTAAGGTTAACATCGCACAATATCAACATATTTTTTCAAATATATGGATATGGTACATGATCTTTTTTTCTTACCCATATATTACTTATATTTTAGTTTTTTATTCAAATATGATACATTTCTACATAATGCCTGATTTTTCATACAACAGAATCCAATTCTTCAAATGGCTCTATGTAGAATAGTATCATATTAGAATAGAAAGCTAAAATACATATATCATATGAGCAAGTTAAAAAAATTAATGTACCATATCGATACATTTAAATAAGTATGTTGGCATTGTGCGAACTTAAACTTTTTTTCTTTTTGAAAGGAAATATATTGATCACTAAAAATCACCCAAAATATAGGAGCCCCGAAAAATGACAACCTGACAGTTGCAGGTACAGAACCACAAGCCTAAAAAACATCACGAGAAGCTAACCTGCATCTAAAAGCCAAATACATGGTATCCAAAGTGACCAACTCTATTTTTACGGCTCTATCTCCAACCACAATAGTGAATGATTTGAATTAACGGGAATACATCATCTAGTAACACCCTTCGTTTCTTTCATATACCAAAAAAAAAAAAAAAATTATCTCTCCATTTCCAAATTGATCAAATGGTAACTAAACATACCCTTGAAATATTTTTTTTTTACACCATGCATCTTTTAAGGAAATTATCCATTTCTTGAAACCGAAAACACTCCCATGACACTACCGAAGGAATACGAAATCCCACTAAGCCCAAACTCTTTTCCAGAGACATTTAACTTTAACTTTTTCACAATCAAATAACACGTGATTTAAACTTTCTATCAATTTATCACAGCTAGGACAAATTGATATTGACCTTGAAAACACCCTTGGACATAAGATTGTCCAAAGTTAATTGACAGCTAATACACACATATATTCTAGACGAATTCCATAAAGAATACATAGTGCCGTAAACGAACCGAATGTTCGACGAATCATTCGCCCGGAAGTTCATTTATATTCGTTCATAATTACTAAACGAACGAATATGGACACAAAATTTTGTTCGTTTAATTCACTACTAGGAAAATGACTTTCACCAACGGATTTTCCGAGAGAAAATATCCCTCAGAAATATCCGAGGGATTACCGAGAATTTTTTGATGGAAATCAGTTTCAAAGTTTACCGAAGGATTATCGAGGGATTACTGAGGGATTACTTGAAGAGATTAGCCATTTGGAAATTTAATTCCAAAGTTCTATATAAAACATAGAAACTTAATTATGTCTAGCAAATGTTTCTATTTAGCTAGTTAGGATGAATCATATATCTAGTTTTTGAAATTGTATATATCATCTATCTAGTGTATATATGGGTTGTCGTGTTAGTTTGATGGTCAAATCCATCTTCAGGTTTGATGTTCTTGGATGTTTTTGGTCCATGGTTAGTTTGACGTACATTGAAACACAACGGGAATTTTTTCAACGTGTTTCGTTGAGTTATTTCATAGATTTAACACATAAATACAACCGGTGATGTATTGAAACAAATTGATTCAAGACAAACCATTTGGTAGATAGTTTTGGAGGCATTTGATGTAATAAAGTGCATATGAAATTGTAGCAGTCAATGTGTGTTCTATATGAGTAGCAGAAACAACACCCAACATTGATATATGTTTATTGTGTATAGGTTGAAAAGTTGTTGGCGGATCGTGAAAAAGAAATTCAAGAACGTATGAATGAGGAAATGTCAAGTCGGTTGAAGGAGAAGGAAATTGTGTTCGAGCAACGTTTGAAGGAGAAGGAAATTGAAAATGATCAACGCTTGAAAGAAAAGGAAGTTGAGCGTGATCAACGCATGGAACAACGCTTCAAAGAATTAAATGATATTATGATGGCAAAGTTTAATGCATCCTCGCCCCCACCCCCTCGTTAGAATATGTATAATTAACGCACCCTCACCCCCTCGTTAGAAATTTGAGCGTGATCAACGCATTGACCAACGCTTTTCATGATTTTTGTTGTAAAAAATGTTATCGGATTTAGTGTTTAATTTCATTTTGTTGAAAAGGAAGTTGAGCGTGATCAACGCATTGTATTATTTATTTAAATGCAGAAATTAAATACAAGATATACAACAATTACAATATGATATTGTTGTGTGTATTTGGATTACCGATGGATTTATGAGGGATTTATGGGGGAAAAATTAAATATATCCGTCAATATTTCCTCGGTAATCCCTCAGAAAATATCTCTCACTATTCCCTCAATAAATATCCCTCGCTAATCTCTCAGTAATAGTTTCCTCGGTAATCCCTCAGTATTAAATCCCTCCCTAATTTGTCCCTCGCTAATCCCTCAGTAGCTTGTCCCTCACCAATCCCTCAGTAAAAAAGCCGTCGGTAAATCCCTCGGTAATTACTGCCGTCGGAAATTCCCTCGGAAAAGTCAATTACCGACCAGATTATTCCTACGGACCAAATCCCTCGGAAATCTATCGGAAAATGGCTTTTCTGAGGGATTACCGAGAGAAATATCCCTCGGTAAAGGTCGTTTTTGTTGTAGTGATTACATGAATGAACATGAACAGATACTTTGTTCATTCATTTATGTTTGTGAGCGTTCAGTTACGTTCATTCATTTTTTTTATATTCGTTCGTTTACGTTTCATTGATTTATGACAAATTTTAACAAATATACTATATTTTATATTATTTTTAGTATTAAATAATATATTGATTAATGATATAAATTTAAAAATAACACTTCAAACCCTAATAACGATATGATTGATGACATTAAATGAAGATAAAAAAAATTTCAAATGCTCAGATACTTCAATATTGACAATTTAGTATTGAAATTGAGTTTTATGTTTTTATAATACATTAATTTTCCATTATCGTAGTAGTTTGCAATCGTTTATAAATTGTATGAATCCTGAGTTGTGTGTTTACTTTTTATTCATCAAGTTAGTTCGTTTAATTGTTCATTTGTGTTTGTTTAATTGTTCATTCATGTTCGTTCGTTTATGTTCGATTATCTGTTAAACGAACGAACAAAAACAAACACGAAAATGCCAAATCCTTAACGGACGAACATGAACAGAAAATCTCCCGTTCGTTTATTTTGTGTTCTTTTATTTGTTCGGCTAAAGTTAAACGAATGAATATAACCATACCCTCGTTCGGATCATTTACAGCCCTAGAATACATATCCTCTTACACTAGTTAATTTACCAATGAATTATTTATGATGTGATTAATGTCAAGACTTAAAAATGTATCATCATTAAAATAGCAATGTACAATTACTATTTCTAAACCGTAAATATCAGTAGATCATTTATCCAATCGTATTTAGGTGGTCATCATTAGTTACACATGAGATTTGATTAATAATGTTTCTGACACTTTTTACTTTCAGTTAAAAGTTAATACGATTTTACTATTTAGGGTAAAGAGAGTGGTCATGTTTTGTACCGGTGTCTCAGTATTCACTTTAATGTCATATCAAATTTTCTACTTTATTCATCTTTTTGTATCATTCAAACCATAGAAATAATTATATTTTATACCACCCAAATAATACACATACAAAACTTTAAAAAATTATTACGAGAAGGGTTTTCATACTTGTATTAAGTTACTCATACTTCCAGCAACACAAATTAACAATACAGGTTTGTGGGGCGGTGTTTCCACTGGTACCACTTTTGCCCCCGTGAGAGGGGGGGGGGGTTGCGGCGACCACTCCAACCACTATTATGGATGTTACGTCATTTGTGAGTGGTGAGCAGGGGGCAGTTAGCGGTTCTTAAAAGGTAACCATACATATGTTGCTAAATTCAAAACTTGTTTGAAGGCGGTGGGAGCAGATTGGTCTTGATGATGATACCATCACCTTGAATTTCTAACTACG
The DNA here is from genome assembly GCA_020465985.1 of Centrapalus pauciflorus. Taxonomy (NCBI): domain Eukaryota; kingdom Viridiplantae; phylum Streptophyta; class Magnoliopsida; order Asterales; family Asteraceae; genus Centrapalus; species Centrapalus pauciflorus. The sequence goes on along the minus strand of JAANYP010002386.1, from coordinate 504,378 downwards.
GATCACAATCATAATCAGATTATATGAATTATCCATTATGGATGATTATACATAACGATATAACATATGATATAACGGAAATATGAAGGATTATTAGATATGATGATATAAATGACAATTTCTTATTTATGGACAATATTAGTATGGTCGATGTTACTATAATTCTACATATTTACTTTTTTACTTAGGCGTGTTCACAGATTCTAAAGAAATCTGATAGAAAATGAATGGACATTTCCTCCTTATTGCATGTTTGATTGTCAAATTTCATGAAATAACTCTCTTTTAAACAAAACATTTCTTCCACTAAAGGAATGTGTTTTCCATGATGGATTGTCAATGAATTAACATTTCATTACCGTGACATGTCATCTTTATTTACCCATACCTATCATATCGACCGAATCCAACCTCACCTGCCCTATCTATACCTTATCCACCCCATATGACCCGATCCTACCCCAACCAATTCCCATACCCATACCCCACCCTTCCACCAAATATCACATCCCTTTCTATCTTTACACTCACCTACCCGACTTAATATCGTATTACCATATCATATCTCATCCTCGTTTTTAAACCAATCTACTTAAGCCAACCCCACTTATACCACCCATACACGACACCTAGTCCACATTAACACGTCACATTGGACATCATTTTACTTATGTGGTAAACATTAATGTTTTATGAAGAAAAATAAAATAAGGAACATAGGTTTTAAATATCTTTATAATTTAAAAATATGAAAAAAAAATAAATATGTATATTTTGGTTATTGTCATAATCATATTTAATTTAATTTGACAGATTTACAACAAACTAAAAGTAACAAAAAATTCAAATTGGATATATTTCATTCCTGTCAACTAAACAAGTAACCGAATTTGAATCCAGACAGATTTTATTCCTCCTACAATTTCATTGCTTTGCCAGGTTTCATTTTTTCAGCAAACATTCTGCGAACCAAATGTTACATCAATGTTTAATATAAACTATATATTAATAAATGTTTATTTTATAATTAACTATAAATAAATAGTGAAAAGATAGTATTTGTTTTACTTTTTAAATAGTATAGTAAGTCAATGATCTAATTTTACTGTATTGATTTCTTTCCATATTATATTATAGAGTTTATTATGAAAAATAAAACAACATGTTTTCACGTTTTTTACGTTTTCGTCCCTTCATGTTATTTTTTTTCCATAAAAAAAACTCAAGTTATTCTTTTCTTATTGGTTTAGTGAAATTTGGATATTAGAACCTGGTTTTTCAAGTTTTTAAAACCCGGTTCACAGATTATAACCGGGGTCTAATGTCTAAAATTTCACTAAACCAATAAGAAAAGAATAACTTGAGGTTTTTTATATAAAAAATAACATGGAGGGACGAAACGCAAAAAACGTGAAAACATGTTAGTTTTTTTCATAATAAACCTTATATTATATGTAGCTTTGATATAATGAAAAACACGGTCACAATACGCAATATTACTTGATGAGGGCTAGACACAGTTATATTGCGTACATAGTTCTATTTATTACTAATAGAAAGTGTGTCGTTAGAAAAACACACAATTGAATCCATTTATTAAGGTATGACCTGATCCGTAGTTTCATCTGTTGGTTGTAGATTTTCGTTTTCTCGATAATCTTTTTGTTAGGGTTTTATAGACGACAACAATTATGAACTTTATTATTTTCTCTAATTACTCATTCGAGATTTTCCTAACATGCTCTATGACAATTATATATGTAAATATGCTAAATAAATTTATCCAACCAACACTTATTCCTTGTTTGTTTTTTTTCAATAACCTCTGTTAAAGCATTTATATCTTCACATAGAAAGATGTTTTGTTCTAACTGCAGACATGAAAAAGACTTCAGACATTTGATCTCTTGAAAAACAAAGAACACATTACCCATTCCATCTAATTGATATGAAATTATAATGATAAATAAATTATTTTAATGGATGTATACACACACAAAAGATTGAACAGTAAGTAATACGATATATATGTATAAAAATATGAAATCAACCGATCTATTTTTATTTCTGTATTTATTACAAACACTTGTTTTTTACTTTAAAAATAAGAAAAATAATTGCCTTTCAAAATAACCTTTAAAGTGATGGTTAATTCTTTAATATAAATCAATTTTTATATTACTGGGTCATCCTGAATAATTAATATTTCATTTCTTGTTAGTACACTAAATGGCTGGAGAAACAAAAGTAATAAAATAACCTTTACTAGTTATGATTATAATTTAGTTATTTTTTTGTTTGAGCTTTTTTGTAATCATTATATATATTTGAGCTTCAGGTACTTTGCTAAACACACATAGCTATATTATATATATATATATATATATATATATATATATATATATATATATATATATATATATATATATATATATACTGGACCGAGTCGTGAACGGCTTAGGACTGATCCGGAAAAAGATTGGTCCGCCACCTGGTCTGGACAGAATAAATGTTAACCCTTACTTTCAAGTTTGTGTGTGTGTGTGTGTGTTCAAGTTCAATAAAATACATCTAAAATCCAATGTACCGAGAGTATTTTAAATTTTATATATTATTTTTACATAGACATGCATGAATCAACGTTATAATAATATTATAAAAAAGATCATACCTTTATAAATTATATTCGAAAAATAAATTATGTGAATGTATGCAAAATTGTGTGAATGATCGATCATTCAAACAAACATATCATAAATGGTCGATCATTTAATTTTTCATGATATTAAACTACAATATCAAAAACTAAAAGAGCATAAAATAGTTTACATTAATCTTTTACATTGCTTATTCTTTAAAGTAAAATGATTGTTTTCAAAGAACTAAAATATAATTAGTTTTTATATTATTAAAATCAATCTAATATAACGATAACACTACAAGAAAAGTGTTATTTATTAACACACGTTTTTAATGACACAAAAAATATCAATATATCATACTTTTAGGGGGCGTTTGGTTCGCTGGAATCTGATGGAATCTGGCGGAAAAGGAATGGATTTTCCATTCTGATGGGTTGTTTGATAGTCCAAAGGAATGGAATGACCATTCCACATTTTTAAAAAAAACCCCCCTTTTGAAGGAATGATCATTCCATAGCAAAATGAGAGGAATTTAAATTCCATTCTCAATTCCTTTTGATAGGGATGTTCATAAAAATCCGAATCCGAGCATCCCAAATAAAATCCAAAAATACGATCCGAAATTATCCGAAATTTTGGATTCGGATAGTAAAATTCCAAAATTTCGGATATTCGGATAATCCGATATCCGAAAATCCAAAAAAAAATTATTTTTTAAAATTATTTTTATATATTTGGTATTGATTATTTACGTAATATTTGAGTGTTTATTATTATTCTAATGTATATTTTTGAGTTTTATCTAAATATTATAGATTTATTAACTAATATTTTTATATTTTTAGTTTTTTAATATTTTTTAGTCGTTTTGGGTAAAATAATTCCGGATACATTTAGTTTGTGATATATTTATCTTTAATATGTATTTGGATATATGAAATTTGTGTTTTAGATATTCAAAAATTTGATTTAATTTTTTTTAAAAAAAAAAACTAAAAATATGAATTTTCGGATATTCGGATAATCCGATATCCGAATCCGGAATTTCGGATATCCAAAATTTCCGATTCAGATAGCAAAATTCACTATCCGAAATTTCGGATATCCGGTTTTGAACACCCCTACCTTTTGACAACCATCCGCTCACTCTCAACCCTAGCAGCCACAAAAAAAATTGTTCTTCCTCTCCGGTGCCGATCTGCTAGCCGCTGGACGTCTTAGCGCCGACCTCCTCCATCTCTGGCGCCGATCATGTTTTCAGTTGTCTTTTGTACTGTATCACATATTATTTTGGTTGTAACATTTTAAGGTATTTGTTTTGTGACTTTGCAATATAAAAAATTTATTTTATAAAGAAATTGATTAAATAAATCATAGTTTTAAAATATTTTTGTACTTCAAGAAAAAAATTCATTTTGACAGATTTATCAACCAAACGGAAAACAATTAAGGAATTGTATCTGAAATTCATTCCTTTCCTGTCAACCAAACAAACTATAGTATTTGGATTCAGACAGATTTCATTCCTTCCAGAATTCCATTCCTTTGACAGATTCCATTCCATTCCGTCAGATTCCAGCGAACCAAACGCCCCCTTAGTGTTACTTATGAAAAAGAGTAGATATAGAACAATTTTTTACGCACATTTTTTTAGATTAGTGACACAAAAATATTTGAGGCCTATACCCACATATATTTTAGTCACTATACATTTATACTCACTACCCTTTTACCCACTATTTTTATTGTGTAGCTAGAAACTTTTTAACACAAATAGTGACACGTTTTTTACTTTTAATGACACTTTTCATGTGTCACTAAAATGACATTTTGTTTGTAGTGGGATGAGAAATACATGATTTGAAATAAAAATAAATAAAGAAGACACAGTCTTTAACTCATGCATGAAGTATCAAATAAAATAGATATATGAATTTGGCATAAAAAGCCAAAATTAATTATCATGTACAACATTTGTAATCAATTAAGTAATCATGAAGGTGTATAAATATTAAATAATAATAATAAACTGATTGATGTGTTTAATACTACGGACCAAGGAAGGAAGTAGATCGATGATATTTATTTATAGAGAGAATTAATGAATTACCAAAAACTTCAATTGGTGGGGAATCAAGGGTGCAATATTAAATCTATTATATACGCCAAGACAAGAGAAGGGAAAGTAAAATCACATCAAACAATGATATATAGCAATTCCCATACCCCAACAAATCTGCTTAATTCACAAATCCTTCCGGATTTTCCCTTTCAATGTTTCAAGATATAATAGTATGTCTATCAATTATAACTCTTTTAGTTTTTTTTTTTTTTTTTTTTCTGAAAAACCAGGTAAAAAAATGGGATAATTACAAAAATAGTCATTTCTCACATGTTTATTCACTTTTTAGCCACTTTATATACATTTTACCAAAATAGACACACTTTACGTTACCACAATTACGTGATAGCCACAATTTACGTGATTTGTACTTTTTTCCATTTTTTAATGCATTACGTTACAAAAGGTGTCTGGTCACGTAAATTGTTGTACTTTATGTGACCATTTTTGCTCCTTCCCCATGAATGTTTGGTGGGATGTCTTGTCAATAATTTACGTGACCAAACACATTTTGTAACGTAATAATTAAAAAATAAAAAAAGTACAAATCACGTAAATTGTGGCTATCACGTAAATGTGGTAACGTAAAGTGTGGCTATTTTGGTAAAATGTATATAAAGTGGCTAAAAAGTGAATAAACATATGAGAAATGACTATTTTTATAATTATCCCAAAAAAATTCTATTCGAAAGGGTCAAAAAGGCAACAAATCTTCAAGAGAAAAAAGAAAACTACATAAGAACCTACACCAAAAACAACTCCAACAAAAAGACACAACTAGTATAAGAAAACTCTAAAACAAAAACTAACAACTCTCGTTGCTTCGCAATCCATCTATCCCATTCAGGCCTAGCCTTACGAAGGGCTACCTGGGATTATGGGTGTTATTCGGACAGATTAAATGAGTAGCGGGTTATTCGGTTTTGATGATGTGGTATTCAGGTCGAACCCGAACCAAATAAGGGGACAAGTTAATTGGTTTCAGGTTAAATGAGTATCGGGTTACTCGGTTTGGGTTAAACGAGTTATTTAGTTTGATATAAAAAATGAAGTACTTTACAAATTAGTTTAAACGGGTTAAATGAGTTTAGTAATTTGTGTACATGGGTGAAATGGTTTGGGTATTTAAATCTTTACTTTTATACATATAAACATTTTTTTATTCTAATTAAAAGTAGGAATTTAAAATCTAAACAGATTATTTGGGTACCCGAATAAACATAAATCATACCCGATCCTCGAACCGAAATTATTATTCAGGTACCAATTATCACGATTAACAAAACCGAAAACCAAATAACTCAACCCAATTAACCCGTTTAAGATTCGGTTCGGGTAGTTTATTCGAGTTCGGTTATTTTGCACACCCTTACCTGCGATGCTGGCAAGGGCCCATAATCCATATGGGCCCACTCTAATTAATGTATATTCGAGAACATACTATAAAAAAAATTCACCGTACTAAGTGCACCTCCTAATGAATGATAATTCGCGTAATAAAAGTTACATTTTATATCTAGATTTTATAATATTTATTAATTTCTTTCGTAACTTTTTGTATATTTATTGAAGTTTTAATCATTCTTCACAATTTTATGTGTTATAAATATTAATTTATTTTTAAGCATTAAAAATATAATTTTATTACCTTATTATGTTTAGAAATTGTAATACATCTTGATAATTGAAGTAATTAAGTGTATCCAATAAAATATCTAATTTAATCAATAAAATTATATGTGTAGTACCTAAATAAATGTTACAATTTAAATTAGTTTTAACTTGATACAATGTTAATTCGTAAATTGTAACATCCCGACTTTTGAGCTGGTACATGAATTTATCTTACTAGCTAATTTAGTTTATTAATATTGCGCTGATTCAATCATCATTTGATTAGTGGAGTTAATACGTAGTGACACCGAGTAATTAAAGGCTCTGAAATATAATTTAACAGATTGTTTAAAATACATGAGTTCATAGGATTGAATGAAAATAATTTATATTAAACTTGAAATATCGATAGCGGAATCAGCAATTGAGTTTTGAACACACAAAATGACCTATACGTATGTATTTGCCACGCCTTATGTTTTTGTTTTCAATCCTTCAACTTGAGGTAACCTACATAAAAGGTGTGTGTGTGTATTCTCCTTGCGTCCAATAGCCAATTTCAAAGAGAAAGCAGCATAAACAAATTGGAATTGAAGGATTAATCTTTCAACTATCATCTTCAAGTATTCAAGTAAACTCTAAATTCATGAGCTTTGAGTGTGTTAGATGTTATGAGAATGAGTTGAATTCAATTAGTAACGTTATGGTAATATTTATATGTTGTTTAGGTCAATTTATGCATCTTGGAAATCGATTTAGGGGTTTAACTCCTTTAGTCTGTGCAGAAAACAAAAACAAAGTGCTAATGTTCGTCTCGGATCGCAGTCGCAATTCCTTGAGTGTGGCCGCGATGAATCTTAAGTCGATCAGGGTTGAACAACACAACAATCTTAAGTACGACCACAATCCCTTTATTGGGGCAGAATTTTATTTTGGGCTTTGGGGACTATTTGGGCTATGTTTTGAGGTTATATCAATTATATTATCAGCATATGGGTATCATGTTGTAATTTTTGGGCTTAAGATTCATATGTCATGATCCGTTATGCGTTCATGAACGAGTAGATATCGGGTCGGGCTGGAAAAGTGATTGCAGATTGGCAGCTGCTTGTGTGAGACTGCTACTATCCAGGTGAGTACATGAGTATTTTCGAGATACACAAACTTCTGATACAGGTCCTTTTATGTTACATGTTATATGTGTATGTGATATGAGAACTGGAAGTTGTACTTCAGGTATGATCATATCATTTCCTTATTATTGTGTCATATGTGTACATGTGGAGAGGAGGAGTGAGAGTATGAGATGAGACTCATCCCAAGGCTACTAGTGATGTGCCACCGAACGGGCTGGTTGACCCTAAACCAGTCCAGGGTCGTGTTATGATATACGATAATGATTATTGTCAAATCGCTCATGTGCCTTGTCATATTCACTAACCACAATATATCATGCGGTCTGTTAGCACGTGGGCCTCCCCCACTAGAGATGTGATTGTGCGTGTAACTGACCCTAACAGGTTGTGCTTCTAGATAATATACTCTATGATGGATACATCAGCGGTGAGTGAGATGCATCGAGTGAGTGTTGAGCTGCATGTATCATTTAAACTTATTAACCCTTTAGGAGGTTGAAAAATCTGATTCCTCGACGGTGATCCCTAATCTCTGATTGAAATGGGGATAGGAATACAACTCATTCCCCAACGGGAATGGAGACGAAGATGGAAAAATGGATTAAAAATCAGGGATGCAATTGAGAAATTAATTTTTTGTCTTGTCCCGTCCTATTGTCATGCTTCACATTAACACACTATCGAACATTTGAACCATAAAAAGAGGACAGTCTATGATGAGTTACCACAAGACACAAGTAGTGTGGGATTGACTTTCAAGTATACTACATGCATTTTTACAAGTATTTATAATACTTTTATAGTTTTATGTCACAAATTTTTTAAAAACATAACAAACCTTTGATTTGATTAAAAAATATTAGTTTCCCACAATTCCTTACCACCACTCCACCAGCTGCATGATAATGCATTTCTCATTATTTTGACAATAACATCTACTTTTTGCATGATAATTATGTAACCCCATTTTGCTTTCAAAACACACTTTGTATAAATACAAATTAACTTGCATTTGAAGTAATTAACATCATTACTGTCACCATTATTAACAATAATAGCAAAATCATTACGATTAATTCCCAACCCAACCAAATACACATCAATGGTTTTTTATATCAAACCCCCACTTGAATCATGACGGTGGTATATGACTTTCAATCGATTACAACCAGTAATATCTCAATTCTGTGAGATTTTACCAGTTAATGGTTTTTTGTGCAATAAAAAACAGTTTGAGGTTTTAATCACGAAAATGGTCGTTTTTCACACAAATATCCCTTTTAATGGTTATTTATACGTGAATCAAAATTTTATAAGTAATTAAAATAGGGAAATTCTATACGTACACCCCCTCGGTTGCTAATCACACACCCCTTCTTAATGTGAGAGGAGATTAAATCTTTAATCATTGAGTCTCACGTCATTAGCAAAAATATGTGAGTAAAGAGGTGTATGATTAATAAAAATTAAGAAAATGATGGTGTACATATAGCAATTCCCATTAAAATACTAATTTGTTCTCAAGTATTTTTTAGCTCATTTATATTAATCCAAAGGATTAAAAGTAAAAAGTTATTCTTTTATTCACTTTCTAGATTTTATATGTTGTAAAATATTTATTTATTCTCAAGCATTGAACATACAAGTTTATAAAATATTTTATTAATCAGCAAACTATATATAGTTGCAAAATTGTAATATTTACTATTATTATTTTGTAATACTACACTTAGAAATAAACTATTAAATACTAGACTTCATATATTTTTGTTATCATATTTCATAAGGGTTTATGTCATCAAATAATAATATAATATATCGTATGCCTGCATTAGGTTTTGTAATTTTTCTCTCAATTAGGTCAATTTACTTTTATAACCCTTCCTAAATTGGTCATTATCACAAAGAAAGTGTCATTAAAATTTAAAAGTATAAATTCTACACTAGAACGTGTAACTAAAAGTATGATATTACCGGTTGTAACTTGTTGAAAGTCACAGGCCACCGTTAACAAGTCACTAATGACAATCAAATTTAGATGAAGAAGTAAATTCTAACTAAAAAACACACATTTAAACAAAGAAATCAATAATAAATGTGGATTTGAATCATAAAACACAAATAAGTGAGTTTGTTGAAGAGAATATTCGTCGGAGATGAAAGGTTGGTCAGCAGATTGCAACCGGTTCATCAAGTTGCAAATTATTTATTTGAAGAAAATTTCATTTTGATAAATTTTAGTTATTTGGGGTTTTTTGTGCAATGAAAAATGATTGATGTATTTAATCGTAAAAATGATCAGACTTGAAGGTTTTTTATGCAAATTTCTCTTCATTGAAGCACGTGCAATAACTTAATCATTCAAGCAAATTGTTTAGGATCAATCGTTTAACTTTTATGAAATTTAGGGATTTAATTGTTTAAAAAATTTTATTCGATGATTTAAATACACAAATTAAATGTTCAGTGCATTTTATGACTTTTTTTTTATAATACAATTCTTAATTGTTAGTTTAAGAAATTGTAGACAATATATATGATTCGAGAGGGCGATCATTTTGGGAGGGAAGTATTTCAAATACAACCTATCAATATTATGAATCGTTTATTTTAAGGATAACAGGTAACACGGTTCAAAACACGTTTCCGTTAACTCACTCTCTAACATTTGTTGTTATTAAGTTTGTGGATTCTTTTACAATGAGATGTCGATGAGAAATTAAATGAAGCCCACAACTAGACGTAAGATCTAGTGGATGCCCATCTTAGTTTAGTGGACAACAATGAAGTTGTACGTACGGTATGTTCATTGAAGTGAAATCTAATATTATTATGTATAGATCGAGTTTGCTTTTGGTCCAATGTTAGGATAATTTCAGGGGCAGACCTATGTGGTTGCCGGGGTGATACATGTCATCAGTCCTTCTGTCAATAATTTTGTTTCGTTGTGTAATTTTTTGCGATTTTTTGTTTGTGCAATCGGTGATTTTTTAAACGTGTAATCGTGCTTTTCAAATATTAGAACATTTATTAGAATAATTCAATCAAAAAATTTATAATCTTCAATCAAATAAATAAATTTGCAGTATAATTATTTATAATTTAATGTTACAAATAAAAAAATAATGAATTAATAATATACAGACTAAAATTAATTACCCAATAGCCTTTATTATATTATAAATTTGGTTCAGTACATCAAACACATACAATTATTTTTATTCAATCAAAAATTTCAGTTAATATTGTTGTTTGTTAACCTGACCTGACCAATCTAATTAATAAAATTATAAAATCAAAAACACTGATTAAATTCATGCCATCGGCGATATTAAAATTATGGATCAAAAACACTAAACAAATTGTGGTGATATCTATCTATAATCTCTGTTGAGGTGTTAAAAACCATGCATTTCAAATGACTTTGTTGTCATTTCAGATAAAATAAATTAAAATGGCATATTAATGGAGCCAATGCATCTATTAAGAGGAGGATGCATGGTCACGAATCACCTTTAAGGGAGGGAGATGGTGGGGTTTATATATATATAATATATAACTTATAATCAATAATTTAATTTTTATATTATTTTATTGTTCAACAGACCGGTTGACATATTATATGGAAAAGCGTAACAAATACAATTTAACATACTAAGACATTTTCTTTTTAAATTAAAGGATATCACATTACGTGTATTAAACCCCGCTTTTCCTAATGTTTTTCTTCAAATTAATATTTGTATCGTGTCTTATGTTTGTTACTTAAACGATTACTTGTACAAGGGGCACTACGTACCCACTTTATTAATGATATCTATATCATTACTTAATTGTTGTTTTCCTAAGCACGATTTGACAATGGGGAGTCTAAGTGGACGCCCAATGATCTCGATGGACCCCCTATTTTCTTTTTTAAACATAATCATTATAGATTCTTTGTCTTTTCTAATGATGCATTACTTTTTGAATGATGCATACTATTTTTAAACATAATTATTATGTAAATGGTGTCCAAAAAGTAGGACCCTTTGACAACTAAAAGAGGATAAAATTAAACTCTTAAATCCTAATCAGTGACACAACTTGAAAACTTTAAATGGAAAGACCGAAATATAACTATGTTATATTAATTTCGAATTTTTAAAAGGGTCAGAATGTTATTTTAGAGTTTTTTAAGGGTATATATAAAAAGTTTCCTACAAGTAAATCAAATTTTTAGAGACCTCACGGGTGTGTTTAGTTACAAAATATTTCTATCTCATTTTTCAAAAAAAAAAAATGAAAACTTTGTTTACTTAACAACAATTTAATATAAATTTTCATTTCACTTTTAAAATACCACTTTTTATATTTTATTTCTACTTTTCTATTATGATCTATATTATTTATAATACTCTTTTTCTTTCTCTTACTTTTCTATAACCCATCCTATTTTTCTTATTTTATAATTACATATCTTATTTTTCTTAAAACTAAAACTACATCATTTAAACAAGTTTAACTTTTTATAGAAACCCTTGTTTTTTTTTCCATAAAACTATAACTTGAAAACAGAAATTAAAAATGGCTAGTTTTCGATAACTAAACGCAACCCGACCCTTTGGCATTAGTAAGATCCGTCAATGATTTTAATCGAATTAAACAACTTCATTTTTGAAAGGGAGTAGGGACATATATTATATAGCCATATGGCCCTAGTGCACTAACACTTTTCTTTTTCATTCCGTGTTCAAAAATATTTTAATTTTAGAATTTATTTAAAAAATATAGATATTTAATCTCAAATTATCAGAAGGTTAATTTGCATTCGTATTAGAGTATTCATACTAAAATTTTCAAAAATTTCGAGTACATTGAGACCAAAAGGTTAGCCTACGAGAAGCCCAATCAACATATATAAATTCGATCCTAAAAGATTCCACGATTTAACATGCTATTAGGATTTAGGATTCACTCTCTTCATCTCCAACTCCTGGTAAACTTTTTAGTTTTTACGTTCAATCTACAAAAAGAATTGTTGTGTACAAATCATTATTATAAAACATAATGTGCGTTTGATAAGTTTTTGAAAACTTTTAAGAGATTCAACTTTTAATCTTTCAAAGCTCAAGCATAAAAGTTTTATTTGATGATATGAGCTTGAACTTTTAGTTCAGAAATAAAAGCTTTTAAAATTTGTTCCACGAGAAGTTACTTGAAGTACATTTCAAATATCTTGAGCTTTTGATTGAACAAAATTAGTTTACCATTTTAAAATACCATTTTTTAATTAATATTAATGTGTACTAAAAACTATAATACAGACAGTTTTATCAAGCATACTTATAAAAACTAAAAGTTATAGTTTTTTTTTCAAAAAATCTACAACTACGAAAAACTTAAGCTAGTAACTCATGACTTCGACTATTTGTGTCAAATATACGATTAGTCATTCATTGTTGTAAAATTTAGGGACTTTAAAATAAATTATGAAGACGTAGATATGTATTATGTGAAGGTTTGACAAGAAAACCGAATCATGGAGTGACCTGTGCTTTTAAAACTTATCTTCAAAATCATTATTTATTAAATAATGATAATTTTAATTTTATTTATTAAAAGATGGTGGTCATATTTTCACTTAATTTTTTATTAAAAAAAATAGTCTTGTGTTGTTTAAATGATGATAAATTGATTTTTTTTTTCATTGGATTTTTTCCTAAACTTTCTTTATTATCTTTTTTTCTAAAATTTGTTTATTATTTTCTTTTTTTGAATTTTCATTAAAGTATCTAACATTGTATATTTACTTCAAACTCAAACATTCATGATTTACTACAAACTCAAACATTATATATTTACTTCAAAAATCATAATAAATCATTATAATAAGTTCAAAAAATTAAAATTCATATATAATATTAGTCATTAACGTTCAAATATAAAACATATATCACATAATCCTTTATCAAATGCCGATTAACATTTTATAAGTGAAAGATAAATACCTGGCATGAATAAAAATTATATTCAAGAACAATATAAAAAATAGTTAGCATTAATAAGAATTATAAACAATTCAAAAACACTTTAATATAATTTATTTACCTTGTTTCAATTTGTTTTTGAAATATTTATAATTCTTAATAATATATTTAGAGAAATCCCAATAAATTATAAAATTACAATGGTCAAGTGAAAATAGCAAAAGGCAAAATGTGTACAAATACCAAAAAGAAAAAATGTGTTGCTGATTCCAAGAAAGAAACAGATGAAAGTTAGCAGATGGTCCAACACCTGCAATTGTATAACCAACTTTTATAATAAATTCACGACTCTAGTCTAGCTGATTTTAATTGATGATATATACGCCCCAACCATAACTTAAATAACACATTTTCATTTAATTAATTAAACTCCATCTTACAATATTACTATAACATTATTAACTAAAATAAAATAACAACAGCCTAGCTATTTAGCTAAGCTACCCATCTTAATTTTCTTCAACATTAATTAATTAATACAAAGTGTTAATTATATTCCTATATATCTTAAAATAATATGTGTTTTTACATAGATATATATATATATATGTGCCAATATTATAAAACTATTTATGGTTATTTATATATTAAGATTCAAAAACTAAATAATATGATACGAAGAATTATGTAAATGATCCGATTATTCAAACATTTATTGTAAATGGTCAATTATTCACATAATTTGAATGTGTGTTTGTGTATAATTTTTTACACGTAGCATTGTATCATAAATTTACACTTAATTATGAAACAAATTTTAAACGAGATATATTTGATACTCTTGGTATTAAAAGGTAGTGTTTTGAAAAATATATATAAATTAAGAACAATCAATGGTTGACTATATATATCATAAAATTGGTGGCCATTGAATTATTTGATGGTATAGTCTCAATCAACCAACTCATTAAATTCATTGAAATGCAGTCGGCATCTAAACAATTTTTACGATTTTTATTAGTAGAAGGGGCTATAAAAACATTTAATAGCATATGCTATAACTCCCTTAGACATAAATTATAAATATTGTTATATATCCATTATCCAATAGCCTTTTGACATTTTACGATTAATATATTTATTAAAAACTCTAAATTGGTAGAGTTGACTCACCAAATGGTCACCTCAACAAACATTTCGGGCTATGTATTAATTATTTCATCTTTATTTAAACCATAAACTTTCTTTTTATTTCTTTTTATTTTATTTCTTTTTATTGTTTTGGAAGCTACTATAACCTTATTTTGATGATTGAAACAACTTGGTAATGTAGTATTTCAAAAAATATTTTTCTTTCACTTAAACCATGTATATATGTAATACATGGGTTGATGATATATTGGTATTATACTAAAAGAAAACGTTTAGGATGAAGTGTTGCTTCCTCGACGACTCATCAGAATTTTGTTTAATTTCTCGTATAATTTTTTTAATATAACTTCTCTAAACCAATCATCTAATTTATTTTTAAAACTATATAAAAAATAATTTTAATTACTACCTAATTTAACCCAATATATAAAAGGAATCTTATTAAATGGTTTTAATAATTTTCTAAGTTAATCTTTATTTTTTATCCAACTATTTTTATTTCATGCCTTTAAAAAATAAAAAATAAAAAATTGTTATTAATAAATATTTTATAAATTTATTTAAAGTCATAATCAAAATTTTAACAACGTGTTTCATTTAAAAATAAAAGTCTTAATTATAGCAATTCTAAATACGTAACTTAAGGAAATGATAAAAAGTTTAAAAGATGGTAGTATATTAGTTATCCTAGTTTATTAACTCATTATGATATATAATTTAAAAAAATATTTTTTAAAATTAAAATTGTACATAGATTAATATATTTATAGTAATAGATAATAATGATAATGGTAATAATAATAATGCTTATATAAATTTAAGTATAAGTTTGAAAATTTTAAATATTCATATTTTAATATATTCAATTTTAAAATTAAAAAAAAAATTCAATTTTTTTTTTTTTTAAATTATAGAACGGTATTTCGTTTACTTTTATATGTCTTGAATTGGAATCGATATTATTGACAGTTTGATATGTAACACAACTCTTCCTCAACCCTCAACAAATTAAACACATGTACACGTATATAATGTTGTTCAAATAATTCATGCAACTTCAAATGATTGTCTATTCTGTATATGCTTGGACATATATGATCGATAATTAACGATTAAATAAGCTAGCTAGGTTTCATACAATTGCGCTAACACAATTAATTAATTAAGTACGTAATCTAGAAAATGGACACCATATATAATTAACTGAAAAAAGCCAACATGGTAATATATATCGATCATATTTGTTCTTTCGAATGGTTGATATGATGTTCATGTAGCTAGGCTATGGCTTTTTAACGATGTTAATTAACTATTCATCATATATTAGAACAGTAGCGTTTTAAGTCGATCGATCTTTGTTTTTTTGACAAATTAAACAGAGTCGTATAATTAATACACCTGTTTTAGTTATATGATTGAAAATGGTGACATCGAAGAAGCTTCATATATGTACATGTCGACTCATTAATTAATGGGTTTGGAGTCATGTAGTGCGAGTGACTCTAATAGACCTGCAAAATATTTCCCTTCCCTTCCCTTGTCGCACTACAATGAATATATTCACGTGAACCTAATAAATTAAGTTCAACACAAACCCAACAATAAATGTGTATTTATATTTATTCCATGATTTCTAATCAATAAATAAATAGTTGTACATTTGATTATAAATTATATATAATAAAGGTCGATCAATACACAAACGCCAAATATAATGGCAACCTATTTAAGTGCCAAATGCACACTGAACTTTGTTTTTGAGTTTATAAGTAGTATTATGTATAAACTAATTTTAACAAATCCAAATATGTAGTCGCATCTTTGGATTAATTAATGCATGGATGAGCAAAATACTCGTTTTACCCGATCCGGGCCGTTTTATTTTTGGCCCGGTTTTCAGTTCCTATAATTTCTACAATTCTGTTTTTTGTTCCATCGGGTTAGGTCTAGTCCGGTTTCCTTTTTTACTTTGTAAAAGTCAGGAAATAACCAGAACCGGACCGGTTCCAGAACCGAGCTCATTCCTAATTCCGGAGTCTTCCTTTTTTGGGTTTTATTCTAATAAAAATTTTGCATGAAAAGACAATATCATAAAATAGCTATTTATTTTTAGATTTGATCTGTTTTGAATATTATAATTTTTTTTTGGTCAATTTTGTTTTAGCTATATATATTATATACACACTAAAAAAAACTACCAAAATGATACACTACAAAAGGTTTAATTACAAAAATGCATCAATACAACAAATTAATTATGAAAATGAATGTACCATAAATAAATTTAATCATCATAATGGACGAGTACAAAGTTCAATACGTAAAACGAAACAGAAAACTATAATTCCTAAGATGCAACAAATCTGAAAATACAAAGTTATTTTGTAGCATTATTTTTAAACTTTGTATATTTAACTTTATACATAAAACAATCTAGGTAGGTTAAGTGACTGTATACACGATATAAATATATTATAATATGTTTAATGTGTGTGTATTTTTTAATATAAACTACATACATACACAAACATATGTGTGTGTGTTTAGGGCTTAGCCGATCTTCCCTAAAACTGCCAGAGTTTTGCCTTGATCAACATGCATGACTGGGCCCACAAGCAGGATATCACGACCACGACGACCACAACACGAACGTTCCTTCATAGAAAAATACAACATCAACCACATTAAGGTCTATATTTATTTTAATACTTTTAGTTGATACTTTCATAGTTAGAAGTGCGATTAGTATGTGTACGTAGGTTAATGATAAATAGATTTAGTCTTTAGAACACCGATTGAAGCTTGGATATTGATGAATGATCATCTTATCAATTTCTCTACTCGTTTGGTACACTCTTTCCATTCTAATCGTTCGGTCTGAGTTATGTATAGCTTATATTTCGTTTTATCTCTGTTTATTAGCATGATTAGTAAGTAGTTCTATTAAACACTCGTTTGGATGTAATTTTTCTTTATAAAATTTTTGGTTAAAAAGTGTATGTAATGTCGATGTGTCTTTGGTCTGTGTGTTAAATATAGTAAAATCAGTATTGAAATTAAGTGTTTAATTGTGATTATGAATGTTGATTTTGTATGCTGAATTTTGTGAACTATATCATGATTATGTGATTTATAGTTGTTGTTTTTATCATTATTGTGATTATGAGATAGTGACTAATTTATGAATCTATGAAATTATTACATGAGATTAGTCCTTAGCATTATTGTGATCATAAAATTAGTTTGATCTTTAATTCTTCATGTTTATTTGTTTATTCAGCTAAAATGCATATTTGAAGTTGGTTCTGAATGCTTGACGTGTAGACAGAATTATTTTTAGAAGCTAATTTTAGTTGGCTAAATCTATGGTAAACGATACTTCTAATTGGTTTTCAAGAGTTGATGAATACCGAAGAACTCCGTACTTAATTATTGGAAATTGGTTATTTGTGTTCATGAACCAATTTTACATCAATTTTGACATACATTTGTACATAAAAGATAAAAAAAAGTCTGATTTAGTTCTGATTTGATTTTCATTAAGTAAAATACCATTAGTGTTGATTCATTTTAAAACCTTCTATTAATTCTAAAGGATGTGTCAAATGGATGTTGCTTTTGAATATTTAAAGTTAACTTAGTTTTTACTAGCTTATTTATCCATTTCATGGGTACTTTTAAAAAGTTTAATATAAAATTAAATACTAACATATTTATAAATACATTTTTCTATTAAAAATAATATTAAAATCAATATTGAATTATTATAACTAGTAAGGTGTTTTCTTTATTTTAAATATATATATATATATATATATATATATATATATATATATATATATATATATATATATATATATATATATATATATATATAGAATATGGTTCGTGTGAGTACCTTAAAAACGCAGAGTACCGTGAGTACCTGTGAACACACGGGTTTAAGATGTGAACATGCTCCGAAAAAAGTTTTTTTTTTTAAAATTTTTTTCATATTCATTTAGATACAAATAATATAAGCATATTTGTAAAAGGATTACACGCATTCACACTTCGTAGCCTCTTAAAAGTCATGTGAACGTGGAAAAATTCATGTGAACATGCTTAGCTGTGAACATACGTTCACAACAGTGCAGTTCATGTGAACTTGCACGTTTCACATAGTTATAGTGTGTTTATGTGTGATTTTTTGCAAGTAGTCTTATATTATTAATTTAAACATGATTATGAAAAAAAATTTCAAAAAAAATAATTTTAAGCGAGGTACCTCCGGTACTCCGCAAAACTAGTGGTACTCATTTGAACCCAAATCTATATATATATATATATATATATATATATATATATATATATATATATATATATATATATATATATATATATATATATATATATATATATATAGATTTGTTGATTGTTAGGTGCATATGTTCGTTAGTAGACTCTTAACTAATATCGTTTAGTGCAATAATCTAGTATCCATCCTTAGTTTCCTTAATGCCTTTTAGCTAGTTTGGTTTAGTTTAGTTAGTTAATTGTGGGGTTAAATCTATCATTTCCTTTCTTAAATGACTAGATGCTAATAAACATCATAGTATTGATATCTTGTTACCTTTGTCGTTCCTAGTGATCGATACTATCTAGAATTAGGTTCAAACTATACTATATACGACTAGTATATTGCACGGAAGTTGTGTTTGGAATCTGTTGGACATTCTTTCATCTTTTGTTCTTTTTGATAGTCAAATGAATCCTAATAAATCAGTATAAATAATATTTAGAATTAGACCAGGGGTTGGATGGTCACAAAAAAATTATATAATTAAACTTTCAGATAAATATAGATAATATAAAATTTAAATTTTATTTTATTTTGATTAGATTGTTGATAAAATGATGAAAAATCAAAATTAGGGTGTGAGAATGGTTCTGTTTTATTATATATAAAGATAAAGATTTGTGTCATTTTCAAAAAATTTTAAAAAAAAGTACAATAATCACGAAACTTGCTTAATTAGCCGACAACGATGTACATTATGAAACGTCTTTATTGTTTTCAAGTTGGTATGCATATTTGATAAAACTAAGTTTTTAAAAATTTAAATTCGAAATCTTGCATATTTGACCATATAATCTAATTAAATTTTAATAACGACAGCTTCTAGGTGTACGTAATTAATAATCATGAAACTTAATTAATAACGATATATATATGTTTGTCAAACTTTGTATCGTTTTCTTGTTTGATAAACCCAACTTTTAAAGTTAAATAGGACACCATATTTGACCATTTGGGTTTACGATATACTGGATAGTCCGAATCTATCAACCCGAAGCATTAAAATCTTGTGGCTAAGCTACTTGCAGCTGTTATGTCCATATATCTATTGAACCCTAAATCCTCGCCGAAAAGTCACCTCAACAACGTTTACGGCTATCTATTAATTATATTTTGCTCTTTTTTTTTTTTTGTCTTTTTCCTTTTGAAAATAATAATATCGTCTAACATGCACGTTATATATATAAATGTGTAACCAATTGGACCCATTAATTTTTCGGATAAAAGATGCTCATCCATCTTCTATATGATGTGTACGTGATCCTGACAATAGCCCGCCGGTTCTCATGTCGTTACATCCCGACCAGATTAGCGACTCGGTTTCCTTTTCGTTATTTTTGTACTATTATAGATTAGATATTATGGTATAATTAATAGGATTTATTATAAAAAAACCAATATGTTTTTGTGTTTTTTGCAGTTTGATCCCTCCATATTATTTTTCCCTAAAAAGATCTTCAAGTCTTTGTTTTCTTTCTGGTTTTCAATAGAGTTTTGGTTTTTATTTCATAATCAACATTGTATTTTTTTTAAAATAGAAAACCGACATATTTTCATTTTCTTTCCTTAAAAAGACCTCACACTTGAACACTTTTTTCGGAAAAAAGATAAAAGAAACACTAGCAAAATAACATGAAGAGCTGAAATCGCAAAAAATAGTGAATACATGAGGGCTTTTTCATTATAAACCATGATTAATATATACATGTTTAAAATTTATATTCATCATGGGTTTATATTTGAAAAACAAACTTTATTCTTTTTCATTTTCGTGATTATGTTTCCGAACTTTTTTTTGTCTGTTAAGTATCTATACAAATTTTTGTTTTATTCAAAACTTAATATTTTAACATGATATTTGTTAAACTGGTAAAAGTATTAGCTTATTAAATGCTATACTATTGGTGAAAACTAAATATATTTTTTTCTATTTTCACGATCAAGTCATCAATATTTTTTTATTGTGTAAGTTCTTGTATCATTAACTTGATGATCTGCTAAACAAATCAAATATTTTGTTTAAAGTAAGAAAAAAATATCAACGGACTTAAACAACAGACTTAATTGTTAAAATAAGAAAAAAAAAGTTGTTTCTTTCATTATTAACCCTTTAATTACTGATATTATAAAAATATATGTACCGATAATTATTTTTATCGTACAAAATGTTGTGAATGAATGAGATATTTCTTGTGAATGTGTCACATATTCACAAGGTTGTTTTTTTAATATATTTGATAAAAACTAATGATATAAATTTATATTAACTTATAATGTGATTTTATACTATTTTAGGTTTAAAAAAAATAATTTTGAACATTTCTTTTTGAGTGACACAAAAGTTAATATTTAACTTCTGATATATCGTATATACGACCAACATATACATAAAAAGTTTGGGTGAACATGAGACGGTTCGGTTCATTTTAGTCCTCAAACCGAAAATTTTGGTTTCTGGATTGAATAAATCATTCGGTTTTTTGGTTTTCCGGTTTGGATTACCAGGTTTTTGGTTTGCACCTATGAGTTTTTTGGTTTTTGATTTTTAAAATTTGTTTCGGTTTTTGAGCTTAAATCCAAAAAAAAAAACTTGGGACTTTTTTTAGAAGTGGGTTATTTTTGTTAATTTGATATTTGATTTGTTAAAACTTAAAAGTGAGTCTTAATTACTAGTTATATTTGAATTTATTAAAGTTACATATTAAATAAGTCATCCAAGATTTCAAGTACTTAACTAATACTTAGCATTTAGTTCACATTTAGACTATAGAATAGTTCCTTAATGAACACTAGCAACTTAGCCAATTAGCAAATCCAATAATCCATATCAAGTAAAAACACCAGAAATCACGACTTCAAACTGCAAACCCTATGAAGTAAATATTAATTTTAGTCTAATATATTTAAAATGTAAAAAAATTCTTTAAATAATACGGTTCGGTTCCGGGTTTTTCGGTTAGGTTTTTAGGCACAAACCATTTGAAATGGTTTTTCCAATTTCTAGTTTTCCAGGTTTTTCAGTTTTTTAGGATTACGATTTGGTTTCTGCTCATCCCTAATAAAAAATATAATCAATTTTATTTTTTAAACTTGGTTTTTAAAAGTTAAGAGCGACCAAAGTGAGAATATTTAAAATATATTGTAAAAAAGCAGAAATCTATAATCCTTGTCGTTGATGGCTATGGGTAAATCATAATAAA
Organism: Centrapalus pauciflorus; assembly: GCA_020465985.1. Lineage (NCBI taxonomy): Eukaryota > Viridiplantae > Streptophyta > Magnoliopsida > Asterales > Asteraceae > Centrapalus > Centrapalus pauciflorus. The sequence goes on along the minus strand of JAANYP010002386.1, from coordinate 482,204 downwards.
GCAGAAAGGATGGATATATATATATATATAGATGGAGGTTCAATGGAAAACCACAATGCACCTGAAAACTTGTGAAAACCGCACTGCACCACCACAAATGCATCAAATTCCCCGCGTGATGCATCAAAATCCCGCGTGATGCATCAAATTTCCCGCGTGATGCATCACCTTATTTACGATCATGCCACCGCGTTTTTCATGAAATGCACCAAATCGGACGGTATGCGTAGGTTTCCATAGTTTTCACGTGCATAATGGTTTTCCATTGAACTCAACCCTATATATATATATATATATAATATATATATATATATATATATATATATATATATATATATAGAGAGAGAGAGAGAGAGAGAGAGGTTCAATGGAAAACCACAATGCACCTGAAAACTTGTGAAAACCGCACTGCACCACTACAAATGCATCAAATTCCCCGCGTGATGCATCAAAATCCCGCGGTATGCATCAAATTTCCCGCGTGATGCATCAAAATCCCGCGTGATGCATCACCTTATTTACGATCATGCCACCGCGTTTTTCATGAAATGCACCAAATCGGACGGTATGCGTAGGTTTCCATGGTTTTCACGTGCATGATGGTTTTCCATTGAACCCACCCCTATATATATATATATATATATATATATATATATATATATATATATATATATATATATATATATATATATATATATATATATATATATATATATATATATTAAAGGTTGTTAATAGTATTTCATGTTCGAAATCAAAATTAATTTTTGTTGCGAGTTATTTATAAAGGGCAAAATATTAAGAAAATATAACATGAAATACATATTTTGACAATAATTGTAACATGAATTTTTTTAGGTAGGAAAAATATGAATTTGATGAACCTTTCTCATAAAAAAAATTTTCATGATTCTTTTTTTCACCTTAAAAAATTGAAATTCATATCATATCTTCGGAAAAATGGAATTCTAGGATATTTTCCCAACTTAAAAAATTTCAAAGTATATATATTGTCAAAACTGATATTTTTGTTATCTTTCTTAGCAAATTACATTTTCATACAAAGTTTAAATTTAAAAGATATTTTTGAAATCTAAACACTCTCTTAAGTCTTAAATTCTTAATGTAAGCTCATTTCGATAGTGACTATTAAACTAGAGACATGAAAGTAAACAGTTGACCGAAAGTAAACAGTTGACCGAAAGTAGTGCCATCAATTTGAGTATTTCTCTAATCTTTTCTTTATGAATAATTGCATGATTAGGATTGATTCACGTACCATGGCCCACTAATGGCCTAAAATATACTGATTTCATTATCAATGTTGACATGACGGTGGTTCATGATTTGGAATATTCAAACTCGAAATCTGATCTTGCGTTTGGTTTCTGAAATAGAAATTTGAATGAATTTAAATTTATAATTTAGCTATAATATGTTTGGTATTGATGAATAAAAAATAGTTTCTAATGTAATAAATATATGAGTCGGAATATAATTTGTGTATGAGTTGATAGAAATGTGTAATTCCTATAAACAAAGAAACTGATGACAAATAACTATAATTTAACTATTTATCTTTGTTATCAAAAGTTCAAAACAAACTAAAATTTTATTTTAATTTCTTCGAATTTCATTACATAACCAATAGTCACTTAAGTTATTGAGAATTAGGGTTTTCATTTTTAGATGACTTGGACTCGGTTATGGAGAATATATCATCGGCATGTCGTGAATAAATTTAAGCGGAGCCAAGTTAATGCACACCGCCACATATTTCACTCGAGTTATACACTTGAAGTCGTTAGTCGATATATTTGAGTGATTAAAATTTATGTAAAACAAACACTGGGCTCTTTTTTATGAAAATAACTAAAATAGATAAACGAAATCTCTTGAAAATAACAAAACTGTTGCTATAATTTTTCATGAGCGGATCATTACTGGACTGCAAAGACCAAATGACCGAATCTCTACAATTGGGCCGCCATTGCATGACCAAACTCTTGGTATCTTTGTGCTAATGGTAGTAATGGACCATTGTAAATTACTTATATCAAAATTTATAAAACGGCCCAATATTTTATATCATGTTTCGTTTGAAAATTTTAAGTTAATTGTAAGATAATCTATATTTTTTAATCAGCTTATATATTATTTTCTTTGTGTTGTTTGTATTTTTAGAGGATAAATGTCTAAAGTTTGATTTCACTTCTTATCGATAAGTTCTCATGTTTAAATACGAAAGTATTAGAAATAGTGTTTGTTCTTATAAAAATAGTAAGACGTTGTCTGTTTTTTATTAATAGGTTAAATGTCCGAAATCTTAAATCATATTTAAGAAAACCAAATAGGCTTAAAGTATGAAATCTATCATCTAAAATCACGTCTGAAATTTAAGTGGTAGTCTTAAAATTTTATAATCCTGAAAATTTAAGACTATCAATTAAATTATAAGTTTTAAAATTATTTATATATATTATATTAACTTAATTATATAACTAACATATTAAAATAATCTAATATTTTGATTAATTAAATAGTACAATATGTTCAATGAATTATATTAAATAATTTTCTGAATTTAAGTTTTATTAAACATAGGTTTAAGTATGAAAGAAAAATTTCAGATTTTAAACGTGTGTTCACTTCTTAGTTTTTATACCTAATTTTAGATATTTAAATTATATAAAGCTAAAATATAACAAACAGTTATAAACAATTTAATATCTGAAAATCTATTTATATCTGAAATGTAATAAACAGTCTGTCTTAAATTCATAAGATCTGAATTTTATGATTTAAAACAAATTAAGATATGAAATTATCTAAACAAACATGACCTAAATGTCTGAGTGCATAAAATTTGTGAAATTTATCCATGAGCATATTTATATGTTTTATGTAAGGGATAATTGCGTAAAAAACCTTAAAGTTGGACCATTTTTGTGATTAAAACCCTTAATCATTTTTTGTTGCACAAAAAACCTCTAACCGGTAAAACCTTTTGAAATTAGGACTTGACCGGTTATAATAGGTTGCTATGCTTACATGGCATACACGTGGCGTCCACGTGGCAAACCCAACTTACGTGGCGCCTACGTGGCACTACATGTATAATTCTTAAACTGAATTTTTTGCATAAAAAACCTCGAAATTGTTGACTTTTTCGATTAAAACCCTTAACTATATTTTTTCTCACCTCTAACCAACAATAATGTTTACCTTTTATTTCTTCTCCGCTACCTCCGGCAACTCCGATTACTCTATCCCCTCTTTATGTTCAGTGCTGTTTATTTTATGTATGTATGTTCGAGTAACTTTTGCTGCTTAATCTTGAATTTTAACTTCAATTGTGCCGATGGAATCGATTTCATTTTGTGTTCACGAGTTGCATTTTTAGGTTCAACTTTATGTTCAGTTTCGTTTATTTATGTTCCATTTTAGCTTCTGAATATGATCAGGCAGAGCAGTGAAGTTCGCTAGCCTAGAGGGTGGAGGTTTCATTGGAAAATGAATTTTTTTAATAAATAAAATTTTAATAAATATCCATGTCATCAAAATGCAATCAGTGAAGACTCAATTTTAATTATATTTGTTGGTTGGTGGTTTTTTATCAAATGAAAAATGATTTGGGGTTTTAATTGAAAAAACTAAACAAGTTGGAGGTTTTTTACGCAAAAATCTATTAAAAAGTTTTACACGTCATCAAGTTGCAACCGGCTAAACCGGTTGCAAGTCAGATTTTTTGAAAAAAACCCAAATTTACAAAGTTTTAACCGGTTGGAGGTTTTTTGTGCAATGAAAAATGGTTGGGGGTTTTAATCGCAAAAATGATCCAACTTAGAGGTTTTTTGCGCAATTTCCCCTTTATGTAACGAGTATCACAAGAATTTCAGTAATGATGAACATCAATCATTATGCATGTGTAAAAATCATTATGTCATAAAACATAAATTATATCACAAGAATTTGAGTTATGTTTGTCACGAATGGTTAGGAGTTTAGTACATTTGTATTAAACATTGAGGGATCAATTGTACATAACTATATATATATATATATATATATATAGGGGGGTTCAATGGAAAACCAACATGCATCGGAAAACCTTGGAAAACCTCCATTCACCACCACAAATGCATCACAATTCCCGCGTGATGCACCGTCTTTCTCCATAATGCACCTGAAAATTTGTGAAAACCGCACTGCACCACCACAAATGCATCAAATTCCCCCGCATGATGCATCAAAATCCCGCGTGATCCATCAAATTTCCCGCGTGTTGCAGCAAAATCCCGCGTGATGCATCACTTTATTTACGATCATGCCACCGCGTTTTTCATGAAATGCATCAAATCGGACGGTATGCGTAGGTTTTCACAGTTTTCCGGTGCATAGTGGTTTTCCATTGAACCCACCCCTATATATATATATGTGTGTGTGTGTGTGTGTGTGTGTGTGTGTGTGTGTGTGTGACAGTGAGTTAGTTAGTTGCACTCTCATTGCCTATATAACAAGATTCATTCAAAGATCACGTATTAAAGAGAAGAACTTTAATTAATAGATGGATCAAAAAGAGACGGATACACTAGAGTAAAAGAAATACCACAGCGTTGCCTAGCAGGCGGTGGCACTGCCACCGATGCTAGTGGTCGTGGTGGTAGGTTCATGATGAGAGTGAGGGCTAGTGATATATAATGTAACTAGAGATACTTTTATGTAACATGGTTGTATAATGAGGATGATATTTGGTTAATGTTCGTGCCTCGATCTTCAATGAGCAATGATAACCGGTTGATTCAAGAGAATGCTGCAGCACAAATACGATCTTGGGTTAATGGCGTAGCAGGGGTGATCCTGCGAGGCCACTCCGATACTTAAGTCAGCTTTCAATTCACAGGGTCAAAAAGAATGGTCTCGAAAAGAATATGGAGAGTGTAATTAGGGATTAGATTGATGCATACCTCCTCAGGAAGGTTCAGCTTCGCATGTATACTCAGGCTGCCAATCCGTTGTATTGGATTTACTACCAATTCCCTGGTGACACCTGTCTCAATTGGTTATAACTAACTCTCACAAGTTTGTTATGTGTGGAAGGATCTTTCATTCCCTTCATCACGTGATATGAATTTGACTTGGCTACCCGCTAGTGGATTTAGGTGCACACGTGGAGCGAGAAATAACATCAGGACATGTCACTGGTACACGTCCTCGGGACACGTCACTGACATACGTCATCAGTTAATAAACAAACATTGGATTCCGTTGCCTTCGTGTGTTCTTCGTTCATGTATTTGTCTTGTTCATCTTTGTTTTATATGTCGCTCATCCGATGCGTTTAAATCTTGTACATGTATTTTTCATTTTTCTTTCAATCTCATCCGATGCGTTTAAATCTTCAACAAAAAACATGTTCAAGTTTGGAGAGATTGATCATATGATTGTCCTTGTTATCTTCTCGTTTGCCTTTTATCACGTAAGATGAATTATATTGCCCACCTACTATTGATGGCAACATCGGCCTAATTTAGATTGAGACAAATCATGTTAAATACAATATAGTTCGTTTGAGGTAATAGTTAAATTACAAATGAAAACCACACCTCATAAAAATAATTGATTAACATAGACCCAAAAGTGATTGTGTCTTTCCTTAAATTATGAGTTTTCATGGTTAAATTACAATCGGGTATTACCTTTTCTTTTAAGGTTTCCATCTTTCGTTTGTAAAAACTTCGAAGTTTCTTTGTTTATAAGACGGGATTTGCTTCGCTGAATATTGCTAAATGAATGTAATCTATCAGAAAATAGAATTTTTGAAGAAATGAAATCTGTTTGAATTCAGATATTGTCACTTGTTTGGTTGCTAGAATTGGAACGAAATTCAGATTTAATTCATTGCTGGCATTGCTGGTTTCTGTTTGGTTTATTAATATGTTAACAGAATTTGAATTTGATTATTACATTTTATTTTTTATTTAAAAATTTATAATAATATTCAAATAATAATTATATTATGGGCGAGCGACTATTTTTGCAAATGAACATTGTTTTGAGGAATGTATATGCAATTTTGAAAGTTGAGTGACCATCTTCATAACTTTAATCAAACCATGAGGACCATTTTTGTAATTTACTCTTTAAATTATAAAGATGCCTAAAAACAATGATTTTTATTTTTTTATAAACTGATAAATGTCTTTTATGACCTTAAACATTAATGTTTACTACATAGACACATAGTATCTTTTTTTTTTTTTTGAAAAGACATAGACACATAGACACATAGTATCTGACATTGTGAGTTAAGGTAGGGTAAGTGTTGTGTAGAGGTGGTATGCATAGATATTGAGTAGTGTGAGTTAAAAGTGAGGTTGGGTAGTACATGGTAGGATGAGATTATTTAGGATGGACGGATGTAACTAGGGGTTGCAATTTCGACCGAATGGGTCAAACGTGCAGGATGATCAAAACGACGCGTAGTAAAAATTAATGTAAAACATAACTTTTTTTAAATGTGAAATTCTAAAAAATAATGTATTAAACAAATTGTTTTTTAAAAAATAAATTAATATTATGTTAACCTTTTGTCTTTTGGTCGTCGCCCATTCGACCCGTTTCCTTGAAGTGGCTAAAAAGTGCCAAGTGTAGGATGAGCTTAAGAAAGATGAGCGAGTGTAATGTAAGGATGTGATGAGATTAAGTAGGATGATTGGGTGTAATGTAAGGGTAGAATGAGATATGATAGGTTTGGTGGGTGGGTAGTCTTGGTGGTAGGTAAGGTTAGGGTAGTTGTAATATAAAATTATTTATTTATATTTCATAGAATTTGACAATCAAACATGTCATGAGAATAAAATTATTTATTTATTTTTCATCAGATTCTTTCAAAATATGTGAACCGATCGTCCCTTAAAAACTCCCAAAAAGTTTAATATTTTCGATAAATGATAATAATGTTTTCTTTCTAGTCATGTTTAATTAATTTTTAATTATTTGTAGGGAAATATTGATAGCATAATGATTGCTTTGTAACAGTTTTTCTTTTGTTTTTCATTGATTTTCTAAATTTTGATGATGTGACAATTTTAATAAGTACATAGATTCATTGTTATATGCTAATTATATATCTCCAAGCATTTATTTATTTCCAAATTTAATAAATACATTAAGTAGAAAGTCCTAATAACAAATCATTAACAAAAAAAAAAAGGACCATGCTTTTGTAACCGTGGTCCGTGATAAGACGTAATGTCAACGTCCATATATCGGCTACAAACCGCAGATTGCGTTTTCACCAATTAACAACAACCAATAAATGTGGATGTGACGCACCCATTTGTTCTTTAAGCAACCTAATGAATCTTAAATATCAAATCAAAGGGCACTTGTTAATCTCAACCAATAATCCAATATACCGTGTATGGGTACATAACATATTTATGTTGGGTGTTACTTCATGCACCATATCTATATCTACAATTGACCTAAAACATGCTTTTTTTTCATAACTAATCATTATATTTTATTTGTTTATACTTTTTTGTCCAATCAAAAGATAAGTATTTATAGGTCAAATGTATAGAGGTGGTGTATGAGAAATTAGAGGTGGTGCATGAAGAAATAGCCATTTATGTTATGGCAAATTCTTTATACATCATATTTAATTTAACTTCTCATACACCATATCCTATAATTTTGACATATAATTTAACTAAATTGTTGTTTATGATTGGATATATATTCCTCTTTTTTATTAAATAAAGAATATATTAGTCATGATTATAAATAAAGGTGGTGTATGAAGTAGAACCCGTTTGTTATACATAACAATTTTAACTAAAATGATTATTTTAATCATTTTTCTATCATGTTTGTTTTGTACCTCCACAAGTAATGGTGAATTTATCAATTTAAATAAAATTGTACTGTATGACAAAAATATGTTGTTTACAAATCATTTTCCATCTTATATCATTGGGTAGGCATCACATAATAATGTTAGAATATTGTTACATGCACAGTTCCTTCCACTTAATTTTACTAACCATCCAGTATCCTCTTTGACATGTTTTTTTTAATAATGATACCAACACAATGATTAAACTTAATCTTTCCGATCAGCTCTCATATTAGAGGTTGGGGTAGGGGTGTATTACATATAGAATTGGTCTAATGTTACCAATTTGTTTTTGTATATTGAATTTTTTTTTAAAAAAATGACAAATAAACAAAAATATTAACTTAATGATAAAAAAAAATGACTAAAATAAAATTCAAAATATATTATTTTGAACCAAGAACTTAAATCCTTTGAATCATCAATTATTATTATTATTATAAGGTTTTTTAAAAATTTACTACATATGCTATTCAAGATATTCAAATCATTAGTTCAGTTTATTTATTACAAATTTATCTTCTTATTAATGATTAAAAAGTTTTGAATTAGTTATTCAAAAAACCGTTGTGGTTACTAAAAATGATAATAATAAAAATCATCAAATATAGATTACGTTTTTATATATCATATTTAAGACCAAAATATGCATAAAAAATATAATCCATCAATTAATTTAATTTTTAAGTTTGGTTTTTAAGAATTAAGAATGTAAGGTTTTTAATTGATCCTAATTTTACATATGTATATGTAGGCTAAAGATTCTTTTAACACAATTTATTAATTAGCACTATGAGCATCAGTCGAAATAAGCTTTTATACATACAATTTTTATATATACAACCTTTAAACAAATAGATATACACTTTTAATCATGATTGTCAAGATCGAGATCTTACCTAGAATCGTTTTTGTCATTGCAAGATCGGGATCGTAGGATCGGATCAGGATCGTAAGATCCTACCGAAATTAAATATTATATATCACAGTATTGTATCATAAACAAAATAGAGTCATTTCCTACCAATTCTTTCAGGGCACGTACATAGTGCCCCTTTGATGAAACAAGAATCACAGTCATGAGCAGAATTATATTGGCACCTTGGATTTATAAAATATGCGGCTGATTGGAGGGGCCTAACGATCCTATGATCTTACGATCTTACTAACAATCCTACGAAAACAAACCGTATGTAGGATCAGATCGTCGTACGATCTTACTAACGATCCTGTGATCTTGCTTACGATCCTACCCAAAATCGATCCTACTCAAAATCGATCCTACTAGCGATCCTGATCGAAATCCACTCGTAGGATCGTACGATCCTACGATTTAAATTGCTATTTTGATTACCTTGCTTTTAATATGTTCATTGTATTTTAGGCTTTAGTATATACATGATTCATTATATTCACTATGTTCTCTTGCTTTAATATATGAGTTTCAATAGGTTTATTGCATTTTTAATACACATAGGATTCATTAGATTGATTACATTCAAATTATGAAAATTAATTATTTGTAAGATGTAAAGAGTTTAAATGATGTTGATATGTCAAATGTTTATTGGTGCTTATAGTGATTACTTATTAAATGGTGCTTAAATGATACTCATTCTGTATATATACATGTATTTGTGTATTACAAAACTGAATCAAATCTATTGTAACTTGAAATTTTGTTATTTTATCTAAAAGTTGTTTTATACGTTTTGAAATATTAAATTTAAGAAGATAAATGTTTGAAGCTTGAAATCATATCTAAAATTTAATAAGTGGTCTTAAACTCTGAACTCTAAAATCTAAAATTACGTCTGAAACATAAGAGGTGACCTTATAGTTTGAAATTTGAAAATTTAACACTATTAATTATATTTTATGCTTTATATTATGTATATATCATATTTCTTTAATTTATATAACTAACATATTAAAATATTTAATATTTTAATTAATTAAACTGAATAAGTATTTTTAATCAATTAAATTAAATAATTATTTCTATTTATTTAATTAAGATATTGATTTAGTTTAGAAATAAAAAATTCAGATCTTAACTTCATATTTTAGATTTATGACTGTGAAATTGCCTGAAATGTAACAAACATATTGATTTAATTTTAGCCCTCATAGTTTTTAGGCCTAATTTCAAATGATTTAAAATCTTAAGTCTGAAATGTAACAAACAATTAAAAAATCATTTGAGATTTGAAATTCACTTAAGATCTGAATTTTAAGATTAAGACAAATTAAGATCTAAAATTGTCAAAATAAACAAGTCCTTAAATGAATAGAATATAACGTAACGTTTCTTATTAGACATGAAATAATAATAATATGTAATAATCATAAGGAATATCAAATCACTTTGGAAAATTAATACATTTCTTTTTAATAGAACAAGAGAAAGTTTTGTGACTTTGTCCAAAGGATTATTCCTTCCTTTGGAGCCGTTTGTTCTTTGTTTGTTTACCATCTCTAAATTGTTTATATGTTTGACATGGTCAATTGGTAATGCGTGCTAAAAATGAATTTTTAATCTGTTTATTTATTCCTGAATTATTTTAAATTCCATTTAGAACATATTATATCGATATTTAATATTTTGATTATAGTAATCTATAACGACTATAGAATATTTTTTATAGAACAAGACCAAACTACAAGAATTCATCTCTGATGTCATCTATTATATCTTTAGAGTTTACAAATCATTAGTTAAAAATAATTAATCTTTTGAATAATTAAGTTTTTTAGAATCTAATTTGCACACTCATTTTAAGTAAGTTTTATAACAAACAATTTATAAGCAACAATTCTAATTGAAAACTGTTTTATTTGATATATTTATATAAAGTTATACGAACTTGTAATGTCAATTGAATTTACATTTACGGCCAAAACAATAAAATAATGATTCTTCAAGGCGAACTTTACAATCCGTCTCAACGGCTTCTCGATTTGGAGCTAGAAGACGAAGTTGAAGGCGACGTCCTACTGGCATTGCCCGGACCTCCGGTGCCATGAAACAAATCCGATATGTAATTCTCTAAATCTTCTGGTGCATATCTCACTGCTGAATCTACTCCTCTGAAAACCCCCCGGTATCTATCGTATAACTTCCGGTAAGCCGGCAATATCTTTTCCTTAGCGGAAGTTGTGATTTCGTTTCTGATTTTAGGATCGGAGATTATCCAGTTTGATTGTTTCCGGTATGCCTCGTCAAATTCATGATTGAACCTTCTGAAACAATCGTTAGCCACTTCAATCGATAAATTATTTGGATTATCCGGCATTGATGAAAGTACTTTACTCCACGACATTCGTTCATAATTTCCGGCGTATTGTTTTACTTTCTGCTCGTGCTTTTCAAGCCAGTCATCGCCGATTAGGAGCTTTAGATTCGAGTTATTAACCTTAGAAACGACGTAGTTTAAGTTATTGACTAGAAACAGGTACGACTGAGCGACGTCCTTGTAGAGCTCGGCACTGGCGTCGATTTTGCAGAGCAAAACGAGCACGAGCCATGCGAAGCGAGCGGAGATCGAATCGTCGGAGGTCGCGCTTGAGAAGTACGATTCCGGCAATGGCGACTGGATCTGAAGCGGCCAATCTGCCAAAATGTCAGATAGCGCGTGGCTGTAATCGCTTAAGAAAACTAAGTAGTTCATGACGTAACGCGTTAGAGGATGAACACCTCCACCCACAACCGGATTTTTTGATGTTTGCTTCTGGATGGCCGACTCGAAATCCGTTAACATAGCTCTGATGGCGTCGCCGAGTTTTACCAGTGATGTCACTGCCTGTGTGCGAACGATGGCCATTGATTCAAACGAGAAGATCATTTCGATATCCGGCCAATGTTCCGAGATCGCGTTGTACATATCCAGTGTTCGGAACATTCTATCCATAGACTTCTTTGATTTCGCAACAAGTTCAGGGAATTCAAAGAGTGTGATAGCTTGTTCCTTGCAGATATCGGAAAAGCACGATTCTCTGATCTTCTCCGATGATGAAAACACGTAATCGCAGAGAATTCGTTCACCATAGAACAGCGATTTCACCGCAACTTTTTCAGCATATAACCATGTTTTGATTATTGGTTCAGTTGCTTCCCAATCCATTTTGTTAATTTGATTGAAACTATATTTATTGACGCCTAGATTGTACAGCGTTTCGTCGACTATCGATTTCCTGATAATTTTGTAAATCTTCACACACTCTTTTCCATAGCCAGAAGAGATCATGCAATCAACGATCGATTTAAGATCAGCCATAACCATTTCTGAAACCGATACTCTTTCTCCATCAGAAACTGTGTTTCCAGACGACGAAATCCGATCATCTTCCTCGGAAGTATTATCGTCATCAGAAACACTTGATCTAGCTCTTGACGATCGGTTAGAAACAGATTCCGAATCAAGAACATCTCTATTCGCTGAGAGCATCTGATAAAATTCTTTCTCCAACCTCTTCATTGCAACCTGCATCAACTTCTGAGCATGAATGATCTTCTCAGAGCTTGGACTCTCCGACACGAAGAAATGCATCGCAGATTGCAAATTCTTAACCGACTTCAAAAACTGTCGGGCTTGGGTTCTGTCTCCGGTGAATAGATAGTCCAACTTTGTATAAAAAGGAGAATCAAGGTCCCACCTTCTAATGATTTGTTCAGCATAAAATAAATCTTCTTCCATGATAGAAGCCGAAAAGGATCGATCATGGGACGGAGTGTGCATAGGAGAGGAAGGTGTTCGAGCCGGAGATTGAGAAGCTGATGAAGTTTTGGGCGATGTAAAAGGCAATCCTCTCATGGTTTTCAGGTATGTTTTTGAAACTATTGAAGTTTTGTTTTGAGGAAGATGATTGATTTTGAAATGAAACTGAGCTAAAGATTAAAAAGCAAAGAGAGAATAATAGTAAGGAAGCTTAGATTGGAGCGTAGTGAAATCTGAGGAGGGTATTTATAGAAGTAAAAAAAAAAAAAAAAAAAAGATTGGCCAAAAATATTGGGGGGGTCGTTGAACGGGTCAAAGGTTTGACTTGCCAACTCGGTTGGGTAATACGCGGGAGTGCAAAATGTCATATGAGTTTAAATTAAATTAAACTATACATGCCATGTGGTTGTAATTTTTGTCGATAAATCTTTGACTTAATTGACATAAAAAATAGGATATATGAATAATATACAAATTCATGTGGTTATTAACATCTTAATGAATAGGTGAACATTTATTAATTGCATGTGGTTTTAAGAAATGGTCATAAAGGTTTCATGGACTTATTACTTGTACCTGACTTTTCAATCTTTACTATATGAAATGTATATAATTTGATGTATACATTAAAAAAGTACAAGGTCGAAATATAGGGTTTTTAAAAATCAACTTAATTTTAAAACATATTATCTTAATTTTGTTTTTAAAAATTAATTAGCTGTAAAATAAAATTTTATTAATTTACGAAACGTTATAGTTGATGTTTTGATGAAAACAAAAAATGTGCAACAAATTATATTAGTGGTTGCAATTGAAACAAAGCAAGTCAATAAGGCCAACCTTGGTCAGAGTTGACCAACTTTTGTGCATAAAACCATATAACTGAAAAGTCAGAATATGAGAGAAAACATACAAGATCAACAAATTGAAATTTCGTCGAAATCCAAGGGGGAAAAAAAAAGACGCTCTACCTCCTTTTTGAAATCATAAAGAAATGACCATATGTTTTAAGGATACAAATGATACAAACAGACGTTTTTGTTCATTTTATTTTCATGATAATCAATAATAAAAGGAAAAATGACATCAAATAGCTGTGTACTTTTGAGTTTGTACACGTTAATGTAGTGTATTTTTTGTGCACATTAATGTAATGTACTTGTAAAAGTGTTTCATTTAGACAATTGGGTGACCTGATGACCGGTAACATCAGGTCACTTAACCATCTAATTGAAACACTTTTCAAAAGTTTCACTACCAAATATACACAAAAGAATAAGCACACTACATAATTGTGTACAAAAAGAAAGTTTGACTAATCACGGTAACATGTTGTACCGGTCATCAGGTCACACAACTATCTAATTGAAACGCCTTTTAAAAATGTTTCACTACCAAATGTACACAAAAGAATAAGCACACTACATAAATGTGTACAAAAAGAAAGTTTGACTAATCACGGTAACCTGTTGTACCGGTCATCAGGTCACACAACTACCTAATTGAAACACTTTTAAAAGTTTGACTACCAAATGTGCACAGATAAAAGTACACTACATAAATGTAAACAAATTTAAAAGTATATAGCTATTTGGTGTCATTATCTCATAATAAAAATACAATTATAGAAATAATAATTGAATTAATTAAAATTTTTATATAATAATTTAAGAGGTTATAAACATTTGACTTGAGTAAATCATGAATGCATTAAAAAATTATTACATAAATTAATGTATTTTTTATGTATACATGCATGTTGAAATAAATAAACCTCTCTGAAAGCAAAAACATCGAATTATAGGTTATCAAACTATCATAAAATGCTTAACCTCATTCGAACAAAGAAAACCGTGACGGGTGTAAAAAATGAACGAGCTAACAAGATCGTAATGCAATGCGAAAGAAAAGTATTAGATTGAACAAGAAATTAATTTACATGACATATTCCAGTTAGGCGTTGAATGGAAGGTGTCTAAATATATGCACAAGCAAACAGAAAAAAAGAAACACAAATCAAGTAATAAGATCATTAAAAACATCGAACTTTGTTTTACAATAAGAAATAGCTCTTCTTTTTCCAGCTATAAACCGGGCCAACTGGATTTGCAACTTAATTTGACCACGTTAATTTTTGATGCAGGCTGCTTACAATATTTATGATGTAATTTGTAAAACTAAATATGATTAAGTCAACAAAGTATATTGTTTACAAGTCCAACTCATTAACTTCTCTCCTTCTAGATATAGGTTACGCTTCGTGATTCGTTTCAAAATTTCGCATGACATCTCAAGTTAAAGGTCTACCAGATTTGTTTTTTAATTTTTTTTAATATTTAAGTATATATTAATATTACACACACATAAATTCTAATCAAATCTAACAAAATCTAATAAAATGAGGAAGTGAAACTCGTGTTCTTTTGATTTTATTGTATACATCTTTAGCCTTTCAAAAAATTACAAAATCTCTGAAACGCCATTGAAAGTGTGGACTAATTGTCATTGATCTTATTGGGTTTTTACATTATCATTTTAAGGACGGTCCACATTTGATCCATATATATATATATATATATATGTATATATATATATATATATATATATATATATATATATATATATAGGGTTGGGATCATTGCAGAACCTTAATTTAGTGCAGAACCATAAAACCAATCTAAACCATTAGATTATAATATAACACTAGGGATAAGATGGTAATTATACAATTAACATTGAATTAATAGCAGACTACCAAGTTTGACTGTCCACTTTGACTTTTTTTTTACTCTTTTAATATATAATGGACATGCAGTGTTGCATCAACGTTAAATATACGATATCAAAGTGTTCATTCGACATCGAATGGTCGTGTGGGTAAAAAAAATTTACGAAAAATAAACACGTAAATTTTTTTTCAAAAAAATATATTTATGACCGTTCTCGTTAAATCCACCAACTTTGACTACTAATTTTGACTATTATTTATCTCTGTTAATAATGAACGTATATGCAGTGTTGCATCGACGTTAAATATACGGTATCAAAGTGTTCATTCGATATCGAATGACCTCATGATCTCACCATGATATATTGCATCGTGGTCTGGGTAAATTTTTTTTTACGAAAAATAAAAAAATATATATCATAACTGTTCTCGTTAAATCCACCAACTTTGACTACTAATTGTGACTATTATTTTGGCTCTGTTAGTAATGAACGTATATGCAATGTTGCATTGACGTTAAATATACGATATCAAAGTGTTCATTCGATATCGAATGATCTCACCATGATATATTGCATCGTGGTCTGGATAAAATTTTTTTTTACGAAAAATAAAAAATATATATCATAACCGTTCTCGTTAAATCCACCAACTTTGACTACTAATTGTGACTATTATTTTAGCTCTGTTAATAATGAGCGTATATGCAGTGTTGCATTGACGTTAAATATACGATATCAAAGTGTTCATTCGATATCGAATGATCTCATTATCTCACCATGATATATTGCATCGTGGTCTGGGTAATTTTTTTTTTACGAAAAATAAACACGTAAAATTTTTTCGAAAAAAATATATCATGACCGGTCTCGTTTTAAAGAGTATAAAATTCTCGTTTTTATGGTATAATTTTTTTGATTTAAAAATTAATAATATTAATGTTATTTTAATTTAAAGAAAAAAGATATTTATTTTGCTAATGTCAATCTTTTTGCTATTTCCAATCTTTTCCTTTTTTACCCCTCCAAGAATTAAAATATCACTATTACCAATCTTTTTTCACTAATTCCAAACTTAACTCTTTTAATCAAGACCATTAGATTATTCTAATCTATGGACGATATTGGTTCTACAGTTCTACACTAAATTTAGGTTCTGCAATGATCCCATCTATATATATATATATATATATATATATATATATATATATATATATATATATATATATATATATATATATATATATATATATATATATATATATATATATATATATATATATATATATATATATAGGGGTGGGTTCAATGGAAAACCAATATGCACATGAAAACTATGAAAACCTACGCATACCGTCCAATTTGGTGCATTTCATGAAAAACGTGGTGACATGAGGTGATGCATCACGCGGGATTTTGATGCATCACGCGGGAAATTTGATGCATCACGCGGGATTTTGATGCATCACGCGGGAAATTTGATGCATCACGCGGGATTTTAATGCATCACGCGGGAAATTTGATGCATCACGTGGGATTTTGATGCATCACGCAGGGAATTTGATGTATTTATGGTGGTGCAATGCGGTTTTCACAAGTTTTCAGGTGCATGGTGGTTTTTCATTGAACCCACATCTATATATATGTGTGTGTGTGTGTGTGTGATTTTGCATTCTATAAGGTGTTGTTCTTATACATAAGTGATAAGTGACTGGTTACTGATTGCAAATAATGATTGATAAGTGATGACGCTGATTACTGAATACTGAATCAATAAGCGTATTTCTTTTATATGCCGATTGAAAATTTTTATAATATTAATCTATATATGCAAATTAATCTACAACAAAAGATATTCATACAAATCATAAACTAAACAACTATCAATTTGTATATATGATATGGTAAAAACAAATCAAATGATTTCAAAACCAGGAACAAAATAGACTGAGAATCTGTGATTGCAAAATCAAACAAAATAAGAAACAATGTCAAACCTTTGAACCCTTTGCTCTCGACATGTATCTGTGCAAGGATGGGGAAGGAGGTGTTCAACGACGATTTGGCATGGAGGATTACCACCACCACCAGCCAATGAACCTCTCTGCCTCCTATTCAACCACACCAGCTTCACCTCCGCAACTGAAAACCCTTCACCACCACCACTACCATCGTCTCCTTCACAGTTTATCGCAGAAACCAAAACCCCTTTCTCAGAAGACGAAGAAGAAGTACGAAACCAAGCCAAACGAGACCCACTTCGGTTCTCCTTAAACACAACCCACTACGTCTGGATAAGGGAAGGAGGTGGTTGGCAGCGATTGTGCAAGGAGTGAGAAATAGTGTGTTTGTGTGTGTGTGTGTGTGTGTGTGTTTGTGCAAGGATGGCAAGAGAGAGAGCTTGAAGAATGAAGATGGTGGTCGGCCGTCGGGGGTGGGAGGACGGCGGCTGCTGTCAGAGATAAGAGGGAGAGGGAGAGCTGGAGAAGAGGGAGAGGGATAGGGATAGGGAGCTGCAGAAGGTAACTTTTGACCAAGAACTCTAGGGTTTCTTCCCACTGATTTTCAAAAAGTGAAATTTTTTGACTACCGAATAAGTAGCTGATAAGGGAACAATCGTACTTATTACTTATTCTAAAATAACACACTTATTGATAAATATCACTTATCGAATAAGTGATATGGGGTACAAGCACTTATTAGAAGTAAAAGAACACACCCTAAGTCTATTAAATTATTATCCGACTTAATGGAATAATTATGTGACTGTATGTATGTATGTGTGTATTCATTCACTCATTTACATTGTTATTTGCTAGACTCAGATTACACAAACTCATATGGAATATGTATAGCTATATAATATTAATATATATAAATCATTTGGACTCATACTTTAAGATATATAGTGAAAACAGTGGTTTATATATCTCTGTGTGTGTAAAGAGTCGATATTAATTGAAGTAAAAATGACGATTATGATGTTAATCAAAATATTTGTATTGTTTATTCTAACGTATTATTTAAAATCAACAATTTCGAAAAAAATTGGTTCAATAACAACAATGACAGACCCCGGTTCCGTAGAGATGAGATAAGACGAGGTAGAGGTCGCAATCTTGTCTCAATTGAGAGTGTTGTGAATGCGTCATAAATAAATCATCCGGCATACGACAACCATTGTTTTGACATGCAATATGGACTCTATAGTAATACATAGCTTATGGCATGCATCACATAAGTTAGTAACACATAAAAAATAACCTTAAAAACTTCATATATATTTCATTGGTTAGCATTCGAAAAATATTGAATCATCAGTTACTATTCAAAAATCTATAACAACTGATTCATATTAATCATCACAATTTTATTTTTAATTCATTCAACATTTTTAAAGTCATTAAAAACAAATAAAGGTTGTAGCGTACAATTATTACGAGGATAAAAAGTAAGTTAACGCGATTAAAGTTTTCAAACATTTAATAGCTACTTTAGGTAGATTCTTGTAAAAAGAGATTTTTTTATGGAAATGATGAAAGTTTCGGTTCTTTTATTCGGATGAAACATTTTATTTTTAAAAAAAGCTTTTTAACAGTTAAAGCCTTTAAAAACTCCTTATTAATTGTTTTTATTTTTATCGTGGTTCACAATATAAACAAGATAAAGTGTAAAGTGGTAACCAAAACAAGAGTGTCGTTAAAAAGGTGATCAGTTGGTTTACTATATAAATTAATTTGAGTTTAACTTTTATTCTAATTAATGATGTGGATTTCAATGAATATTTTGAATTATATTAAATAATTTGATTTCTTTTTATAAAAGTAAAAGAATTGTTACTAATAAAGACGGAATAAATTGATAAATGAATGAATATATATATATATATATATATATATATATATATATATATATATATATATATATATATATATATATATATATATATATATATATATATATATATATATATATATATATATATATATATATATGATTTAGGTTCAAATGAGTACCACCTCTAATGCAGCGCACCAGAAGGTACCACCCTTAAAAGTAATTTTTTTGAAATTTATTTTCATGAACATGTTCTAATTAACATTACACAGATCATATGTGAATTTCACGCAAATCCGAACACTCTAAGTACATGAAAACACACATCACATAAATGCATGTTCACATGTCTTCAAAATTATGTAAGTGCGTGTTCACATCATTTTTTAGGAGCTAGGAGATGTGAATGTATGTGAAATTTACATACGATCTTCATAATTTAAAACATGTTTATGAAAAAAAAAATTTTAAAAAGTTTTTTTAAAGGTGGCACCTTCTGGTGCGCTGCATTTGGGTGGTACTCTCTCGAACCATATTCATATATATATATATATATATATATATATATATATATATATATATATATATATATATATATATATATATGTATATATATCTATATATATATATGTGTATATATATCTATATATATATATGTGTATATATATCTATATATATATATGTATATATATATATATATGTATATATGTATATATATATATATATGTATATATGTATATCTATATATATATATGTATATATATATATATATATATATATATATATATATATATATATATATATATATATATATATATATATATATATATATATATATATATATATATATATATATATATAGATTGAGGTTCAATTGAGAACTTTTATGCATCGGGGCACCTTGAGGCACTTTTGTGCATCGGATAATCCACCAAGGGTGCACAAAGGGCATTTAGGGAAAACTAAAGACATGATAATTAATTTATTTCTAAAAATCATTAAATGATAATTAGGAGTTAGATTTTGAATTAAAATCTCATATTAACTACATTCCTCATTTTCATCCTCATTTCTCTCTCTCTCTCTCTCTCTCTATAATCGTGTTCTTCATGATTTTTCTTAGATTATGATGATTTGAAGACGAAGATTAACGATAAACAACGATGATGATGAACATGAACAAGAGAGGTAACCGATGATAATTATGAAGAACATGATGCATAGATGGATGATGAACGATGAATAATGATAATGCATAGATGGATGATGAACAATGACAATGCATAGATGGATGATGAACGATGAACAACGGAAAATGATGATGCATAAATGGATGATGAACAATGACGATGCATAGATGAATGATGAACAAGTTGAACATGATGCATAACTGAATGAAGAATATGAACGACAAACACAATGCATAAAAGAATGATGAACAAGTTGAACACGATGCATAAATGAATTTGTGTATTTTTTGTTAAATGCGTTTTTTTAACGCAATGCATAGATAAACACGATTAACGATGAAATGCATCGATCTCCATCATCTTTTTTGAATTTGTGTAATTTTTTTAAATTTGGAAATGTATCAATTGAATTTATTTAGCATTTATTATTTGATTATTTGTTGAAATATTAAATTTAATGAGGTATGCACATTCCCCAAAATGCCCTTCTTTCTTTGTTTCTATAATGCACAAGATGCATAAAATTGTCCAACTATTTACCCTTTTGCCATTAATCTAATCCATACAAGTTTTTGATCTAATGGATGATATAGGTACTTTTGTACCTCGATGCATAAAAGTGCTCAATTGAACCTCCCTATATATATATATATATATATATATATATATATATATATATATATATATATATATATATATATATATATATATATATATATATATATATATATATATATATATATATATATATATATATATATGTATATATATGTGTATATGTATATATATATATATATATATGTATATATATATATATAATATATGTGTATATATGTGTATATATACATATATATATATATATACATATATATATATATATACATACATAGATTAGGGTTCAAATGAGTACCACTAGTTTTGCGGAGTACCGGAGGTACCTCGCTTAAAATTATTTTTTTTGAAATTTTTTTCATAATCATGTTTAAATTAATAATATAAGACTACTTGCAAAAAAGCACACATAAACACACACTATAACTATGTGAAACGTGCAAGTTCACATGAACTGCACTGTTGTGAACGTATGTTCACAGCTAAGCATGTTCACATGAATTTTTCCACGTTCACATGACTTTTAAGAGGCTACGAAGTGTGAATGCGTGTAATTCTTTTACAAATATGCTTATATTATTTGTATCTAAATGAATATGAAAAAAAATTTTTAAAAAAAAATTTTTTTTCGAAGCATGTTCACATCTTAAACCCGTGTGTTCACAGGTACTCACGGTACTCTGCATTTTTTAGGTACTCACACGAACCATATTCTACATATATATATATATATATATATATATATATATATATATATATATATATATATATATATATATATATATATAAAGCTAATGGCTCAGTCAAATAGATAAAGTCAACAATTGATGTTAGCCCAAAGCGCTCATACTTTAATGTAAGTGTATGTGCATTGCCCGTCACGTAAGTTCGTCATAATAGATAAACGAATGGTCGTATATACAATTTAACCATTATCTTAATTTTAGTCATACAAAATGATTTTCGTCTAACGGTTTCATATGGTTTCTAAAATTTTAATGAGATTGTCAATTCTCTCTCTTTCTGATTGTCAATTCTCTCTCTTTCTTCTATCGAATTTCAAATCTTTGGACCTTCCAATTTAATTATTGTGGACAAAATTAGAGTTTTGTCATCTTATTTTTTTTTTTTTTTTTTTTATGGATTAGATGTGAATTTAGTTTAACAACTCATCAAGTTAATAAAATAACATTGATATATAACCATGTTATATTGTTAATAGGATAATACATGTATTTAGAGGGTGTTTGGTTTTGCGTTATGAACCAGATTATCAGCTTATTACGTTACAATAACGCAAATAATTAGTTTAAAGTGTTTGGATTGCATACGTTAATAAGTGATTATTTGCGTTTAGCGTTAATCTTACCACACTTTTTCATAAGTTAAAAGTTGTAGCTTATTTGCTTCATAAGTGATTATTTGGTCATTTTACAAGTAAAAACGCAAATCCAAACACTTTAAAAACTAATTATTTGATAATTATGACACCAAACAGCAGAAGCTAAACCAAACACTACATTTTCTGCAGCACTTTTTGTTACAGCTATTATCTGATTATTAGTTTCCAAAACGCTACAGCACTTTTTCAAACGCAAATCCAAACACCCTCTTAGTTGATTTAAAAAATAATTATAACAAACTAGTGTTCATTAGAATTTACTTAATTAATTATTAAAATATACAGATTAGATTTGAATTCGAAAATTTATGCAAAAAAACGTTTATCTAATTAATTCTTAATTTACTTAATTAATTATTAAGAATTTACTTAATTAATTATTTATCTAATTTGATAAGGGATTTTTTAACGTAAAAAAAACCTTGAAATTGTCTAATTTTCTTGTCTAGTTCCTTAACCTTTTTTTTTGTATTATAAATCTTACGACCAATTAACACTTATTAAAACTTTAGTTTTGTAGAAACTTTTATGATTCTTAATTAGTTGTAAGCGAGTAAAAACTCTTTATGACATATGTGTTAACTAAAATAACCGATAAAAAGTCTTGACTCACATCTATTTAATATTAAACATAACATCTTCATCTTTCAAATCCAATGAAATGTTTAACACAGTTGTTACATATAGTTAATTTAATTTATTAATATTAAATAATTATTTAAAGTATCAATAATTTTTTTAATGATATATCGTGTATAAAGTTATTATATGGTTGTGTATCGTATAAATCTAATGGATTTAATAATTAGTCTTGAACGTTAAATCCACACACACACACAAACAATTTAATATACTTTTTTGGGCGGCAATAATATATAAAGAAAAACTAATAATAAAATTGATGTTGAGATAAATAAATTAAAATAAATAATTGGCTACAATCTCATGGCTTTTCTTGCTTCTCTCTTTTCATCTGCAAGAAATCGTAAGCAGTCAACTTATAATTACAAAGCTTTTCAAATGTCACGCGTCTAATTAAAAACGATACATGCTCATCAAAAACTTATCTTTCCCGACCAAAACTTAATCCTATTCCTTAATATCTTATTAGATATAATAGAATATTACGTTTACTGTAGATGATATAGCTTAATTCAGGGCCGTCTCATTGATTTCGGAGGCATTCTGCTTGTGATTAAAATATAGAGTGATTACAATATAGTCCTAAAATATTTTAAATAGTAAATTGGTTATTTTGATACTCAATTTTAATAGCTAAACTGGAGGTCGTGAATAACAAAAAAACTTATTAGTGCGAAATTAAAATAAATAATACGAATCAAATTGAATTTGACATGAATTCCATTTTAATGCATCGATGCACAACGTATACATGCCAATTACAGAAAAAATTTATTGGTCTAAATTTAGATCTTTGTTATAACCGTGAGGTCCTACGAAATTGGGAGACCATGTGCGGTCGAGCCTCCCGCATACCCTAAAAAACGTCCCTAGTTCAAATATATGAATGAACTAAGTGTTTGCGTTTTCGTCCTTTAATGTTTTTTTTTCCCAGAAAAATCCTTAAGTTAAATTTTTTTTTTTTTTAGTTTTGTGAAATTTGATTGTTAGAGCCCGGTTATAATTAGTAAACTGGGTTTTTAAAAACTGAAAAACCGGTATCTAACATCTAAATTTCACTAAACAAAAAGAAAAAAAATTAATTTATGGACTTTTATGGAAAAAAATAACATGAAGAGACGAAAACAAAAAAAAAAAGTGAAAACATATTGGTTTTTTTAACAATAAACCCATTAAAAAACACAAAATTGTTTGATGACCTCATGAATTGACAACCTGAAAAAAAAAATAATGACGCTGGTGCAATGGTTGACGCTTTAACAGGATTATATGAGTTTGTATGTAGGGATAACTAAACTAAAAAAATTTAATTTGTACCACGTAAGTTTTTGACAGATACAACAATTTCATATATAATGATTATTGTTTCATTACTAACTTTTAATTTTACGTAACCTTTAACTAGTAATTATTAAAACTTAAAGAAATTAAGAATGAAATTATTAATTAAAAACATAAGTTTAAATTTACCTAACCTATAAAACATTGTGGCTTGAAAGATTGAGTTTTAATATTTTATTTATATATTTATTGTATAAGTACAAATGTATAATATACTAAACAGAGGACCAACTTTCAATGTCTCATTTAACAAAAAGATGATTATATAAGATAAATAGACGTTATTGTATGCATTTTCAGTTTAAAATAAAAATAAAAATACGTATATGTATATATAATATGATATAATTTTATCACACTAATATATAAATACACAAACACATATCAAGTTTTTATCATAAAAAACTTATATTTATAGGTGTTAGGAGATGTTTTCTGAGTGAGGCCAAGCTGAGGGAGGTAGGAAAGGCGGGCATGGTGATTGGTCAACACTTTTTTTTTTTTAACATGAACAAAATTATATCATTAAAAAAAAAAAAAAAAAAAGAAGAAGTATACAATTATGTAAGTTGACCTGGTCCATTTTAAACCACTTGGGGAGTGACTAGCTATCATTTTGTCCATGCATCTATTTTGTTGCAACTTCTAAATCTATTAATACTAATTATTTTATTTATATTAAAGTAAAACAATTTAAATCATATGTTAATTCCTTTTCTCTTCATTTTTCCAATAAATAACTCATCTTTCTCTCCATTCAATTTCCAATTAATATTAAACAAGACTTTTCTTTCATATTTTCTTTTTCCATCTTTCATATATTTATATTACATACTTTTCTTCCATATTTTCTTTTGTAAAAAACCATTTTTTATAAAAAAAAATGTTTTTTATAAACCAGTATTTTAATTGTCTTATTTAAATATTAAATGTGTGTGTCTATATATATATATATATATATATATATATATATATATATATATATATATATATATATATATATATATATATATATATATATATATATATATATATAGGGTTGGGTTCCGGTAAGAACCCTTGTTACCGTGAGAACCACTACAAAATACACAAATTTGTACATCAAATGCACAAATTTTAAAATTAAAAGTTTTACTTAAAATCATTATTAGTCTTAAATATTAATAAATATCATAATTTAACACTAAAATTACATTCAAAACTGACATTCATTAAATTATAAACTAAATGCACAAATTTGAACATCAAAGCATAAATTTTTTTAAATGCACAATTCGTACATAAAATGGATAAATTATAGCATGAGATGCGTAAATTTTTACATGAAATGCATAAATATATCGAAAACATTTAATTTTAGTATCAAATGCACAATTTTATACAGTGGATGCACAATTTTTAGAGTGGTTCTCACGTTCTCACGGTAATGAGGGGTTCTCATGTGAACCCAATCCTAATATATATATATATATATATATATATATATATATATATATATATATATATATATATATATATATATAGGGGTGGGTTCAATGGAAAACCACTATGCACCTGAAAATTATGGAAACCTACGAATACCGTCCGATTTGTTGCATTTCATGAAAAACGCGATGACATGATCGTAAATGAGGTGATGCATCACGCGGGATTTTGATGCATCACGCGGGAAATTTGATGCATCACGCGGGATTTTGATGCATCAAGCGGGGAATTTGATGCATTTGTGGTGGTGCAGTGCGGTTTTCACAAGTTTTCAGATGCATTGTGGTTTTCCATTGAACCTCCCTATATATATATATATATATATATATATATATATATATATATATATATATATATATATATATATATATATATATATATATATATATATATATATATATAGATCGAGGTTCTATGGGGCACCACGATGCACTGGGAACCAAATGGGAACCAAAAATGCACAATTGGATAATTAAACATGCAATGAGGGCATAATGGGAATTCTAAAGAAGCATTTATTTAGATAAACATATTTAAAAGATTCTTTAATCATAAAACCGGATGTTTATTAAGGAAGTTGCTGAAAATATGGAGTGTGTTGTTATTATTGATTTGATTTGTATTTGACTTTCCATTCCACAGTTCATGCATACGTTTTCTGCACAACTCTCAACTCCTTCCTCCGATTTTTTATCCTTCTACGATTTCAGCATCGGTTTTTAACATTATCCTGCGATTTTTGATCCTCCTGTTTGATCAGTATCGGATACTATACACCGGATTATTCATCATCGCTTCCTCGTACTTAACATGGCCACATCCGATTATAACGATGAACACGAGACATCCGAGAACAATGAATGTAAGTTTGATTTTTTTGGATCATGCAATCAGACTTCCTGATATTAACGATGAACGTTCAAACTCTGTATATAGATTACAAAACATTCCACGATTAATATATGCAAAACATCCGAAAACATTCCACAAAACGTTACAATAATGCAAACATTCCACGTTCAAACTTTGTAAGTTTAATGCATTCTGATGAAGTTTTTTGATGAAGTTTTCAACAATTTCAGTTTTTCCATCACTTTAATCCGTCTGTATGTTGTATGTAATATGCATTTTCATTATTTTGCATACACACTTATATAGAACCTACACAGGAATGTTATCTCAATACATATATGCACATAATATCTAATCGCAGGACTTGTATATGCAACGTAGTTATATGGAACCTACACTGGAATGTTATCTCAATACGTATATGCACATAATATGTAATCAGATCTTGTATATGCAATGTTCAAGTAATTGATTTTCAGTTATCAGATCCTTGTATGCACAGAACTTGTTCAAATATGCAATGTTCAAGTAATTGATTTTCAGATATCAGATCCTGTACGTATAATACATAATGAATATACGTATAATATAAGTGAATGCAAAATATTATAAATTTATAACCTAACTTACTCTATATGCACATTAAACATTCATTTTACAAGTACGGAAGAATGTTACAAAATATCTTTTTTTATCTAGATTTACATTAACAAAATCCAATATAACCTTCAATGCATGTAAAAATTACATATATTCCTTATATGCATCACATTATAGATTCTACGTAACTCGATCTTTATACAAAACATTCCTTTCATAACTACGTCCCTATAGTACATAATAACTATAACCATCTACACTTAAATTAAAATACCCACTTACTCAAACTTGACTGTACACATAACATAAGCCACTTAACACGCCATATATACACCACAAAGCACCGTATGTTAATTTGAACATTTACATGCATACTGTATGCCAACACACCTACGGCTACTGCACATGTACAGGCATACATAAACATCCATAAACGCACAATAATTCACGGTTCATTCAACAAAGTAATACAACGCACACCTGGCTTAGATGCTGTGTCGCTGACAACGTCGTTCATTGTACTTGTCTCACTAGAATCGTCTTCACCCGATATAGTTAACGGAGTATCCCTAGTGTTTGTGAACAAGGATCGCAGGCCAATCCTACCACTCCTCCTCACCGGACCCTGTGGAGAAAATTTATAAAAATATCAACCACATTCTCAAATTATTAACATCTTATAAAAATTAAACCTAGACAGTCAACATCTCACTGCTTATTATATCAGCACAGAGTATGCATGTTTCAATTTAACATAAAGACTTACAAATATATGCAAACGTGAGGTACATTCACACAATGTGCACAATTTTCAGTTTCATGTATATGTTATATGCACATTAAAGGAACAACAAAAACATCAAATCTTGTCTTCCATAACCACAACCACTAATGTACATGATGAATTCAAGTGACATTATAAATAATGCAATCATACCAAATCAACAAATTATGAATATGTGAACCCCTAAAGTGCACACATGGACACGTTCAACAAACTGAAATCCCAAAAAACCAGAAACCAATTTCTAGTATGCACAGATTTATGTGCATAATAATGCAATTCTGTAGAAACAGAAGCTACTATGCACAACATTCAGATACATGTATATGTTACGTGCACACTAAAGGGTAAACCACAAACGCTAATCATAACCTCAACAACCATAACCACTAACACTGACAATATAAAAACTGAAAAATCTACTAAACTTCTCTTATATGAATATGTGCTTCACTGAACAACCCAAAAACCTTTACCCTCCACAAACAACAAATAATAGTTCAGACCAAAACTGCACTATAGTGTACACAAATCAAGATGCCCAAACTTAGTGTACACAAATCAAGTTGCACAAACATATAACAACCATCTGTATATACATTAGGTACTGTGCAACATTCATACAATGTCAAAACAATAATTGAAACCATACACTATATAACAAATATGCATATATGCTGTACACAAAACAGGATGCCCAATTATGAAAACCAGCCTACGTAATGCATATGTCCGATGAACAATTCTTAGGGATGTGAATTGAAAAAAATCAACATTCCCAGTATTGTGCAACATACCTACACTATTTGAGCCAAACAATTTTAGCTTTTACCTGTGCTAATAGTGTATCCTATACCGCATAAAACTTTTGTTTTTAACTATTCTCATCTTGCATTCAGCAACATTGATACATTCAATCTAACAACGGAATGCACAAGGTTTAGGTTTTAAACATTTTCAGACTGCATTTTATAATGCCCAAATTTGCTATATAGTGTTCATAAAAGATAAAGCCAACTGCACGTAATCCCTCACTGTAAAAAAATCCCTAATGCATTGTTGTGCACCAGACAAACATCCTTCATCCTATATACACATATGCATCAATAAGACAGCATGAACAATACAACCGAACCCATATGAATTTCAGAGCACATTCATACACAAAGCCAAACATCTAGGTCAAGAAAAAAAAAACCCCAAATCCATTATACGAACTTCCATTGTAAAACAAACTCGTTTTTCATCATATACTATGCAACATTCTTTGCCATTTAACAAAATAAGCTTAAAGAAGTTTTTTTGATAAGCTCACGAACCTGTGCAGCCGTCTCTCGACTTTTCTTCGACATCCTTTGGCCCTTCTGCATCGTATTTATGTACTCGATGAAGAACACGCCGTCAATATGGATATGCACGAGGGATTATCGGTCGGAAGATACGAATCGCATGTGAATATGGATATGCACGAAGAATCTTCAACGATATTAGGAGGATCTTGAGCAGGTATGGAATGTGCACGGGAATCGCGGGATGGAGGTTACTGGAATAGCGAACACTTTCAAAATATACATATGGCAATTGTCTGTTATGCCCCTCCGCGTGGGATTTCAAATGCACGCTTTATCCAAAATTCAGTATATTTACCATTGTGCCACTTAAATCAGGAGCATTGAAAATCAAGATCCAAGGGTGTACATTGGTTCCTAAAGTACACAATGCATAGGGGTGCCCCATAGAACCTGACCCTATATATATATATATATATATATATATATATATATATATATATATATATATATATATATATATATATGGTGCAATAAGGGCATTTAAGGAATACCAAATATACAAAAACTAAGTAATTGTTTAAAAATATTTAAAATAATTGGGAGTTAAATTAGGCATTGAAATCATTACGGGTGTGCAAAATAACCGAACCCGAATAACCCACCCGAATCGAATCTTAAACAGGTTATTTGGGTCGGGTTATTCGGTTTTTGGTTTTAATAATCGGGTTAAATGATGCCCGAATAACAATTTCAGTTCGGGTATCGGGTAGTATTCATGTTTATTCGGGTACCCAAATAACCCGAATAACCCGTTTAATTTTTAAATTCCCAATTTTAATTAAAATTGTTTATTTATAATAATGTAAAGATTTAAATACCCAATTTTAATAGTCAAATCATTTAACCCGTGTACCCAAATTACCCAACCCATTTAACTCGTTTAAACTAATTTGTAAAGTATTTCATTTTTATATCAAAACCGATTAACCCGATACCCATTTAACCCGAAACCGATTAACCCATTCCCTTATTTGGTTCGGGTTCGATCAAAGAACCCACACCCTCAAACCCGAATAACCTGATACACATTTAACCCGCCCGAATAACACCCCTAGAAGTCATCACATTAACTATTTTCCTAACATCACTCTCACTTTCTTGCTTTCTCTTTCTCTCTCAACCTCCCCCTCTCTCCCTCTTTCAGCCTCAACACCACCAACCACCGCCAAAGATGCATCGATGATGACGAGGAACACGAACCATGGTGATGATAATAATGCACAATGAAATATACTCCGAGTTGCACAAAGATTTCCATTGAATTACAGTTTATGTCACAGTGATGCATATGAGATGAGGTAAATATGATGGCTGTAAATTGGTTC
The DNA here is from genome assembly GCA_020465985.1 of Centrapalus pauciflorus. Taxonomy (NCBI): domain Eukaryota; kingdom Viridiplantae; phylum Streptophyta; class Magnoliopsida; order Asterales; family Asteraceae; genus Centrapalus; species Centrapalus pauciflorus. The sequence continues at coordinate 451,434 of JAANYP010002386.1, read as the reverse complement.
TTTAGTTTTTCGATGCACAAAAGTTCCGCTGTGATGCATATTAGATGAGGGAAATCTTAGCGAGTTTATGCACAAATAAACTATTGTTCTTTATGCATCAAGAAAAAATATTTTTAATAAAATATCAATGAGGGTGTAAATTAAACAAAAATTAAAAAATTGTTGAAAAAATAATATTTTTATTTGCATCAAACAAATTTAGGTTCTCATTTAAACTACCCCTGCATCGTTGTTGACATCGTCATTGTTGCTGTTGTCCAACACCATTGTGATTTGAAGATTTGAATGAATGAAGGTATTCATGGTCATGAACACCATGGATGAACGATGATGGTGATGATGAACGAATGACGAATGATGAAAACATAATGAATGATGATGTACGTTGAACGATATAGATGATGATGTACGTGAAGATGAACACGGTGATGATGCAGATATGGATCGATGAAGACGAAGATGATGCAGACGCCATTATGGTGATGTTGTTGGTGCATCAATAGTGGCGGTTATGTCGGTGTTGGTGGCCGGTAACCGATTATATTGTTTATGATCTTCAAAATCGACTAGTACATCGATGTATATTATATTATGTTAGTGATCGATTCTATCAGTTGTTTGATGATTTGGAATATTGATGATGCACGTTGTTTATTAATGGTTTCATGGAATTGAAAATTTTGGATTGGTTTTTAATTTTTAAAAAGTAGACATTTAGGCATACTATCCTGTAAATACCATCCACGTTTTGTATCAGACGCATCGTGATGCATAAAAAGTTTCACTAACGTACAATCATGTCATCGTGATGTAAGAGCTATAATTATATAACATTTTCGAGAAGGAGACGAAGAGAACGACCAAGGGTACTCCATCAACATAACACAACAAATAGAATACTTAATAGGACTCTAACCACTTTGTAACCTTCAAGGTGATAAGATCTTGATCCAAGAAATGAGTTTTGTCGAATTGAAAGGAACATATCACATGTGGACTTACTTGAGAGGGAGGGATGACTCGTGCAATAAGTCCCCTCCCAAAGAACTTCGTTTATTAGTGTAAAAATTTTATAAGTGCAACTGATAAATTTTTATGTGTACAACTTATAATATTCATAAAAAAGTTATGTGTGCAACTTTATTTTTAAAAAAAATTGATACCTCAAAAAACAAGTTGATTACTTAAATAACTAAGTAAGTAATTAATTCAATAAATGAACAAAGTAACTTATATTTCGTAATAAATTGAAAAGTCAAAGAACAACTGTGAAATGTAAATTCTTAACTTAATAACTTGTATTTCATAATAAATTATATTTTTATGTATTGTCTATTATTCTATTTTTTATTTAAAGATTATATGTTTAGTTTTAAAATATAAATATCCATGTGTTGAACCGACCAAAATAACCATTTTAATTTTGGGATAATTGCGCAAAAAACCCTCAACTTGTCAGTATTTTGTGATTAAAACCTCAAACCATTTTTCGTTGCATAGAAAACCCCAAACTAACTAAAAATCAGTAAATCAAGGTTTTATCAATGGATAACCGATTGAAATCGGTTATTAATTCTACATGGACCGGTAAATAACCTACGTGGAATAAATTTTAATTGTTGAAACCGGTTGTCAAGTATTACACATCATTTAAACCCCCGCTGATAATTTTTAAACGGGATTACGTCATCAACGAGGGTTTAAATGATGTAAAATGGTTGGCAACCGGTTTCAACAATTAAAATTTAGTTCACGTAGGTTATTTACCGGTCCACGTAGGATTAATAACATGTTTCAACCGGTTACCCACTGATAAAATCTTGATTTACTGATTTTTAGTTAGTTCGGGGTTTTCTATGCAACGAAAAATGGTTAGGGGTTTTAATCACAAAAACTGATAAGTTAGGTGTTTTTTGCGCAATTATCCATTTAATTTTCTAACTTTGAACGCGACGAAAATTTGTGCAACAGATCCCTTCGGTGGCTGAGTCCGCCACTAGAACATATCTTCCTAAAGGAACTTCCTATCCTCCATAGTTGTTTTTGTCTCCCATGTATTTATTCTATTATAAATGCAAAAGGTAACGACATTTTAATTAAAATTGATTACACTTTTCATGTGTGTTATGTAAAACATTTATATACATATATATCTTTTATTCTATGTATTTTTCTATATTTTGTTTGATTCACATACTCCGTTGTACATAATAACGAAATTAGAAATTAGTAACTTTACATAAAATGTAAAGATAAAGATCGTTAAGCCCCCTATAATATATAAGTACTAGTTATTTCAAGTTTTTAGTTCATTTATGTATGATTGATGGAATCTTTGAATTGTTTAAATAAAGTTTAATGAATGATGAATAATTTTATCGTATGTCTTTGATAATATGAATTTGTATATTAAATTATATCAGGTTAATTCTTTGGTTTCATTGATTAAATGCAGATTTTAAGTTTAGAAGACAAAAGATTAAGAAAGAACAAGGGAAAAACCAAAAAAACTGTAAAAAATCAGAAAGATACAAAATAAGTAAATAACACCATACTCACCCGTAAATATTTGTATTACTGTTGTTGTATATCTGGGCCTGTTGGGCTGCGACACCATAGGGAGAGAGGGTAGAAATTGGGTCAGTCGGATCCAATTGTTTTACATTGGTGTGGTTTCTAAAGATATTTAAAAGATTTTGGGCCATGGGCCATTTAGTTGGGTTCACAATCTTTGGATTCCGTTCCATATAACTTAATGTTGGTAGAACACAACGTTATGAACTTCATTTAATTTTAAATTTCGTGATTCAATTAATGGCACTTATTTGTTTTAGTGAGTGCGTCGGTGTTGATAAATAAATGATCATAACTCCATATTTCCTATCTTTATTACGAGCAACAAATACGTGTACACTACACTATTAAATCTTGTGAATGATCTTATGGATACCTAGCAATTATTGATGAGCTGGGTTTATATTTTTTAATGTAAATTCCGTGTTAACTCAGTTTTAACTTATTTATTTATGTAGGTGGATGTTCATGTCCATGGGCGGATACATAGTTTAATTGTGGAGGTACAACTCTGATAATTTTTTTTTATTTTACGTGTTATATATATATAATCAAAAAAATTTCGACCCCTATGATTTTGGAAATTCGATCCCAATATCATTGTTAGTTTTTATAAATTTTAAGTATATACAATTTTTTGTTACAAAATCTAAAAAAGTATATCAAAAGTTAATAGTTTGTTACCTATTTAACAAATAATTTTAAAATACATGTGTATTGAACCTTCATTTATCGGGCTAATTCATTGTTGGACACTTCACATTTGGGCTTGTACAATGATTATGTTGCTAATATTATTGTTATTTGTTTGGTTTTTGTAAGAATGTTTTTAGTTGTTTAGTCTTTTATATATTTAGATTTTTATTTGTTTGAGTTACATTGTTTAATTAATTGTTTTAGTTTATTAAACAATACGAATCAATTTTTTTTTAAAAATTTACTAAAATCTGAATTTCCATTAAATGGAGAAGCTTCTAATAATTCCCCACAAATTCCACAAGTAGGTTATGAATAGTTGAGTGAATGTTGCATTTGCACCATAGAGAAAGAATTACTCAATTTCTTTTATTATGTAATCAAGATAAAATGACCGGAACTTTTTGAGGTGTGACATTTTCTTTATAGAACCACAAACATCATACTATCGCAGCGTGATATATTCCAAATTGTTCATGTCATTTTCCTTGTGTCATGTTTCATAAGAATCATATCTACTAGAGGTGTTTCACGAATCAATTCTTTGTTTTGTTAAATTGATGATTTCCCAACCCAATCTAATAATGGAATTGAATTTCTGGATTGACATCTGTTTGACCAAACCATAAATTCACATTCAAATAACAATATTCTTTTAACTCATATTTTGTTTATTTTAAAATCTTATAATTTAAATAGAACAAATAGATCAAAGAATTTTAAAAAATCTAACAACAGCTAATGAATTAGATGTACAAATGTTGATGCATCCCTATGCACGTATCAGATGTGCAAAGGAGTGTTTCAGAAAACAATAAATCTAATCAAATCAATTATAATTTTATATTAACAAGATATTGCATCCAATAATCACACATTAAATGCTAAATAAATTTATTTAATATTCTTACAAAATTAAACGAAGATAAATTTAAAAAAATTTAATTTATCCAAATTTAAACAAATTCATATGTATATTAATCTTCATCAACAAAAAATTATTCGCATTCTGATGATGCACTTCATCCAACAATATATCAATAGTTCATCAAGGAAAACATCCATATTTAGGTGATGCCAATGATCTTCATTGATATTTTGACGATATATTTGAAACTTCATCTTTAGAAGTTAAAGCTAAACACAATGCAAATAATGCAATCCACCATCCCACGATGCATTACACAATGCAGATGATTCATAGAACACACATGTAACTGACGTGGATGTAGAAATGTAGCGTGCACATGATGGAGGAGAAACGAACTCTGGTGGCGGAGGGTCTTAATAATGCAGAATCGTAGCATACAAACAATGCTCGTTGAAGCATGAGCAAATTTTGGTGGAGGAAGATCTTCGTAATGGCAACCGTGGAGTGGTGGTGGTGGCGCACGACTCTAGATATTTAGGGTTTTTTTAGATAGGGAAAGAGAATGAGCAAAAGAGAGAGATGGCGATGTTGTAAACATGATCTGGTTGTTTTAATTTTAGATTCGTATAACTCTTGTTTTTTTTTTTTAAAAAGTAATTCATAAATCTCTTGGTTTTAACAGGGGATTTAAGTTTAACTAACAAACAATATATTTGATAAAAGAAGTTTAACATTAAGTAAAATTAAAAATAAACATTAAAAATGAAATTGAGACATTAAATTAACAAGAAGTGATGTTAAGATTTGCTAGAGTTGATTTGGAAGTTGTTGCTGAAGCTTAACAGCAACATCAAAAAGCATTAACAGTATTAGTTAAAGCTAAACAGAGTTGGTGAAACTTACCACCAATAACACAAATCTTAACAACAATCGTTGTTGTTGATCAGGGGCGGATCCAGAGATTTATATTATCGGTGTCACTTTTTTAGAGTAAATTTACCATTTAGATTTTCAGAATATTTCTTAAAATGGATCGGGTCAACGAAACGGTTCCCAACACAAAATTAACGAATAACACGATTTTTCCAATTAAAAAAAGTACATGTACAATATCATTAAAACTTAAAAGCAATATGTACCGTAAGTCTTAAACTTTTACGATTGTTGTCTTCGGGTCTTCATCTTTTGAAATATTGTCATGACATTCTAAATAAATAACAACACAAGCAAGACTTTATCCGTTTTTACGCTATACTCCAACCAATTGTCATATTGATCAAACCAGGCCGAACGAAAACTTATTGCCTTACCACTAACCATTTTTTGTGGAAATCATGACTTCGTGGTACAAGTCTACAAAAACTTAAAAAAAAAAAAAAAAAAAAAAAAAAAAAAAAAAAAAAAAAAAAAAAAAAAAAAAAAAAAAAAAAAAAAAAAAAAAAAAACAAACTCAGGCAAATAAGCAATTGTCGATAGAGTCATGAAAGCCAAAAACTGATTTAGGGTTTTCTCTCTAGTATCTAACAAACTAACACTAACAAGTTTGACACTTCAGCCTTGAGTGTTTCTTTTTTGGGTTTTTAAAAAAAAATTTGGGCTAACTAAATTACTTATTGTTTTTATGTGTTTCCTAAAAATTTTTATGATTAAAACTCAGTGTTATTTCAATAAATTTAAGTAATAAAAACAACAAATATAAATAAGATTTTTATATTATAATTGTATAAATTTTTCGTAGGTGTCACCCAAAAAAATTCTTAGGTGTCACTCGGATTTTTGATACGTACGCAACTCAGTATTTTGAAAATTTATAGGTGTCGAGTGACACCCGTACCAAACAACTCGATTTCCAGAATTATATGCCATTGAAAGCAACAAAGATTGCTCTGTTTGTATGCGAGTTGTTAATGCAAGTAATGGGGTGGACTTGGCTATGGGTTGTTGGTCTTGGACTTGCGGCTTGGAGGCTATCAGATTAAAAGATAAAATTAAGGAATTAGAAAACCTTTTAAGAAACGTGGTGCTAAGTGAGGGAGATGATGGATGGAGATGGGAAGGCGATTCATCGGGAATTTATTCGGTCAGATCGCTTAGAGGGATAATCGATAGTTTATCTTGTAATTTTGGGAATAGCAATTGCTTTTGGAATAGATGGTTGCCTCCAAGAGTCAATTGTTTTGTATGGAAACTTTCATTACATCGGTTACCTACTCGGTTGAATTTGGCATCCAGGGGAGTAAATTTTCCGTCTTTGCTATGTCCTTTTTGCAATAATATGGAGGAATCGGAGGATCATCTTTTCATCTCTTGTCCGGTAAGTTATGAACTATGGAGATGGGCGTTGGACTGGGTGGGGGAGACGGGCAGCCATATAGTTTCGCTAGATCAATTATTCGGGAGTTTCTTGCAAAATTTCAAATCAATCTCGAGGCGTAAGTTAATTGAGGTCATTGTTGGGGGTTTATTGTGGTCCATCTGGAAAGCTCGGAATAACTTGGTTTTCAACAGAAAGAAGACTTCGGCGTCGATAATTAAAGATGAAGTACAAGTAAACGTGTTCTCATGGTTGAAGTTTAGAGGGAATTTTAAGTTTTTAATTTGGGAATTATGGTGTAGTTGTCCTTTATTTCTTTTCTAATTTTGTTTGTACTTTGCTAGCATCTTGCTAGTTTTTATATTTATAATATCTTCGTTCGGGTTTTCTAGGTGGGGGTGATGGCCATGCCGAAGCTCTTGTCTAGTTAACCTTTTTGCCGTTAAAAAAAAAACTAAGTCCGCACCTGTTGTTGATGTTAAGATTCAACAGTTGTACATGAACATCAACATCAACTGCAGTTAAGGTTTAGCTACTGTTGCTATTAAGCTTTCTTTTGCTGTTAAGATTTAGGGACGTCATTAGATGACCATTTAATCACAAAGATGTTTGAAGTCTTCCATTAGATGTAAGATTATCTTGTGTGATGCATTATGTATTTTTTCACATTACATTGTGGTTCTTCAAAGTTCCTCTAGTGCGTTGCGGTTCTCCCTAGAACCCTCTCAAATACACACACATACACATAGAGATTTAGGTTCAAGTGAGTACCACTTGAACCACTTATTAAGTAACGCACCAGAAGGTACCACTATTAAATTTATTTTTTTTAAAATTTTTTTTCATGAACATGTTTTAATTAACATTACAAACATGACATATAAATTTCACGTACATTCACACATTCTAAGAGCATAAAATCATGAATCACATAAATGTACGTTCACATACGTACAAATTTATGTAAGTGTATGTTCACCTTATTTTTAATGAGTTAGGAGATGTGAATGTATGTGAAATTTACATATTATATTTTTAAAAGTGGTACCTCATGGTGTGCTGCAAAATGAATCGTACACACACACACACATACATATCTCTATGTATATATGTAAGTATTTATGGGTCTACATATAGGGGCAATGAAGAATCTTTATGCATCGGAGAACCACAAATGTATCGTAAGAAAAATACATAGTGCATCACTCGAGATAATTTTGCATCACACGGGAGATTATGCATCACATAGATGGATTGTATATCAAACGAGTAGCTTATGCATCAAACGGAGGGGTTCTGTATCACACGAGGGAATATTGTACAAAACGATTCCCTCATATGATGCATAATCCCATGAATGATTATACAGGTTCAATAAATTCACGCGCGGATTGTGCATCACATGCATTGTGGTTTCCCAAGGTTTTTCGATAAACACTTGGTTCTCCATTAGACCCTACTATACATACACACACACATATACATATACATATACATATACATAATCATACATACATATACATAAATACATATATATATATATATATATATATATATATATATATATATATATATATATATGGGTGAGTTCAACGAATAATCTTTATGCATAGAAAAAACCTTGGAGAACCATAATGCATCGCTAGAAAATCATAATGCATCACGCATGTATGTATATATATATATATATATATATATATATATATATATATATATATATATATATATATATATATATATATATATATATATATATATATATAGGGTGAGGATAAAATGAGGACCGTGCTTAAAATGAGGACGGTAAGAACCAATGAAATCGCTGGATTTTGTTAATCAACCAATAGGATTCAATGTGACAAATTTGTAATTAATTAGACTTTTATAACCCTTTTAAAACATGTAGTGGGTAATTTGGTAATTTGTGCACCATTATAATTTAGGCAATATATCCTATTAATTAGCTAATTGGTTATATTCACGGTTTTGTGGTTTGAGAGGCGATTCACGGCGGCAAACTGTTGTGTGGGTTTGAGAGACGATTCACGGCGGCAAGAGGGGTTTGCGATTCACGGCGGCGCTGGTGGGTTTGCGGTTCATGGCGGCACTGATGGTTCACGGCGGCTCTGGTGGGTGGCGATTCACGGTGGCATTGCTGGGTTACGGTTCACGCGACACTGGTGGTTTGCGAGTCACGACGGCACGTTGGTGAATCAATGGTTTCAAGCGACGGACGGCGGTGAGAGGGGTTTTGGTAGTTGTGGGTGTGGTTCACGGGGACATATGTAACATCCGGAATCTAGCAGCAGGTACGTGTAATTTATTTATTGGCTTTAAGAGTCGCCTCAATGAGTTGGTAAATTTTGATTGATAAATTGCACGTGAGTCAGTAAAGTAGATTGCTATTACGTGTAATTTTAATCGGTTGAGATAATAACCGGTCTAGTAGTAATTGAGAATTTGGGGTTGTTTTAATGAGTTAATTGACATTCTAAGCCCAAGTCGTTAATTTGAGATTAATCGGGTTAACGGGTGTCTACCCAGTGATTAATGAGTATCGAACCCGTTTTAATTGGGTATCGGACCCAAAACGTATATATAGTACGTATATGGCTTCCTTATCCATTTTCATCAATTCATAAGAGTTCATATGTGTGTGTATTCAGCTAAAAGAGAAGAGAGGGAGCCAAGGGAAGATCAAAAATAGCCAAGCAAAGGAATCGATTCTAACTTCATCTTGGAGCTCAAATTTAAGAAAGAAAAGAGGAATCAAGGTTAGTGATTGCTCTAGAAATAAGTTGAATTGTTGTAATCAGTAGTTAGTTGTATGAGTTGAGCATGGGACTGGTTAATAGCCCCTGCTATGTATGGAGTCGAAGTTGGAAATGAAAACTCCATGGCTGAACCAGAAACAGAGCATAACCTGCTCTGTTCGTCGCCGCATCGCGGCCGTGCTCATCTGGTCGCGCCCGCGATCAGGATGAGGCGGCTAAGGGTGATCGCTGGCGGTGGGATCGCGACCGCGCTCCCCGACCGCGGTCGAGACCGCGATCGTGGCCGTGCTCCGGGCCGCGCTCGTGGGCCTAAGTCCAACAGCTGATGTCGAGTTCGTAAATGTTAATAATATAGTCGTTATGAGTTCCGTAGCTAGTTGTTACAGTATAGTTGTGTTTATTGTTGCCAGGGTTCGTAGCTAGACCTAGGACTTGTAGAGCCTGTCGTTGATAGCGGGACTGTAGTCGTGCTTCAGGTGAGTTACTTACTTGTTGTTTATTATCCGGGTCCGATGTGGATCCTTTTATACGTTGATACTTGTTAGCACAGGGCAGAGCACGTGGATCGCGCGTATTGTTGCTATACGCAGAGTAGAGAGGCCTGTTGGGTCATTCCCAACTCAGTGGACCTGACAACCCACTACTTTGTGGAGTGGGCTATGCAGGCTGTGCCGGGTCGCTCCCGATGAGGCGTCGGGCCGTTGATGCCGGCCGCATGTAGAGTTGTTTACCAGTTGTTACGTTGTGCTAACTATTTTATAAACTGTTTTAAAGTTGATTATAGTAACTCACCAGCTTTCCGCTGACTGTTGTTTTAACCGTGGATCTCAGGTACGAGGACTGAGGCTAGGGATACTACGGGCAGTAGCCGAGACCCGCCACGTGGACAGTAGTTAGTGACTACTTTTGTAAGTAGTCTTGTTATTTTGCGGTTTGGCTTATGAGCCAGTGACTTTTGGATGACTGTAACCTATACTTACGTTGTGGTTGACTGACATTACCGACGGGGGTTGGTTCCCGTCCCGTGTTGCTTTATGCTTGATGATAATGCTGGTAGTAATTAGCTGTTTAACCCTTGATGATGTTGTCTATGATTGGATGACGTGGACTATGAGTCCCATGTGGCATTAGACGTAAAAGTAGGGTGTTACAACATACATGGAGTAGGTGGGTGTGGTTCATGGTAGAAGACGAGTAGAAGGCGGAGGGGGTTTGGTAGTTGTAGAAGATGGTTCACGACGGTTCACGGTGTATAAGAGAGTATACGGTCAGAGAGTTGATTGTGGAGTGGTTCACCGGGAGTTTGGAGTCCAAGGTGTTGGTTCACGGCGAGAGTTTTTTTAGAGTCGGAGGTGGTTCACCGCGGTTCATTGTTGTTCGGTAGTTGTTTATAGGTTCATGTGAACCATGTGGTTCACGAAGACTTTATAGGTTATCAAATTAGGCATTAACACAATGAATAGTTCATATGAGCCATTCATTTTCGTTTACCATTCAATTTCTGATTCACAATTTCGTTTACAAAAAAAGACGATGTGGTTCACAATGATTGTTCACCAACAAAAATTGTGAATCATTTATGGTTAACAACATATTGGATGATGCACATTGTAAATAGTAGGCGTAAATGTAAAGAAACAAATCATCTCGTTTAATTCTATAACAAATAAAAGATTTGAAACGTGGAGATTTGAAGGATTTGAAAAAAATTTCCACATATATGTTGGAGTGGTCGTAATGGTTGAAGATTTGACAAAATTTTCAAATAGTGGTGGATTAGGTTTATGTTGACCAATATTTTGAATAGATTTGTAGAGATTTTTTTTTTCCTTAAATAATAAGCTTATTCAAGTTACCATATATAATAATTAATTAAATGTCCACAATGCCCTTCAAGGAGAGAGAAGAAACTTGCTTATGTGGCGAAATTTCATTGGTTCTTACCGGCCTCATTTTAAGCACGGTCCTCATTTATATATATATATATATATATATATATATATATATATATATATATATATATATATATATATATATATATATATATATATATATATAGAGTCAGGTTCAAAAAAGTACCTCTCGAAATCAAGTGCACCCGAAGGTACCAACCTTAAAAAACTTTTTTTTAATTTTTTTTCTCATAACCATGTTTAAATTAATGTTATACACATGATATATGAATTTCACATACATTCGCACTTTCTGTGTCCTTAAAACTTATGTGAATGCTCAATGCATATTTATGTGAATGGTCATCCATGTGAATGGTCATTTCACACAATGTGAATGGTGTGAATGACCATTCACATGATCTTTTTTTATCATTCATAAGATTTATGATGTTGCTCCTTTTGAAAAAAAGTCTTATAATGTTGTCTTATACATTATTATTCAAAAAATATATATGTGAATGATCATTCACATTAGGGTACGCTGGGTACGCTGGAATCTCATAGGTACGCTGATGAACCTGATTCTATATATATATATATATATATATATATATATATATATATATATATATATATATATATATATATATATATATATATATAAATTTATATATATAGAATATGGTTCGAGAGAGTACCACCCAAATGCAGCGCACCAGAAGGTACCACCTTTAAAAAAACTTTTTTAAATTTTTTTTTTTATAAACATGTTTTAATTAACATTATGAAGATCGTATATAAATTTCACATAAATTCACATCTTTTAGCTCCTAAAAAATGATGTGAACACACACTTACATAATTTTGAAGACATGTGAACATGCATTTATGTGATGTGTGTTTTCATGCACTTAGAGTGTTCGGATTTGCGTGAAATTCACATATGATCTGTGTAATGTTAATTAGAACATGTTCATGAAAAAAAATTTCAAAAAAATTACTTTTAAGGGTGGTACCTTCTGATGCGCTGCATTAGAGGTGGTACTCACTTGAACCTAAATCTATATATATATATATATATATATATATATATATATATATATATATATATATATATATATATATATATATATATATATATATATATATATATATATATATATCTCCAAGAGGGGACCATAAAACAAGTTAGTTGAAAAGTAGATGTTTGTACAATGGAACTATCTACCTTTATTTTATTTATTAAATAAATTTAAATTTACATATATAATAAATAATAAAAAGTTAAAATATGGATAAATGAAAAAGTATATGGACGGTAATATAAAAACTCGGAAACAAAAGTTTTCAAAACATTAGAAGATATCAATTTGGTCCATGCATTATTATAATAGTGGGGTTTGGTTATTTATTATTTGATTGATGATTATATTTCTATGTTCTAATCATTTTCAATTTATTGGTCATATATTTCATCTCAAAATTTAATCGTTTCTTTAATAACATGATTATTAATACGTGGTTTCGATGAATCATGATATGTTTTTTGTTTTGTTTTTTATTAAGATAGTGAATAAAAATCAAATGGCGATGGAAATAATTTAATAGGGCGGAAGTTACGGGGGTAAAGTGTAGAGCTACCTGCCTACCTAAAGTATTAATTAAGTATTTAATAATAATAATAAATTATATAATTAAAGATAAAGAAGAAAAGAAAAGAAAAAAAGAAAAGATGAAGCAAAGGGGATCGGTTAATCTGGCCACTAATCAGGCCAAGACCCACACAGCTTTAAACGCGTGATTATATAATTATTGCTTTCTTCTGCCCCAACCCAACATCTAATTATTTACCGTTGGATAAAACTCTTGGGCCCATATATGATCCACAATTGTTGTATTTAACAAAATCTTGTTGTACTTAAGAGTATTTTATTTAAGAATCTGTTTAGTATGCAATGCATTAAATTCCAACTTTCTTTAGAAAAGCTAAATTTATCTATCACCAATACAACTCTAATAGCTTGGAGAAAGTACGCCAGCATTTTTTTTTTTTTTTTTTAACAACAAAACACCAGCATTTCAATGACTCAAAACGAAAGATAGAAACTAAGAACCATAAATTTGATTGACTACTAAATAGAAACACATAGGAAAGATCAAGAAGTCAGATTGTAATCGCCTTAAAAGGTTTTCCGTCCAATGATTTATTAAAGAGAAACTTCGGATGAACGATTAGATGTCCAAACATGAGGAAGGAGGACCTGAACCTGTACCATGAGATCCTTGAAGAGAATCAAGGATGCTAATCATAATGAGTAGAGGTGTCATTTTTGACTTAACGAGCCAAACGGATCAGACGGTTAGATTGACATGTAGTAAAAAAACTAAGATAGACCATAACTTATCTTAAAAATGAAATTTTACAAAACGGTGTATTAAATAAATTGTTTTTTGAATAAAAAATTTAAAATTATATAAAATTTATGATTTTTGGTCATCAACTCGTTTGCTTGAATGAACCAAAATTGTCACCCTTAAACTTTTTTCCTTATTGTTTAAGCTTAAATTATTTTTGTTTTATTCAAAAGTGTATATTTGATCAGTTTAACTGGTTACCAAAAATGTGACATCAGTCTTTTCACTTGATTAATGTTGGAAAAAACTCATTATCTTTCCATATTTTAGCAATTATAAGTTCCTAAACTTTTTTTGTTTTATCAGTTGTTTTTTACCAGGAAATACAGTAGCCGATCAAAAATATATACTTTTGAATAAACAAATATAGTTTAAGGACTTAAACAATTGGAGAAAAAGTTTAGGGACTCAATTGAGAAAATAAGAAAAGTTGATTGTGTTTTTACCCTTTATTAAATAAAGATAAAATGGCAACTAAACAAGTTTCCTTTGAAAATTAAATTAACTAGATTTAAAGAAGGAGGCTATTTGTATAGGACAAATTTTTTTTTGAACGGCAAACTATCCTACTCTTACTCCTAAAAACTACTCATTTACCACAAATCTTACTTACTCTACATAAATTTCAACTTGCCTCTTACGGGAATCGAACCCGTGACCTCTCACTTATATCTCATTCCTCTTACCGCTAAGCCAAAGGCTCTTTGGTATTTTTTTTAATAGGACAATTGACCAAAAAGGTAACATAATATATAAAAATTTGACAATAAAGATGATGTGAAAATATTTAGACCAAGAAAGCTAATAAAAAGTCATTATATTTTTTAAATGATATTGTTACCAATTAAGAAGGAAAATTTTAATTTTATGGTGCTTTTTTTTGGTAAAAAAATAAATTTGATTATCTTTTTTGGCGTAAAATTTGAATTTCATTTCATTTCTTGTTCAAAATTAAATTTTACGTAATCTTTTGCAACCTAAAAGTTTTTACAATACTTGTAGCGTCGAATTTTGTATTTTATATTACTTTTCTTGGTAATTTTCTTATTTTTCTAAACTAAAAGTTTAAGCTATTAAAAAGTTTATAAAATCCTAGCTAATCGTGTATTTATTGTAACTCCAAATATAGTTTTAACTTTTTAGACATCAGATAACCAGGTTTTTACAAAACAAGTTGAATGTTGATATGAAAAAAATAATTTCCAGTGATAAGTATAAAATTAATTAAAGTTTAGTAAACAAATAGGGAATACCTTGTTACATATAATTTATGACTTTGATTTGGATTTTAAATTTTACAATGTTGCCTACTGAAATAATGATTACCTTGTTACATATAATTCATAACTATAATTTATGTCAATTTATGAAACAAACACACGCGCGCACACACACATATATATAGACACACACATCTTTTAACCACATTCATTTTGACCCTTTTACTCGTTTTTCATTGGTTATTTTACAAAAATAGTATTGTATTTTGGATCTCATCGTAAAAGAAAAACAAAATGTAATACACATTTTTTATAAAAATGAATGAAAAGATACGTTACTTAAATTAAAGGTTGGGCCGTACAAATGTAACAAAGATATCTATTTACTCATGTGTGCGTTCATGTTATTTTAGGCTATATAATACTTAAACTTTAATACGACATGTTTATTTATATTGGTGATAACGATGAATTTTTATTCAAGTTAAAAAATTATAAAATAGTTTATTAGTTTCATTAAAAATTTATTTGATATTTGTACGTTTTTTTATTGTTAATATTATTTTCTAATAATAATAAAATATATATTATTATTATTATTATTTGCTAGAAACATTTCTCTGGTCTTATTTTCTGACAACACTTCATCGGAAACATGTGGTTCGTCTTCTCTGTGCATCTCCACCTGGACACACACTTTAACACATGTAGAAACACACACATAAAAACACACAGAAATCATAAACCATTGTTGATTGTTCTCCCGGTAATACCCTCCGCCACTACCTTTCTTTTCCCGATCAAAAACAGGACGATTTGCTTTTTTTTTATTTTAATCACCCAAAATTATAATTTCGTTTCCTTATTTGCTCATAAAATGATGATGATTATCCATAAATTAAACATAATATATTATGATAATAATTAAATAAAATATACATCAAAAATACAAAATTTTGGATATCGAAACATTTGTAAAGCTACATAATTGTATTATGCCATTTAACTTTCACTAAATTGCACTTCATCATTATAATTTTTTAGAAGCCAAACTTTATTGAAACCCAACAACATGCATAAAAACAAGAGACCATCTCCAAAACAAAGAACACTCTACAACAAACACCACCCAAGATTACACCCGAAATATTAAGATATTAATCCGGCCTAAACTTACATATTAAATGGGTTGATGGTCCATCTGGACCAATTTGCTTTTAACGAAGGTTTTCGATTTACAAACCATAATCTTGTAATTCTTTGAACAACAGGAAAGAGATCCTCCGATTTGATCATCTCAACATCCTCCAGTATCGGGTGTAGAATCAATCCGTTTATGCCATTTTCAAATTACCCAAAAAGTAACCATAATCATCCATTTACATAACTTGCAGTTAATCATTATAATTAAAAAGAAAAAGCCACGTAATATATTTTAACCGGTAGAGTCAGTGATCATTTACCATATATGTATACCATATCAATATATCATACATAGAAATGAGTTCAAGCACCATCTCTATTGAGAAGATTCAAAAATCATATGAGTAAAATGATGAACATGCATATTCGAATTTATAAACAAATATGATGCTATTGATTATTTGCATTTAACGCAACAATAGTAAAAACAAGATGAGATCCTGAATTCGACATCCATAGGTTTTAACACCTTAGAGTTAGCTTATCTTAAAAAAAAAAAAAAGGAGTAAAGAGAAACAACCTTAACCAAAATATTCTTGAGTTTCATCGATTAACCATTAAATATGAAGTGTAGTTTATAATGGTACAATTATTAGCATATAATGTAAAAGTTATATATAGCCTTTTTAATTTCTTCTTTCAAATGTTTTTATTTATTTGGCTGCTTTTACTTTTTAATTGAAATGTTATTTTTCCTAAATTAATTAATTGTTTTCAGAACTTTATGTATTATGTGGTATATATTACATGATAGGATATTACATATTCAAATGTGAGTTTCCAATAGTAATGATTACGTTTTATTGAAGTATTAGATGCATATGAATATATGATCAGATAACTAACTGCTATACCAACTCTAATTGTAACTTTAAATATCTTATATTAGAGTAAATTACAAAAATGGTCCCTGTGGTTTGTCCAAAATTATGAAAATGATCCCTCAATTTTTAAAGTTGCATAAATGGTCTCTAACTTAATGGTTTACTTTCAATTTTGGTCCCTCGTCCGTTAAGCAACCATTAAACTTTTTAAAATGACATTTTTACCCTTTTGAGTTTGGTCCCTGATGTTTTTAATTAATTACGCATATGGTCTTTGATGGTAATTTATTAACTTTTATTTTATTATTAATTTTTCTTTATTATTTCATTACATTTTTAATAACATTATTAACTTTTTAACTTATTATAGTAATAATTTTATATTATTAATATTAAATATATAAATCGTTTGATTTTTAAGTATATATTAATCAATTTTTATTAAATTTAAGTATACAAATCTTTATATTTATATGTGTATTTTATATATTACGAATAATTTTTAATTGTAAAGATTGATTTGTTATTCTAATAATATAATTAATTTATATTGTTGTGGTTGTTGTTTGAAATTTGATTTCATCACAAATTAATGTTAAATGTAAAATATCAACATGTTTCCTATTTAAATTTTGTAAGATTTGTACTTGCATATTGATTTTAATGATATTGGGAATTTTCGTAAAAAAAATATGAGTTTTTTTTTTCTATATTTTGTTAGTATTTTGATTATTTTCCATATGATTTGTGTATTGGTTTGATCTTGTTATATTTTGGGCCCTTGATGTTAAGATTTACGTGTTTTCTTTGGAGTACGTAATGACACGTCATTCTATATTAATTAAGATCAAACTGGATTTTTTGGTTTTTGAAACAAAAGAACCGTTATAAGAATTTTTATTAGGTACTTCATAACAAGATCAAAACCAATACACAAATCATTTGGAAAATAATCAAAATACTAACAAAATATAGCAAAAAAATCATATTTTTCTACGAAAATACTCAAAATCAATAAAATCGATATCCAAGTACAAGTCTTACAAAATTTAAATAGGAAATACGTTGATATTTTACATTAATTTGTGATGAAATCGAATTTCAAACAACAACCACAACAATATAAATAATAATTATTATTAGAATAACAAATCATTCTTTACAATTAAAAATTATTCGTAATATATAAAATACACATATGAATATAAAGATTAGTATATACTAAAAATCAAACGATTTATGTACTTAATATTAATAAAAATTTATTACTATAATAAGTTAAAAAGTTAATAATGTTATTAAAAATGTAATGAAATAATAAAGAAAAATTAATAATAAAATAAAAGTTAACAAATTACCATCAAGGACCATATGCGTAATTAATTGCAAACATCAGGGACCAAACTCAAAAGGGTAAAAATGTCATTTTAAAAAGTTTAACGGTTGCTTAACGGACGAGGGACCAAAATTGAAAGTAAACCGTTAAGTTAGGGACCATTTATGCAACTTTTAAAGTTGAGGGACCGTTTCCATAATTTTAGACAAACCACAGGGACCATTTTTGTAATTTACTCCTTATATTATTTCAACACTACAAATTTGAAATAAATTATTTATTGGTGGTTATGCGAGTGCGATTGAATTTATAACACATGCAAAATATTAAGAAGATATATTGAAAAATGAAAGGAGATTGTATATGTACACACTTTATATGTTAATCTCACACCCTCCTCTTAATGTGATAGAAGATTAACTGTAATCAGTGAGTTTCGCGTCATCAACAAAAACATGTGAGAGGAATGCGTGTATGATTAGCAAAAATTAACGAGAGTTGGTGTACATATGGTACGACCAAAAATGAAATATATGATATTAAAAATACTTTTATAGGAATAATGTGATTCAATGGAATCTAATCTAAAAAAACATTTGGATATGTGAGACAAGTACACTATAATGATGGGGGATAATTTGTGTCCCAGGGAATAACATTAACAAAAATAGCACCCTAGCACCCCAAAATCAAAAGGATAGTTGATCTCTGAAAGTCAATAGTCAACTTTCTCCAACATGACAACAAATACATCCATGGATCAAAAAGCATATTTGTAATTATGACACGTTACCTTTTTGAAAAGCAAAACCCTCTTCTCTAATGGTGTTCTAACACCATTACAAATTAAATTTATTAAGTTATTTGATTATTTAGTTAATATTATAAAGTACTTCTATTAAAATAAATGAAAGAATTTGCTAGATCCCAATTAAAGCAATAAGATTAAATAACTTAAATATTGATAAAGAGTAAATATAAACTTTTGGGATAATATATAGAAAAGTCACACAAGTATCAAAAGAGTTTAACCAAAACCGCGTATCATTTTAAGAGATCATTCAAATATCAATTTGATGTCATTTATATCAAATAAATCAAATATTGTGTGTAAAATTTTAAAACTTGTTGCATACTTAATTTACAAAAAAAAAAAAAAACGTAGATAATTGGTGTTGTAAGAAAAACATTAAATATGGAAAGTGAAAAGTAAAATGCATCAAGTAGCAACCAATATTTAACAAATCTGTAAATTTTATAAGTTACTCAATATTTTTTTTTTGTCTTATTTAAAATATTAGAATTTAATAATTTTGTCAAACATTGGTTACAAGTAAAGTTGAATAATCATAATATACTTATTGCAAAAATACTTAATGAGTGATACTCTTTCGAACCATAATGTACACGCATATAGTTTCAAGTGAGTATCACTCATTGTGCATCGCACCAGAATGTATCACTTTTAAAAAAGACTTTTGTATTTTTTTTCTATAAACATGTTGTAATCAATATTTTAAATATGAAATGTAAATTTCACATATATTCAAATCGATAAACTCACTAAAAATGATGTGAACGTACACTTAAAAAAATTTGCATGTTTTTAAACCTACATTTATGTGATGCATGGTTTCATGCACTTACAATGTGTAAATGTACGTAAAATTTATATATCATTTTTGTGATATTAATTAAAACATGGTTATGAAAAAAGATTTCAAAAAAAATTATTTTAAAAGTAATGAATTTTGGTGCGCTGCATAATAAATGATACTTATTTGAACCTATATCTATATTATGATGTTACGATATATTAATATGTGTGTTTTATATTTATGATTATGAAAATTATTGTTTGGAAAAAGTTTTCACCTTTACGGCTTTACATGTCAAAATTGGGATTAGTTAAGATGTTTCATCCATTTTTCCCAAAGTATCATCATTACTACCACAACATTAGTCTTGCTTTTCTTTTCTTCCATCTTTTTATTTTTTTATTCGTGCTATCCATTTTTTTCCATAATTATTTGGCTTCTTCTTGTTTTTTTTTTTTTTTTTTTTTTTTTTTTACTTCTAGCCTTCTAGGGGTATTTTATGTATTTATTTGAAATATTTTGTTATTTATGTATTAACAAATTCGTATTTTATGTAATTTACAAAATTTTATTTGTGAATCTTCGTTATTCATAAAATTTTATGTATCAACAAATTTTGTATTTTATAAAAGTCAACAAATACGAATTTATGTATCAACAAATTAAACTTTATGTTATTTTTTATAAAATACATAAAGTTTATGAATAACGAATTCGTTTTAATAATAATAAAGTTTATTCATAAATTTATTATTTATGTATCAACAAATTCGTTTTAATAAGAATAAAGTTTAATTGATTGAAAAAAGATGTGTATGAAAAATATATAATTTTAAATTGGTTCATCATTTTTCTTAACTACGGTTAGATTTTCATTTGATCAATGAATCGACGATGTTTATTTATTTAAGGTTTTTTAGTGCATCCATAAACTCGGACACATTATTTAATAATATATGGTTTTTCAATGAATCCATCGAGGAATGTTAGTTGACACGATGAAAAGGTTAAAGCAGCTCAAGAATGGAACATGTAACGAGAGGTAGATAGTCTGTTTGGAGGTCTTCACTGCTTCAGTTTTACTATGTGTTGGGTTATTTACAAGCTTAGGAACTCAATTGTTTCTCAGGCCAAGAAATGGACGACAAACGTGTCACTTGGTTTGATCTAAAGTTGGTTGTTTTACTGTTTTACTATATAAACTCTAGCGAAAGCTTCATAGGAATTTATCATGGTGTGGTTGACTTAGTGATTCCTATTTGGAATTTTAGGCCTTTTAGCATCTTGTTTGAGGATTTTCAATAAAACTGTAGCTGTTAAAAAAAAAAATAGTCTCTCTTAAATAATTTTGAAAGTTTAAATAGTGAACAAATAAGACTATTGTGTTATGGGTATAATTTGGATTGAAGTGTCAGACTAATTTTGTGGTTAAATATGGCCCATGAGTATGGTTTTATTATATATAGATTGGAATTATATTCTGATTAAGGCCTCATTTTTTAATAAATTCATATATTAATTCGTTTTAAATCTTAAAATTTGATATTAATTTATTTAAGAATGTTTTAATCGATTTAAAATTGTTTTTTACATTTCAGATTCAAGTGGATTTCAGATCTTAAGTGATTTCAGACTATTTGTTACATTTCAGACTTGAGATCTTAAAGCTTGGAAATTAGGTCTGAAAATTAAAAATAAACATTTCGTACGAAATTTGACTGAAAATTTCTAAATTAAATCAATATTTTATTTAATTAAAATATTAATTTTAGTTTAATTAATTAAAAATAGTTATTTAATTTAATTAATTAAATTTTTTTATTCAATTTACTTAATTTAATATTAAATTATTTTAATACGTTAGTCATACAAATGAGTTAAATATATTTAAATATAATATATAAATAATTTAAAACATAATATTTAAAAAAAGTCTTAATTTTTCAAAATTCAGACTTTAATACCGTCTCTTAATTTTCAGACTAATTTCAGATTTTATACTTCAAACTTTAAGATCACCACTTAAATTTTAGATATGATTTCAAACTTCAGATATTTAGCATCTTAAAAAAATAAGAAAGTCTAATTATTCAAGAGTTTGGATCTACCGTTTAAAAAAATTACTTAGTTTTGTGTGTTTTTTTATCATTGTGTGAGAAGGGCATTATAGAAGGAGGAAACAATGATTCTGTTTTTATGTCGATAAAATTACGTGTCATTCAACCTAGAACATTTGAGCGACGTATGCCAAGTAGCAAACTTTCAAACCGAAATTAAAAATTGGATCCTCAATATTTGTAATGAATAATCTTTGCTCCTTTAACTTATTGAATATAACGTTTTCGGTATAAATTTCTAAATTGAACTCGTAAAACAACCAACTCAAATTACCTTTTGCGTCGTTTTCTCCCTAGCTTCCTTTTTAGATCAACGTGGAGATTTTCTTTATGGTGGTTTATTCAATTATTCCTAAAAGCGAGAATTTCACATGTATTATTGTAAACTTTTTATATTAGGCATATATCTTTTCAAAACTTCATTATTATTTACACACACACACACACACACACACATATATATATATATATACATATATATATATAGGGGTGGGTTCAATGGAAAACCAGCATTCATCGGAAAACTCCGAAAACCTATCAGAACCGTCGATTTTGGTAAAACGTGACATAAATGAGCGGTGGCAAGATCGTAAATAACTTTAAAAGTCTTAAAAATAGATGCATCTATATTTAGGTGGGGAAGGGTATTTTGGTAAACAACAATTTCATCAAATTTTGGAAACTACTCTTGCACATCATTAATTGGGAACCGAATCTCTCTCCTCCCACATTTTTTTTTGGTTTTGTTCCCAAATTTAACAAAAAACCCATGCATTGGAATTGAAACCTTAATTTAACAAAATATTAATTTTTTAATGCAACGGAATATTAATTTTACAAAACATTAATTTTTTTTAATTTTTTTGATTTTGTTCCCAAGTTTCAGCGTGCATTGAAACTCATCAATTTAACAAAAAAAACCATGCATTCAAAACATTAAAAATCAATATAACAGATGCATCAATGTGACTGTAAATGAAATCATGTGTTCATACAGAAATAACATAAAAAGCTTGAATCATCCACCATTGTTGTTGAATGATGCATCTGTTTTCGTCAAGAATGCTTGAATCATCCACCATCGATGTTCTTTACGCGGAATCCGATTATATGTATGCTTCGTCATGCATGCAACTTTGTTCACCTGAGTCAACTTCGTTCACCGAAATATGGATTGTAGCTCCGCTCCGTCCATGGTATTATCTTGCTGGTCAATTTGATATTTTGGAATGGTTTTGAAATTCAAAACCATGAAATCAGGTAGGTTGAGAGATTTTAGGTGATACCAAATTTAAATAAAAGCAGTATTTTAATTATATTAGATAAAATATTATTTGCAATTCCACAAATACCCTTAATGAGCCTTTCTGATGCATTAATCGATCCGAGTGGTGCAGTGAGGTTTTCCGATGCGTGTTAGTTTTCCATTGAACCTCCTTATATATATATATATATATATATATATATATATATATATATATATATATATATATATATATATATATATATATATATATATAGATTTAGGTTCAAATGAGTACCACTAGTTTTGCGGAGTACCGGAGGTACCTCGCTTAAAACCATTTTTTTTGAAAATTTTTTTCATAATCATGTTTAAATTAATAATATAAGACTACTTGCAAAAAATCACACCTAAACACACACTATAACTATGTGAAACGTGCAAGTTCACATGAACTGCACTGTTGTGAATGTATGTTCACAGCTAAGCATGTTCACATGAATTTTTTCACGTTCACATGACTTTTAAGAGGCTAGAAAGTGTGAATGTGTGTAATTCTTTTACGAATAGGCTTATATTATTTGTATCTAAATTAATATGAAAAAAAAAATTAAAAAAAAACTTTTTTTCGAATCATGTTCACATCTAAAACCCGTGTGTTCACAGGTACTCACGGTACTCTGCATTTTTTAGGTACTCACACGAACCATATTCTATATATATATATATATATATATATATATATATATATATCATTCCAAACCTTTAAATCACACACACACACACAAATATATATAGGGGTGGGTTCAATGAAAAACCACTATGCACCTGAAAACTATGGAAACCTACGCATACCGTCCGATTTGGTGCATTTCATGAAAAACGCGGTGACATGATCGTAAATAAGGTGATACATCACGCGAGATTTTGATGCATCACGCGGAATTTTGATAGAGGATTCAAACTTTAAAGACAATACTAAAGAAAGTCATTTTCATACATCCATTCACAAGTAATAAAAAGTTTGAAATATACGTCGTACGATCTTACAAACGATCCTACGATATTGCTTACGAAAACAAACCGTATGTAGAATCGGATCGTCGTGCGATCTTACGATATTACTAACGATCCTACGATCTTACTTACGATCCTACCTAAAATCGATCCTACTAGCGATCCTGATCGAAATCTACTTATAGGATCGTATGATCCTACGATTTAAATCGCGATTTTGATAACCATAATAATATTGAAGAGTTTATTTGAATAATTACATGATAATTCTATAAAATGGTAAGAATGATTAAAAAGTTAGATCGCATAAAAAAAATCTTAAGTGGTGGGTATTGGTTTGGTCAGGATCGGCTCAGTCTTTTACTTGATGTAATTCTATTTTTTATAATTTGTTTTTGGATTTTAGTTATGAAATTCATTTGAATTAGTTTATTTACATTTTTATATAGTTTGTTAGTTATTTATGTTAATTACTAGTTTACTAACTTACATGTTATATGAATATTCTTCTAAAAAATCATATTCACTTAAAATTTATATAAATTAAACTTATATTAATATTATTTGTAATAATACAAGAAACTAAATTGTTGTTTGTTTTAACTATTGTTTTTCTAGATTTATTATATATGTGAATAGTAATTTATTGTTTATTATTTATTTTTAAACTTATATATCTTTATTAGATATGATTTGAAACATAATGTTTATATATAAATTTCATTATAATAAACAAAATAAAGTGAGATTGTTTGTTTTGTTTCAGAGTTGAGAGGTTGCAACCTCTGAAATTACCTTTTAAAATTAAGAGGGATGTTTCGGTCTAAAAAAAAAAAAGAAGTCTTTTATTTTATTTTTAATTAACAAACCCTAAACCTATCCATCATACTAATTATTCTAATTTCTATTATTTTTTTTGATGTGTTGTTTAAACTTTAGTTATTTTAATTTAAAAAATATTTATCATATTAATTATCATAATTCAATTTTGTTTATACAAATTAATTAATTATAATATATAATTAATTAGATGTAATAATTTAAAATAAATTTTTCATATTTATCATATTACGAAACAAACAATCTTATGATTACATCTTAATTTCAGATTTAGGATCTTAAAAACACCTTTTAATTTCAAATGTTGTTTTCAGACTTCAGAGATTTAACATTTTAAAAAACAAATAGCACCCATATGTTTTATTTTAGTATAAAACCTTGAAACAAATTATTTTCGTGAAGGAT
This sequence comes from Centrapalus pauciflorus, assembly GCA_020465985.1. Lineage (NCBI taxonomy): Eukaryota > Viridiplantae > Streptophyta > Magnoliopsida > Asterales > Asteraceae > Centrapalus > Centrapalus pauciflorus. The sequence goes on along the minus strand of JAANYP010002386.1, from coordinate 426,092 downwards.
TCTATAATTATTGAAATTGTTTAATTTTTTTTAATATTATGTTAATTTTGGCGACGTCTAAATATGATGTAATAGCTTCAGATGAACATGGGTATGTCTGAACTGTTTTGAAAGCAAAATTTGAAGGGACGTGCTTTGCTGTTACAAAGCCAAAAATCCCGTGAATATTATTTGATTACAAAAAACAATTTTAATTATTTATTAATCATGATGGATATTAATATAATATTTTAATAAACATCCCAAATGAATAATAATATAATATACACGCAATATCACGTGATTAGAGTATCTGCAATACATGCCATTCATTGAATATTTCATCACTCTAACAATGCTCTCTTAATTAATTTTAATTTTTATTCATTAATCCTTTAAATTCTTGCCCATTTCTTGGCTTTTCTCTTGTCTATTTTAAATTTTCAATCACACCCCTCAATTTCTGGTTAGTTCTAACATCTTATATCAAAATCAATCTATATACTTTCTTTCAATTTTAATTATTTAATATATAATATTAAAATTATTTATTAACCAAGATTGTCTATATAATATAATTTGTCCAATTAAATGGTAAATAAGAGGGTGTTTGGTTTTGCATTATGAACGTGATTATTAACTTATTACGTTACAATAACGCAAATAATTAGTTTAAAGTGTTTAGATTGCATACGTTAATAAGTGATTATTTGCATTTAAAGCCTACCACACTTTTTCATAAGTTAAAAATGTAGCTATTTGCTTAATAAGTGATTATTTAGTCATTTTACAAGTAAAAACGCAAATCCAAACACTTTAAAAACTAATTATTTGATAACTATGATAGCAAACAGCAGAAGCTAAAACAAACACTACATTTCTAACAACATTTTTTGTTGCAGCTTTATTTGATTACTAGTTTCCAAAACGCAACAACATTTTTTCAAACGTAAATCCAAACACCCTTTTAAATATATCAACAATTCAACACATCGTTAAATCATTTTTTTCATAAATTTAAATGTTTGTTTTAATTATTAAATTTTGTCAATTTTAAAAATAAAATTTCCATTCTGTTGTGAGTAATTATATTAAAGGGCTATAAAAATAGACTTTCCAAAATAAATATTTTTCACATGGTTATTTTTCATATATCTGAATTGCCATGATAAAAGTATATATAAAATTAATTAATTATCAAATCAAAACATGGTGAGTAAATTAAAACGAGACACTTAGCCCTATAAAGTGGACATAAAATTTGAAGCTTTTTCATGTCTCTTATGCAGCAATTTGTTCTTTTTGTCTTAAAATGATGCAGAAAAATCGTTGTTTATGAAACACGACATGTTTGTCGGTTTAAAAATATATATTGCTAGCTTGTATTTTACTATAACAGTTTCTAATCTATACTATCTTAATAAATATATAATTTCTTGTAATGTATAATTATGTAGTGCGGTAAGTAATTTATAATTATAATATAATTTATTTAACGGCAATTAATTCGTAATTATAATAATGATATGTTGCACCATAATTTATATATATAAGAATAAATTACTATGTTGATCCTTTAAATTTACCCATTATGACTGGTTCAGTCCTTTAACTTTGAAAATTACTCTGCTAATCCTTTAAATAGAACATTCTGAACACCAATGATCCTTTATTTATACGAAATGTAAAATGTTCTCGCATTTCTCCAAACATCCATTTGAATAAAGAACCATTGACGTTCAGAATTCTTATTTAAAGGATTGTCTGAGTACTTTTAAAAGTTGAAGAACTAAACCAGTTATAATATGTCAACTTAAAGGATCAATGGAGTAATTTACTCTATTTATAATTATAATTATGATATATTGTTTAAATGAAAGTTATATTTAAAATTAACTTAATTATCCCTCTCAAGGTTAACATAACAGCTTAGCAAGCTTGATGGTGATGGATAAGATAAGCTTCCTAACTGAATTATAGACGAATTGATCTTCACATGGTGTGATAACGATGATATTGATCGAGACTTCTGTTAACTCTGTCTCTGTGGTGGCTAAGTAGAAGTTGGGGTGATGTAATTAAATGATGGGGTGTTGATATATAGATTTGGGTTCAAGTGAGTACCACTTATTATGCAACGCACCAGAAGGTACCATTCTTAAAATTAATATTTTTTCATAAACATATTTTAATTAACATTACACAGACGATATATAAAATTCACGCACATTCACACATTCTAAGTGCATGAAATCATGCATCACATAAATGCAAGTTCACATATATGCAAATTTATGTAAGTGTACGTTCACATCATTTTTTAGGAGTTAGGAGATGTGAATGTATGTGAAATTTACATATTATCTTCATAATGTTAAAACATGTTTATGAAAAAAATAATTTAACTTTTTTTAAGGGTGGTACCTTCTGACACGCTGCATATTGAGTAGTACTCTCTCGAACTATATTATATATATATATATGTGTGTGTGTGTGAGAGAGAGAGAGAGAGAGATATATATATAAATCACGTGAGAAGGATCTTAGTATCTTACGATGAGAAGGGTGACAAGTAATCAGAGGATGCCACATGTTATCACTTCCTAATTAATATTATGGGCAAATCCATCAGTCATCTTACAATATGTTAATCTCTCTAAATTATGGAAAATATCAATTTAATAAATACATTGTCAAGATTCAATTACCTTATTTTTGTAAACCAATCAACTTAACAAATACATTATCCAAATTTTTTAAATCTACATTAAATTTAGTGCAATTAATTCATTAATATTCTATTCAAATGATATTATCGACAAAACTCTAATCAAATGATACATTAATAAATAAATTAATACAACACTGTATTTTATTTATTTAAACCACTAACTTATAGACAAATGTTGATTCAGAATTTTTTTCATAAAACCATGGTAAGAACATATATAATTAACTTTTCGGTAAAATAATTGGTAGGGGTGTAAATGATCCGAGCTACTCGTGAGCTACTCAAGCTCGACTCGTTAAAAGCTCGGAAAAAGCTCGAATTAAACGAGCCCGAGCCGAGCTCGAGTCTAGATTCGAGCTCGTTTTATAAACGAGCTCGAGCTCAAGATTCACATATCGAGCTCGCGAGCCTAAACGAGCTTAAACGAGCCTATATAAAAATATTTTTTTAAATCAATAAATATATAATATATAGATTAAGTAAATATAAATATTAAAATAACAAAATACATATTATTTAAAAAGATTATCTAAAAATTAATTAAAAAACTAAAATATATAATAAACGAGTCGAGTCCGAGCTTGGAAAATTATTCACGAGCCGAGCTCGAGCTTTACTTACAAAGCTCGAAACGAGCCGAGCTCGAGCTCGAGCCTGGTAAATTTAAACGAGCCGAGTTCGAGCTTAAACGGGTTCGGGCTCGGCTCGGCTCGTTTACAACCCTAATAATTGGAGCTGAAATTTAAAAATTAAAATGAGATAAAACACATAAATAAGTAACTAAGTTAAGAACATAACTATTTAAGATAATTTTTATAACTTTATCTTTCACATGCTTAATCTACTTTCACAAACTCTTTGAAGTAGCTAATAGTTTAAGAGCTTCTAATTTGTAATAGGCTCCTGAAAGAAAATTTTTTCTAACTCAACTTACTGATAAAAAATGGTTGAATGTTATAAAATGTGTAAACTTATTTTTCATTAACACGTACAAGTTATATGTCAAACAAGTTTTTTTAAGTGTGACCTAAACCCTTAGTTACTAAATTGATTAGAGAACAATTATTATTTTGAAGTTTTGATTATATTATAAAAAGCAAAATAAAGAAAAGGAAGCACATGCAAGAAAGTTGCAAGTCTCTAATTACCATAGAAGTTGCCCTATTGATTTAAATTTAAAGTTAAGTCAAATTGGTGTAGGCTTTTGGCAACGTACGTTCAATGATATTGCAATTATGACTACTTAAAGCCCTAACCTTTGGCCAAAAAAATCCCTCTAATCTTCTCAAAAGAATATAACCCAATTTTTTTTTTTTAATTTTTAATTTACCACCTCTTTAGACCTAAAAGCTCCTCCACTCAATCCTTCTCTTTGTTAACCTTTGGAAAAAAAATTTTTGGTGTAATTGATTGTCCAATTCATTGTCGACGGTTGTCATGTATTTAAAATTTGTTTTGGTGGTACATTGGGTCGTATAATTTTTTCTAGCTATTTGTTAGATTGATGGGTTCTAAAAGTCTTTTCACATCATACAAAAAAACCTTCTAAATAATCCCATTGTAGTCATGGCGGATCCATCTTTGGTGGGTGAGGTCAAACGCCCCCTATAATTTTTTTAAATTAAATTACATAAATGGTCACTGTAGTTTATATGAAATTATGGTTTTAATCTTTGAAAAGTTTTTATTACACTAAAAGTCTCTCAAATAAAAAAGTTGTAAATTTTTTGTCCCTGAAACTAACGGTACTTCGCATAAGTGCAAAACTAATTGTACTCGTGTGTATATATATATATATATATATATATATATATATATATATATATATATATATATATATATATATATATATATATATATATATATATATATATATATATATATATATATATATATATATATAGGAGTGGGTTCAATGGAAAACCACTATGCACCTGAAAACCATGAAAACCTACGCATACCGTCCGATTGGGGTGCATTTCATGAAAAACGCGGTGACATGATCGTACATAAGGTGATGCATCACACGGGATTTTGATGCATCACGCGGGATTATGATGCATCACGCGGGGAATTTGATGCATTTGTGGTGGTGCAGTGCGGTTTTCACAAGTTTTCAGGTGCATGGTGGTTTTCCATTGAACCTCCCTCTATATATATATATATATATATATATATATATATATATATATATATATATATATGTATGTATGTATGTATGTATGTATGTATGTATGTATGTATGTATGTATGTATGTATGTATGTATGTATGTATGTATATAGATAGATAGAGAGAGATCAATGGAATACCAACATGCATCAGAAAACTTTGGAAAACCTCTATGCACCACCACAAATGCATCACAATTCCCGCGTGATGCATCAGATTCCCCATGTGATGCCTCAAATTCCCGCGTGTTGCATCGACTTTCTGTGTGATGCATCACCTGGATCCAATGACTATAAAGTGGTTCCTTGGTTTTCCGATGCATATAAGTTTTTCACTGAACCTACCCCTATATATATATATATATATATATATATATATATATATATATATATATATATATATATATATATATATATATATATATATATATATATATATATGGTTCGTGGAAATACCACTCGTTATGCAGCGCACCAGAAGGTATCACCTTTAAAAATTCTTGTTTTTCAAAATTTTTTTCATAAACATGTTTTAGTTAACGTTATGAAGATCATATGTAAATTTCACATACATTCACATCTCCGAGCTCGTAAAAAATGATATGAACTCACACATACATATATTTGGATGTATGTGAACGTGCATTTATGTGATGCGTGATTTCATAAACTTAGAGTGTTCGGATTTGCGTAAAATTCACATATGATGTTCATAATGTTCATTAAAACATGTTCATGAAAAAAAATTTCAAAAAAATTTAATTTTAAGGGTGGTGCCTTCTGGTGCGCTGCATAATGAGTGGTACTCACTTGAAGCTAAATCATATATATATATATATATATATATATATATATATATATATATATATATATATATATACACACACACATATATATATATATATATATATATATATATATATATATATATATATATATAGAGAGAGAGAGAGAGAGAGAAATACTAAGGATCTTTTGTGAACACTTTATTCGTTGTGAACATTGGGAACAACTATAAAATCGATTTTAATCTTATGAATGTTGTTGAAAATACTACCGAACTCTTCCATTATATATATATATATATATATTGAGGTTCAATTGAGAACTTTTATGCATCGGGGCACCTCGAGGCACTTTTGTGCATCGGATAATCCACCAAGGGTGCACAAAGGGCATTTAGGGAAAACTAAAGACATGATTATTAATTTATTTCTAAAAATCATTAAATGATAATTAGGAGTTACATTTTGAATTAAAATCTGATATTAACTAAATTCCTCATTTTCCTCCTCATTTTTCTCTCTCTCTCTCTCTAATCGTGTTCCTCATGATTTTTCTTAGTGATGATGATTTGAAGACGAAAATTAACGATGAACAATGATGATGATGAAGATGAACAAGAGAGGTAACCGATGAAAATTATGAAGAACATGATGCATAGATGGATGATGAACAATGAATGATGATAATGCATAGATGGATGATGAACAATGACAATGCATAGATGGATGATGAACGATGAACAATGGAAAATGATGATGAATAAATGGATGATGAACAATGACGATGCATAGATAAATGATGAACAAGTTGAACATGATGCATAGTTGAATGAAGAATATGAATGACAAACACGATGTATAAAAGAATGATGAACAAGTTGAACACGATGCATAAATGAATTTGTGTATTTTTTTTTGTTAAATGCATTTTTTTAACACAATGCATAGATAAACACGATTAACGATGAAATGCATCGATCTCCATCATCTTTTTTGAATTTGTGTAATTTTTTTAAATTTGAAAATGTATCAATTGAATTTATTTAGAATTTATTATTTGATTATTTGTTGAAATATTAAATTTAATGAGGTATGCACATTCCCCAAAATGCCCTTCTTCATTTGTTTCTATAATGCACAAGATGCATAAAATTGTCTAACTATTTACCCTTTTGTCATTAATCTAATTCATACAATTTTTTGATCTAATGGATGATATAGGTACTTTTGTACCTCGATGCATAAAAGGGCTCAATTGAACCTCCCTATATATATATATATATATATATATATATATATATATATATATATATATATATATATATATATATATATATATATATATATATATATATATATAGAATCAGGTTCATCAGCGTACCTATGAGATTCCAGCGTACCCTAATGTGAATGATCATTCACATATATCTTTTTTGAATAGACATGTATAAAACAACATTATAAGACTTTTTTTCAAAAGAAGCAACGTCGTAAATCTTGTGAATGGTAAAAAAAGATCATGTGAATGGTCATTCACACCATTCACATGGATGACCATTCACATAAATATGCATTGAGCATTCACATAATTTTTAAGGACACAGAAAGTGTGAATCTATGTGAAACTCATATATCATGTGTATAACATTAAATTAAACATGATTATGTGAAAAAAAAAATTTTAAAAAGTTTTTTAAGGTTGGTACCTTCGGGTGCACTTGATTTCGAGAGGTACTTATTTGAACCTGACTCTCTCTCTCTCTCTCTCTCTCTCTCTCTATATATATATATATATATATATATATATATATATATAAAATATGGTTCGAGAGAGTACTACTCATTATACAGCGTAGCAGAATGTACCACCTTTAAAAAAGTTCTTTGACAATTTTTTTCATGAACATGTTATAATAAATATTATAAAGATCATATATAAATTTCACACACATTCAAATCTCATAACTCTCTAAGAATGATGTGAGTGTACACTTACATAAATTTATATACATGTGAACGTATATTTATGTTATGCATGATTTCATATACTTATGGGGCGTTTGTTCGTTGGAATCCGATGGAATCTAGCGGAAAAGGAATGAATTTTCCATTCTGATGGGTTCTTTGGTAGTCCAAAGGAATAGAATGATCATTCCACATTTTAAAAAAAAATCCACCATTTTGAAAGAATGCCCATTCCATAGCCAAATGGAAGGAATTTAAATTTCATTCCTTCAAAGCAATCCTTTTAACAACAGGTCTTCTCATTCTCAACAAACTACAGTATTTGGATTCAGACAGATTCCATTCCTTCCAGAATTTCATTCTTTTGACAGATTCCATTACATTCCGTCATATTTCAGCGAACCAAACGCCCCTTTAGAATGTGTGAATGTGCGTAAAATATATATATCATCTTTGTAATGTTAATTATAAGATGTTTATGAAAAAATTTACTTTTAAAAGTAGTACATTCTGTTGCGCTGCATTATAAGTGATAACTTCTCATACGTTGAGAAACGTCAAGATTAAATATATAAAGATTTTACGCTTGAACTCAGGTCACATAATTTGATTTTTTCTCAATTGTTGATAACAGTGTTACATTTCTAAACAGTCAATCTATCCACCAAGGATACGTGTAAACACATAACTCTCCAAATCAAAGACCTTAGACACAATCACTATTAAAGACCCCATCACCATTAATATCCCTAATAAATGCTTCGTTAGGAGTTAATTGCTCCATTTTCCACCATCTCCATGCTTACATATAAGCCATAAATTCAAGATATACATTAGATAGAGCCTTATATATGGTGAAATTAGATCTAACTAAAAACCATATATAGTTTAATTTGTTAATACATTTAAGTTATGATAGCTAACAAAATCGAATCTATTTGTCAAATTTAGCTTATGAATTTAAAATTTTTAAAACTTTCAAAACCATAAGCCAATGTTAAAACTCCATAATTTCACAAACCAAATATTGAAAGTAAGGATCCGTTCAAGAGTGTGTTGCTTGCATAAGTTCCTAGTTTGTCTTATGTTATTATGAGAGTGCCTCAACCCTTAAAATGTCATCTAGGTCACGGACTACTTTCCAGACGAGTTAAAACATAATGAAATCATCAAACGTTTATCATACATGAAACAGAAGGTTGGTCCTTGTCCTTCCTTATAAGAATGTTGCATGACAATACAGGCGTATCCGTGTCATTAAGTATTAATAATCTATCATAACTTGCATAAATATTAAAACTAAAAACTTTTTAAGTCAATAACATTGTTTAATCGTTAACAGATCTAAGTATATGCCATATTTTTTAAGAATAGATCCCTATGATTAATGGGTGTTGGGAGACTGTTCATCACATTGTTCAAGACCAACTATGTCCATTATTTATTCATCGTAAAAATATTTATATAAAATGTAGAATTATAGAAAGACCAAAACTTTGACTAAATTTTTTTTTTTAAATTTTAGTAGATTATAAGACATTCAAAAATGATAAAATAAAATTTACAATAGTTTCTTTCAGAAATTAAAAAATGATATTGTAATACACTTTTGGCTATATAAAATAGAGATATATTTCACCTATTTTTAGTAATGATATATATTAATACTGGGTTGCTTTCAATGGAGAATCTCTATGAATCGGAATCATGTGGAAAAGATTATATATATATATATATATATATATATATATATATATATATATATATATATATATATATATATATATAATACGATAAGAGAATTGTGCATCACGATCACTTAACGCATCATGCAGGGAGGATGATGCATCACGATCACTTAACTTGGGTCGATCTGACAGTCCAAACCGCTTTGGTTTTTGACCGCTTCATTCAGTCGAAGTCGGTCTACCGTTTTTATATTTCTTTAGAAAAATAAAATAATAAATTAGTAAGCTAAGAATCAAACCCAGAACTTTTAATATCATAAAAGAGTGCTTTAACCATTAAGCTACAAGTTATTTGTTGTTAATTTAGAGGGTGTTTGTTTTTGCGTTATAAATGTGATTATTAGCTTATTACGTTACAATAACGCAAATAATTGGTTTAAAGTGTTTGGATTGCATACGTTAATAAGTGATTATTTGCGTTTAGCGTTTGTCCTACCACACTTTTTCATAAGTTAAAAATTGCAGCTTATTTGCTTAATAAATGATTATTTGGTCATTTTACAAGTAAAAACGCAAATCCAAACACTTTAAAAACTGATTATGTGATAATTATGATATCAAACAGCAGAAGCTAAACCAAACACTACATTTCCTGCAGCACTTTTTGTTACAGCAATTATCTGATTATTAATTTCCAAAACGCTACAGCACTTTTTCAAACGCAAATCCAAACACCCTCTTATTGACTTATATAATTTAATAACAAAATTACTCTTAAACATATTAACTTAATAAAACATTAGACTTTTCTTGGGATCAAAATCAAGATCTCTAGTTGCAAAGATCAACATAAAATTTTTACTCAAATCATAAATTTGTGTAAACAAATAGAAAATTAATAATTTGACATTCATATCAAAATTTTGTAAATAACTAAATACAAATGATCTTTAAGTCGAAAAAGTTAGAGCATTTAGGATTCAACCTCAAATGCGTAAAATATATGCAATTCAATCACTCACCAAATTTCAGAATGGAAATTCACACACTTTGTCAATTCAATGATCAATTTTACTCCAACTCAATATTGAATCAAGCTATTATAGATTTCAAATGAAAATTTATAAGTCAGAATTCAGAATTAAAAAACATTAAAATTTCCGGTGTATCATTGCCATCGAATCAAACGTTGCAAGGTTTCTCCGAGCAATTACCATCAAAATAAAACGCATCGTTAGGGTTTGAGCCTATCACGTTCCTTCGAAGTACAGCCGTGACATAGCGCACATATTACCGTTTGGAGTCGAATCGAAATTCATGTCATCATCTCTTCCAGTACGTAATCGGCTCCCTCTCCCGATTCCAAGACTTTAGCCCTTTACTTCACTTTCCTGGGCTTAAATTAATATTCTATTTCTGACTATACATATATACGAAGGGATGTGCCGGAATATATATAGATGAAAATCTATTTACGAAAAAACATATCATTGTTCTTGTTATGATCTAGTTCTTAACTCCGTTTTAACCAAAAATCAAAAGTGAATCATCGAGATTATATGCTCACATTTTCTAAATTTGACGGACCAAATCTAAAGCACCTGGAGCCATATAAGTAAATCTTGAACTAGATTCTAGAGCTAATTTAAAGACGTAAATGAAAAATCATAGGTAAAACCAAATAATAAAATTCGATCAGAAATTGTTGAAGAAACAACAAGATCTTCCTTTTCTCAGGCGATCGGAAAATAAAGAAATGGTTAATCTATTCAAGATAATTACGTATATACAAAATACCGTCTCAATTCATCCTATTTCATCATATTCGGGATGTGATATGGTTCCAAAGGATGAACCGGATATGGACAGTTCCAACAAGATTTCATTCTTGAACAAAAATCCATTTTTTTGATTTATTTCAGCTATTCCATGACCGGAACAGGGGAGGATACACGTTACACCACGATTTTGAATCAGAAGATAGATTTCAAGAAATGGCAGATTTATTCACTCTATCAATAACCGAGCAGGATCTGGTGTATCATAAGAGATTTGCCTCTTCAATCAAATAAAAAATCAAAAAAGAATTTGAAGAGTTTGATGTTTCTTGATCTGGTATCCACTTGATTACCCAATGTCTTTTAAACAAAACCTTCAAAGTTGAACCTTGGAAATTGACATAGTGAATTGATTCATTGCTTTCGGTGAATCACTGGTATACTAACCGGTTGTCGATCGATCTAAAACCTCAAAATCAAAATCTTCAAACGTCGCCATATCAGCGAACACTTCAAGAAACTATCCATCACCTCAAGATTTTAAAAGAAAACCTTAGATCATCACTTGAGAATTTGTCAAACTTAGAAATCAGATTTTTGGTGGTAATGATGGATCATAACGGTGGAGAACCCTTTGAACCTGCTTGAGAAACTCATTGAGAAATCCCTCTTTCTCTTCATGATATACTCTCTCTCCCTTTCTGAGAAATGAGAAGGAAAATTCAATGCTATGTGTAAGACGAGATTGTTTGCTTACTTGGGATGTTTGGTTACGATGACATATCATAACAGGTTTCCAGATCATCTGTTGTTATTCTTGATAAAAAGTAAAACATATAAAATATATTACTTAAAATGATAAAAACATGACAAATCATTTTGAGTAATTAACCATTTTTTTAATCTTGAAACAAACATCATTTTATTATTGTATTCCAAACAAAATTAACTCAAATTGGTATTTGTTCGAGCTAGTTCGGTTCAAGCCAAACTTCAATACTTTCGATTTCCTTGATTCCAATTAAAATATGGATTCAAAACATGTATGATCGGTCCGATTAAAAGTTTAAACGGATAAGAAGCCCTCAAAATAACAAATTGTTGTCTAAAATTAGACATTTCCTCTACCCTTTCTTTTTGGGCCATGGAAATATATCATCATCCCCTATGTCTACTCATGAGGTGTCCTTTTATCATCTATAAATTTTCTATTTTTATAAACTTCATTTTTCATTGTTTTCTTTTTCCATTTTCCATTTTCCATCCCTCTCAGTTCTCACTTTATAAGTTATAAACACACCTTCATTCCTACTCACACAAAACCATTATTATTTCCCTCCCGAATCAAAAGAAAAAATAAACAGAGAAAATGAAAATCAAAACCGCCGAACTCTTTTGTGCATCACCAGCGTCCACCGCCATATGCACCACCATGAACCAGCACGCCATGGTCCGCCGTGGTGGTGGCTCCAGTACTCCGAGACCGATCCACCACCGCCACCATAACTACTACAATAACCATTACCAGTTTGATTTTGGAGATAAACCTAAATTCAAAGCTCCTGCAATTCCTTGTACGTCTCAACAACATATTGATCCAAAACCTTACACTGCTTACCTCCAGAAAAGCAGAAAAAGCACCTCCGCCACACCCACCGCCACCGCCACCGCCAAGAGTGATCGTAGTAGTAGTAGTCGAAATGACGATGACGGTGCTTTGGTAACGAGAAGGAAAAGTAGTGCTGAATTGAATGACAGGAATAACCTTCGAGGTTCATCGTCGAGGTACTTGTTGAATAATCCGATTTTTGTTAAGGATTTGCAGGATTCCAGTGAGGTTTTTAATGCCGGAGCATTGGTGGTTAGTGAAACGGTGTGGCCAGATTATCGGGATGATTCGTCAGTGATTAAGAAGTCGTTGTCGTCGAGACAGTCTCGTGGTAATGAGTCGCCGGCGTTGGTTAAATCTAGATCCTCATCGATTCGATTCGATGCTCCGACGGAATCTCCTGGTTCCAAATCTTCCAGGTCTCGTTCTCGTGATCAGGTTTGTTAATGGCTGACGGAAAAAAAAGTGGATTTTTTTCTTCGAAACTAAATTAACTTATTTAAAACTATCTTAATATTCAAATTAATTGAAGAGGAGGCCAAAACATTCCTATAAATCATATCTCATAAAACACAATCTTTTCTAAATTTGGTTTTATTTAGATGTTTTTATGTAAAATAGACAGAATAAGTAAAACGGGTCAGGTTGGTCCGGTCACTCAACTCCAAACAATTTTTCATATGTTTTTCTCAATTTTGTAACTTTTTGTGAATACCAAAATTATTACAATTATAATTATTATTCTTTTTAAGTTCTTAATAAAAAAAAAATTGAATGGCAAGATAAAATTATAAGAACACAAAACAAAGTACTTGTTTTATAAATTTAAGGTATTGTTTTCGATATATTTTCTAGAATATATAACTTATTTCCTCTTTTATAATTGAAAATTTCATTTTATCAATACACTGTTGTTATTGATAAAATATAACTAAAAACTAATGCATAAATAAATGTACTGGTTGAATTTAATTCATGTTATTTATGAATGAGGTTTAACATGTGATGTCCATATGATAATAGGGTTTTGTGTAAACATCATATCGGGTTAAAGATCCAAATATTATGTTATTAAAAAAATCAAGCAAAGCGTTTTTAAAATTCAAAAGATTCAAAATAACCCTTTTGATTGGTGAATATTAATTTATACAGTTAAAATAAAATTTATGGAGTTCTATAAAATATAAAAACGTCCGTACGATCCCTCAAATTTAAATTGTTGGAATCTTAACTTTAAATGCAATATTATATTTCAAGTTTATATTTAGAGTATTTTATTTTTATAACTAAATAAGGTTATTTAGAGTTTTTAAATTCTCTCTCTCTATATATATATATTAATAAAGCTAGATAATTTTGTCACATCTATTTTGTGGCATCTCAATTTCATTTTTCCGTCTATTTTATTACCATAATTTTCATTCTAATATTAAGGAAAGTAAATTAATAATTCTAATTATCATTTATAATTTATTATGATATTTTTTATTTTCATATTAATAAAAACATTTAATAAATCTATATATGTATAGTTAAAAATCTATGGATCAACTTTCTTCGAGTCATTAAATTTTTATTAATCTGTATATTATGTATTTTAATTTAATAGTTATATCGTTTAGATACTTTAACTATTGAGTTTTAATATTAGCATTTGAGTATTTATAAATTTACAACTGTAATATACTAATTTAATTTTATATTTTTTTTTGTAAAAAATTTATTTTATAAATATATCTAATGTAATACATGTACAAATAACTAGTGGTTATAATATATGATAAAAAGAAGTAATTAATTAGAAAAATATGGTCGTGCAGGTTGTGGAACTGAGGGTGTCAATTCATTGCAAGGGATGTGAAGGAAAAGTAAGAAAACATATTTCCAGAATGGAAGGTATGTTTATGTTTTTTCAATATATTATTTATATTTAATTGGGGTTCGATGTTACATATCTTGGTATAAATACTTAGGGGGCGTTTGGTTCACAGATTTTTTTCTCTAGGCTTTGCATTTTTTCAAAGGATTTGCATTATATAGCATTTGCATTTGTCAGAATTTTGTTAAAGAATTTGCATTATCTTATAGAAAAAATTTATAAATCTGAAAAATGCAAGGTAACTGTGATTTAAAATCTTAGGGGGAGGCTGAGATTTTAAATAAGAATGGAGAGATTTAAGAAATCCTGAGATTTTAAATCCTGACTGAAATCTGCGAACCAAACACATGATTTTAAATGCAAATCCCAGTGAATCCAATGAAATCCGCGAACCAAACGCCCCCTTAATGTATGTCTAAATATTATTTTATTAATTGCGATTTTAGAAAAAGGTATAATTATGTATAAACTTTAACTAGTTGGTAATGAAAAGAAACGTTGTCGTCTAAATTACAAGACGTTACCAACAATAGTCCAAGAAGATGTTTAGATTTGCGTTTGAAAACATGTTGTAGCGTTTTGGAAACTATTAATCAAATAATAGTTGTAACAAAAAGTGTTGCCGAAAATATAGTGTTTGGTTTAGCTTCTGCTGTTTGCTATCATAACTATCAAATAATCAGTTTTTTAAAACGTTTGAATTTGCGTTTTAACTTGTAAAATGGTCAATCACTTATTAAGCAATAAACTATATTTTGAACTTATGTAAAAGTGTGGTAGGATTAACTCTAAACACAATTAATCACTTATTAACGTATGCAATTCAAACACTTTAAACCAATTATTTGTGTTCTTGTAACGTAATAAGCTAATAATCTTGTTCATAATGTAAAACCAAACATCCTCTAAATCTTCTTGATAAGTTTAAATGCAAAAAAATGGTTTACCTTCATCACACTTGTAAGTGCGTAAAAGTATTTGATTTTATCAATATTAATAAATTATAATTTTATGTAGGGATAAATATATGAATAAAAAACACAAATTTAATGTATTAAAATAGCAAGTTGAGAATTTAAAATAACAAACCGAGGTACATACGTAAATGGGGGGATTCATAAACCACGACTATTGCTTCACTCTTGTGTTTATCATCTTTTAACTGTCGACTGCTAATTACTATTTGTTGAACCTACTTATTGATTGATAAGTTCAAGTTATTAATTTGTGAGTTAAAAGTTTAGTCTAAAAATAGTTGTTATGCTATTATTTGTGAACTTTATTATTTGATTAAATATTAGTTTTTTTAAGTTGATTAAATTAAACGACAGGTTGATATGGTTAAAATGTTTTAACTAGTTGAAAATTACTGATCGAAAGAACATCACCCGAAACTTAAGTTAAGGAACCTTATAATGAAAACGATAAACACACTATACACTATGCCTTCAACATGAGAATTTCATGGATTCGTCACGGCTTGAAATTAGGCCACACTTAAATGAATGTTTATTTGAACATTTAATCTTTAGCTAATTTTGTACAATTTGTCAACCTTTTTAAATATAGAGTTTAACCAATAGATATATATACACTTTTAATTGTAAAAGTTTAAAAAATTTCACGACACATTTGTTTACACATGCTCATATTTTTAAGAAGTATGAAAACTTGACTATTTTTTGGAGTAAGAATTAAAAGCACAAAAGAAGTTATGAAACATTCTATAAAATGTTTAGGTTAAAGATTTGTTGTCAATGCAGGAGTGAGATCGTTTCACATAGATTTGGAATCAAAGAAGGTGACTGTAGTTGGAGATGTAACTCCATTGAGTGTTCTTTCCAGTATTTCAAAGGTCAAGAATGCACAATTTTGGCCTTCACCTTCACCTTCATCCACCACTGCTTCTGCTTCTCCTTCACCTTTCATTGCGATGGGATACTAAATTACACATTATCCTCTATCTCTATCTCTCTCTCTCTCTTTACTTTTTGTTTTTTGTAATGAAATATTTTGTATCTTCTCAATAGTTCAAAGTATGGTGTGTTTCTTAGTGTGTGTGTAATTTGTATAAACCCTAGAAAGTGTTGCACGACGAGGCGTTTGTAAACCATGCTCGTAAAATGCCCATTCAAGTAGAAGACTTTCTTGTAGATAGTAGATTTTCTAATTCAAAACGAAGATGATCAATATACAAAAAAAAAATAGTTGTAATTAAGTTTTCATGGATCTAACAGGAGCAGGAGTTATTAAGTACAATTGCTTTTTTTAGTATATAATAACGAAGACAATTTCAATTTATGAGTAAAGAATTTGGTTGAAATGGAAATGAATCGATGGCACTAAAAGATACCTGCCAAAACTGATTTTTTTTTTAATGACAAACTATTTATTTGAAACAAATTGCGTGCCTCTTTAAATTACTTTTATTTAAGAAAATTTTATGTAATCGTAATAAAGACTTACTAAAATTTTTTTGTAATCAAAATAATTAAAAATAGTGTTTGTGGGCCTATTGGCCCAAGCTAATTCGATTCATTTCATTCCTTTTGAGTCTTTGACTCAAACTTGTGTCAACTATGCTATTTTAATATTTTAATAATAACCAAGCTGTAAACATATAAAATCTGTAATTAAGGTAAGGTTACTTCTAAAGTAATTTTTTTCACTTTCCTTCTTCGTTTGATTCTATAGGTTTTTCACAATTGAATTTGACTGACGATCATACATCTCCAACATTTTTATATAACCCAATCATGACAGATTCACTGATTTAACAATGTTTTCTCTAATTAAATATATAACTCATGTCAGATAAACGGTAATAAATCACCAAGAGTTGAAGCATCTTTCATTCATCACAAAAGATGATGTTTCGTACTTCAAATTCAACAACAAGCATTCGTTGATTCTTCGTTTTTCTTTTCTAGGCCATATATATATATGAAGTCTTTCATCTTTCTATAGTCCCAAAGGACCCAAACATATCTTCTTCCAAGTTAGCACCATGGTTCGAACATTATCTAATACCACCAACTAAAGTTGTGATTCTCTTCGGCTTATTAGCCTCTATCAAAACAAAAACTTCTATCAATTTTCTTAAGACTTTTAGATACATTCAACTTGCATATCAACTCATTATTCACCAAGAATTCTTTACAAGTTTGATAAACATTGACAAAAGCATATACATACATGTCAAATAGATGTAAGGGCCTTATAGTTATTTTTTTTTCACCAAATTCCAACGATAATGATAGTCATTATATACTTAATACACTTCAACGATACGTTTTATATGTCATTTTTTTTTTACCAAATACCAACTACCATAGTCATTTTCAATTTTTTTAAAATCTTTTTCCCATATATTTTATATTCAGGCCATCGACAATGATTCAGATGAGATTTTTTGTCGCGTTAAAAAACACATGCTTCACATGCAAGCAACAATACTCTTTTTATTTAATTGTTAATTTCTTAAATTTTCTACAATTTATATTTTGTTTGTTGATTGTATATACAAATGGACAAGAAGACTATAATTATAGGAGAATTATGCTATTGTTTAAGGGATAATAGATAAATTAAAAAAATCGATTATTATTTATGCATGCCAAATTCTTTTAGTATTTAACAAATCGAGGGAGTACAAAGATTCCATTTTTAACCAATAAAAATGTTTCATTTATTTATTAACACAAGAGTTTGGTCCAACCACGTATTATACAATAATAAGATTGAATGATTTGATAGATTTTTCTTCTTTGGAAGAGAATAATATGGGATAATTCCAATACTCATATATTATTACCATTGCATCATCTAATTAAAAATACAATTATAATTAAAAAATCATCAAGTTAAAAATTGGTTACTAGCTCTATTTCAAGAACATTATCCAATGCTATAAATCTTGACCCGACTTGAGGATGTTTTAAACCTCTCGGGTACTAAATTGTAACAATAAGAGCAACATATATTGCACAACCTACAAATCAAATAAACGAATAAGTCGAAGTCGAAGTAGATGCTTTCGCCTTACTTGTTTTATATTTTTATATTAGCAACAAATCGAAACGAAAAAAAAAAAATCGATTAAAATGATTGTGTTTTATATGGAAATAAGAATCTCTTGTTAGGTATACATATACATCTCAAGTGAATAGAGACATGACATAGAGTATGTTGAAGAAAATGGTGTCATCTTTTTGGTGAGTGGTTATGGTGGGTAGGATTTGTATGTACACATTTCTTAACCTTTTTACAAGGTTCTTTTTTCTAAGTAAGAAATGGTGTACTCCAAATAACAAAAAGACCACACCAACCAATCTTTTTTTAAATATCTTTATAGGAATATTTTTTTTAAATTATGTGTTAGTCAATAATATATATATTTATCTTTTTCTTCCTCTTTCTTTTGTTTTTGTTTTATCTAATTTGAACACCGGAACCTTTGAGATAACTTGATTGCTAGCAGAAGCTATTGGACACCCTCAAAATAATGATCAACTACTAGTAAATATAAATTATAAAAACTTGTCAAATTATGCAAAATTTCATATGAATTGCTAGAATGAGGATCGAAGAAAAGTTCCCATCGGAACTCCATAAATAAGTCAATTCCAACAAATCGTCTTGGACTCTTGGTTGGCGGTGAGCGGCGGTTGTGTGCATGGCCGGTTGGATAACAGCGATCGACAGCATACCGATGGTGGCGTGGCGTGACCGTACGTGGGTGGGGGTGTTTTGGAGTGGGGTAGTGGCATGTGTTATTGTTGCATGGTGTGCTTTTTGCTTATCGGGCTGGTCCAAATAAAGCTCAAAGGGAACAAAAAGTTGTGTTGGGCTGGGTTTAGGGAAAATATATTTTATTTAATGGAATGTTGGGTTGTGGGGACAACTTATTTAATTAAATGGGAGCCCCTAAAAAACATTCATTAAACTTTGTGGGTCTTTAAAATTGACAATGTAATTTGTAATTTTTAAACCCAAAAGAAATACAAGATTCGCATATAGAGGAGATGTGTGTGTTTTCAAAGAAACCCTAGGTTTCGTCAAGAGACCGACTGAAAGAAAATAAACATACGAAACCTCACAATCTTAGTCACTTAGATGAATGCTAAACGTTTCGAATTTGTGGGCTAATGGAGATTATGCGTCTCACAAATAGGTCAACAACGAAAAGACACAAAAATGGCCCCTATCTTGTCCCGCTAGGGTGATATAAACTATTTACGAAAAGGAAAAGGAAAACGAAAGGAGGATGGTTGGTACATGACTGCCATAGGCTGACCGATAGATATATTGTTTTTCAAAGAAACAACGGATGTGGAAACCTTAGATAACCATATAATTTATACGTATTACTAATATCAATATTTATAGTTACAATTAGAAGGAAAAAAAAAATCCTAAATACAATTAGAATAATAATGTCAATTATACATACATATATACATACATACATATTCCATAACAGATTCGAAGACCTCTATACACAGCAAGTTATATATAAACATCTCCACTATTATTTTAGTAAAAAACTATGTATGAAGAATAGTTAGGGTTATGATCCATTCCAATACATAACTACAAAAGTCATAGAAAAAATTAAATTATAAATGATAAGAAATTAGAAAAAGATGGGTTTGTGAGTTAGCAAATCATGGTGGCATGCATTTTTGTTGGTAGTGAAAATAAATAATGTGGGTACCCTCTCCACACTCACACAACACTCACTCAAAGAAAACCTAATGATGAAAGCAAGAAATACTTTTGTGGCAATATATGTTCACTCTTCTTCAATGGTGGGTTCTACACTTTGTCTCCCAATTTGTTTTCTTCTTCATGGAAGTTTCTCAAATATTACTTCAAAATGCATTTCATTTTTCATTTTACAAATTAATTGTAATCTCTGAGAATCTGATATATTTTCAAAGATAGAAAGGTAAGCTTATACCCTAAATATAACCTTTCAAACAAAAAAGGTGATCTTTTTATTTTAAAATAAGATTAAATATTGGTATATCATATATGTATAACTTATATTGATTGGGTTGATTAATGGAAGTACTTCAGTTTTCAAAATTTTCTTCATACGTTTAAATTTGGACTTAACGTTGTGTTCCTTAACTCTATTAAACGAGGGGAACGGACAGAATCAAGGAGAGAAAGAACGATCATCGTGTTCCATAACAAAACAAGGAAGGGAAAGGATTGAATTTCACCTGTTTTTTGTCCTATTCTTCTTCTTCCCAAAAAATGGGAGGGAAAGGATAGAAACGATTCATCTCACTTCCCATTGCTTTCTTCTCCATCCTCTCCTTTCCAATCCTCTTTAGCGAACACAGCGTAAAAGTGGGACGGATAAACCATACAGTGCGCTACTCACAGAGGGCAGACAACTTACGAGATACGGTGGTGTAGGATTTCGAAGTATTAGTTTGGGGAAGTGTCAGACTCGTTGGTTTGAGCCGTAACTTACACAAAGCACGAGCTTTGTTCAATCGTATGAACAAGTCATTGCCTTGCTTCATGAATGTTGTTAAAAGCATGAAGAGCACCAACAAGGTTAAGAGTCATTGAGGCAATGCCCTGACATCAATACATCGTGGCGTGCAAAACAAAAATTTTAATCATATTAAAGATCGTTTCGCTAACATTCAAATTAGCTTAAAATCATGATGGGAAGTTATTAGTAAATCTAATTCATAACTCAAGTTACACAGGTTGTCACATTTGTTCTCTTAATTCTTATCATCCTCTTATAATATAAAAGAGCACTGTGACCGAAAACCCTCAAAAACATATTTTGCTTCTATATATAGGAGCATTATGGCCGACAACCCCAGATATACTGCATATTTGCAACCAACTTCTGTTACTTGTTTTTAATAGCTTCAGTGAATGAAGATGATATGTGTGGTAAAAACAAGTCATTTTAAGCCTGTCTGGTTGACCCGCCATTTTTATAAAGTTTGTTGTTACAAATGGATGTCTTATAATAAAATGATTTTAAGAGTTTGTTAATTTTTTTTTATCCATTTAAACTTTTCTAGACGTTTTTTTTCCATTTTGATCCGTTATCAGTAAGATGCAAAATCATTGACGTTCTCGTGTAAATACTAGTTCTTGAGAAAACACAAATCTGTTAGCAGCTTCTAATGCACAATAAAACTTACTTCATCAAGGTTCTAAGGCCTTGATCAGCCTTCCTTAACTTGTAAGTTACATTTAATAATTTAAATTTTTGGTATTATTTTGTTTAACAATAAAACTTACTGGATAATATATATACAACTCACACGATAAAAAAGTTTTCAATATCTACAATAATTTTAAGCTAAGCAGGGTATCAAACCTTGACTATACCAACTTTTAATCAGGCTTCCAAATCTTGGAGCAGACTTTGAGGTATTGGGCTTGGGCCAGGGCCTAAAAGTGCATCTCTACACTCACACATACACACAAATATGAGAAAATAGGCTTTGATGAATCTCACACAAGGATGTCAGCACTTCAGGAATGCATACAACTACAAGTAATTTGTTTCAGCCTAGATGATTTTCATTTTCAAAGCAAAGAAAAGAAAAGAAGCTCCAACCTTGGGGTTACCATGGTCTATTAGCAAGAATATTACACCTTTCTACCTTCGTATTATATTATGTATAAACCTCTCGACTAGTTGACTCGAGCTTTTTGCAAGTATTCAATGCACGTAAAAAGTCAATGGAGTACGGTTACATATAGACCGAGTCAAAGTTGTAAGATCCTATATTGCTACTTAAGTCCTGCTAATGTTACCACAATGGATATATTTGGCCTAGGTGTTATAAGTCAAAAGTTTACTTACCTTTTGCTGCATGGAATCATGAAGTTTGCACTTCTGCCAGATGCCTAAGGATGAAGAAGAGAGAAGCAGTTTAAATATCGTAATCAGAAACATGAAACTAGGATGCATACTGCAAACATACCATGGAAGGATGCCTTTGTATATGAACGTAATACATGTTGCTTGCATGATCCTGAGAAAGTTGTAGCTGCACATGTGGAACGTTTTTCCAACTCTCCCCAAGAGCAGGCTTAAGATTACCTCCTCCTCCACTGACCATATGATTTGTAACCTTTTTAACAGACAAGATGCCTTAAGATATAGCAGAATGCAAATCAAATAAATATTGAAAGTAATGCACAAACATTAAGGATGCTCACCACGATAGCTATGTTGTGCCTGTCTGCTAACTCCTTCAGCAAGTATCCAACCGAAACCATCAATGCATGTCCTGTATTTTACCATAAATAAGCAGCCATCATCATCTACTAGCTTAACTGTTGCATAAGCTACATAGTTTATAGTTTCAAGTAGATTTGATTTAAATATGATCATGCCATGAGTTTTGAGCTCTTTTTGAGTAACGTTGACATTTCATTTTCATCCTGTTTTTAATATCTGTTCGAAAAAGACATCCAACACCAACAGAATGCTTGCATATTTCCAACACCTTTATCGATATGGTTACATGCACAAAGATATACCTTGTGCATTGCTACCCCTTAGGATTAGAGCAATAAGTGATGATATTGAATCAACAATTATCAACCTTACTTGGTATCCTGTCTGCATCAGAAAAAAGTTTTAATCATAAAAGGGGGTCAACATCTCTATATTCAAGAGAAACTGAAAAACATATATTAGGGAGAAAAAGGAGAGTAAAGATAACAGAGATGGAAAGAAGGGAGTCCATCATACCTGAGATTTTAAATTCAACTTTAACCGATGTAGAACATTCAGCAAGGCATGAATGTCAAAAACAGCATGGCACTCTATGTTTCTCATTGCTTGTTGAACAATTACATTTTCCTACAAGATAATACACATGAGAGTACATGATTATCACTCGATTAAAAAAGCTAATTGACTAAGCAAGTAACAAGGGGTTGATTGGTGGAAAAAACAAACATATATGATTTCTCTGTTTAATTTTTTTTTAATACTAGTTTGATCACATCAGATGGTTTCCATATTAAGCACATTATCTCGAAACATTCAAAGAAAAACACTCATTTACCTTGATATTTTGATTATACGACCATATAGTGTAAGAAACATGTTGAGATTTTGAGTTTTCAGCAATAATAGCCATATAAAAAACAGTATTCAAATCGTCCAAACTTACACATGGAACAAAATCCATGGTTAAGATAGCAAGACAAAAACTAGACATACTTGCCTTAATCTCATCTGAACCAGATATATGAGTAACTATTTCCTTAATGCGTGTAGGCGAAAATGAATTTCCCGAGTCAAGAAAGATGACATTACCCAGCTTCATCGCAACATTTGATGCAACTTGAAAGCAAACCTGAGCAATCACAGGAAATCAGAATAACAACCCAATGGTGCTGTTGATAAAAGGCTGCTTTCATAATATACAAACCAACAAAATACGGCAGAGGCATTTATCAAGTTATCAGTTAATGATATTGTTTGTGACACCATGGATTTGATTCTAACTTGTGTTTTTCCAGATGATGATGGCCCAACCAACTCCGTCACATGTCCCTCCCGGAATCCACCTTGGAGTAACAGATCAAAGCTGGTTCACTGTATGCAGTCAATAACTTCTGTTGCTGGTAATTTTAAAGATAACATAGGCAAAGCACTAATAATAAGATATACCTTTCACATCCCGTTGATAAATAATGTTTATTTTGTTCTCTATCTTCCAGTAACATCAGACCATTCACCCATGGTTGATGGCAAGCTTCTATTATGGAGAGGAGTTGGTTGATGCCCTGTTGATTATAGGGTTTTGTCAGGAAAAGTCAAAAAACCATCATACTTCTCTCATTTTAGATCAGTCCCAGGGTATTTCATGAAGTGAAAAAGTACCTAAACTATTATTTTCGATTTGCCAATAACCCTTGAATATAAAATAGAAGAAAGGCTTGTACGAAATCAAACAGTAGCTAATCACATAACCTGTTTTAATCTATCTGAATTTGAAAGTTGCTCTGCCAAAGCCACTAGCATGTACACGTCATGAACTAAGAAATCTTCAACTGTGCAAATTGTTACAGAAATCAGAGACATGCGTTGATAGAGTTGAGATGTGTGAAAAAAAAAACATGACAAATTTTCAACAATACTATGTTTTTGCATTTGGCTACATGTAATTGACCCCATCTGACTTGCAATATCTACTTCACAACTCTTGCAAATGACACCAATAGAATAACAGAATTAAGCATGCAATATAACATAAGTAAAATGCTGTTCTTCATGAAAAAGACTCTAGATAACATTTGGACGTGAAAAACCGCATTGCACATATAGTAAGCAAGGTAATAAACATTTAGGGGGCACCTGGTTAAGAATCAAGGAATGAGAAAGGAAATGCTGGGGAACAGTAATGGAAATTCCAAGTGCATTGACGATGTTTAGTTGATGCTAGAGAATCATTATCATTGCCTTAACAAGCCAATGAGTCGACAGATCTGTCATTGTTTCACTTGCCTTGGCAACCTAACTTCTCAAGCAACACCTGCAACTCCTTTGTCGATATGTATCCATCTCTGACCTCATCAAATACCATGAAAGCCCCCATCGAATTTGCCTCCTCCTGCTTGCTACCGCCAGCTGCTAGTCAAATCCTCACCCCCCCCCCCCCCCCCCAAAGCACGGTGTAACGCCCCACCTACCACGACATAGATTGTCCCGTCTGGGGTTCTAGCCAGGACTTTATCCTGTATCCTCAATACAGTTTTATTTTGACGACCGAAAACTTCGCACCCAGGAGCCTAGGTGTAAGACGCATTAAATTGAACAAAATGATGTAAAATAAAATGTATAACGCCCATATAACTAAAACGGCATTAACAGTACTAAAATATTAAACAAAGCTCTATTCCATACATAAATGACAAACATAATTCAATTTCAACCTTAAAGCCTTGAAATGCCAAGCATACTAAACATAGTTCAAACAATGTCATTAAACATACTAATATTGCCCTTGACATCTCTGTTAAGTTGTTGAGACTGATGGTTGACAATGTAACTAACCATCGCTAGGAAGCAAATGTCCTTTGAGCTAATCTAGGGTTCTTTTTTTACTACAACGATGTCGATAACTAATAATCCAAAAAGTAATAAGCCCAATACTAGTTTAGAAAAAGCCCACCCAAAAAACCATCTAAATGGAATCTTGTCAACGAAGCATGCTTAATCCCTTATTCGGCTCACACCCAAGGCGACGGCGCAACGCCTTCACACCTATCAAACATGCCTCGCTTCAACTACAAAAATCCATTGCAGGTTGTGCCAAGCGCTTTAACAACTTTTCCCAGCATTCATGTGGTCATACAGTGTTGGATTCGTCGCTTCAACTACAAAAATCCATTGCAGGTTGTGCCAAGCGCTTTAACAACTTTTTCCAGCATTCATGTGGTCTGGCATTGTTGGATTCGTCTAAGGTATTACAGTTCCCCCACCCTCTCGAGGACTCATCATCCTCAATGAGGTTTGCACCACCATCTAATGATGTGGGATTTGACTTATGAGGTTTGCCCCACCTTCACTTTACACAGAAACTACTTTAATACAATTTGTAACTCCCCACTTACCATAACACAATATTTTCCGCTCTAGGAGTCTGGCCATGCCTCCTTCCCAATTCCCATGCACAGTTCAGTTTTTTGGCAAACCAGGCGAATGCTTCTTGGGGGTAATCCACCATGGGATTACACTCACCAAACTACCTAAGCACGTTTAACTACAAAGTTCTGAAGGGCTCTACTGTGCCTTTGCGGCTTTGCCCCAAAACGCGTTGTGTATGATAAGGCCAATGTCTACAATATACTTATTATCTTTCTTGTAGTTTAACGATGTGGGATTTCCCTAAGGTGTTACAAACAAATGAATTTGGCGTCAAAGATGTCGACGTAATTATTTATATCGTTCAAATTATAGGTACAACGGACTGACGGAGAGAGGCAAGGAGTTAGTTTTTGATAAATGAGTTCCATTCCGCTCATCCCCTACCTCTAAACTCTTTTCTCTTTTGAGGCAAACATTTCAAGGAATTGGATGATTACACATTTACACGTACATACATATCTCGGTAAGGAGGCATTCTAGTATGCCTAACTAAGAATTTTCATCCACTACCATACCATTCCTTGCCATCCAAAACCCCAACCAAGCACCCACTTAACTTGATGTGGGTAAGCAAGAAAGTATCAAGTTGTGAAAAGGAAATATTCAAGACGAATTCTACTCACATGTTTATTTGATATCAAGAACATAGAAGAGAGACAAATCAGGGGGAAATAAAGGCAAGGAAAACAAGTGTTAAAAAAAAGTATTTCTCTTTCACTACTTTAATGCATAAAACCACTTTAATCCTGTCCTTTAAACTAGTTTTAAACCAAGTCATCACTACCACAAGAAGTTGTTTAGTAAACCAAAGTGAACCTGACATTCTCTAAGAGTCCTTACCACTATTCTCTGCACATCACATATACCCAATGACAAGGACTCTGAAAAATATTGAGGAAGACATGTAGATGACGGCAGTCTTGGTTTAACAAAACTATAGCAGCCATTGAAGCTTTGCATTCATCTTCTAAACTGAATTAGCTAAGAGAGGAACATGAGCTCGAGTAGATATCAAAGCGCTAAACAAAGAAATTGAGAAATAATCTCATTCTAATATATGTTTAAGGGCTATCATAAGTTATAACCCAGTTATTAAAATCCTAAAGCTATTCTGGAAAACAAGAAATAAACTAACAAGAGTTGATAATAACTAGTGTTCTCAAAAGCTTCCCCTTGTGGAGGTTAGTATAGTCAACAGATGAATAGTATTTAATTTTAAACATCTGTACTAGCACATGTTAGCTAAAATATCAAAAAAGAGGCTCATTACAACAATACTTGTATTAAAGAGAAATTAGGAAGATATGTAAAATATCAAAAAAAGATTGGAGAATTTGACAATTGCTCATGTTAATTTGCACTATTTAATAACATTTACTTTGCTAATTGATACAAAGAAGAACATCAGTGCCCAAATTAGTTCATATTTCTAACTAAACGATAAACCAAGTAAAAAATTTGATATCAAACAACAGCCTCGTCATCTACGAATCCATACAGATAGAAGAAAGAAAGGATGATGACGACACAGAAAATGGACTAACGAATGATATAAACAGAAGATACAGCAAAAGATCACTCGGATATAGATACAGCTGTTATCAATTTAATGTAGAGTTAAGTTGGATATTGTAACTTGATTACCGGAAAAAATGCCGTGAGATGCACAGAATTGAAGGAAATTAGCGTCGAAGATAGCATAATCATCCGATAGAGATTTCAGTGTCATCTCCCCGTCGTTGAGGAGTTTCCAACTACGGTGGTTTCAGTATAAGGTTTCCAGTTGGTGAGTGTCTCGGTTTCGGTTTCGGTTCCGGTTCCGGTTCCGGTTCCGGTTCCGGGTTAGGGTGGGAACCGATTGACAAACGCTGAGTTCTCAAATCCAGAAGCTGAGAGGCTCAACCGAGAGACCAAAGGCTTGTATTGTAGCCAGTTGAAAGGTGATCTAAGGTTGAAGGCTTAAGCGTGGTGTTCAAACAAAATCGGAAAACGAGTAACCAGAAAACGTGTAACCGAACCGAACCGCTCAAACCGTTTGTCCGAAACCGAAAATAACCCAAACCAAAAAATGGGACGGTTTAGGTTTTCAATTTTAGAAAACCGTGGATAACCGAATCGAACCGATTACTTGTATACATGTTAGTAGCTTCTATCTATAATTTGATTTAAATTCTAACAAATTAAATACTAGATTTTCAAATAAATTTAGTGTAACTTTTAAAATTTATAATCAAATAGTTTACTGTGACTTTGAACTAGGGATGTAAACGGTTCCGGAACCGGACCGAACCGGACCGGAACCGATTTAACCGAAACCGAAAATTGAAGATTGTAAGAACCGATAACCGAACCAATAATTATAACACGGTTCCGGTTCCGGTTCGGTTATGGTACGGGTATTTCGGGTACGGAACCGATTAGAACCGAAATTTGCAAAAAAATATATATGTACTTATATATATATATATATATATATATATATATATATATATATATATATATATATATATATATATATATATATCATAACAAGATATAAACAAAAAAACACGATTAAAGTTTTATTATACTTTTGCAAAAAAAAAAATACTTTTGTTATGAACGTCAACGTGAAGTATGGATTTTCAACCCGAACAATTCCTAATGATTTTCAAATCTAGATTGCTTTTGGTTAACGTTTTATTGAATGTAAATCTTGATAAAATACCATTCTGAATTACTTTTTTAAATAGAGTGATATATTCTTAATTATTGATTGTATTTTAAAATTTGCTTGTTTTTAGAACAAAGTGGATTTGATCGATACAATTAATTCTTCCAAGTGTTAGGTATGGTGAGGATTGAGGAAGACAACCATCAAATAATCTTTTGTTTTTCACAATTCCCATCATGGGTTTTTAAATTTTCTTGGTATCCATGTCATGGACTTTTCGAATTATTGGTTCCATACCCGATATAACCGAAACCCGCAGAACCGTTAACCGAATAACCGATAACCGAAAATTAAAAAATATAAGAACCGATAACCGAACCGAATACTAAAAATCGGTTCCAATCGGTTCCGGTTCCGGTTCGGTTTCGGTTCCGGTTCGGTTTTCCGGTCATTCCACACATCCCTACTTTGAACATAAAAAGAATTGTTTAAAGAAGATATATTTCTATAATTTAATTTGCTTTTAAGTATATAACGGATAACCGTGGATCGAACTGCGGGTAACCGGCTTCTTACAGGTAACCGAAGACTGGGTAACCGAAACCAAAAACACGGTTCACATGTTAACAACTAACTGAACCGAACCGGACCGTGCATAAGTGTAAATTTAAGAGCAAATAGAGACGCAATCGCAGAGCGCCTTAATAATATGAAGATCCAAAGCGACTAAAGAAAATTTTAGGCCAGCCTTCGTTTGGGCCATAATTCTTTTTTATATTCTCTTATAAACTTTTTTGTGAAGAATTTTTTATTTTTTTTATTTTCAGGCTTAAGTCTTCTTCCTGAAAACCGAGAAGAAAATGTAAAAAACCATGACAAAGTGTTGAACCAAGTCACATCCTTCTTTTTTTTTTTTTTTTCTTTTTATAGTCTATTAGAGTTTTCTATTAAAGATTTTAGGTTCATGGCATGCATACTAAAATTTATTGATGTGATACATGAATGTCTTTACACATGTAATATGTTACTTTGTTGTGTTTATTAATGTAACATATTAAATAACTGATGATCAAAATACCGGTAAACCATTACGACATAAATTTATATTAATGTCATAATATCAATGGCAAAATACCAAGAAAGGTAATATAAAATTAAAAAATTGCCAATAAAGGTAATGTAAAATTTTTTAGACCAAGAAAGATAACATAAAATTCAAATTTGACAAAAAACGGTATTGACGACAAATTAAGAAGGTAAATTTTTAATTTTATGCTCCCTTTTTTGGTAAGTGAATAATATTTGATTATCTTTCTTGGCCTAAAATTAGAATTTCTTGTTCTTTCTCGGCCAAAATAGAATTTTATATTACCTTTCTTGGCAAAAAAATTTTTACAATACCTTTATTTTCAATTTTTGTATTTTATATTACCTTTCTTGGTAATTTTTCCTAATATCAACAAGCAATTTGAAATATATTGACATGATACATGATTACTAATAAATTTTATTTTTTTTTTCCATAAATTTGGTTATTAATTTCTTATTTTCAAATTTTGACTTTGGTTTTCTATCATGTTCCAATCTGCCCTTCACAAAAGGGGATGGCGTCCAATGTGGTAGGATAAGTGAGGCGACTGCAATGTTAGAGTCAAAGATACGTCTATTAATAGCAATAATTTTTATCTTTCTACCAATGATAGCAACAATATTTTATCTTATTATCGATAAAAGCAACAATTTTATCTTTTCATCAATAGTAACAACATATCAATTAAGCTTCTCCTTATTTTAACTAATTCTTAGTTTAAATTAACTAAATTTACGAAAATCGAAACACATTTAAACAAGTTCGTTTTTCGTGTTTAAATTTTGTTACAGAGAAATCAAATGCAATATTTATCTATAAAAGAGATAAAAAATATTTTTTATAAACATTAAAAAATGAAGATTATGTTGATATTGTCATATTGTCATGCATAACCGGTTTTTGAGGGGTAAACGTAAAACTCCCTTCATTTTGTATGTGATGTCAGATAAATATAACGAATAAATTTTGCTACATTTCTATTATTTTTTGGATACTTAATTACAACAATATTTGCTATTATTAATTTATTTGATGAATAATATCATAAATAATTATGATTTAGTTATGGATAATTAGTGTTTTATTTATTTGATATTTAAAAAGGTAATATTAAAATATGCATCCATTTAAGTTGTGAATAATCACATATGATTTAATTATCTAATTAAGGGATAAATTTTTTGTTTAAATGCAATGTTGACTAGTAAATAATATCTATGACAACTAATTATAATTTTCTTGTATTTTATTTATAAGAATTTAATATTTATATCGTTTTAATTTTATGTTTACACATATATAATGTAAACAATTATGTATTAAAAATTATTCACGTTTCAACGTGGGGGTAAAAATACAAAAATTAATGTTATTTTTGACATAGAACCCAATATAAAAATGTAAAATATCGAATAGTTAACCTGGTTTAATATTTTCAAAGCATTTTTCGTGGTTTTTAAACTTGACAATTTTATAATTCTCAGTTCTCATAAAACAAATTTCCTAACTGGAAAAAAAACAACGAAGCAACCATAGATCACACACAATAAAATAGTAGGAAAAAGATTGTATTAGCACTAGAAGTAAAAAACCCTCACCAAACCAAATAATCCATAATCCAGAAAACTGTAGAAATTATTAAGTAAAAATCCTAGGCATTATTCCTAAAAAGTAAGGTGGCGCTTTAGGGAGGGAGTGGGACTAAAGACAGCCAATTGCTAGTGCTAGCTAGCTTTCTCATTTTGTTGGAGCAAAGAAGATTTCGCTGTTCATCCTCTTCGAACGGAATGTCTTCTCGATCTCCGGAGTCACATTGAATGAAGCCTGTAGCACCTCTCCAGACAACGCCTTCCATGCTGATGTTCTTCCAGCCATATGAGTGAATATTGGACTGTCATGTGATATATTTATCCATGGTTAGAATGATATATTATTACTAGTTTTATTTCGACAAGAGTTAGTATGAGTGAACCAACGTAGACTTACTTGGGAGTAGAGATGATCGAGAACCACTCCAAGCCATCATTATCTGAAATCTTGGAAACAACAAAGAACCTAGGAACTATGAAGAGATTCCCGGCCTTCACAGTGGTTTCAAGAACACGTTTCCCATCAACGCCAACAATTTGAGCACGTCCACTGCCTCTAACAATGTAGGTCACTTGAAGTGCAGAGTCACATGAGAACCCAGGAGAGCACATTGCGTTGCCATCCAATCTCACAAGATCAGCTCCTAAACCAACTTCACCAACCAAAGGCAAGTTCTTTGTGTTCAAAACAACCACCCTACCACCACCCTTAATGTCAACATCCAATGGAGCTTCTAAACAGTTTAAGGCCATCCCCGTTCTATGGTCTTTATTGGGCTCAGGCATCTTAACACCAGCATCCACTTTGATGATTCCATTGCCTGTTTGGTTCCCAACAAGTGCTTTGGCAGTGGCTTCATCTACATCCCAAGCACGACACACAAACTCCATGGAGAAACCAGTGAAGATGCCATTGGAGCCGGTTAAGAAGAAGTCAGTGAATGAGCCTGCTTTGTGGGCAGTCTTGGTATCACCCAAGAAGAGGACTAGGAGCTCAGTGTCCTCTTTGTTGTACCACCATGTGATTACACCAAAAGGGAGGGCAATGGCATCGCCAGTTTTGATTGCTAGGACTTTCTCTTCCTTCTCAGGCAGAACTATGCCAGCAACTCCATTTCCTTGCAATAGCAATTTTAAGTATGTGAATACAGTATAGATGAAAATGTAGACATTCCATTAGTAATTGAAGGATACCAACATGAATAATGCACTACAGAACTGGTAATGAAGAAAGATTGTTTGTGCAAATATATATTAATCACAGCATCAATGATTAAATCATAACACATGCCCTAACAGGCAAATCAAGAGCCATTCAACTATGCAAATTAAAAGAGGATTTCACACAACAATTTAAATAATAAATACCACTAAAAGGAAATAAGCAGGAGACAGTAAATATTAAAAGGGAGATGGATCATGATAGGGTGTGTGTGGAGGGACGTTGAATGGAGGTGGGTACCAAGTTGGTGTAGTTAGGGAGAATTGGATGATTTATGTACTTTAAATCAATGTTGTTATACTTCTCAAAAATCAAAATCATAAAAGTAAAATGGATTTGGCATTTGCACTATAAATATGTTCTATATCAACTATCAAGGAACTCAAAATCGTAAAAGTAAAATATCAAATAGGGCACCGATGAGAAAACAATTGAACAGGAGAGAAAAGCCAACTTTTTCTATTAAAATATGTCGTTCACATTTGTATGCAATAAGGTTGGAAGTTTTACATCCGAAAATCTCTTAAAAATAGAATTTGAGTTGCTCAGTTTTAATTATTGAATAGCTAAACAGCTAAACGATGTGATTGTTAACAGCCTTGATTTTGACTTTGTTCACACTCAACATTATAATAAGCAACTGTTACTGTTACCAAAAGGTGAGAACAACTGAACAAAGGTAGTATCATCAGTCAATCCTGAATCAGATTCTGGAGAGATCGTGAGGATTACTCTAATAATTTCTCGGATGTCTTTTGGATATTATCAAACTAAAATCAATCAAGTGTGTATTAATCGGAAAACTCCAATAGTAACCTGGGCGAAAGATCGAACCTATCAGTTAGGTATGGAATATATCTGTGTCTTGTAAATCAGTATAAATTATAAACACAAAATAAATCTAAAAAATTAACAAGAATTCAGAACAAAGGAATGATACAATCGAATCAGGGAAAGTGTGTCGGTGACTCGGTGGTGAATTCAGAGCAAACAGTAGTCGGAATCAAGTTGCGTATTAAATTAACAAGTAAACACATTCGATAGAATTACTTTATAGTTTATACTCGATCAACGAGACACAAAATCAACCACGAGATCACAGAATTCTAAAAAAAACCCACAAAATCACACAATTGAAATCCATACCTTGAAGAACATAAGCAACCTTAGCAGAATCAGAGTAGCGAGGGAGAGCAAGGCCGTTTTTCTCTAGAGCAAGCTTCCCAGCACCGATGTTACCTTGGCGGAGCATAGGGAGATCATTGGGGCACCATGCATGGTACGATCCTCCGGCTCCTCCATACAACTTCTGAGGCAATTTCGGCGACAAATCGATATCCATTCCGATCAAACAACAAAGATCACAGGGAACGGAGATGAAATTGTATTAATTATAATTATCGAAGAAAATTGGGGTTTGCGAGATGGAATTGGGGTGAGAGGAGGTTGTAGTATTTATAGTGAAAAACAGGAGAGTAACAGACGGGGAAGCATACACGGGAAATGTGGAGAATCGAGACCCGGTAAATAATATTTGAATTTTTCATAATAGATAAACATCATATTATAATGAATTACATTATATTAGATGATATTACATATATGTAAATTATTTAATTTCGCATATTCTATGCTATTAATATTAAATTAAATGTCAATTAATACATTATCCTCGATTACTATAATATAATATTATTTTCTTAAATATTCAAAGTTTAAAGATTCTGCTTTTTTTTTTTTTTTACTATAATAATATCATAATTCATACAGATAATTGACATCATTAAAATTCAAGTCACTTGAAAATAAACATAGTAATTCAAATTTAGATAAACATGTATGTGTGATAAACATTGTAATTTAAATCAATAGAAGATAAAAATTGTAATTTAAGTTTAGATAAATTATCATATAGATGATTGACATCATCAAAATTCATATAGATAAACGTAGTAATTCAAGCTTATCTTGCATAATGAAGAGTTTTGTCCTTCAAAATTCAAATCACTTAAAGATGTTTAATTCACAAAAATCTATTTTGCTTTGATCTTATTTATTCATAGAAATTTCTATGGTTTTATTATTTTTTTAATTAGTATATATATAAATTTAGATAAAATAAAATTTAGATAATTAGAATAGAGAAAAATATGGATAAGATAAACACATAAAATATTTTTATTAGATGTAACCTTCAGGGTCAATGCAAGAAAATGACATACCTTCTCCATCCGAATGAAAAGTGTAAATATTTTCATTTTAGGATGCCTTATGAAAATGGGTTAAAGACGTACAAATGTATGCAACTTTACTGAAATAATCGAAATGACTAATCTAGTTTTTTTTGTCTGAATAATACTTGTACTTCAATTTTGTTATTGAAATGGTACATTTTGTGACCGGTGAATGGATATACCGGTTAAAAATGATGATGTGACGTTTTCTTCTAAACAAATGATGACCTGTATTATTATTGTTATTGTTATTATTATTATAACAAAATAAAACAATAATTTATATATAATATAAAACTTAAAAATATAAATTTTATCCCCCAAACATCCCTTCTTCTACCTCCCCCATTTGGTATCTCTCTAGAACGTCCATCACCGTAGCAGTATAGCACCAAGATATCCTCTTGCTCATCTCTCTCTCTCTCTCTCTCTCTCTCTCTCTCTCTCTCTCTCTCTCTCTCTCTCTCTTGCTATGCCCTTTTCTTGACCATTTAGGGTTTTTCAAATCTCACTAAGGGGTTGTTTGTTTATTTCTTAATGTAATCATTAAGAAATCATTCAAAGGTAAAATGACATCTTAATGTATCCATTAAGAGGTAAACAAACAAGGCCTAAACCAAGTTAAGATGTCGCTCAACATTTCAATTTTTCAAATATGATTCGTAGTGTTTTAAACATGATCTATGACAAACGATCTTTACGAACGAAGTTTTTTGAAATCGATCCGAAGCTTTTGAAGGTGGGTTTCCTTTTTGAAATCGATTTGAAGTTTTTTTTATATTGTTCATCTTGATGAGAGCGAGGCATCTGAGGGTCCGAGATTCTAGTTTTTATTGGGTTTGTTCATCTCGACGAGTGCAGAGGTTTGTCAATCTTGACGTGGTTCTAGGTTTGTTCATCTGTTTGTGATTTAATAAGAATTCATCATTTAAGGCGTTCATTGTTTGATTTAGTCTGCTATTCATTTTTGATTTGGTAGTTTTAAGGGTGTTCATCTGGATTCTTTGACGTTTGATTTTGTTCAATTGCACATAATAGTTGGAAAAACATATTGGAAGAACATGGTGGAGTTGGCCGGAGTTATAATGGTTGTGGCCGGAGCATCTAGGCTTGCTATGATAAACTTCAAGCTCAAAACAAGAACAAATAATAATAATAATAATAATAATAATAATAATAATAATAATAATAATAATAATAAATAAATAAATGAACTAAACAAATAAAAGTTAAAGTTCCATGTAAGCACCACGTGAGCAAAAACATGCTACATCGTCTGATTTAATAAAAACCGTCATGTCAGCATGATCACCGGTTATAAGTACCATATCGACAGGTCATATTTAAGTACAAGTATCATACAGACAAAAAAAAACTAGACTAGTCAATTCAATAATTTCAGTAAAGTGACACACATTTGTATGATTTTAGCAAAAATTGCAAAGTGTTATCTTTTTCAGACTCTGCAAGAACACAAGTCATGCCTATTATTTATCAAACTCTCACACATGTTTATTATCTATAAGTTAGACGATTTATCTAGTCCATGTAGGCCATGGAACCGGTTAGCCGGCTCTTAAGTGGGTGTGTTATCCTTCTTTTCACTTGATACAAAAAGGACTTTCCTAAAACTCTATTAAAACTATTTCTGTGACCCTCGATCTTG
The DNA here is from genome assembly GCA_020465985.1 of Centrapalus pauciflorus. Lineage (NCBI taxonomy): Eukaryota > Viridiplantae > Streptophyta > Magnoliopsida > Asterales > Asteraceae > Centrapalus > Centrapalus pauciflorus. The sequence continues at coordinate 389,392 of JAANYP010002386.1, read as the reverse complement.
ATTCACAAAAGCTTAAAAATTTTCTTTTCGGCAAATGAAAAAGATGAAAATAATCAACACCACTTCAAGCCTCAAGTTTTATATCTACCAAGGAAGTACAAAAACTATAATAATTTTAACAGAAAACAAAGAAATAAATAATCAGATGCTGCACTTAAGTCGGGAAAAAAAGGTCTTTCATTGCTAGTATTTGAAAAAAAAATGTTGTGAATACCCTAAGTCGTTAATTATATCCATATCTAAACTCTTTACGAAATCCTAACAAAAAAAAACACTTTGTGTTACGCAATCGCCTTCAATGGAACAGTTGCTTCTTCATCTGACTTGTGTATCGAGGGTAAAGGTTTCTGGGGTTTGCTTTTCAAGAAGCCCCTCGAGTAAAGCGATCCGAAGACAATAACCTGTGGAAAGATGTTTAGGAGACGTGTTTTGAGATGATTAAACAAAGAGCAAGAGAAAAAAAAAACAAAAGGGGGCGTAAAGAAATGCTTACGGCTCCAATGCATTGTTCTACGCTGAGAGGGTGACCGAACCAGACGCATGACAGCAGAATGCTCACTAACTACAATTATTCAAATTTAAGTTTTAGAAAGGAATGACTAATCGACAGTTTGGATATGAAGGAGTGCTGATTAGAAGTTTACTCTTACTTGTCTCGTGGTCATTATGGTGGCAAACGTAAGAGCTCCGAATGTGCGAATTGTGTAAGATATAAAAAATTGACTGGCTGTTGCAACCTGCAATTTTATAAAATAAGATAATTATGAGACGCAACGGTCCAAAACTAGACAAAATCGAAAAAAAGGAAAATATGATTACTAAACCAAATGGTATCGGTTAGGTACCATCTCATGTTTTCCCGACTTTTATAATAGAAAATTTTAAAAACCAAACTGGACTGAAACCAAAAAAACGTAAAAACCAGAACCGATACATGAACCAAATGGTTCCAGTTCGACAGTCAAGTTCAGTTCAGTATGGTTCTTTGTTCTTTCAGTCCAGTCCCGAATTCTACACCTCTCTAGACAAAACCAACTAAAGGAAAAAAAAAATTCGATATTTCAACTCTAGATGTTATAACACCAAGTAAAACGAATATCCACAACCTAGAAGGTAAAATACCTTAGGGGGCGTTTGGTTCGCAGATTTTCTGGGTTTTGCATTTAAAATCCTGTGTTTGGCTCGCAGATTTCAGTAAGGATTTAAAATCTCAGGATTTCTTAAATCCCTCCCTTCTTTGTTATTTAAAATGGCTAGGATTTTAAATCCCAGTTACCTTGCATTTTTCAGATTAGCAAATTTTTTCTATAAGATAATGCAAATTCTTTGACAAAATCCTGACCAATGCAAATGCTGCGTAATGTAAATCTTTTGACAAAATGCAAATCCCAGAGAAAAAAATCTGCGAACCAAACACCCCCTTAGAATTGGGGTAAATGTCAATAAACAGCTACATACTTTTGTCATTATAATTTTTTTTGTCCAATTTGGTAACCAAAACTTACTAAAATAGCCAATAGTGGTAATTCTGGAAATTGAGGAGTTTGGAACAATCCATTTTGATAGTTATACTTTTCTAAATTGATTATGTTGGTAACTAAAAGTTTTGAAATGACTCATTTAAATCATTAAAGTTATAGTAGATTCAAAACATTTAAAAACTAAAATGGACAATTCCAAAAGGTACAATTACCAATATTAACCATTTCAAACAATAATTTCCAATGTTGACCATTCCAGATTGTATAATTACCAAATCAGATCCAAAAAAAGGATGACTATCAAATTCAAATCTAGACCAATGAAAAAGTACATAGCTATTAAGTGACATTTTCCTTAAAATTTGCAAACTTGATGTTATAAGTTCTGGAATTTATTGTGCAATACAAGACAATAAAGATGACTTACAGTTGAAAGCAATACAATATCAAAGAAACAATCCCTGTGGCGAGATACAAAATCTATCGCCATGAGAAGATTTCCCTGCAAGATTAGACCTAACAAAAGAAAACAAAGCATCCGATAACTGCCTTCATAAAACAACACAAAGAATTAATAAATGTCTCTTGTTTTCAAAATGTAAATTAAATGTTACGCGCGTGGGCGCGCTACCGCTACTTTTACAATTGCAAACCTAAGTAACTAGTTTTGAGTTGAAGATACTTACCAGTCAAGCTAAGTATGCAAGAACAGAGCGTAGTGTAGAAAATCTGATTGTAAATCCCCATATCATATCCTTTAAATAATTTATCTTGAAATGTGCTCGTAAAACCATCAAACCTGAGATATAAAAAAGGATTGATCAATGTGTAGTTGGCACAATTATTTTTGTACTCACGACTTCTACATTGTAATATCAGTTTCTTACGTAGGGGCATTTGGATGCATGTTTATACTTTAGGATCAATCAAATTTGGATAGTCTAGTAATAGGATCTTTGAGAAAATTGATTATTAACAAAAATGTAATTCACATTACTATCCTAACTTCAAGCAAATTAGTACAAATTTCATTTCTCTCCTTCCCTTATCAACATTAAGAGAATCAAAAAATATGGAAAGAGAATGAAGTTTTAATATATTTTCCTTCATTTCTAATGTGAACCTTAAGTATCATTAGTTTAAAAAGCTTATAAACTTAAATGATTCCATTCGGCAGTACCAAACACCCCCTTAATATCTGATTGTAGTTCTTGAAGCAGCAATATTCACTCCGAAATTTATTTTTCAAATAAACGTATAATTACCTAACCATCTGTAGCCGTAAGCATATAATTATCTTATCATCCAATTCTAATTTTAGGAATCCCAATAATCACTTTCAAAATCACATCCAAACAACCCCTTAAACATTCATAGTCAAGTTTAACACACAATACATGGTCACACTATATGATAAGTCACATGCACGTGCACACACACACACAAACAACTCCAGAGTCTACAACATGGTGGGGAGTGACTATTAAATACCCGAGATAACCAATCATTAGGGAGACACCCCACACGGTACTTTCCCTTCCTTTGCGGTAAGGACTTAAATCGCTTGCTCCCTACAGTTTGAAGAAAATAATTCATTAGAATTCATTCTCCCAACTTTACAAAAAAGGCAAAAGAAGGGGGTTAATTACACTACTAGCAAGTACAACTAGTAATCCTTGCCATTAAGAAAGCATAAGCATCTTCAAATCTTTTGATGGGATTAGAATTTCATAAAACACACATCCGGAAACAAGCGCCAAAAAAAGCATCAAATCAAATGCTAACACAACTTTATATCAAAATACTTGGTGTGAGTGCACTGATTGCAGAGTGGTCACGGGTAAGGCATAGTATTTACCGGAAATAATATAAATAATGCACACCCAAGGGTAACTAGTAAAGCCAACAGATAGTCGAGCCCCTTGTACTTCTTTTGCATAATTAAGGTGCCCCAAATCTGCACAGAAAATTATGTGTAAGTCACTTTGGTAAAAAAAAAGAATCTGAGGGGGGGGGGGGGGGGGGGGGGGGGGGGGAAGAAAATGATGGCAAGTCGAAGATTGTTAAGTATATTTACCAAGTCAGATTGTTTAGAACTAAAAACGATCATAATCAATATCAGTGTAGCGAAACGCTCTCAATTGATAATTGCAACGTCAAATAGCAATAATCATATACATGCACATCAAAACACCCCCTGAATCTTACCTATGGTGCTAGACGTTACACTATTAAAACTAGTGAGGACTACTTTTAAACAAAGCAGCTTTCACCTAATCATGCATAAACGATTTGTATTTACTTTTAGAGGATACTATTTAATTACTTTCAAAACTTACCATGACTGGTATCATTTTGGCACATTTTGCCAGGGTCTGAACAGGAAAGCTAACATATTTAAGAGCCTGAAGATATAGGATAAGACAAGAACGTTAACACCAAGCTTACTTGAAAAATACAAAGCGTAAAAATAAATTTTGGTAGCGATTGAAGTAGAAATAAGAGCGAAAAAGAATATCAGACCTCATATTGACATGTTGTAGTTAGTATATTAGATATTGATACAACACAGTACTTGTAAACGGGAGCAACAGGATCCAACGCTTTTTTACTCGTCTGCAACAGAAGTAAAACATAATCATAAACATAAGCTAAAAGCGTTATACATTATTTCATAAGATCTTTTTCATGGATGATGCACCACTTACGAGTAAAAAAACTGCAGATACTGCAGAGGTGGTAATGCGGTTACAGAAAACAAGAAATAACGAATGTCTGAAGAATTCGTGGTTTGGACCATATGGGACTCTCATAATCTTCTCCTGCAGATGAATATCCAAGAACCAGTTTTATAAATGAATCAACACACAAAAGGGTAAATTAGATCATCACTCCTTTTATTTCTTTTCTTTTATTTTGAAAGTTATCAGCTCATGTTTGCCGTTACATAAAAAGAAATGTGAACCTCATTGTTCCATAAAACTGTAGAAACATGATCATCATTGAGCTGTGGCCTACTGATATAAGGAATCAAGAAAGTTTTATACAAATTTCCATCTTAAATTAGTAACTTCCAGAAAGCTACAAGCCTACAAACAACATATATGAGGCCTATGCTGTTCTATATCTGTATTTTAAAAGCCAAAACATGTAACCAGCTTCAAATTCGTGAACATTAAGTTCATTAATCAAAGTCCAAATAAGTTTGATTATCAATCAAAGTCCAATAAAGTAGATTTATCAAAACGTGTTATCGATATCTCAACAGTAAGATCAACATCCGAATTTACATCATTAACAACAGCGTATCGGTTTAAGTGATTACTGAAACATTCAAATCATTATGCCAATTCCAAACTGCTGAATTTAAATCAAAGCATCCAGCTTTCTTGTATCCAAATGCATCCAATGCTAGCAATTATTTGCATACATCACGTCCAAAACCTCACTTCCCCAATTTCCATTCATTCACATTTTCCCCTTTTTAACTCAACAAAATCATCCCTGTTTCTCAAAACAATTCAATTTCAAAACAAATGCTTCAAAGTAACACACAATCATATTTAAATCCATGTCACATATTACAAAAAGTGAAACTTTTTGGCTAAAAATAAGATACCTGTAAAACGCCATAGATGACGAGAGTAGACATAATTCCAACTACGGCGAAAGTACCCTTTAACAACTTATTATTCTCCTTAGCATCTACTGACGGCAGATCGGTCATACTACTACCGTCCATCAGCAACCCCACGACCACCGCGGCCGCGTATCTATGAAGAATTAAAATACAAAAAAGAAAAGAAAGATGATGTTTGATAAACCCTAAAGATCAGTGAAAATCCACAATCGACATCGACGTGCCGTATGGGGTTTTGAAGCAAGTGATCGACGGCGGTTTCACCGGCGAGTTTCTCGCATTGTTTAGACCGACCGGCGAATTTCTTTTAAATTTTAGTTTTGTGGGAAAGCGGACTACTTTTTCCTGTAAGATGATGGGAGGCACGCCTTTTCGTCGGGCTTACGCCATTTTTAATTGGTTGTTTTTGTAGTAATCTGTTTGATATTTTAATTTTATGACAAAACAAAGTTTCCAAAAAGTTTTTCCAGATTTTTTTTAAAACAATTAGGCATCAAAATCTACGTCAAGCAATGTTGTGTATTAATTTGAGTTGACATATAAAGAACACATTCATAAATGACACAGTTAAAAGTCCATCTATACTATTAAATTACTAACTAATTTGTCACGTGTCGATCCCTTGTTTAATTCGTCACGTGTTAAAACTTCAATCTGTTACATGTGATTACTAAAACTGAATTTGAATCAAAATCAAATTTTTTTAATATATTATAATCTAATTTAACTAATCTAATATATAATTAACTAATATCTAATTATTTAATATGTTTTTATAAATATTTATTCTTAATTTTTTTTAAATTCAACCCATGTAGTACATGGGTATATAACCTAGTATAAATACAAATATACAAATATTAAATAAAAAAATAACAAGTTATTATTTTTAAAATCTATAAATATCAATAAATCATTAACTCTATCCAACATTTATTATTATTAAATATTTAATACATCTATCATTATCTAATATTTATTGTTATTATTATGAATATAATAATACAAATACATCCAAATTACATATTATATATACTTATCTATATGTCTAATAAAAAAATATTACGTCTTAATATAAATTTATTAAAATATATTAAACATAAATAAAGCTTATACAAGAAAATATTAAATAAGTAAAAAATAAACATAATACAATATTAATCAAATCATATTATTAATAACTATGTCAAATAACAATACTATTGAATGTTTTTTTAATAATATTTAATATTTATATGTTTTAATTTTATGTTTACATAACTTTTATATAACCAACTCTTTATTAAAAGTTATCGTGAGTTTATAGTAATAAATGTATGTGTATATGATAGATTTTGCATGGTTAATAATCCCACATCACTTATGCGGTAAGTGAAAATACTCAATAAGTGTGTTCTTTTAAATTAAGTCATAAGTGATAAATTTTATTTATAACTTACTTATTGGGTAAGTCAAAATTTGTTACTTATTTTAAATAAATAAACCATATGAAACTTTATCCTTTGTGCTCTCTATCTCTTCAAATCCCCACCCTCTCCTCTCTTTAGAGACTCTAACCTGTGAATGGTGTCTTCGCTCTACAATCAACCATTAGCGCCCGATGTTGTTCTCCTTCCTAGCACTGCCGTCGCTGTCGTTCTCCTCCTAGCATCACTGTAGTCGTTCTTCTCTCCCACGTTGCTATCTCCCCCTCCCCTTTCCCTCACCACATGCGATATCCACCCTCCAAACATCTGTTTGCCATCCGCCCCCTGTGCCGTCCACCACCTGCTCCACCCGTGGCGTCCATATTGATGGGTTTTAGATATGATGATTTCTTTCTTTATAAAGTAATTTTTTTTAATATGATGGGTTTATTGTATGTGTAAACTTAGATTTGCAAAACTTGATGTATAGATGTATCCATGTATGATTTCTTTCTTTATAAAGTATTTTTGTTTTGAATACGTTTGATGTACATCTATTTTGAACTAACAATATTTTTTATGTTTATATTATTTATTAATATGGATTGATATTTTATTAATTAAAAAGGTTTGATACAAATTCAACATACAAAATAACAAGCTTATTGATTCAGTTTTCAGCCATCAGCAGCAATCATTTATCTATCAGCACTGCAATCAGCTATCAGTTACTTATCACTTATGTAAAAAACAATACCATAGTGTTTTTGAAACTATTCACATAATAATTTTTTTAGTATTACGACAACTAATATCTATGTATCAATATATCTAACTGGTTTATGAACCTTTATATTGCGTTGCTTATTTTTAATAATTAATTAGGTAATGTAAACTTATAATTAAATCATATAAATATATAATATATTATTTCGAATTTGTTTCAAGTTCCTGGATGCCAAATTGTTCAATTCGACTGGATCTATTTAATAAAAAATCATTATTTCGGGGTGGGCTAGGATCAAGCTAGTCTTTGTTGGGCCGGGCTTTTCACTTCTCCAACTAAAAAAGATGATTGAAATAAAATGTTTTTAATTTTGATATTTTACTATTAGTAAATATTCCAATAACGAAATGAATATAAAACTTCTAAATTTATATATGATATTTTATCATTTCAATATCTTATCATGAGATTCAACAGATACACAGATGTTATTGTTAGAGATGGCAGCCCGGTCTTAGTAGTTAGTAGTGTGTGTAAAAATTTATATGAATCAATAAAGCTAAAACAAAATAGGCTATTTTACTATTAGTAAATAGTAATTAGCATTTTACTATATGTAATAAAATGTTTTTAATTTTTACTATTAGTAAATATTCCAATAACAAAGTTAATAACGGGGGAGGGGTAGTATGTGCAAAAGGTTCGTTTTCAGTAACCTTGTTTTATAGTGGAATTATTTTATAAGTTTATTTTTGTAAGGGATGATTTTCTAAGTGTGCAACTAAAAGTATTCAAATATTCAAATAAAGTGGAATGTTTATGTGTTTAAATGTTTTAATTTGATAAAATTTGGCTTTAAAAAGTAATTGTATTTTTTTCATAAGGTTAGTTTAATTGTTATTCTAGGATTAGTTATGTTATTTTATATTTAAAATACTCATTTACTGACACGACCCGACCAATCTAATCCTTTGAATTTTAGAACCTTGACTGCGACGAAAAATTACACAACAAGTCCCCTTAAAACCTATGTTGTTGCTTCCTAGAACTATAATGGTAAACTTTTTATCAAGCAAATTTAGCGCTGCCAGTTTCAAAGAGTCTATAACAAATAATTAATGAGATGAGGTCATGGTTTTTTATTAGCTTAATTCGTTTTCTTTTCGAGAAAAGTTTGTGCATCATCACCAAACGCATGTTATATTGCGTTAATAAATTAATTGCCACTTATTATCCGTTTTTTTTATCCAAATGATTTTGTTGATTCTCCGTAGTTATTCAATGTAAAATGATTTCCCTTAACTCTCCCCCATGTATATGTCTATGGTTGCAAATGTTTCGAACTGTTATATATCGCATTGAGTTCATTAAATAACTTGAGCTATAGCAATAACGATGTGAGCTCTTAAGGAGTTTGGGTTCGAATAAAATGCAATGATTTTAGGTATTTGATATAATGTTTATAGATATGTTTGAGCTTTAAAGCTAAATATGGCTCAAACTTTCATGTGGAATGCTCTTCAAGTTACGGAATCAAGCCTTAGTCAAATTCAGCTTGCTATTTGCTTTGTTGCAACCTTATTTGGTATTGGTCGAGTCAAATTCTTTAATATATAGTCTCGAGTTTTATCGAGCAACTCAAACTTGATTCAATTGAGTAAAATTTTTGTCGAGCACAAGCCTGACCCATGAATTGAGTTCAAATAGTTTAATGAATCGAACTCAAACTTTTAATGTTTTATTTTCAGTTCTTATAATGTTTTCCAAGTGATATATGTATGTATGCATGCTAATTAACTAATGAGTCAATTCTTTGTTAAGCAACCCTTTAATAAATTTTCATTTTGAGCTAAATTCAGAAGTTTAATTTAAGGGTCCAATATGAATGTTTTGTTTACTCCACCAAAAGTAAATCAAACCTTCGTTAATGTCATTTTTTAATTATTGTTTAATATATAGATAGTATAATAATAATAATAGTAGTATTGGATAAAGAAAACAGGAAAAAAAAAAAGCCACGTTACATATCAAATCCACAACTAGAGGTACAGTTCTTTTGGCAACCACCGTCCTCCACCACCACCACCACCACCGCCATGGATGCCGCCATCTTCTTTCACCACCCAATCTTCCCTCCATTCTCCACCACAAGACACCACCCAACAACACCTCCAAAACCACCACCACTTTCCCCCCACAAGCCACCCACTTTCACTTGCAGCGCACTTGGCAACACTCAAAACGGTTCTGTTTTTGGTCCCGAAAATCCACAAACTTTCACAACAGTTGATGCCGAAATAACCCCCGAAACCCTTGATTTCTTTGTTAGTGATGCTGAAGGTGATCCCGATTGCCCCTCCGGTGGCTTCTCCTCCATCGAGGACGCTCTTGCCGCTCTCCGACAAGGAAAGGTATTTATTACCTTCCTAATCATCCATGATTACAGTTTGATATATATATTATTATCATTTTTCACAGCTAAAAGTATGACGATTGTTTCTTAATCTTATTTTGTTTCATATGGTTAAAAGTTAGTGATAGTTGTGGATGACGAAAATGGCGAAATCGAAGGAAACTTTGTCTTGTCTGCGTCATTCGCAACACCAGAGACCATCGGTTTTGTGATCAGGCATGGCTCCGGGATCATATCAGTTGGCATGACGTCGGCCGATCTCGAGAGATTAAACCTCCCTTTAATGTCACCGGAAAACGAAAACAACTCATCTGCTCCAACTTTCACTATCACAGTGGTAACCATTTTGAATTTTGAAACCATAATGTGTTTTGTTCATTTGCAAAGTAACTTAATTATGTATCCTTTCTTTATAATTAAGGATTCCATCGATACAAAAACCGGAGTATCGGCTTCAGATAGAACGAAAACGATTCTTGCTTTGGCTTCTCCTTACTCCGGGCCCTTAAGTTTTAGAAGGCCTGGACATGTGTTTCCTTTGAAGTATCGAAACGGTGGTGTTCTAAGACGAGGTGGTCACACAGAGGCGTCTGTGGACCTTGTCAAACTCGCGGGTATGGATCCAGTTTCTGTTCTTTCGACTGTGGTAAATCCAGAGGACGGTTCTATCGCTCCGTTGAACCGTTTAAGAAAACTAGCACTTGATCATGACATTCCTCTTGTTCTCATCACTGACTTGATCAGGTAGTTAATTAGCTCTTTTCACCAATCTTTTTCCCATCAAGAATGTTTCTTGTTTCTGTATATCAGTTTTCGAGATTAATTTCTAGGTATAGAAGAAAAAGGGAAAGACTAGTTGAAAGAATCGCGGTTTCTAGGCTACCAACAAAATGGGGTTTGTTTGAAGCTCATTGTTATCGATCGAAACTAGATGGAACCGAGCATATAGCCCTTGTTAAGGTACAAATTTTACTCCTTTTTTTGTCTTAGGAGCAGAGGTGGCATACCTGCATAATCAGTTCTCAGACAAATGGTTTGAAAATATTTGAACAGGGAGACATTGGGAACGGACGTGACGTGTTAGTAAGAGTTCACTCGGAATGCTTAACAGGAGACATATTTGGATCGGGTCGTTGTGATTGTGGCAACCAATTAGCGTTGGCGATGCAGATCATCGAGGAAGCTGGCAGAGGTGCACTTGTGTATCTTCGAGGACACGAAGGGAGAGGTATAGGATTAGGGCCCAAGTTACGGGCGTATAACTTACAAGATCAAGGTCACGACACTGTAGAAGCCAATCTAGAGCTCGGGTTTGCCCCTGATGCGCGTGAATATGGAATCGGAGCCCAGGTTAGATTTCGTTACTATACTGTCATGTTGTACTGCATTTACAAGTTAACGAGTGATATGTTTTTGGTTTTGGCAGATGCTACAGGACATTGGAGTTCAGACGATGCGGCTAATGACTAATAATCCAGCCAAGTTTACGGGGCTCAAGGGCTATGGTTTGGCAGTCATTGGACGTGTTCCCGTATTGACTCCGATTACGGATGAAAATAAGAGGTACCTAGAAACTAAGAGAACAAAGATGGGTCATATATACGGGTCTGATATATCCAGTCCAGACATTGATAAGAATGACTCAGTACAACTGTGAAATACAATGTTTAGACTCTATGTAATTCAGTTTTTCACACTGTCACACACATGTATTATAGTTTTATTCAAATCAATTTAATTATACATGTTTTATATAGTGTAATTATGATTCGTTAATTTACATATATACTCATTGATGTAGCAAAGAAACCTGATTGCTAGATTTTGTTATTTGTTATAACTTAATTGCTAGATTTACAGTTTACCTGCCTATTTGGACCTGTCATAAAAAAATTTGTCCCTCCCCCAAAGTTATTTTATTCGTTAACAAACGAGACCAACTCCTATACGATAATCTTGAATTCTAGATTCAAAAGAGTAGACTCTAACCTGAGCGATTTAACTTTTGATCAAACAACTTTACGAACCAGTTGCTACATGTCCCGCTCAATTGGAATTCACAGAATTAGGTTGGCCCCGTATGCCGGTACGAAAGACCCTAAAGTTTTAGATGACCAAATTTAGTCATTTTCACATGATATTGAGATTTCTGTCTTATAATAACATGATTTAAAACATAATAATTCTCCAGAAGAACCTACAAAATCATTGTCAAGAATCTTATGTCTAATGCTGCAACTTTTGGAGAAAAGATATGAATTTGACATAAATGTAAATTAGCTTTAAACCATTAATAAAATCACTATCAGAATCCTCAAAAACAGAGGATATTACCATCATATACACCCGTTTGATACTTTGATCATATATCAAAACCCCTTTACAAAAAATAAAAATAAAAATTTGGATTCTTTAATGTTTAATGTAACCTTTGCCTCTTTCCAATTGTGCCTAAATTACTAGCACCAAGGCATCCTGCTACCATTCTCCCTTGACCATTAACATCACCAAAACTCAAAACACCACCACCAGCCACCATCATCTGAGACGAACTCCCACAAGCCATTTCCGTATACGGTTGTGTTTGTTTTGATAGTTTAACAGGGTTTCCGACTGTTTGCCTTTGAGTGGCAGCGATTTGGTCCACTCCAGCCACCATTGGAGGGATGTGGAACGTCTGAATGGGTGGCGGATTCCGCCACCTAGGAAGCGGGCCTGCCACCAGTAGTGTCTGAAGAAGTGGGCCCGCTTCAAGTACTGTTTGGAGTAACTTTCCCTTTTGTGGCAAGGTCTTGCCTTTGATCATGCCCTCCATCACCAAAGTAGTCTGATCCACTTTCGGCAAGCTTGCTAAACCATTAAGACCGTTTGACACAATTCCCTTCTGATGGTGGTAATCTTGAACAAATGGGGTTTCCACATTGATGTTGGAGAACTCGGGAGACGAAATGGGGTCAAAAAACGAATCAACAGGAGACGATGTATGATTGTAGGCATCTGAAAGGCTGTTTGATTCAGTGATACTCGAGTTTGCTTTAGCGGGTATCAGTAACGGGCCCAGATGTTGTTGGACTTGATCGCTCGTGAAAGAACTAGGGACCGACGGGTTTGTGGCACTGAAAATCTGTTGGTCATTTGAAGGCATAATCTTGATGAGTAGCTTTTGAAGCTGATGTCTTGCTTCATCTCTTTCTTGGCAAGCAAGTTTAAGTAATTGTAACAATTGTTTAATAGATTCCTTGTTCCTTTTCATTTCTTCGTCTGTTTCGGCTCTTACAGCCTCTAATTCAAGAGTTGTGTACAAAAGCTTCTGTTTGAGTTCATCTATGTTCTGCAAATTCAAGAGCAACGCAAAACAGTCAAAAACGAACCCAATTTTCTTCAAGATTTAGACTTTATGACCGTTTAAACCACGTAAAAGCAGACAAGAATCCGATCAAATGAGAATCTTGATTGGGGTAAAATGATATTTATGATTAAAATATGAAATATAGTTCAAAAAACAACAAATGGGTAAAGGAAATCAACATCAACAAAGACTTCAATTGCCAAAAAGACTTTTTTGATCACAACATGAATAGTAAGTTCACGTTGATGAAAAATTCAAAAAAAAAATCGAAAAACAAAGAAAAAGTGGACATCAATGAGAGTTTTAAATTAAAACTGAGGATTGGAATCTAATATCCATATGTTTATGCAAATATATACCGTACAGTTAATTACTGCATGAACTTCCATTGTAACCAGAGCATGCAAAAAAACCAAAAAAAAAACCCAAATACATGTGTTATGTAGTGAAGCTTTTTGCACAGAGCAAGCAATAAGTTTTACACAATTCATTAGTATGAAGCTTTTTTGCACAAAACACATAATCATACGACATTTGATGAGACCCAAAATTTCACATGGATCTCACAATTGAGAACTTCAAGAAGAATTTATATAGTTTAAAATGGTTTCCAATGGGATCTAAAGGAAAGATAGTTTGTTAACAAGATCAAAATCTTGAAAACACAAGAAGAATCCCAAATTGATAAATATTCACTTCAGAATTGAATTCAACTTAGGAAGAAATGCAATTAAACTGAGATATTAATAAAACCCCAGAACACAAAACATGGATTCTATATTAAAAATGGTATCAAACCACCAAAGACCATAAATCTTGAAAACGCATTTGATAAGAAAACCCAAATAGACCAAACACCCACTTCAAACTTCAGTTAAACTGTGCAAGAAATGCAAGTAATTAAAATATAATCAAAACCTAAGAAGAGAAAAAGATGGATTAATTTGCTAAACTATGGGTCACACACTACCTTAACACTCAACAATGGCGGAAAACTCAGATTTTTATTACCAAAAACATCGATAAATATTCATGAAATTAAACAAGAAACATAGGATGAATGATAACCCACCTCTTGATAACCCCATAATGATGCAATTTCTTCCATTTTTATTTCTGTTGATTGTGGGAAAAGAAAGCTAAATCTTGAGGGGGGGAGTTTGGAGAGAGAAGGCTGTGGAGTCTTTTATAGAACAAAAAGCTCTCAGTATAGGACAAGACAGGGGCAAAAGATTAATTTTTTTAAAAATAAAAATAAAAAATGTGTTATTAAAAAAAGAAAATAATTTCGGTGGATTTTTCTTTTCTTTTTCTTTTTTGGAACTTTTAGAAAATTGTTCCATTTTTTAAGGGAAATTGTCTCTTGCTAAAATTATAGCTCTAACGGTTTTTATGAATAATAAAGACGTGGTTTAAATATTACATTTTAAGAAAGGTAGGTTGTTATTAATAAATAATACTTCACTCATCAAATAAAATTTGACTTTTTAATCTTTAGATCATCATATTTATTAAAAAAAATTGTTGCAATCACACCAGTATATTTAAAACTTACTATAAAACCAAGAGAAGTAGAGAACTAATTTATGTATCTAACCAAGTAACCAGTAAGTAATATATCTAAGAACATGAATCTGACACGTAAAAAATGAATAATGAGATTTTATTAACGTCATGTGTTAACTTATTGTACGTAATAAGCAAGTTTGCAGCGCCGTCCCGTGAATTTTGGTGGCCATGTGCGATAATTACATAGTATGTTCTTAAAATGTGGAATTTTTTAATTTTATATAAAAATTATTAGTTATTAGTAGTCTAGCAATTGCTATATACATAGAAAAAACATTAAAACAATGATATTAAGACATGTTCGTATGACTTGAACAAAATAATCAATTTCAAAACTATATTTATCTGAAAGGACATCGTTATACGCTTATTTTTATAATCATACATCCTCACACTCACATATTTTTTTGTTAATTACGTGAGACATAGTAATTAAACTTAAGCAGACTTTAGTTTTTCACAATTTTTTTCGATCACCAGTCAATTTTTCGATGAGGTCCTATTAAACTTGGGGCCTTGAGCGGTCGCACTTACTGCACACCCTGAGAGCCGGCTCTCCAAGTTTGTAGACACATAAATTAAGGCTGCCTATTATTATATTAATATTAATACTAATCATTATTTTTGTAAACGTTAATAGGGGTCGTTTTTGTTTAAGATAATGTGTTAGATCTTAAAAACATTAAATTAATAAATAATTTTGGAATTAAAAGGTTGAAAACCGACTAATAAGGGTCACAGAAACTAGTAGGAATGTTTGGGGCGGATCACGAACGGTGAGGGTCCACGTGTTAGCTTTTGCATTGCTGACATGTCAAGATCCTATTGGATACACGGAGGTATGAACATACGACGTTATTGCCACCCTGACACCGTCTAATAAATTTGACGCTTTGTTTTTATTGAGTAAATAAGAAATGTTAATTAAAAGGTACCATTATTCATAGTGAGTTTATAAGTAAACAAAAAAAAACTTGTAACTTAAAAATTAATATATTAATATTGGAGGTTAATTGGCACCTCCTACTTACATGCTATGAAATATCAGTAAAAAATATAGGACACTGGATGTGTCATTTAAATTGCATGAATTTAAAATAATAGATTTAAAATGATAGAATTTTGGAATAATTAAGGGATGGATAGATTATGTAAGGTGAAGAAATGGGTAATATGAAATCCTAAAAGAGCTATATCCTTTCTTTTAAATTTTTATCCAAACATGACAACAAAGTATTTCTAAATTCAAATCCTTCAAACCAAACGGCACCTAAGTGTTGAATCATAAAAATGTATATATCACATCAATGATAGAGGGGACGTGAATAAAAATTCACATTAATATTTACTGCACAAATAATTATTTAATAAATATAACTTCATAAAACAAATAAATAATCAATTAATCTAGGTCTGACAGTGGATCAATTTTGATTTATTTCATCCAATCCAAATCCAATTACATGTTATAAAAAGGTCAAAAAAGCAATCTAATGATCTATTTCAAGATTCATATTAATCAATTTAGTTAGATCAACAAATGGAACGATCCATAATTCGTGGCTAGGTGTGTAATACGAAAAAGCTCACGCTTAGTTCGTTTAAAAGTATCAGACTCAAGCTTGAGCTGGTTTTTTTCGAGCTTTATCTGCAAAGCTCAAACCTCGGATCGTTTATTACAAATATTACTTAATCAATAAATTTATCATATATTATATATTTAATATATATTTATTGATTAAAAATATATTTTTAAGGCTCACAAACTTAATAGGTAAAGCTCGGGCTCGTTTGAATCGAGCTTTTAACGAGGCGAACTCGAATAGCTTACGAGTAACTCGGTTCACTTACACCCTCAACCGTGATGGTTGCGACCAACACCAACGTAGGTTCAGGGCCGACTCTGAGCAAGGTCAACACGGGCTATCGCTCAGGGCCCATTAATCGTAGGGGCCCATTCTCAAAAAACGTATTATATACTTAGGTCTATTAAATAAGATTAGTGACTTGCAAAATTTTTAAATTTAACATTATATAATTATAAGTTTTTTGTTGTTAATTTATCATTTTTACTTGAATTTTACTTATCTTAAATATACATACATATTTATAAGATCCATTTTAAGTTTTTGCACAGGGGCCTCGAAAATGATTGGACCGACCCTACGTAGGTTGCTTCCGCCACCGCGCACATTGGGGTGGGTTGGGTAAGGTGGGTTGGTGGGTTAGGGTATAGTAAAGTGGGTGAAGTAGGAATGAAGTAAGGTAAGCATGGGATGGATGAGATAGGGTATGATAAGGGTAAGGGTGGGGTCGTTATAAGTAAAAGTGGGTAAGAGAGGGTGAGATAGGGTTTGTGATGAAAAGATAAAGTGATTTTGGGGTAGGGTAGCATGGGTGGGTGAGAATGGAATAGGCTAGGATAAAGTATGAGATGGGGTGGAGTCAGATAGAGGTGGTTAGGGTGGGCTGGGATGGGATGGGTCTGGGGTGGCAGTGAGGTGGGTAAAGTGAAGGTAGTATACGTGTAGGGTAGGTGGTTGGGTTATGTGGGGGTGGGTAGGGTTGGTGGGGGTGGTGTGTATGGTCGGTGGGTGGGGGTGATGGTTTGGTAGGGTTGGGTTGGGTAAGGTATGGTAGAATGAGGGAGGATCATGATCGTATACTTGTATGGGGTAAATATAGAGTATTATGGAAATTTAAAAATTAAATAAATCAATCTGAATTATGATCCATCTGTCTAGTTAGTTTACAAATCAGATCATGATCTATTAACTAATGTATAAAATTCACGATCCACTTAATTGGATAATAAATTTGTTGGATTATGATTCAATCTAATCTAAATCTATCTATTATTAGACCTACATTAATATAAAAGATTGAAATTAATACACACATATGTTAAACTTTTTTAATACAATTAATGTATTCATTTTCATAAATAAATAAATGTGTGTGTAATATGGTTCATACTATAACCATGTCTACCAGTAGAATCGGTAGAACCAAACTTAAAATTATTTTTTTTCAAAAAAAAAAAAAATTTCATAGATTTGTTAAAACTAACATTAAAAGTCAATATTTGAAAATTCGCATGGTAACGAGTTGTGAAGGTACGTTAAAACATATATTCACATTAACCACAGTTCATTTACATTCACAATACATACGTGATCCGTTCGGTCACATGTCATATTCTAGGATTTATAAAACTAAAAACATATGAGTGTTTAAATAGTCTAAGTTTAAAGTAAAAATGAAAAAAAAATTAAAATTTTTTTTGAAAATTTTTAATTTCGTTCTAACGATAGATAATGGTTTTACATTGAACCCAAATTATGTATATATTAGTGGTTGTGATACATGACGTTATTTTTTTGGGTAATAATAAGGGTTTTACATTTTAGTTTAAGACCAGTGGTTTAAGATATTTAAATCTCATTAGTGATCCTTAAACTTAAATGGTAGTTACTGATCTTGGCATTAACTTTGAAGTGGAAATCCTATGATATGATTATTGTAGTTGTATTGATACTTGATATGTAATAGTAGTAAACTAGTAACCGTCACGTGTTGTATATTTTTCATAAAGTACCTATATATAACTATAAATACAAATATTTAAAAAAAAAATGAATTTAAGTAGGATGTATTAGGAGAATTATGTTAGGGTTGGCTTCCGGTTACAATAAATTGCTTTATTTGGAGAGTTATGTTAGGGAGAATTCATGCGAGAAAGAATTTGGTTGCTAGGAATATTTATTCAGGATCTGTTATGTGTCCAATCTGTGGTATGGAGGAGGAAACAGAGGAGCATCTATTTTATAATTGTTCGATCAAGAAGGAGCTATGGAATTGGGTTTTATCATGGTGTGAAATCTTAATTATTCAGCATCAGTCCCTGGGTCAATTAATCGAGCTGATTCGAAAGTCTAGCAAGTCAATCAAGAGGAGACAGTTCCTGGAAACAGTGATTGGTGGATTGATTTGGTTGGTGTGGAAAGCTAGGAACTCAGTAATATTCAACAATGGTAATGCTTCCGCTTCAATGATAAAGGATGAGCTTGTTGCATTTGTTTTCTCTTTGTTAAAGTTTAGGGGTAAATTTAGATCGTTAAATTGGTCGTTGTGGGTTGTCTGTCCGTCTTCGTTCTCTTGATTATTTTTTATTGTATTTCTTGCTAGTTCCTGGCTAGTTGTATCTCCCGTACTTATTTTATATTCAATATATTATGGTGTTCTAGGCGGGGGTGATGACATTTCCGAAGCTCCCGGTTAGTTCTACCTTTTTCCATTAAAAAAAAAAGTAGGATATATTAGGACGTTTGATATTATATGATGGACTTGATTTTTTTTTTCAGTTAGTTATTTAAAATCCAAGTCTTTTTATGTTCTTTTTATATAAACCACAAGAACCATTGTGTAATTTAATATAATATATATATATATATATATATATATATATATATATATATATATATATATATATGTTTATATCTATAAATATTAATAAGTGATTACAAAATATATCAAACGTCAACTTCTTCTTTAATTTGTTTACATGTCATCGTCTCCTTTTTTGATATCATTAGACTAATATTTAATTTTATAATTTTTATCGTATCAAATTCAATCTGTTTAAATCTAATATAGTTAAATTTATTTTAATTAACTAAAAGTTTAAAAAGTCTAATGTTTATAATTGTTTTACAAATTTATATAAATATCTTTTTAAATTATGTCATGCAATAAATGGGTTTTATCCTACGAATAAGAATACATAAGTAAATAATATGTCACGTGTTATCACTTTAGAAAAAAAATCTTATGATGCCATGGAATTATGTTATTACTAGTTTATTACTCGTGTACTTCACGGGATACTTAAATAACTATTTTTTAAAAAAAGAATTCCATAAATCTAAAATATTATTAGAAAAACAACAAATAAAATATCAATGAATTTATAATAGTGTAAGTTGCACCATGTATTCAAAAGTTTTAATTAATTAATTATTAAATTAGTTAAGTTAGATTTTTAATATAATAGATTGAATTGAATTGAATTTAAAATTTAGATTTTAACAAAATGACAAATTAAAAGGACGACAAGTGGCAAAATAAAGGAGATCGCGACAAGTAATACTTTGTTTCCATTTAATATTATTTATAGACTAGTTTATTACCCGCGTATTACGCGGATTTTTAATACATATGAAATATAATAAATAAAAAGATAAAGATATAAATACTATTTTTTAAACAAAAGTATTAAGATGATATTTTATTTATTATGACCTATTAATTTTGTATATTTCTAAATATATATGAAGAGTGATTATTTTCTTATATATATTTTTTAAACTTTTATTATATTATCTTATAATTAATAAGTTAGTAGATTATTAGAGTTTGTTTGATTTGATTTGATTTGAATTTAAAAGTGGATTATATTAGATTTGGATAGATTTATTAGAGTATTAGATTTTGTTTGATTTGATTTGAATTTAAAAGTGGATTATATTAGATTTGGATAGATTTGATTTAAATTTCTTTATTATTTTTAAAATCTATAAATGCCACGTGTCGATTCATGGTGACGACACGTGGCTTCACTAGAAATGAGTATAGTTACTCTTTTAATAGTATAGATAGAAGATAGATTACCAAGTTTCCATTAGAGGCTTGAGGCGGATTTTAGGGTTTTTCCCTTCAGGTGAACTAATATAACTATGAAGATTTTAATCTAACTAGGAGATTGTGGTGGGGATCAAACCGAGATTTGTCGGCACTTGGACCTAGGCGAAAACCACCACACCAGCCGTTCAAAAAAAAACTAAATTTGTTAGGATAATATATGCGTTTTGTTTTGTATGATTTATTTCGTATGAGTTTGCTTCAACGGCGATTCGGCGTAGTTGACCCTATACTCTCCCATTAATTACCCCAGTTTCAGTATTCAAATATTATGAAATTTAATGTAGTAATTAATTGATTTCCCAATCATTTTTAGCTTAATTAATTAATAATCCTAGAAGCTTGAAACCGTGTGCCAGTTGGGAAAAAGTGTGATAAAAAACCCTAAATTAATATACATAAATTAATATTTATAATTTATAGTGACTACTTTATTCAAATAGATTGATAGGTATATATTAAATAAAATTTTTTGGGTATATAAGTCAAACTCATAATATGGTTTATTTCAGTTTTCTCGGGCAGTTCACAGGGACACCTCCCGCCTCCCCTAATACTTTTTAGATAAAGAAAACAATTTTAATTAGAAAATATTTTATTAAAGTTAAAAGGTCACAAACAACTTATACGAGATTATATGAGTTTAACCTTATTTAAGGGATGTTTAGTACGATGTATTCATACAGAATGAAATTATTTGTGTATAAACTTTTCCAACCAATAATAATTACACATAATAAAGATTGAACATAAAAAAATAAGAAAACTATAAGAATCTTTATTTTCTTTTCTTTTTAAAGTTTGTAGTCAATCTTGATAAGGAAAAGAAAAAAAATGAAATATATATTAAAATCAATTCTTCACTTTTTTTGTTGAGAATCTAAGGTCTTGTCATACGGTAAAAAAAAATTTGTAACACACGATTGCATCTTTTTTATTCCACTGTACTAAACACACCCTTGTAGATTTTCTAATCCACTTAATGATTTACATTGTAGTCATGGTTAAGTGAATCATAATCACAACGAGAGTTATGGTTGTCCGCGCGTTGCTGCGGGCATCCGTTATGAATATCTATTTTTTATCGCTTAAGATAAGATATAACCTTAATAAATTGAAACATGTTTAATGTTGACAACAACGTCAGTGCATTTATAAATTTCAAGCATTAGTGGGCTAGATGTTTTATTTACGAATTTGCTTTGACTCAATTGATGATGTCTAAAGTATATTATTTTTTAGGGCATCATATGAACAAACAACATGTTTTCATGTATTTTGTGGTTTCTTCTATTAATGTTATTTTTTCCTAATAAATTTTTCAGCATATTCTTTTCTTTCCGGTTTCTTTTTTTTTTTTCATAATCAATCCTGTATTTTCCACAAAAAAAAACCAACATGTTTTCACATTTTTCCATGAAAATCCCTCAAACTTAATAACTTATTTTGGCGAAAAAAGAAAAATTCTGAATTTCACAAATAACTTGAGAATTCATAAGCATTAGTTGGCTAGATGTTTTATTTACGAATTTGCTTTGATTCAATTGATGATGTCTAAAGTATATTATTTTTTAGGGTTTTATATGTACAAACAACATGTTTTCATGTATTTTGTGGTTTCTTCTATCAATGTTATTTTTTCCTAATAAATTTCTCAGCTTATTGTTTTCTTTCCGGTTTCTTTTTGTTCATAATCAATACTGTATTTTCAAAAAAAGAAATCAACATGTTTTCAGTTTTTTTTCCATGAAAATCCCTCAAACTTAATTACTTATTTCGGCGAACAAAGAAAAATTCTGAATTTCACAAATAACTTGAGAATTTTATTGCTAGAAAATAACAGGGACCGCAAAACATAAACAACATCTTGTTTTTTTCCATATTAAACCTCTTTTTTTACACAAAAATTATGAATAACGAAGTTGGACAAAAATAAAATCCAAAACAAAATGGATCACAATTATTTAATTATTCAAGTTGAGTTAGAAGCAAAAACTTTCAATATTTAAATATTTAATCAAATGTATAAATGTAGACGTTTTTAATTGTAATTATTTTTTGTTTATAAATGATTAATAATATTTTAATATTTTTATTATATTTATATATTTATTTGTTTTATTAAAATACGAAGTTTTTAATAAATTTTAATTATAAGGGTCAAAAATATAAACAATGACAAAATAGGTATTTTAATTAAAGTTAATAGATGAGTGACAAATCTTGAATTTAAACATTGATAATAATAACCGATTTTGCAAAATTAAAAGTCAATGACAAAATTTAGGATTTAATACAAACCATAATCATCTTTTTGTAATTAACTCTCAAATCAATATTTAAAACCTCATTACCTTTCTATACTTAACTTTTAAATCACTAGGACGTTTTGTAAATTGTGAAAAAGCATAGGGGCCATCTTGTAAATTGTTAAAGCACAATTTATTTTTGCGAACCGTAGAAAAGCACAGGGGCCATTTTGTAAATTGTCAAAGCACCAAAACGATGCGTTTCACAATCACAAATATAGGAGATATAAATAACAACCCTAAATTTGTGTGATCATTAGTCCATGTATCATCTATTGTTTATCTAAAAACTGAAAACCTATAGAACTGAGCTAAAAAATTATTTAATTTAAAATATTAAATTAAATATGATAAATGTTTTATCAATGCTAGAATTTGAAGTGTAATTACGCATATATGGTAACGCTTTAAGGCTAATGAATAATAATCGCCATTCCAACTTGGATAAGGTGATCATCATTATCATCACATCAAAATGCCATAGGTGTCTAGAAGCTAGATGAAGAAGGCCAACAATGGCCGATAGCGTAAGTCGATGATTGATAGTGATTGGCCAATCGATATTGAATGGAAACGTTGACGTTGGATCAGACTACATATCAACTTCTTGTTCTCAAACAAAGTAGTAGTCTTTTGTCCCATCTATATGTAGTCGAAGGCTGGATATAGTTATTAAAATCATACTAAAATAAGTTATTCGTATTATATTAATGTATATATCGTCATACTCTTGTAAAATATGACATGTCTGAGTTAGTAAAACAAAAAACATTAAAAGTTTTTGAAAAATGGATATGTACGTTCATGCTTATATAATCTTATCATTAAAAAAAAAAAAGAAAATAAAAAATAAAGTCCACGTTCTAGTATTGCAACAACACAACTACTTCGATGAAGAATAAACCCATTCAAAAGTTAATTAAACAGGGAAGAATTTCATATATACCCCTCCAAAACTTCATAATATCATATATACCCAACCTAAAATTTTAATATCATATATATCCCTCTTAAACATCAAAACCCAATTTTAATTATTAATATCACATATATCACTCTTAAACATCACTAATATCATATATACCTAAATTCATTAATTTAATTATTTTTAAAACATTAAAGCTTATAATTAATATATCTTATTAATTAATGATCATTATACCCTTACTCATTTCTTCTTTCAACTACTAAACTTTAAAATATCATATTTATCCAATTTAAATTAAAATATCATATCACTTTCAATAATTTTATATAATTTATTTTTGTAAACTTTACCAAATAAATTATTCAAACTAAAACAAATTAACATTAAAAAAATATAAAAAAATTGTATCATAGTTTTGCTCATTTTTAATCAAATCGTATCGTCTTATTGTATTTTCTTATTTGTTTTCTTTCTACAATTATTTAAATCAAGATAATGGGGGAAAAAATGTCACTTTAGCTTGAAACTATACAAGTACTATGAAAAGTCCCAAATGGAAAACATTGCAATTTTCATGGGTAGGAGAAATTATAAAGGTGAACGCTTATTATGGAACAGAGCAAGTAAACGATTTATGGATTTACATTTGTAACTTACAATGATGATTAGGACTCACGAATATAAAACATTATGCAAATGCCATATAGACGTAAAGTACATAACCACTCTAGATATTCCACCAAAAAACCATGTTTTCTAGATATACAAAGTGGTAATCTGATTTTATTTTTATTTTTGTACTGATTCATTTTTTTTGGGATACCATGTTCGTATAGTCAGCAAAATGGGTTGATTTTACACAGTATCACGAACATTTATCATCTTCCCATTCCGATCTGTATAGATTTTGGAACGCCATGTTATCAATGAAACTAATTGTTGAAAGAACATAATATGTAATCAGTTAATTGTATATAGATTATTGTAGAAAGAAAACAAATAAGAAAATACAATAACACGATACGGTTTGATTAAAAACGAGCAAAAACATGATACAATTTTTTTTATATTTTTTTAATGTTAATTTGTTTTAGTTTGAAGAATTTATTTAGTAATGTTTACAAAAATAAATTATATAAAATTATTAAAAGTGATATGATATTTTAAATTAAGTTGGATAAATATGATATTTTGAAGTTTAGTAGTTGAAAGAAGAAATGAGTAAGGGTATAATGGTCATTAATTAATAAGAAATATTAATTATGAGCTTTAAATGTTTTAAGATAATTAAATTAATGAATTGTGTATATATGATATTAGTGATATTTAAGAGGGATATATGTGATATTAATAATTAAAATTGGGTATATATGATATTATGATGTTTAGGAGGGATATATATGATATTAAAATGTTAGGTTGGGTATATATGATATTATGAAGTTTTGGAGGGGTATATATGAAATTCTCCCATTAAATAAAGGGCTAAAGCCGTACAATAGCAATATATTTTTTAAGGTGTATCGATATAGTACGTGTATTATTTATATTTAAATATGATACATTTACTTTTTATGACCGGTTATTTCGTCTAGCTTTGCGCAGTTGTGGGAGAATCGTTTGTACGAACTTGTTCACCGTTGGATCTGCGTGAAATTTGAGGATAAGATTCGCAACACATAGTTTTTCGATCTGGATGGTAGAGATCGTCATTGGAGATTTCTACAGAGGTTTGTAGTTGTTTGAAGTTGGTTGTGCTGAGTGATTTCTCGTACCAGATTATCGCAATGACGAGATAGTGTATTTGATTCTTCAATTATGGAAATTTGGACATTAATAAAAAGACAAATTCCACTCTTATCAGGTATGACCAGTAACTGGTTACCAAATGTATCATATTAGTATGAAAAAATGTAGTACACGTATCAAATTTGAACGATTCAGGAAGTACATGTGTAATATGAATAATTAAAATAGTACACATACCATATCGATACATTTTAAAAAGTACACAACTATTCTACGACTTTATCTCTTAAATAAAAATAAATAAATAGAAATTAGAGTAAGAGAAGAGAGTAGGACAAAAGAATTAAAAAAAGAAAAGAAAATTATTATATACTCCGACAAGCCGTTTAACATAAAACAAAAGGTGGAGGCCGGGTTTGTTTAAAGAGAGAAAGGTTGTCTATTTCTTATTTCATTTAATTTACTAATATTGAAATTATATTTATTTAACGTTGCACTTAAAGGCTCACAAATTATTATACTGATCCGAGTATATAACTAAACAAGAAATAGATTTATATGAAATCTAGTTCTGATTTAAATATGAAAATCTAAAATCTAAACTAAATTTAAAATGATAGAATCAAACACCAAACGTTAAAGTTGTTAATGTAAATATGTATAACCAAGCAAGCATATATCCCCTCTTTGGAAACACGTATACTGTATCTCAAACTATTTTGCAGAAAAGAACCACAATGTGAACAAACCATTGAAAACCAACATGAATCTGAGATAAATATCCATTAGAACAAAAGGGGTTTGATGTGTGATGGGTTCACATCAACACAACCCGATACCAATACAAAATTCATTAGAAGGGTCAAGCCTAATGTAACATCCCGATTTTGAGATAGGTACGTGGAATTATTTCATTGGATTAATTATTTAATTTGGGACCCGGGGATATAAAATTTGTATTTTGGGTATCGGGATCGGATTTTTGGGTATCGGACCGAGTTAAACCCAAAACGTATATATAGTTTACTCCTTTGTTCCTTCAATTCATTTTCAAAAGCCAGAGTTAAGTTTGAGTGTGTGTATGTGTGTGATTGGAATTCCAGCAACTCAGATCGAAGCCTCAAGTTGTGATCGAAGCTCCCGAGATAGACATCAAATTCTTCTTTCGATTCGGATTCATATTAAGGTAAATTCGAGCTTGAATTCGTGAGTTAATTGTTATAAATCTTGAGTGAGTGATTCAATTGAGTTTGTGATTGTTTTTGAGCAAATTCGAGTCCATATCTGTGGCTAAAATCGAGCTGAAATGCTGAATTGGGGTAATTCTCGAGCTGTGCAGAAACAGAGCATAACTGCTACTGTTCGTCCGTGAGCGCGACCGCGATCCTTTGATCGCGGGCCGCGATGTTCTTGAGATGATCGCAGGCGGTTGGAGCCCGAGCTCGGACCGCGTTGCGAGCTCGGCCGAGTTTGAGGTCAGCGCGGCCGAGACCGCGATAGAGTCAGTGCGGCCGCGATTGGTTGAGCTCGGCCGCGATGCGGCTGAGGGTTCGGGTCGGGTTTTCGGGTTCTGTGAGTCGTGTATTTGGGTCCTTGGGGTCTCGAGAATTGTTGAGAAGTGTGTATAGAGTGTTGGGTCGAAATTGTGATATTGAGAATGCGTCTTTTGGGTATCTGGGATTGTGTGAGTTGGTAGTTGAGTATCTGAGTCTGTGTGAGTTATATGAGTATTGTGTATAGAACTGTTGAGTTATTGAGAAATCGAGTATCCAGAGCTGTTGGGTTGTGATTGAGAACTTGAGCTGTGATTGTGATTGTGATATAGAGTCATTGTGTTGTGATTACAGGGTCTCGAGTTGATAGGGTTGAGGACGGGCAGGGAACCGAGACTTAGTTTATCTAGCTGAGCAGGTGAGTTTGCATGTTTTTCTTGAGATACTTGTACGATTATTTATTAATACTTGCATGATCTTTTACTGAGCTTTTTACGAGATACCATGAGTTTTCTTACGAGTTTTTATTGAGATATTATCATGCATGTATTACTGTGCTTTATTGAGAAATGTGTTTTATATATGAGATTTGGGACACTTGAGCTGTTGAGATATTAAACCGTACGGCTGGGCAGGGGTTGGGTCGCTCCCAATTCCCTTTTGAGTTCCTGACGACTGCTTTGTGCGGTCTAGGGATTTTGGCACGTGGGCCTATCCACGCGAGTTGAGCATCATGTGGGATCTCATATACTTGTTCAGTAGAGAACGCTGAACGTTTTATTATTGAGCTTACTTTTTGTTGAGATTTATAATCGTACACTAACCCTTGCATTCTCACCAGCTTTAGCTGACCTGTGTGTGTTGTTGTGTGTATCCCAGGTGACCGGACTGCTAGTAGGCCTGCTGCACCAAAGTAGGTTTACATTCTGTGATTGAGGAGTTAGCTACCCGCGTAGAGGTAGTTACATTTTGTGGACTGTTTATATACTTCGGATAGGTTGTGTAATATTCAGGGACTTCCGTGACTGTTTCTTATGTAAAATAATGTTTTAAATTATCGGGTTTTCCGCATGTATGTTTGGGAATAGTGTAGAGATTATTATATTCTATCGTTGTTGATGGGGTAATTACGTGGCATTGTGGATTAGTTTGAGGGTGTTACACCTAATAAAACCCGTCGCAAAGAAAGACATAATATCTGATTGATACAAACCTTTACACTTTGTAGTTCTGGTTATTCTATAGTAGAAACCATTACATTTTATCAAGCCAAATAATAATACAAGTTTGTATCATAAGACGTGACATTATTGATGATTGCCATTTATTGATTATGCGAGTCATGATAAATGTGATTATGGAGCACCTTAGCGCCTCATAAAAAGCTATTTAAAACGACCCAGAGGGCTTTAAGAAAGCCCCCTTTTGCCTCATCACGATGACATGATCTCCGGGATGGAGCTCTTTCTCTTTTTGTCTTTTGAGAGCTATATGTAACTACAGCTTTTTATGGGCTGGAGAAATCTCCTAAATTACAACGTCAAACGTACTAGTGTATGTAGTAAAAAAATTGATAACAACTATTTTTAAGTATTATGTTATTGTAGTGATTAAAGAATAAAGACATTTCATTTAGCATATTATTCACTATTATTATTATATATACATTTCAAGACACAAAATGACCCCTTAAACTTAAAGCTAATACATAGCGTTTCAATAAACTAAACTAAAATCTGAACGGGAAGAACCCAACGACAACATGAAAACAACAAATATCTAAGCTATTGAAAACACAAAAGTTCACCAAAATAAAGCCTTGACTCCATCATGCACTTAAAAAGCATCTAGCACGAAACTAGAATAATTGTTGAACTCCGAAGGCTACTAAAGACTTCTCGAACCAGGATTTTTATGAGCAGCGAGTGATCTCTATCTCCGGCTATAAACCACAAACTTGAGACCTGCAACACCAAGCACTCCACAGAAAGAAGAGGATGTTAGATCTAGCTACTTTTTATAAGATACGTGAAGTAACTTATAGTTTAAGAATAAATAAAGATTCTGTAAACAAATTTATCTCAACATAGCTTATAAATATAAGAGTGTTGAACTTCCTAAAACCATAAAATTAGGCTCTCATAAATTTTGGTCAAACATGCCTTATATATTGATTATATGAGTTATAAAAATGACCACAGACATATAACCATATATTAGACTACGTGATAAAACAAGTAATATATTAATGACCATTTTTTCTTAGTACACAACAATTCTAAACAAAAGGACTAATATACCCTAACTAACATTTTACCACTCCATCAATTTTGTTTTCAAAAAGATTCAATTGTTAAAAGTAGTAACAACTTTTACTTTTATATCATTTATAACAACATTTATTTTTTAATCATTAATAGCATCAACTTTTGTATTTTTATAATTAATAGCATCAACTTTTGTATTTTGTATCATTATTAACTTAATTTTTGTAATTTTTAATCATTTATACAATAAATATTTTAACCTTTTGCTATAAATGATAAATATATATAAAAGCTGATGCTGTTGATGATAAAAAAAGATAAATAGTATTGCTATAAATGTTAAAAAGAAATATACAATCGTTACTATTTTTAATAATTGGACCTTTCAACTATGTAAATTTAAAAAAAAATTCTTAATAATTAATTTTGATGACTATATATATATTTTTTTACAATTTTCCAATTCACAACATTTTAAAATATATGTTCTAAAAATTTCAGTTATTGCTCAATTTTGACCACCTGTAGAAAAAAAAGCCAGATTTTCTTTTATAAAATTCCAATTCACATGCTAGATATTAATAGTTATGTGCTAGAATACAACCTCGACAATTTATAAATTATAGTACAAAATTTCATCGATTTTTTTCAATATATAAATTAAGACATGGATCGATCAACAAATTTCATTTATCGTCACAAGGCATATCCAAAAGCATTAACAAATGCACAGGTACGTGGTGGTCACTTGAAATTGTAGTTCTTACATCTTTTTATGCCACAACGTAGTCCGTATTAGGGGTGTTCATATATATCCGAATCTAAGCGTTTGAAATAAAAATCCAAAAATCCGATCCGAAACTATCCGAAATTTCGGATATCCGGAATATTTGAGTGTTTATTATTATTTTTATGTATATTTTTGAGTTTCATCTTGATATGATAGAATTATTAACTAATATTTTATATATTTTAGTTTTTTTAATCCTTTTTTAGTCGTTTTGAGTAAAATAATTCCGGATACATTTAGTTTGTGATATATTTATCTTTAATATGTATTTGAATATATGAATTTGTATTTTAGATATTTAAAAATTTGATTTAATTTTAAAAAAATTTAAAAAATATGAATTTTCGGATATTCGGATAATACGATATCCGAATCCGAAATTTGGGATATCCGGATATCTGACTTTCGGATATCCGAAATTTCCGATTCGGGTTCGGATAGCAAAATTCACTATCCGAAATTCGGATATCCGGTTTTGAACATCCCTAACTCCGTATCACTGCCAATGTGCATTTTTTCCTTTTTATATTTGTCTGCATACCAACTTTTATTTATTTATAAGGCAAATCGGAAAATCGGCAATGACCAAAACTCAACACAAGAGACGGTGATGGTGGAAGAAGAGAAATTGGCAACCCATGGGGTTAGAATATCAGACGAAGTCCTGTATGATGAATTTGATTTAATTTAATCGGTTGAGGATTTTTAGAGATTTTAATGGAAGGATTAAAATGTAAAGGTATTTTACAAAGGGATAATTGCGCAAAAAACCCCAAACTTGTCAGCATTTTGTGATTAAAACCCCAAACCATTTTTCGTTGCATAGAAAACCCCGAACTAACTAAAAATCAGTAAATCAAGGTTTTATCAATGGGTAACCGGTTGAAACCGGTTATTAATCCTACGCGGACTGGTAAATAACCTACATAGAATAATTTTTAATTGTTGAAACCAGTTGCTAAGTATTACACATCATTTAAAACCCCGTCGATAATTTTTAATTGTAATTTTTAAACGGGATTGCCTCATGTACGATAGTTAAAATGATGTGTAATACTTGGAAACCGATTTCAACAATTAAAATTTATTCTACGTAGGTTATTTACCAGTCCACGTAGGATTAATAACCTGTTTCAACCGGTTACTTATTGATAAAACCTTGATTTGCTGATTTTTAGTTAGTTCGGGGTTTTCTATGCAACGAAAAATGGTTTGAGGTTTTAATCACAAAAAGCTGACAAGTTTGAGGTTTTTTGTGCAATTATCCCTTTTACAAACTCTATTTATCTTTTATTTGATTTTTAATATAATAAACTGTATTTATCTTTTATAAATTAACAGATTATGACATGTAACATTATGTTTTTTTTAACAACAGAAGGAAACTAGCCCAAAGTTTTGGCATTCCCATCACCTCGGATTAGAGACCAACAAAAATTTTATTAATATATAAAGCTAGCAAGATGCCAGACGAAATAACAATACAAAATTAGAAAATAGAAGAGGGACTGGAACATCACAATTGCCAATTTAAAAATTTACAATCTCTCCTGTATTTTATCCATGTAAACAAATTGGCTTGAATGTAACATTATGTGTTCTTCTTTATTAAATATATAGATAGATAAATTTTAAACTATATATTTAATGTATTCAATTTATTAATCGTGTAATAATTAAGACTGGAAACCCCGTCATAACGCACACGAATAAAAAGAATCTCGTTAAATACCATATATTATTAATCTCTAGGGTTCATGTGTATTTCAAAAAAGACAAATTTTAATATATTTATATATTCGGCCTTTAACGACAAAGTTGCTGGATTTGTTTAGAAAGTTGGGTTTCCTCATACATTGTATTTAGCAGCCATATGTATTTTGTATTCACATTTATATAATCGAACTTTTAATTTAATTACATAAAAAAAAGGGAAATAATATGCCTCACATCCTATCCTAGGTTGTCTTTAAAAGTTGACCCTAACCACTAGTGTTTTCCTTTATGCAATGTATTACGAAAAACTAATGATATAAAAGGGAAAACAATACATATGTATAATAGAAAATAAATTTGTATTTTTGTGGACGGTGAAAAACAACAAGATAAATATTATTAAAAGATAGCAAGAAGCTAGTAGCTCAAAACATGTGGAAACACGAAAAAAAAAAAAAAGGATAAAAACCAAAAATCGGGATTAATTAGATTTACCATGTGTCAATACCTCCGTTAATTTGTGATGTGTTGACATTTCCTTTTATTATATGTCATCTACCTAGATTTATCTATATGTAATTTAAATTCACATAAAATCTAATCTAACATATTCTACTCTAATCTAGCTATTCTATTATACAATATCAATTACAATATAATAAATTTAAATTTATTATAAATGTTTTATATATCTATATAAACGTATGTGTGTGTATATTAACATTTATTAAATCTACGTATGCAATATTGCAATTCATGATCTTCCAATCTTGTATTAAGATATGCACATAAGAAAAAACATTTACATTTAATTACTAATTTATGCAACTTGTATTTGTAGGATAGAAATAATTTATATATTTTTTAATTTATACAAACAAGTTTTTATAGATCAATAGTGAAATGTTGTAAGGTGTCTGTTGTTTTCTGGATTTCATAGAAATTTTTAGAATTTAGGTTCGTTGGATTCTATAGTCTTGAGTTTGCTATAGTGCAACACTTGATGTCACAAACTTTATATTTAGGAAACATGATAGACAGTTGATCACCTTCCAAAGTGAAGGACATAACACACTAACTGACTACCTCTTGATTATTAGAAATCACAGTACGTATGGGGATTGCAATGTGTTAACCAAGGATTCGTGTGCATTACAACACAGATTGCTGGTTGTGGTTCTCCTTTGCGGTAAATGGAAGACTATAAGGAAAAAAATATGGTAGACTAAGAATTCTTCAGCGAAATATAAGAAGGGCCTAAAGGATTGGCTTTAAGGAAAGTGTGGCCTTGGTGATAACGGACGGTGCCTCCTAGGAGAGGAGTGTCGATGGGACGTGTGATAACATGGCTCGAACCATAAAACTTGTATCAATGGAAACTACTGGAATGACATCAGAGAGACAGAGACAGGCAAGGAGCATAGGAATCATGGTGGTGGAACAAGGAAGTCCAAACTAAGGTGAATGAGATACGAAATATATATAACGAGTATTTAGAGTGTGTAAAGGATGAGGAAAGGATTGGAGAAAGAGAGGTAAATAACAGAAATCGCCAAGCAAAGAAAGCAGTGCCAACAGCTAAGGCCTCGGCATATGAGGACATGCATAAGAGACTAGACATAAAAAAAGGCAAATAGGAAATATATAAGGCATGCAAAATCAGGGAGAGGAGGTGTATGGACACAAGGAATGACAGGTACATAAAGGACGACCAGTGACATATTCTGGTGAAAAAATAACATATCAAAAGAAAACGGAGTACACATAAAAAAAGCATGAGATCGAAAGTAGCAGGGACGTAGTAAAGTCTGTCAAGGGATCCCTTGCACCCAACAAAGGACCAAAATTGAGAATTATGGGGGAGGAATAAAGCAGTTGTGGAAGTGTCTATAGAGATGCTTGAAGAGTGAAAACCGATACAGTGATACCTATATACAAGAACAAAGGCGATGCATACAATTATGAACACTATTGAAACATTAAACTACTTAGCCACACCATGAAACGACGTGGGCAAATACTAGAGTGCAAGCTATGTAATGTCACTAATATCTTTGAAAACTAAGTTGATTTCATGTTGGGAGGTCGACAACTAAAATGATTTACCTCCTAGAAGCAAAATGGGAACATATAGAGAGATGAAAATAGACCTACATGGTTTTCATAAGCTTAGAATAGACATATGATAGCGTACCTTGATGGTAGATTTGGAGAACCTTAGCAGATAAGGGTTCCAAAGTGCTTTATCTTGGTTATCAAAGATATGTATAACTGATCTACTACTTGTGTTAGGACACCTGTATAAGACATGAAAAATTTCCAGTAGAAATTGGGCTTCTGTAGGGATCGACGCTCTTCCCATATCCATTCACTATAAACTAGGATGAAATTTTTCGAGATATTCAAGGGGTTGTCCCTTGGTGTGTGCTTTTACAGATGACATTATTTTGATGGCGGAAACTATGTCAGAGTTGATAATAAGTTGGATACCCGGAAACGGACGTGGAGAGAAAAGGGACTACAAATAAACATTATAAAAACAAAGTATTTGCAATGCAAGTTTAACGGTGAACAAAATGATGAGGGCGTAGATATAATTTTAGGATGACACACTTTACAACCTAAGGAGAGTCAAATACTTAGGGTCTATGATACATAAGCAAACATTTTCCATTACTTCAAGACAAATTAGGCAAAATGAAGAGATACAACAGGAGTATTATGTCATAAGAAGATACTGCTAAAACTAAAAGGCAAAATTTTACAAAATAACAATAAGGCCCATTATGTTATAGGTAGTGGAATGTCGGCTGAGCAGGAATGAGCTAGACAGGAAGATGGAAGTAGTAGAAATGAAGATCGATGCTAAGATGACCATGCGGAAAAACCTTATGGAATAGGAGATCGAATGTTACTATCGGGAATATATTAGGAGTCATAAAGATGTTCAAAAAACTGAGAAGTAAGATTAATGTGGCATGGACATGTACAAAGGAGTCCTACAATAGCACATGTCCAGAGAATGGAGTCGTTGACGGTGCAAGACACAAGGAGGAAAGGCTGAATAGAAGACCAAAGATGAAGTGAGAGGATAATGTGATATTGAAGTTGACTTTTTGGGACTTTCCAAGGACATGACTTCAAATAGAAAGATATAGAGAGCGACTACTAGAGGTGTGGAGTAATCTAGGGCCTTCCACACATTTTTTGAGTGGTAGCTGGTGATATGCTTACTAACGTTCATTAAGTTTATGTTTTATGACTATCTCATGTGATACTAACTCTAATGATCATAAGTTATGTCTTGTTCTATCTCTCATATGCAAGTCATAACCAAGGTCATCGCATGTCAACGGACCACCTTGGTGACCACAAAGGTTGTCAAATGTCATATCTATTGTTGTTGCTGAAGGTTTTGAAACCCTCAAGAAAGGGAAGGATTTTGAATTTCTTATTTGTGAGATTTTAAGATCATCTTAATGATTTTAAGATCTTGTAAACTATAAATATCAAAGAATCCCAAGATGCCAAAATCATGTGAAATGCAACAAAGTTTACAACACCTAACTTTATTTCCATTAACATACGCATCAACCTTTCATTTTGAAAGCAATAAAAAAGACAAATTTGCTACTTATTTATGTAGTTTGCCTAAAACACGAATTACATAACATTGAGTTATAACACATGATTACTAAAGTTAAAAAGAGTTGTTAATCTTTTATAAAAATCGTTAATAATTTATGTATTCGGTGTCGTTTATTTTAATAGGTTATAAGTAATTTAGTACACTTTAATCGTTTATTTATGTATTTAACCTGTTGTTTAACTAATTACTTTTTAATTTGATCCACAATAAACAGTTAAATATACCCCGGATCGAAATACCTAAAAATTTAAAACGCGTAAGTAAAGAGCATAATTTGTATTTAAAGCATAATAAAAAAAAATTAGGAGTTAAGTGTTACTATAGGTAGTCACGATATAGTCACGAATAATAGATTTGTCATGTTAAATAGTTTATTTCCTTTTTCTTTATGACTTGCATGCATTTACATTGATAGTCTCATAGCACGTTTTATCATATGTTTTGAAGAGAAATGTCCACTTATCGACCGATGACTCTCTAATGAATTAACTTTTTCGCTGGCAAATATATAAATAATAATAATAAAATATATTCAAGAGAACATGGTTTTGGGATGGTTGTTTTAACTCCTATATATGTCATTTTTTAACATATGATTTCATAGTATCTTTTTTTTTTTTTTTTTTTGATA
Source organism: Centrapalus pauciflorus (assembly GCA_020465985.1). Lineage (NCBI taxonomy): Eukaryota > Viridiplantae > Streptophyta > Magnoliopsida > Asterales > Asteraceae > Centrapalus > Centrapalus pauciflorus. The sequence continues at coordinate 353,575 of JAANYP010002386.1, read as the reverse complement.
TATGTATGTATGTATATTAAAGGTAAGTTTGATATGTATAGTTAAAAGAGAATTAATCGTTTAAATTTATAAGCTTGATTTTTTATTTTCTTTTCATCTTTTCGAGATCTTACATTTTGACTAGAAAACTAGAGAAGTGAAATATATAATAAAATCAAATTTTACTTTTTTTCTATTAACAATTATCTAGATAAAAAAACTTGTAAACCCTACACGATTTCATTCATTCGATTTTTTCATACCAAACGCATCATGATAGCTTATAACGAATGTGCATATATGCACTCGAGTCCGGGTTTCATTTCAAACTAGCCTCCTGGACTGAACCTACCTTCTTAATAGGTTATATCTAATTATCTATCAAGAAAGTAGGAATGACAGAGAAAGAAAGGGCGTCCCTAAGCACGGTCAACTAGAAGAGTCACCCAGGGCCCAGTCCAACATAAGTGCCCAAAAATATACTTGTTGTAACCTAAACCTAGGCTCGACAACAACAATACTTGATCGATTATCCAATGTGGGAGTCGGGAGAGACAATTGGTTTGCATAGCTGCGTGCGATTGTCACTCTTCCATGCCTCCTTGGACACTCTACAATGTCATGCCAAGTCAAGATTCGAGATTCAATTAAGTTGCGACCCTTCGATACACTAGAAATCAACGGTGACTCGTGAGTCTCGGTCTCGTCTTCTCGCAGGCACCGACACACACATCACTGCATCAACGATTCAATCCAAGTCCGAACATCCTCTTCTTTGTCTTTGATTCCCTTCCTCATTGATAAAAGAAAGTCATTGACTGTTGTCTTGTTGAGACAATTCAAGTGTCGATTTATGTCTTTCTTTATTAGTATTACACTAATAGTATTACGGTATTTAGCGTTTCCTATGAATTCATCGATTGACAGAATGGGTATCTAATTATATCATTGTCTATTAACGGTTAGTTATCTTTCATTGTTCACGATATTAATTTTCAGCAATGTATGATTTGTTTCACGAAATGGGTTTCTAGCCATATTGTTTGACTAAGTTATTCACTTTATTGTTTGACAACTTTCTTTGATTTTTCGATCTTTGTTTTGATTAAATGAATATTTGTTAATTATTTTCTGAGGTTTAGATAGCACAATAAATAATTGTTTATCAAGAATTGTTCGGTCCAAAATGTAAATCGGATTCAATTTTAATTAAAGGTGTTTTCGTTTCTTTTAATTAACACTTTTATATTTGTTTAACTTGTTTGCTTATTTTCCTAATTGAGTAACTGTTAAGTACTACTAGACAACTTATCTAGATTCATTAAATGCAATCTTTTTAGCTAAAAAAAACACTTATTCGAAAGTCAAAAAAAAAAAAAAGAAATTTTTATATAATTTTAAAAAGGGCTATGTATATGTATATGTATGTATATATGTGTGTGCTTAAATCAGTTTTTTATAATTAATTAGCCAATAGAAAAATGACAGATTTTACCATTTCACTTTTTAAGGTCAACTTAACCCTTATTCTATCCCATAATAGGGTGTAAATAGAGTACCATGTTTAAAGGGTCTTCTTTGGTTTTTATATCAATGATGTAATCAATAGTAACTCTGACGAATAACTTTTAACATGATAATATTTATTAAATTTATTTATTTTATCTTATTATAACTATAAATTATAAAAAAAACATACACTATTTCTTAAAGTAAATCATGAGATTTTAATATGTCTCATTATAACATGTTTTATACTTTTTGTGATATCATATCAAATATATTCATTCATTTATTCATGAATTTAATTTTCTCATGACATGCCTTTAATTATTTAATAATATATTGGTCTCTGGTTTCAATTAAAAGTGTAAGCAAATATAAAATAAGTATGTTTATAACGTAGAATTTAAACCAGGTTATGATTATCATTCAAAGACGATGCTGAAATTACAAAAATAAATATCATTAAAACAATATTCGTTTAATTGTTTAATTGTTTATTTGAATATAATTTTTTAAATTATAGAATTCTAATGGGTTTAACTATTGATTTAAAAAATTTGTTCCTTATCCATAAATATAAATAAATGTGTTAATACTCAATAATATATCACATGTCATCACTTCATTTGATTTGTCATGCGTCAGCACCAAATTTTGTCACACGTCATTACTAAAATCTAATGTAAATACGAATCACATCAAATAAATTATAATATAATATATTTTATACAATAAACGAGAACAATAGATGTATATATTTCACTAAAAAGAATAAATACAATTTGTCATCATTAAAATAAAAAATAAATACAATTCATAATTTTGTTTAAATTTTAAAGTAAAGAAAAATTTGCTAAACCAAATATCATAAAATTTGATATAAATCAATCAAATCTAGATTCATAGGCACGAAGAACAATGATTTATCCCCTAAAAAGTAGCTTCCTCCATCAGTAGATACCAAACATCTCATGAAATGGAATTATTTTAAAACCAATTATGGTAAAAAGTCATTCATTATTGATAACAATTTACGTAGGTTATGTTTCGGTTTCAGTTTGGATTTTGATTTTTATCGGTTTAATTTTGACTTGTGGATTTTGTTTTTTTCTTTCACGAAATGTGATATTGTTGACACAACATTGAATATAATAACCATTAGTCAAGCATCAGAGATAAAAAGAATTAAAGCTTCAAACATCCAAATATCCAATTTCAAGTTAAGCAATACTAATCTATAGGGCTGTTCATGGACCTGTTCGGTTCGGTTAGTAACAAAAGTGTGAACCGTATTTTCGGTTTCGGTTACCCGCTTTACGGTTTCGGTTTCGGTTATATGCGGTTCGGTTTTCGGATAGTTTCGGATAATTGTTATCTATTAATAAATAATAAAAGTATAGAAATATAAAATTTTTAAACTTTGATTGTTCCTTAAACTTAAGTTTATTCGTAATAAATATATCAATTACATTAAAATTTTCATAAAACTACTTAAACAAACAAATATTTAATTAAAATGAAACTATAAATATAATATTTTAGCTTGTAATTTATCTATTTATATGTAAATATTTGTGATATGTTTATGTTCGGTTCGGTTCGGTTACCCGCGGTTTATTAAAATGAAAACCGTAACCGGTCCGTCATATGTCGGTTTTTTCGGATTCGGATTGACCGGTCCGGCTCGGTTTTCCGGTTTCTTTTGAACACCCCTACTAATCTAAAGCTTTATACATCCAAATATTCAAAAACCAAATTTAAAGTTTCAACATCAAGGTAGAATTGGTTCAGTTTTTTCGGTTAATCTAAAGGTCCACTCCGAAATCAAACCGAAAATTTTGGTTATTGAAATCCAGAATCCAAACAGTTTGGTTTTTCGGTTTCTATTTGGACAATGGTTTTTTTTGCACACCCCGATTGAGCATGCTAATATACCTTGGATGTGAGAAGAACCTTTATAGCTTGGAAACAAGGACACAATGATAGGGGCACACTATATTAGTAGAGTTAGATATGTCGTATAAACCTACCAATATCGATCTATTATGCTAATAGTGAGGGAAAGCCATCATCTTGTTTCTTTTTTCGTCTCCGCACATGCCACCACACAAAGGGCATAATGACATAAAAAGAACTAACAATAAAAGTATATGAAATGGATTATATACGGAATACTATATACTATATATTTAATCAGGGCCGACCCTGAGAGTGTGCAATAAGTGTGACCGCTCAGGGCCCCAAGTTTGATAGGGCTTCATCGGAAAATTGAACGGTGATCGAAAAAATGGTGAAAAGCTAGAGTCTGCTTAAGTTTAATTATTGTGTCTCAATATTATTATTTTAAATATTTTGAAATTAATTATTTTGTTCAAGTCATATGAATATATCTTAATATCATTGTTTTAAATGTTTTTATTATGTATATAACAATTGTTAGACGACTAAAACTAATAACTTTTGTATAAATTTAAATTTTTTTTTTTTACATTTTAAAAGCTTACTATGTAATTATCATACAGGGCCACCAAAATTCACGAGACGGCCCTGTATTTAATATCTAATTAAGTGTATCAATTATTACATAAAATATATATTTATATATGGTTTTAGTTAGGCTTGCAAGCATTATATGTGAAATTCAGGCTCGAGTTTGACTTAGGTTTGTTTAACTCAAACTTTTAACAAATAGAACTCGAGTAGCTCACAAGTAACTTGACTTGGTTACGCTGTGAGTCAAAAATGTTGGCATATATTAACGTTTTTTTATGAATTTATAATTAAAAACTAAAAGATAAGTCTGCTCATATTATAAAGTAAGGATTCTAACATGATTTCTAATTAATTGTAATAAGAATTAATATTAATATAAAATATAGATAATTGTAGAAAGAGCATTAATGAAAGGCATGTAGGGGCATGTTTAGTAATTATAGGTGGATGAAGCAGATCACTTCGGGGCTCGAGCCCACCGAAAAATGGGTCCTAAAATACGCAGACCGGTTTACCGTTCTTCGGTGATCATTTTTGGTTTCCTGAAACAAGTAACGACTTTACCGGTCGGACCAAATCATGTGAACCGACCCGCTTGTACCCAAATTGAGTTACCTTAGTAGACTTTACTGACCACTTTAAAAAGTACTGTAATAATTTTTTCAGATCCTAATGAAAGAAATTTGATGAAAACTTATATACTTATTAATATATTAAATTTACTAATGACAATTAGTTCTGTATTAGTTTATAGTTTGATTTTTTTAAGTTTGAAAAATAACCAATTAAAGATTTGAATTTTACCAATAATTTTTATTTAAGAAATATAGGTTATGTCATCAATATTTTATTTGAATTTATACTTTGTTCTTTGTTTCACATAGAAATTATTTATTTTTTTATATCATTTTAATAATTGTATATATAAAACCATCCTAAATTGATAACTATAATAAATAAAATCATAAAACATTAATAAAAAAAGTGTCACATAAAGTATAACCAACATATTGTTTTCGGGTTGTTATGATAGCAGCGTTGGACAGCTAAGTTATAATATGTTTAAAATGTATCATTGAAATTGATGATAACTAACATTGAATAGATTTCTATATTTAGAAATTTATATGATAAGTAAAAAATATGATGAGAAACCAAACAATAAGTATAAAATCATATGAACAAGCTAGAATATTTAAAAACAAAAATACAAGTACTTAATAAATGAAAATGACTAATAAATGGTTTTTACATTCACAAATGTAATTTTTAATTTAAAAAGATATCATAAATGCATTTGCAATATCATTGTCATCAAATCTACCAATGATGTCTAAAAAGATTGTCATTACGTAAAGATCATTTTTCAAGAGAATTAGACGTAACCTTTCAAATTTTATCATCAAATTTCCAAGGGAAAATGTAACATCATTTGAAAATATATATCTCATCATCTTTTTTTTTTCATTGACCATATTTTGTATTTGTATTCTTTTATTTTTATGTTTAGACGTTATACTTAATAAAATTGAGATTCACAAAATGAAAATCAAAAGCTTTATGAGTCATTCATAGCCTTTTTTTAATCGTTGTTAAAATCCCGAAATCTTAGGATCTTACGATTTTACGATTATTATAAGCAAACCAAGTTGATCATTAGCAAGATCTCTCAAGGATAGGATCTTAGTCGACATCTTAAGATTTTGATATGATCTTGTTTTTATTTTTTTTTAAATGTAAACATATGAGTTAACTATCTAATTTGTTCACAGGAACACTTTATATGGAATCATAAAGTTTAATACTTAAAAATATAATTTTTTGTTAATGTTATTAAATCATTAGAATCATTATAACTTGTATTAGAATATCATTATTATGTTTAAATGTTAAATATTTCATCAATTTGATGTAAATTGTAATACATTTGTTAGGATCTTGTTGACCTTGAATATATATATATATATATTTTTTTTCATATCCAATTGTATATCAATGAATAGAGAATTAACTATAAATAATTAAATTTTGCTTGATAATAGTACCCGATCATATGAATAATACGATTTTTAACAATTAAATTAATTAATTGTTAAAGAGATTTTTAAGTTTGTAATTAATATATGAGTAAATTACAAAAATGGTCCCTGAGGTTTGCCTAAAATTATGGAACCGGTCCCTCAACTTTTAAAATTGCATAAACGGTCCCTCAAAACACTGTTTGTTTGCAAAAATGGTCCCACATCCGTTAGTCATCCGTTAATTTTTTCAAAATGACAAATTTGCCCTTTCAGTTATGGTCCCTCAACTATTTACTTAATTTCAATTTTGGTCCTTCTAACCAATTTTTATTTTTGGATTTAAATTTAAGTAGTTATTTTAATAAAATAAGATTTAGTTAACTAATATAAATTTATAAATACAAAAAAAAAATGTAATTTAATTATTATTTGTATATTTATTAAATTTTTTGCTTTATGTGTTCCTAGTATATATATATTCATATTTTAATATTAACATTATTTGTTCTTTTACGAAATTAACGTATTTAATTTGTTTTAAGAAAACTAAAATTTATTATTAATTTTGATTTTTTTTTGTTTTGGTTATAAAATTTTATTATACCTTTTTACTTATTTATTAACTAATTAAAATTACGAGTCATTTAAATTAATATATAAGAACAATATTAAAATAACTACTTAAATTTAAATCCAAAAATAAAAATTGGTTAGAAGGACCAAAACTGAAAATAATTAAATAGTTGAGGGACCATAACTGAAAGGGCAAATTTGTCATTTTGAAAAAATTAACGGATGACTAACGGATGAGGGACCATTTTTGCAAGCAAACAGTTTTTTGAGGGACCGTTTATGCAATTTTGAAAGTTGAGGGACCGATTCCGTAATTTTGAGCAAACCACAGGGACCATTTATGTAATTTACTCTTAATATATTTCGTGGAAAAGATTAATTAAAATAAGCAAAAAAGCATTATGAAAAGCCGAAAAGGCATTTAGGAGTTGTGCTCCATTATTAGCCGGTGGACACATGTCATCTCACTGTTAGAGCGTCTATCTTTCTCAAACCACTTTTTGGTGGTTAAATGAAACTTTTAATTGATTACTTACTGAAAAAAAAAAACATTTTAACATTTTTAATTTTGAAAAAATGGTATGAAAGTGCCATGTATTTTCGGCTAAAATTTATTTTGATAATCTGATTTTAAAATATGTAATATATCATTAGTTTGGAGGAATGTTGTTAATATTATGAATGCTACTGAATTGTTTTTGTATTCACAAAATCGAGATATGGAGAATGAAAATTTATATACTATAGTTACATTATTTTTTTTATATGTATTACAATTTATATCAAAAAATAAATCGATGGTAGGTCCATTAAATTATCAAAATTTTCAAGTATTATAGATCATATTTTTTTGAACAACAACTGCATGAAAGAGTAAGAACTTTCAAGAAGGAGTCAACACCAACCTACAATAGAAAAATAACAAAACCCAAAAACTACAAAATAACGCAAAAGAAAAACTCAAGAGAACTAATTAATTATGCACGTAAAGGGTTTACAATCCAATTGGCCCAAGTTATCGCTAATTTCGTTATCTATTTAAAACACAGAATAAGGAAACATGTTGTAGAAGAGAAAAAGTCTTCTTATTTGGTCTTTTGGATCTCATCATCTTTTGCAAAAATTAATTCTCTTACACAAATACCAAAATGCCACCATACATACTCCAAGAATTAGCTTCGCTTGAACCTTGTTCAGATGTAATAAGAATAGTTTCAAAACAATCCGAAACTTTCGAGAGGCTACAAATGGTTAATCTTCCACCGAACAAGAATTTTTTTTTTCTGAACAATGTTTGCATACTCACATTCCATAAACACATGATTTAAAGACTCCTCCTTTTCCAAGCACATAGACCATAAAATTGAAGCCAAAGGGATACCTTTAATTATCCGATTACTTATTAAAGGCGAACCATTATTTATAAATCTCTAGATAAGACATTGATCTTTTTAGAGACCCAATTATTCCATTTAAATGTTGCTGCAAATTGGATGCTCCCAACAATTTGTCTTCAATTAAATTGCATAGTCTTTTCACTATCAGGATTTCTTTTTGATCAAGCTCCCAATGTCACTAATCTTCTTCATCCTTCAAAAGACGTACATTTTCCACGATTTCAAAAAAAGAAATCCATAATTATTACAACTTTAATTTAACAAATTGACATTCGTTCAATAACTATTAATTACTTAAAAAAATCAATCTTTTTATAATACATAAAAAATATAACTGAAATATAATAAATTTTATCTAACTATATATTTATATGAATGAATATATACAATTATTTTGTGACAAATTAAAAAGTGATGATGGACCCTGAAGTAATATTTTATTATTTTGAAATAAATGTAGTAAAATTCGGAAGGTATTTGTTCAAACGATAATTTGACCATTAAAAAACCCAAAATTAAATGGAGTCCACACAGTCCATAGATTTGCCTCATTTGCAAGGCATTTCTGCATATTTATTACGTTTGATTCTCTTTAAAACTTTGACCATGTAATCACAATCGTTGAACGATATAAATAAGTCAACTACAAACCAATCCGTTTGAAACAAGATGATAAGAAATGATATACGTTTGGTTTGTAAAATACAATTCGAAGGAATTAGATTTGAAAACTTAATTAATTATAATATGTTTGGTGGTAATGCATAAAAGAAAGATTTTTGGTGTTGGATTAGGATGCAACTTAGAATCTAATTCATGTATGAGTATATCTAATTTAATATTGAGTTGACAGGAATGTCAAATTCCTATGAATAAAGAATTTGATGACAAATAACTATAATTTAATTATTCATATTTGTTAACAAAAGTTCAACCCAAACTAAATTTGAATTTCAATTACTTTGAATTTCATTCCGTGAACCAAACCCTACCTAAAAGAGTTTTTATCGTTGATGCCTAATTAAAGTGGAGGGAAAATGATAGAATAGATGTCGTAGAAAAGGCAAACTAATGGTTGATAACATAAGATCTATAATATATATATATATATATATATATATATATATATATATATACACACACACACACACACAGGGGTCACTACAAAAAAATTGCTAAATCTCCACGGAATGTGAAAGCGCGTAAAAATATATTATCTTGATCACACTTATAAATGTGTAAAATACTAAATTGTAGAACTTCACAATTATAAATGTATAAATTAAAGAATAATCTTCACGGATTATATTTGTAAAAATAGTAATTTGAAAATTGTAAAAAAGATCACACTTAAAAGCGTGGAGACTTGAACTCTATAAATTTTAGTCAAATTTTTCACACTTAAAAATGTGAAATTGGGACAACTTGTCCATGCTTTTAAATATGAAGTTTAACCAATTTGTTCACATTTTTATGTGTTATGATATAGAAATAATTTGTCACGATAAATTTGTTCGCACATACTTATATCACCATACATTTTTAAATGTGTAGATGTTGTAAAATAAATGTGGACAATACGTACATTTTTTGTAGTGGGTGGGTTCAATGGAGAACCTTATGCATCGAAGAACCTTGGAGAACCACAATGCATCGCTAGAAAAACTGAAATGCATCACGTAGAAATCGATGCATCACGCGGGAATTTGATGCATCACGTGGAAATAATGTAAAAATTGATGCATCACGCGAGAATTTGATGCATCACGTGGAAATAATGATGCATTACGGGGGAATTGTGATGCATTTATGGTGGTGCATGGAGGTTCTTCAAGGTTCTTCGATGCATGGAGGTTCTCCATTGAACCCACCTACAAAGCTATTAAAAAATAAAAGCTTTCTAAAAGCTCTCTGCCAAACATAACATTCGTTTCAATCTCCAATCATGCGAATTAGCTTTTTTATTCTTATATTTTTTTTTTAAAAGTAAAAGTTCAGTATTTGATTAATTACCATGTATAACATATTAAAAATCTATCTCTATCTATACTATTAAAAGAGTAACTAAATGCCACATGGCATGCTCTCATTTAATTTGCCACATGTCGCTCTCTCCTTTTGCCACGTCATTTAATGACTTTATTTTTAAATTTTAAAGCAAATCAAATCTATGTAATCTAATATGGATTAATTTAATAACAAACTAACTAAAATTAAGGAAATTTTATTATTCATATAACTAGATTATGACCCACGGACACGTGGGTAAATTAAATTAAGTTACTTAATTGATATTACAATAATTTTTTTCGGATAGATACTACTTGTAAAATTATATTTTACAATGTTTGTTTTTATCATTTTGATATGTTTGTAGCACTAATTGTCAATAATTTTACGTCATGTGTCAATTTGATATTTTTGTGGCACTAATTGTCACTAATACAGATAGGACTTGAAAATCATAGAATATCCATGTCTATTATTGGCAAATTATATTATATGCACTTGAACACACTTTATGTGACTTTCATCCAGTTTCAATTGTAATTTAATTTTTTATAATATACTCATTTGACCCGTTGGAGACAAAAAATATAACCCTAATAATCCATATAGGTAATTAGTTGAATTTGGTAACTTCATAAATAATAATGAGTTGAATTTGGTAACTTCTAAAAATTAATATATGGCATAGGTGTAATTATTTATTTTAGTTAAGGGTATAAGAGACATTTCATAAATAATTATGAGTTGTCATTAATCTGGACTATTGATTTATTTCCATCCAATGGTCCAGAAACTCCAAGTGGTTTTCTTATTATATATAGTATAGATTATGATATAACTAAATATGAACAAACTTTATTATTCATATAATTATTATATTATACATGTATATAAATATCAATTTCTAAAATTAACCCATGTAATACATGGGTAATAACCTAGTATTTATATATAATACATGAGAACAATTTTTATCAGAAACTTTGTTTAAACCAAAACAAAATATTTAAGTCGTAACCGCTTATAACCGAACGAATTACTTACAGGATATAACATTCTAGTTTTTTTATTACCAATTATAACATTTTACTTAATTTTTTTATATAATTATTAAAATCTATTTAAAATTTTTAGGAATTATATCAATTTATTTTATATATTTCAAGACTATAAAAACATTACATGTTTATTCAATTATCTATATGACATGTCACACTTTGAAAGGCTTAGGGATTGTTTGTTTACTTCTTAATGGAATTATTAAGAAGTCATTCAAAGGTAAAATGACATCTTAAAAATTCCATTAAGAGATAAACAAACATGGCTTTAGACTTACAACCTTACTAATTTGAGCTTCATTTTAATCTCATTAAAGTAAATTCTACGTAGTTATATCACTATTTTCATCCACCTACACAAACCATATAAATTAAGCACAAGCCATAATTACAAATCCCATCACATCACCAATAATTTTAACCTATTAAATAACTAAAAAAATACGGAACTAAAATTACATGGCAAAATAAAATGGGTTAAATATATAAGAGATATATAGGAGTGGTAAATGGTGTATGAAATAAATACGAGATGAATGTATGTATTTATAGAGGATAAATAAAAAAAGAATCAATACACACAGACACACTGCACACACATATACACACGGTCATATGATCGTTAAGGGAAAAAACTAAAAAGATGAAGACGCATCGGGATCAAGAGGATGAGGAATGGGGTGTTTCGGCCGGGCTGAAGGGGATAAGATGGTGTTCGTGTGGAGGCCATCCTAGATGGCAACCATGATTCATGTTCAAGGTGTGTACTCCGACCACCGAAAGCTTTCCAAACACAAAGCATTTGAAACCCAAAAACCTCTAAAAACCACTCAAATGCCTCATGTAAAGCATGAAATTGAAGGGCACAAGCTATAAAATTAACAAAGTTATCAACATTATAAAATTAATTATTCTCCCTTAAAAGAAAATACAATAGGTTTTCATCGAGTTTTGAAGAAGCAACTCAAAAATGGTTATTTGAAGATTTGAAATTTGGAGTATGCTGCTATAATTGTTGATGGCATATTATTAATTACATGCAAGAAAAATCGATCAAACTTGTGACTTGAAGCTTTAACCTGTTAAATTGATCAGTATTTATTATATTCGTGAAATCAATTTATATTTCTCTAAAATTTAAATGAAGTTGTTATAATCATAAAAAATAGATTATTATTATTAAAATTAAAAATAAAGTGTTATAACTTATAATCATAATTTAAAAATGGGTTAAATACAATTTTTGAAATATATATCTATATACACATGCATATATCAAAACTATCTAAGTTTTTTAAATTTAAGAAAACTAGTTTTTTAGCCCATGCATTACGTGAATATTACTAGTTATATTAATTTTCTTTTCAGTATATATATACAAAAAATTAAAACATACATAAATTATTTGAATAAAATACAAAAACAAATTGTTATTTGTAATAACTATTATTTTTTTAGATTTATAGATACATATGAATAGTAGTAATATTTTTATCATTCTTTTAAATTTATATATTTATTAATATAATTTTAGATTTTATTTTATATAAAACCATAATGTCTATACTTTTATTAAAATAAACAATTATTATGAAATATTATTTTAACAATATTGTATCAAATTTTCTTTATATTTAATAATTATATTGTGTAAAAAGTTTTTATTTTAATAAATTTATAAACACATACTATTTTGTAATTTAATATATAGATATGTATAAATAGGATAAAATTTAAATAAACCCATAATTCTTTTTTAAAGACACAATTTTCTTATCCAAAATTAAGCACAGTACAAACCTCGAAGTACTAGAATCAAACAAACTACAAATTAGAGAGACTCACAAGCACTTGCTTAAGAGCTAGCCCAAACACGAAACTAAAGTTTCTTGCCATAGAAAATCAAACACCAGACATAAAAGACAGACTGTAGCACCAAACATGCCAAGACAAGTTAAACCCCTTAAACCTTGCCGAAATCCAATATATATGATTTAGTTTTAGAATATTAGATTGATGATAAAATGATTAAAAAAAATTAAAATACAATGTGTTGAGAGAACGACATGTGACACATAATGTTCAAGTATATTATAATATAAAGATTTTACAAAGCATAAAGAAAAAAGTGCAGAAAGAAAATCTCATACCTTCTTTGTGTATAGATAAAAAAAATTGGATTAAGTACATCAAAATGTATCTTACTGTCACCTTTTGTTTTGTTTGGGTAACAACTAACAAGTTTTTTTTTTTAATTTAAAGCAACATACTTTTTTAAATCATTTCAGTTTAAAGGTAATTTTATTGGATTTGAAGGTAAAAATTGTTAACATGACAATTTATTTGTCAAGTTTGTTTTTTTTATGTAGATAACAGTTTAGTTGTTAGCTAACGTGGAATATTTTGTGCAAGTTAAAAGGACTTTTAGATAATACATTATTATTTAGAGTAAATTAAACAATAGTTGAGCAGTTTCATAAATTTAAAAAAGTGATAACTGGATAAATACATTGTCACGTCATTTTGTTTTACTTTTCCAATGGTGTTACCTTGATTTTGAAAGTATATTACCTTAAATAAAAAAAAAAAAATTTAGCATGTTATCAAAATAAAACAAATGTGACCGACCACTAAAAAAACTTGTGAGAGTAAAATTTCAATATTTAAGTTTAAGTAGGAGGTGTAATTAATATTAGTTAATTGAGGGATTAGCCTTTAATTAATAAATTTAATAAAAAAGAGAAGAAAATGGGAGGTCTCTTTTAGTCGTTACGCGCCAAGAGGAATATGGTGACGTAATGAGGACACTTGGCGAAAGGCGCGACTCCTACGGCACATGCAATTCGTCTTGTTCTGACTTCTCTTTGGTAGGTCGCACGTGCTTCATACATTTCCCTTTCTTCTTCCTTATCTTCTTCTTCTAAGAAAAACAATTTTTCTCATTTTAAAATGGGTTTTATATAATTACATCATAATCATGTATTCATGTATACAATAACTTATCTTAGTCGATAGGAATAAGGGATAATTACAAAAATAACCATAAATACAACCTACTTATCAAGTTTTACCCAAAAAATCCAACTAACCAAAATACTCACGATTTACGTTACCATATTTACGTGATACCAAACATTTACGTGATGCGTACCTTTTAATAATATTTTAATGCATTACGGTACAAAAGGTGAATGGTAACGTAAAGTACCTTAGCTTTATGTTACCAAATTCAAATTTTGTTCCTTCCCAAAAATATTTGAATTTGAATTTGTTAAAGTAATGATTGCATATTTTTTTGGAAATGAGCAAAATTTGAATTTGGTAACGTAAAGCTAAGGTACTTTACGTTACCACTCACATTTTGTAACGTAATGCTTTAAAATATTATTAAAAAGTAAACATCACGTAAATGTCGGATATTACGTAAATATGGTAACGTAAATGGTGAGTATTTTGGTTAGGTGACTATTTTTTGAGTAAAACTTGGCAAATAAGTTTACTTTTTGGGTATTTTTGTAATTATCCCTAGGAATAATATATTTTCGTAGTTTATATCATTATTACAACAACTAGAGAAAGAAATTAATAGAGAATACAATATACAAATCAACACTGAATAATTTGTAAATCAATTTATGCTTGTTCCGAAAGTAATAATTCTATGTTACTTTGGGATAACCTGAAGACGAATAAGCAAAATTATGTATTTCGATGGATAAATTTTGATTGATAGTTGTACAAAAGATTTGTCAAAAAATGGTTCATCGCGTGCGACAATCGTTTAAACTGATCAATCATATCCTATTCAACTAAGTGAACACATCGTAGAACTCGAACAATGCATACCGACAAGGCATGCAACAATGACATATATGGGCACTGTGATTTGCAAGGCGTGCACCGTAAAAAATCTGTTTGGTGTGTAACTGCGACAATGTACCATACATTTTGGTTCATGTTTGTTGACGTTTCAAGGCTATGGCGCTTGAGTCAATTTGTATAATCATATTTAGGATCCAAGATTTTAATGTTGCTCATACGAATGTGAACTCTTTATTATAACTCAAATGCTAAGTTTTTTGATAAACAGTTATAGAATTATGGTAATGAATTCAATTTCATGACAAATAGTGCTAGATATCGGTTTGGTTTAACTAGAAAGTTTTGGGCTAAACTGAATTGGAAGCCACCCAAAAGAATTCGAAAGCCGAATTACAATTAATTTTAGTTTGGTTTGAAAACTGAATTACCGAATTTCAAATGGAGGTTGTGAACCTTTGATTACGTATTTAAGCTTGGGTTTTGCTTAGTGAGTTTAAACTTTAAAAACCAGATTTAGCCAAGTAAGGCGTAACCCAAGTCTAATATAGTAATTATTTTCATAAAAATTGAATTTATACACACAACAAAATTTGTTATAATTAATTTTTTTTGTAATCCATTCTAGTTTGATCTATACTCAATGAAACCACAATTCAAACCATAAACCTAATTTAAAAGTTGGTTTGCTCTAAAACCAATTCCAAAACCGAATTTCATATTTGGTTTGGCTTGAAACGAATTCGATTAGGTTTGAATTTTAGTTTATTCGATTCCATACCAAATACTGCCAACCCATAATGACGAGGCTATAGAAGTTGTCACTAGTATTGTAACAAGAGGGTAAAGATGCATATGACATAATAAAAAATTTAACAAGTTATTGTACATAAACTATCTTGTATGAAAATACTAGAGTGAAAGTCTCTATTTGTTTGAATAATTTATATATAAAGATTGACCCTTTGGATTCTTTACTCTTTTGTTAAACCTCATGTACCACACACTCAAATGATTTCCACTCCTACCTCAAAAGGAAGTTTGACTACTTGTACACAAGATAGTTGATGTTGGTTTGACTAAAGAAAAAATAAAAAGAAGACAACCCATCCATAAATATCTTCCACTTTCATATGAAAAGCATTATGTACAAGTTTACAATGCATAAATGAGTAAGCATTAAAGTAGTGTAGCTTGAGATATATGATACTTAGATGTAAGAAAGGGAGTGAGGAAAAAAGTGTGTGTAGGGGGGGGTGAGTTTGGTGTGTTAGTAGGTGTATTTGATGGCAATAGTGGAAAAAAGCAAGCTTTTTGTTTTGGTCAAAGAGAATGACTTTTTGTTGGAATATTTTTTTCCAATAAAATTGGCCAATAATATTATTACTAGATTTTGTTTTAGGGCTTCAAAATCTCCTAGTGAAGTTGATTTGAAAGAATTTTTTTGTACCCCACTTTGAACAACTATCTCAAACTCCCCATTAATTTACAAAAAAGAAGCCCACCTAACAATTGGTCACAAGATAATATCCAACAATATTATGATAATTGTTGTTTATAGCAAAAAAATCAGATGATAGTCTAATGATAAAGATACAAAACATGTTATTGATGATGAATTCTTAATCAAAAACCTTGATTTGTTATTGTTAATCAGCATTTAATAAATACACCATGACCTAAATTATTTTATAAACCTAAGGGGTCGTTTGGTTTGCGGATTTCCTGGGATTCACTGGGATTTGCATTTAAAATCATGTGTTTGGTTCGCAGATTTCAGTAAGGATTTAAAATCCTATGATTTCTTAAATTCATTCCTTCATTGTTATTTAAAAATTCAGCCTTCCCCTAGGATTTTTAAATCCCATTTACCTTGCATTTTTCAGATTCGCAATTTTTTCTTAAAGGATAATGCAGATTCTTTAACAAAATCATGATAAATACAAATGCTGCATAATGTAAATTCTTTGATAAAATGCAAACCTCAGAAAAAAAAATCTGCGAACCAAACGCCCCTAAGTTAATTTTGGCATGTACTTTCCAAGAGTAGTAAGTAGTAAGTGAGTCCTTTTAACTTTGATAAAGACAAGGTAAGTTTGACAAAACAAAATCATTATACCCAAAGTGTCCCAATGTTAATGGACCCAGTTAATCCTTTCTCTCTTTATAGGGGACAATTTGGTGAATCCCGAAATTTATTCTTCACATTCCACCAATAAGGAAGGCAGCCCCACACGGTAATTGTTACCAAAAAGTTGCACAATAACTAATAATCATTTATTTATTAATATAATTTTTTTTGAACAACAAATATTAATGGTTAGTTATTAACACTATTGCTAGACATCTTGAGGGTGAGGACCAAACCCCACACCTCCACCTAAGAATAAATACCATTGGCAATGCTCAAATTCGAAACCTCAGCCAATGGGAACCTCTCCCACCTTGGTGATAGCCACTTGATTAATTTCCGTTAAATTTGATTTCAATATAATCCGTAAAACTGTTTATTGGAGCCTAGATTTGTTTTTATTGGTTGATACACCCTTTTTTTTAGATAAATTTTTTATTTTGTATATATTAATAGAATATGATTAAAATTTCATATGGTTGAAATAATCATGCCATGTGGCAACATCCATATAAATTGGAGGCAACTACAAGGTGTTGGGCCACATTTGGTTGATGTTGCAACCAAATTTTAAACAAATTAATAATTTTTATTCTTATTAAAGACTATTAATATCGATAGTTTAAGTATTTAATTTATAAATTATGAACGGTTTCATTAGTCTTAAAACTTAAAAGAAAACGTAAATGAAGATTTCCTGTTAACCTTTCATGGTGAGTGCATCCATGTAGCTCAGAGCCTCGTATTATTGTTGAGGTATAGTACAGGAATTCGGGATTCTTTGAAGTTAATATCATTTTCTTTCGATGTTATTATTACACAAGTTATAATTCAATGCATCCTGTATAGTCTGTACAAGATGTATACTTTTCATTTGACAAAGTCAATCACATTCATTGGTGTGAATAAGATCAAAAGTTGTTTGTGAAGTGAACTGATACAGAAGCATAATGTAATAAATAAAGAATGTTAGTTTTTAATTCTAGACCTTAGATGAAAATGGAATAGGAGAAGTACGTTAGAGGCATCCAATGCGTTGGAAGTAAGTAAGAGGAGTTTGGTGGCGATATGTTTGATTTTGTGTTTTCTTTAATCTGTAAAGGTTTTTTATATCGATGTGAAGTCAGTGTGAGACATAAACTATCAAAGGACAAATCTTATTAGGGGTGTTGGACGGGTGTTTGTACATAGGCCTTTTAATTCAAGTGCATAAAAATCAAATTAATGATATCATAATGATGGTGATATATGAAAAAATCAAACGAGACAACAATAGAGAAAAAATGTTCAAATACAAGTATCAAATATAGAATGCATTAAACATACATTTAGAGACGTGAATTAGACATACGTATCATTACTCGTTATGAATATATCAAAATCAATGAATTGCAGTTTTGATGAATAATTTGAAGTCATAACATGATAAATAATATGTGTTACGTACTAAACTTGTTATATATCTATTTAATTTGCATAACAGAAATTGCACAATTAGAATGAAAATACATAGTATTCTAACAAAATTGCAATGAAACAAATTAGTTAAATATTTAATATCATGTGAATATCTAATCTTAAATTAAATAAGCATTCATTGTGGAATTTTGTTTTACCTCAGGTAACGTGGTAAAACTAATATGGCTGGTTGCCTTGGGTTTCACTTAAAATCAATACGACAAGTTTTTGTTTTATTTTGTTTTTGTCTTTAAAAATTATTAAGATGGGCTATGAAATTATTTTAAAATTTGTAGAGCATCTATATCTATTGACCCAAAACCATATGAACTTGGATTTGATAGCTATAGATTAGGCCTACATTAAACATAAGAGTGGTCTGGACCCAACTGGAGCCCAACAATTCTTCTTCTGTTTGTAAAGGGCTAAAGGATATTTGAGGCATAAACTATTTGAACATCAATGTACATTAAGTATACACACACATATTTTTTAAGTTTGGGTTTCAACAAATATTTTAAACAAAATGTTATATGTTTTAATCCTATATTAAATGTTTTAAGTTTCAAAATCTGTGTTCATTCTTAAATTTTATATTTATATTAAATTTAAAACTATGTTAACAATCTTGCCATTTAAATTGCGATTTATTATCAATTGAACCATTTTTCTTTTCATAAATGAGAGCATGATTTTAGGTTTTTTATTACTAAAAAAAAAATTACATAGAAATATAAAATGGATAACATAATAATGTTCATAAACACAATACTATTATTTTCAAATTTAGAAGTGATCATATTATTAAATTGATTAAGCTTTTATTAATATAATTAATATTTTAAACATGCTTACATCTTCAATATTTATTTATTACAATCAGAATATAACAATTTAATTTTATATTTTATATCATTTTAATAATTTAGCTATGTTGGTTTAATATTAGAACGTTGTTATTTTATTATTATAAACCAGTCATAATAAAATATAATCGGTTGTTACGATAATTAAAATAATCAACAAGATTAATAGACTATATATACAAGCCCACGAGATCTTTATTAGAATATATCTTAATACCTGTGGTTCGAGATTTGTTACTAACGTTTCCGAAACCTGAATCTATTCGTATGTTTTGATTACATCTAATTAATACATTATAATCATTCACATTTTATTTCTATGCACCTTTAGTTATGACATCATTATAAAGGGAAAATGATTGACAAATGTAACATAAATTTAAAATTTGGCTCTAAAAACAACGTGAATTTATTTCTTAAATTGGATTATTTTTGCGATTAAAACTCCAACCATTTTTGTTGCGAAATAAAATCACCCGACTAAAACTTATTAAATAGTGTTTTTTTAATTTTTTCTAAAAATTGTGACATGCAACCGGTTTAATCGGTTGCATTTTGCTTCGACCACTATCTTCTATGATAACCCTCTCAAAACCAAACAATTTCGAATGAAAAATAAAAAACCAAATCAATAATCTAAAGCTTAACAGATTGAATCCAATGTCTAAATCAACAATCCGAGAATGAACAAATCGAAGCTTCAACGGCTGACGGAGGATTTACCGGATTTGGAGGTGACACCATCAGAGATTCAAGTGCATCTAACGCTAAAAGAGAAATCAAATCGGTCAGCGGAAGACTTGTTGGAGATGACGGTAACTGGTTGCAACATATAATATACTGGTTTCGTAAGATTTTAGTCGGTTGGCTTTTTGACAACAAAAATGGGTGAGCGTTTTAATCATAAAAGTGGTCAAATTTGAAAGTATAAAATTTAGTCTAAAATTTGATTAGATATATTGTAATAAAGATATTGTTGGAAAACCTTGAAAGGTAAATGATTAGTAGCACTCTTTATTAAAAGGATGGAACATTTTTCTATTATAACACTCATGTGCTCTTTCTTCAACTGGATTAACAAAAGAAACATCCAACCATTTTTAAAGTTTTCATCTTCTATAATTGTCCTCATTTAATTTTAAGAACCATATATATATATTGCTTTTCCTATTATCTTAAAGTACCTACATATTCAACCTCTGTGGTCCTTGAACTAACAACATCTATCAAACAAAAAAAATATATTCTTGGTTTGTCCAATTGTTGTTATTCCAACAATTAAGAAAAAACATGTTTTTAAACCAACATTTGTGTCAATTCATATCTCTAGAAAAAACATTCATATAATTATTGATGTAAGTCGGTTGACAATAATATATTCGACCCAGCTGCTTTGAAAGCTCAAGAATGCTCCTCCACATTTGGTCTTGTATGGATTCGGTCAAGATTGCGAGTATTCAATCTTTTGTCATAATAAATACTAGTATATTACCCGTGTACTACACGGAATAGTAGATAACTTGTTTTTTCAAAACTATATATATTTGTCATAAACTATAAATTTTCTAGACTTCTAAATGTATATGTATAATAAGTTTTTTTTCATATCTAAACTTTCTATTATATTGTAGTTATCAATTATTAAAATATGAATATTTTGTTTGAATTTATTTTAAATCTTATTACATTAGATTCAAATTTAGAAAGATATTATTTTGATATCATATGTTTTTCCTAGAATATGATTGCTCACGCGTGAATTGCTAATGATGACATATGACATCTCGAGAAATAATTAAAGTTATTCATTTATTTTTATTTATCATCTAACATTTAATTTAAAATTTAAAAATAAAAAAAATGTTTTATAAATCAATTATATAATTCTGGATAAATCATTTTAGGTAAATTAGAGCCGTAGAGGTTATATTAGGAAGTATTTGAAGTCTTTTAATTATATTAGTAATCTTCTAATTTTTTTATAAATCAATTATATTAATTAATTGAAAGAGTTATATTAGGCAAAATGGACGGAAAAACATAAATTAGAAGAGCTGAAGGTATGACACGTGACACGAGTTATTTTGTTTTATTAATATATATAGATTAAACAATGTTATTGATTTGTAAAAATTTTAGTTGTAACATTATATAATTATAAGTTTTTAACTTATATTTTACTTATTTGAATATATACGTGTGTGTATGCGTATGCGTGTATGTTTATAAAGCCCAATCTAATTAAGTTTTTACCCGGGGTCTAAAAAATGATTGAACCGACCTTGCGATTGTCATTACTCTGAAGCATTAAATTCCCAAGAGGTTGCATTCCAACGAATTTAAGGAATCGGGATTTCCATTATTCATACTCATCTGGATAGAGAACAGGTCATTTTCAAATGTATTGATAAAAGTTTATTAATTTTGTAACTTGATGAACTCATGAACTGATATTATACGATCTAACCTTTTTATATATAACTTGGTATTTATTCATATTAAAATTACAAGCGAAAGAAATAACAATACAGAAAATAAATTACAATACGGAAAAATACGGCTGAGTCTCGTGTTTGACATGATTCCCTTAAAACAGATTCGAAGTCTGTTTCCCAGGGTACAACAGCCAAAGCAGTGTGTACTACCGGAGAAAACCAACTTGCCTGAAAAATCACATGAATTCGAAGTGTTCTTCGTTCTTGGAAGCAACAACGTCTTGCTGTTAAAGTGCAAAATATTTCAAGTATTCGAGTATATCAAGTGCATTTGGTGTGTTGTATCTCCTATTCTTTTATAGGAAATTGGGATTGAAACAACAAAATTAATCATCTTTTAATTACAAAAACCATTTTGTAATACTTCATTATTACGAGGTTTATTGTTAATTAACATGAGTAATTATGTGTTGAAAACCAAATCATAACAACTCATTGAATCAGCTAGCCGCTGATTTAATTAACAGTGCGAGAACAGGTTTGACGAAGTCTGGTCAACGACAGCTTTGGTTCACAACCTGCTGAAACCTAGTGACCAGCTTTGAGCCTCAACCTGCTTGAGCAGCTTTGGTTCAAACCTGTTGGTGCCTCACGAAACCTGCCCAAGGACAAGCTTGGAGGAACAGGCTTGGCAAACCTGTCCAACTCTCACCTGGAGTAAAAAAGTTGTCTCGCACGAGTCCAGTAGATTTTAGCCTTCGAGGTCCAAGATTTGCACCACCCCCTGCACGCAAAAAGGCATTAGAATAAAACCACAAACAATCTTGTCATAGCTTTGAACACTCCCCCCTATAAACTCAAATTGGTTTCCATCTTCTTTCCTATGTGGACACAAGTTTACCCACTAGAAGGTGTTTCATTCATTCCAAACACCAATATTTGAGAATCGATATCTCATTCATCTTAGCTCTGTTTTGGACGTTCTTTATTTCGTTGGAATCCTCTCTTCAAAGAGAATACAAACCCACAAAATATTAATTATATATCTTACAATTATATATAATTATATTTAGTCCAAAAACATTAAAAAAAAATATTTTTTCCTTTGAAAAATTTATACTTTTTTTCAACATATATTACAGTAATAAAAATAAATAATATAATCAAAATGTACGATATATGGAGATTATCGAAAGTGGAAGTGCCACATTCATTGTTATATTAGTCTAGCATGGCCATATATACATTAGTAGATGCTTACATCATATGAGAGTATGAGACCTAATTCCTACTAATCATTCCACTTGATTCAAATCAACTTTTCGATCAATAGCAACTCAACAACTTGTGCTTTGATATTTCAAAACCTCTCGATCCTTAGTGGACTTGGTTTCCACATGCTACACAAAGCATCATCTTATCACATACATGTTATACTTTACAAAATAAAATTAGTTTTATATATACATATACTATACACACACTTATAAATATAGAAAATTTTCTGATATATTTATTTATATATACATGATGATTCTGATTGAAACATCTTGAACAAATCCTAGACGCTAGCTAAATTCACACTTAAACATTTGAAACTCTAGTTACAACACCGCGGCATCAGTTTTAGTTTCGCTTATAAATGAACTTTAAGAAATTATATATCCACGTACTCCTTTAAAAAAGTTCAAACTAATTAGTACTGTAGCAATAGTGTTAGTATTAGGATGTGTGTTGCGAAAATCATTAATGAGTGTTTTTCTATATTTCTAAGGATATAGAAACAAGCTAAATTTAAATTTGATTACTTAGAATTTCATTCCATGAACCAAATCCCACCTAAGGCTACAGTAGGTATGATGAAATATAATGAGATTTACATGTATTTTTGTTATATGATAAAAATAATATTTTTCAATGAGAATAATCAAAATAATGAAAGAGAATATATTGAGATTTAATGGGTTTTTTTTATTATTTTGTATGTCAACACCTATTTAATATAACTAACAATGATTGAAAGAAGCTTATAAATTTCATACTATCATAAGCTTATAAATTTTATTCTATCATACCAAACGTCTTCACAGATCACAGCTCCAATTTTAGTTATTTTCTCTCCTCTTTATAGGTTTGTAAGCTTAGACAGCCAACCTAAGGGAGAAGTAGAACCCATATCTCTCTAAGGGCATATTTATGTGTAGCTTACAAAAGCTTAAATTCATTTTTAAAAACTTTCACATTTATTTAGTTTGTAGTTGTGATTGGAGATATTTTTCTTGAAACTTATTAAAAAAAATGTAGGGGGTGACAATTTCAATTCAACGGGCTGGCCAAACGGGTGAGCTGATGGTCAAAACGACTCGTAGTAAAAAATAAGCTAGAACACAATTTTTTTTAAATTGTGAAATTCTAGATTATGATGTATTAACAATTTGATTTTTGAAAAAAAATTCAAGATTATGTTAAATTAGTGTGTTTTGGTCATTGACACATTCAATCTGTTTGCTTGAATAAACCAAAATTGTCATCATCTACCACAAAGCTTTAATTTTAATTACTTTACCAAACATACGTTAATATACACACACAAAAATAAAAACTCCAACCAAAACATGTACTAAGCTCTAAAATTCTAACTAGCTACTTCACATATTATTCCAAAACATAATTAAAATACCAAACGAAATCATATATAATGATTAACAATAGTTTTGATAAATCATCCAGAAAATAATTCCAATATCATTAGCATCCATACAATATTATTCGACGATCTTCAATAATACATATCTTAAAATTAAACAAAGCTATACGCCTATAACTAGATTTGTCAATTACAGTATTAAACGTAAACTTTTTGTTATTAAAACCAATTATACCACATGAACATGTATAAAATTTATACATATATTCAGAATAACTGAAAACTGATAAGCATATATATATGGTAAAGTTATGCATGAGACACAGTGATGAGTTCTGCAATATAACACAAACTTAACCTAACATAAGGTAAGACCACAACATGATATGTACAAGTACTTGGTGAAAATTGTTGCATCTAAGAACATCAAATCAATAATGAAATATCATATCCTAATTAATTAATTAGCCGATTAGTAGTTCACTTGTTGCCGGGGATAACATATCTGTACTAAACTCTTGTTGATGAGCACCATCCATCATCCAAAAATTGTTGACAGAGTAATCCCATATCTGAGAAGGCGTCACAATATCGCTATAAGGATCATGAACCGGTTTAATGACTTCATTTTCTAATAAATCGATATTTTTCCATATCTCCTCCATTGAATAAATCCCTTCTTGTTCTTCACTGCTCATATCTTCATTATGTTTCGTTGTTGTGTTGTTGTTTTTGCAACTCGTGACAGGCACCATTTCAATTCCTCCGGTATCATAAAAGCTTCGCTCTTTGGTCTCATCCATGGGCATCGAATCAATCGTTGGATCGTTAATACAAGTTGATGAGGATGAAGAGCTGTTTGAGAAGGATGAAGATGGAGATAAAACCCTTTTGTTTTCTTGAGCTTTTTTCCTCATATGAGTTCTCCAGTAATTCTTGATTTCGTTATCTGTACGTCCCGGCAATTTTCTTGCAATTCTTGACCATCTGCATTTTCAATCATGGTACATATATGTTATATTAACTGATCACAAAAACTTTTAAAGTTTATAATTTCCAAAAGCTGAACACAACTGATATATATAGTAACTACAAATTATAATCCACGTACTTTTATTTGAATCATGCATAACATTAAAGAATTTTGGAAAAAAAGACAAAAATTAACAACATAAAGCACATATATTGCACAAAAACAAGGATTAATCACAAAAATAGTTACATTCAACTACCATATATATCTTTATTTTTAAATAAGTTTTAAATATTTGATAGCAAAAAGTTATCTACACGAAAAATGGACGCATGTTACTTGTCCATTTGTTTGATTGAATGATGATAAAATCAATAAAATAAACTTAAAAATATTCAACTATTCAAGAATAAACCGAATTAAAGCATATATATCTAAATAATCTAATGAATCAGCATATAAACTTTAAGACAATATAGAATCATGGGCGCAAACCATTAAAAAAGAATAAAGAACAAAGAACAAGCCTTTTAATTATACTTTAATTAAGCATTATATTAAAAGGAACTAAAGACAAAATAATGAAGGTAAAAATAATTAAGTTGATCAAACCTATTTCCCCATTTTGAATGGTATTCAAGAACAAGCCTCTCTTCATGAGGAGTCATCCTTCCTCTTTTCAAGCCCGGATGCAAATAATTCACCCATCTTAGTCTGCAACTTTTTCCAGTTCTTTTCAGACCTGATAAGTGTAAAATTCGACCAAAAAATTTCCCCAAAAAAGATTTATTTGGGGTAACACAAGGGTAAAACGAAAGTTAAAATTTTTCTTGAAAAAATAATTTTCTTTTTTTTTTTTGGCTTTTCCTTCAATTCTGGTACAAAAATGGTAACCCTAACTAAACCTAAAATTTGATATTTCTATCTCCCGCCACCTTCAAACCTGAAACTTTGGCTATGAAATCCCAGCGGCGATCGCCGAACATGTTCACGTATAAAACCAATTGAACATCTTCATGTTCAGTCCATGGACCTTTTCTTAGGATTTCATCTTCTTCTACATGAATCATTTTCACTAGAATTTCTTCTTTTTTCTGTATTAATTGTGTGTTGCAAGTGCTTGACACTAGTGTTGATATTTATACTAGTATATGATTTTTTAGTTGTAGTGGGAGGAGAGTGGGAATTTAGTGATAATGTTTTAAACTCTAAAGTAAATTGAATCTCCACCGAACATGTGTCACGCACGTGTAACCGACGACATGGTTTTAGCCGTTAATTTGTGAGAGGTTAATATGTCTAATTAATGTATTAACATGATGTTTAATATATGTTGACTTACGTTGATATAACACTTAATTAATTTAACCGAAAATTTTATATATATCTTGTTTTTTTAATCAATTTTTTATGTAAATATACTACATGTATATACATAGTGAGTGGATCAAATGAGTACCATCCTTAAGCAATAGTTTTCTCTCACCTTAAAGAGCATTATGGACAATTACAACATTTATATATATGGTAACATGACTAGTATTTTTTTAAAAAAAATAAATATATCAATTTCAAAATTTAAATTCAATTAACAGCTTTCAAGACAAATGTTGGTCAACATATATTTTAAAATTTCAGCAGAATGTTCGATCAACATATTTCAATTTCAATTTCAAAAATTAAATATATCAATATCCATATTCACTTTCTTAATATATATTGTAATCTCGGTTGTGAACATTTGGAGGGTTCACAAAATTTCAATCATGTGAACCACTTTGACTCTACCAAACTGTACCGTTGTGAACCACTCATTGGACTCGTCACTCACTGTGAACCACTCGTCAGTCGACTTCGCTGTGAATCAAAGTTCGTAGTGTGCACCTTGCCATGAATCAACCAGTTGTGAACCGTGCACCTTGCCGTGAACCACCAGTCAGACTCGTCACTCACCGTGCACATTGCAGTTAACCACCAGCCTTTAGAAGCCCACCTCCTTATTATCCACCGCCATGAACCACTCACCTCCGCCGTGAATCGACTATTCGTAGTGTGCAACTTTCCGCCGTTAAACACCACCGTGAACCACCCGCCTTTAGAAACCGCCGTGAACCACCTTCTAAATTGTCAAAAAAAAACCCGCCGTGAACCAAATTGGATGCCATGGTATGCTATGTGAATCCTTAAACATATACCTGAGTTCGACATCCTTAAACAATGAACCACCGTGAACCACCTTCGAAATTGTCAGAAAAACCCCGCTGTGAACCAACACCTTCGACCCCAATCTCCCGGTGAACCTACCGCCGTCAGATACGTCGCACCATCGGCGCCGTGAACCGCAAACCAACAATGTCATGAATCACCAATGCCGTGAACCAACACCTTTG
This sequence comes from Centrapalus pauciflorus, assembly GCA_020465985.1. Classification (NCBI taxonomy): domain Eukaryota; kingdom Viridiplantae; phylum Streptophyta; class Magnoliopsida; order Asterales; family Asteraceae; genus Centrapalus; species Centrapalus pauciflorus. The sequence continues at coordinate 325,819 of JAANYP010002386.1, read as the reverse complement.
ACCCCAACCAGCGCCGCCGTGTTTCGTCGATCCCTGCTGCCGCCAAGAACCACCAGTGACGCCTTGAACCCCTAAACAACCAGCGCCGCCGTCAATAGCCGATACCCGGTGCCGTCGTGAACCTCCAGCGCCGCCTTGAACCCCAAAATAACAAGCTCCGCCGTAAATCGTCGTTCCCCTTTGCCGCCGTGAACCGTCGATCCCAAACCCCCAAAAATCGTGAATGCTACAATTATAATGGTATATTTACAACCTAATTAATATTGTATATTTACAAAAATTATAATGGTACACAAATGACTAGAATACCCTCTACATGATTTAAAAAGAGTATAAAAGTCTAATTAATTACAAAATTGCCACATTGAATCCTATTGATTGATTCATAAATTCCAGCGATTTCATTGGTTCTTACCGTCCTCATTTTAAGCACGGTCCTCATTTTATCCTCACCATATATATATATATATATATATATATATATATATATATATATATATATATATATATATATATATATATATATATATAGAGGGAGGTTCCATTGAGAACTTTTGTGCATCGAGGCACAAAAGATTCTCCACTGGCCCTTGGATGAAAATAATGTGTGGATAGATCAAATGGCAAAAGGGTAATTAAATAGAAAGTGTTATGCATCAAGTGCACATAATGAAATTCACGGAGGGGTAAAACAGAAATTATGCAATCCTTATTTAATTATTACACTTCCTAAATTAACAAAAGTAATACAAATTCAAAATACATGCATATCGTTCTTTTCTTCATGCATATCGTTCATCTCTTCCAAAAATAAATCATGCATATCGTTCATCTTTTCCAAAATCAAAATACATCAAAATACAAACATGAATCGTTCATACAAACATAAATCATGCATATCGTTCATCTCTTCCAAAATCAAGAGGGGGCTAAGAGAGAGGAGAGAGAGAGAGAGATAGAGAGAAAGAGGGAGTGGTTTTAGGAAAGAAGTTAATGGTGATTTTCATACCAAATTTAGCTATTAATTATCTTAAAAACATTTAAATTCAAAAAATAATTTTCATACATTTAATATCCCCTAAATGCCCTTTGTGCACCCTTGGTAGATAGTCCGATGCACAAGTATATATATATATATATATATATGGGTGAGTTCAATGGAAAACCACTATGCACCTGAAAACTATGGAAACCTACACATACCGTCCGATTTGGTGCATTTCATGAAAAATGCGGTGGCATGATCGTAAATAAGGTGATGCATCACGCGAGATTTTGATGCATCACACAGGAAATTTGGTGCATCATGCGGGATTTTGATGAATCACGCGGGGAATTTGATGCATTTGTGGTGGTGCAGTGCGGTTTTCACAAGTTTTCAGGTGCATTGTGGTTTTCCATTGAACCTCTCTCTCTCTCTCTCTCTCTCTCTCTCTCTCTATATATATATATATATATATATATATATATATATATATATATATATATATATATATATATATATATATATATATAGAGAGAGAGAGAGAGAGAGAGAGAGAGAGAGGTGGGTTCAATGGAGAACCTCCATGCATCGAAGAACCTCCATGCACCACCACAAATGCATCACAATTCCCCCGTAATGCATCATTATTTCCACGTGATGAATCAAATTCTCGAGTGATGCATCGATTTTTACATTATTTCCACTTGATGTATCAAATTTCCGCGTGATGCATCGATTTCTACGTGATGCATTTCAGTTTTCTAGCGATGCATTGTGGTTCTCCAAGGTTCTTCGATGCATAGAGGTTCTCCATTGAACCCACCCCTATATATATATATATATATATATATATATATATATATATATATATATATATATATATATATATATATATATATATATATCATAGTTATAAAAACAACTAGCTAGCCATATTTCATGATTAATATTTTAAACTCGATAATATATTCAAGGAGAAAAAGATATAATACAAATCAGAGCATGCATGAAATTGGGAGGAGATGAGAGTTCTTCTGAGTTTTAGAAGTAATTAACATCGTTCAATTTGTATTATTAACTTTAATTATATATCAACCGAAAGTCATGATCCGTATGTATTAATAAAATGAACAACTTATAACACGTAGGTGTATATATTATATCAATAAATAAATTTATATATCATGGTGATCATATAAATAATTAACGCAGGTACTTATTACCATTGATATATAGGGTGCTTATCAAATAAAATATATTAATAAATGTCACTATTATGGATTGTAATGATATGGCACTTATGTTAAGCTAGGTGCATAAGGCAAGCAACCCCTTAGTAGTTTTGTTACTTTTATATTTGTTCCACCATTGCAATGTGAAAGTTCATATCTATATATTGATTTCTAATAAATAATTAAATATAGGAAAATAATCGTTAATAAATAATTGTAATATAAAAGTAAATAAATAATTCAAAGTAAATATAAAAAGTAATTTTAAATATTACGAAAATTTTAAAATTATAAATAAATAATTTTAATGTACTTAAAAAAATATTCAAATATAATAATAATTTAAAAATGAATGGGGGACTTAATCGAAAAAAATTTATGCTTTGATGGCTTTTACAAAATTGATTAAGCGTGGTAACCTGCTTAGCAGTTTGCAAGTTACATTTGGACTGATTTTATGAGTTTTAATTGGCTTAGAAACTTATCAGAAATAAAAAATGAAAGGAGACTTAATCAAAAAAAATTTATACTTTTAAGATTTTTTTTTTTTTTGCATAATTTTCCCTAAAATATATATTTAAGTTATAACTTTTGAAAATTGAACTTTATTTAATAAACACACAAATAAATATATTTTTTCATTGAGTCGTATTGCTAAATAATAAATATTAAATAAATTATTTAAAAATGTTCGAACGGTTTTTTTTTTGTTGAAATTAAGACAACAAACTTTTATATAACACTAAGCATATATATACACAAATACATAATGAAAGACAAGCCACCTCGACAACATTCCTTTGTCGCATCATGAGGACATGATCGAGCTATAATGTGGCATAAGATCCTCGCAAATCACAAAAACATAGAGAAAAACCCATAAGCTACAACCAGTTTCATCATAAAAGAGATATCAAATTATTTAAAAATATAAGTTTAATATTTATCATTTATTTATATAATTTTTATCTGTATGATCTCTAATATGTACTATATATTCTAAAATAATATACAAACCATTTATTAACCTATATTATGTAAGTGTACTTTATGAATTAAATATAAGTGTATGTTGAAATATTTTTAAGTTCAAATATTAAAATAATGTAATGAAATTTAATTAAAAAAATTTTTTTAAATATTTTATGGATAAATCCGTATGTTTAATAATTTTAATTTAGTACCAGACAATGTTGGTGACTAAGGGTCTTATTCTCACGGTTTAATCGGTTTTGAAGTGTTAACGAAGTAGTAGAAACCAAACAAGGGCATTGTCATACGTATACCATTTTCTCTTTAAATTTTACTAAATCATACACATTCTTATTCACATGTTTTTATGTTAATGACGTGGTACTCGGTGATTAAATTTAATCTTCCTTTCACATTAAGAGAGGGTGTATGCTTAGAAAAATAGGAGGTATACATACATATTGATTTTTTATTAATCGATCTTTAAAGATCTGATCAACTCTTGCCCTAAAGTTAGAATCGATGCGCCATATGCAAGGCCCAAGGGAGTTAGGCTTTGGTCGATTGGGAGAATAGATACATGGCATACGGGATTATTTTTAAAACAATACACAAACCCTTTAATCAGGTTTTTCGGATAACATAAATCACCTTGTGTAACCTTAAAAACCAAAGCGTACGCCTTAATTGATTTTGGTTAAAACAATTAATAAACCTGTAACCCAATTTCCGATTTAACCAAATTAAATAAGGTTTCCGTTTGAACGATTTATTCAGTTTCTTCTTTTTTTCACACTTGTAGGTTCAACGTTGACTACAACTTGGGTAAAAAGTTTGTAGGGTTTATGACTCTCACGTCATAAGAAGTTGGTATGACTATTATATATGGGAGGTGATTTGTACACAATAAATTATATCACACACAATAATTTCATATAAAATGATTATCATATAACTACCAATAATTTTATTATCTTTACATATTACTTTTACCCCCTTTTACTTTTACCCCCTTTAAACAAGGGTATGATTGTCGAAAACAGAATCAAATTTCGTTTTTTCGGTTTGGTTTTCATATTTGAACAAAAACCAAAGTGAAAAGTTTGATTTTTGAAAAGTGTAAAACCAAATGATTTTTAATTTGGTTTTAATTATTTTCGGTTTTTGGTTTGGTTTTAATTTTTTTGCACATACCTAGGTTACTTAGTATTTTATTTTAATGAAATTAGGTCTAAAAAATTAGTATTTAAAAATAATTAATTTGATTATTTAATTAATTATTTAATGAATTTATAGATATGCTAAAATGATGGTTAAAAGTAGGGATATCTGGTTCTAAGAGGTTATGATGGAGTGGGTGATGTAAGCCCACTTCGTTGTGGATGTTTGTGGTCGATTAATCTTGTACACCAAAGTGGTTTTGATACGTGGATTTGTGATTTTCAGTTTACTATATTTGCCACTAAAATTTTATTTACCAATCATTAACTCCCTCCATTAACATTTAAAGGAAACCCTTTATTTAATTTTCTTAATTACTCTAGAAACGACGATATCTAAACTCACTAACCCCGCCACGATTCCACATTTATGGTTTTTTGTATCTTTACACTAAATCATATAAATATCTATTCTTGGTTTGATCCAAATTTTATATACGATAATTCGATTTTCAGTTTCACATTAACATTCTTCATATTTATTGCTTACATCCTTTATAAAGCTAACTTTTAAAAAATAGTAAATTAAACTAATGGTCCTAGCTTGTGGTTTGAAAGTATTTTCGGTTTTTGACCCTTGCACCTTTTTTTTTTTTTTTTTACACCACAGGTACTAAAAATGCAAACCTTTCACATGGATGGTTTCTGCCGTCAAATAGGGTCGTTAAGCCTGTTAATTTCATGGATATATCATATCTGGCTACATTAAAAAGAAAAACAAATGGTCACTGCCGTCGTAATGGAGAAGGCAATGTCGTGCTACATTATTTTCGTCTCGTGTCCCTCGTTCATCTATTTTAGATCTTTAGTTCATTTCATGGCTATATAAGATCTGGTTCGTTTCCCTTGAAGTCGTCTCCTTCAATTAGGTCTCGTCTCCTTCTATTTATCTTATTCATGGTTTGTTCTTCAGATTTGTGGTTTTGTAGATTAAGGTTTCAGATATGGATTCCTTGTGTTTGTGTTCATCGAATAAAGTTTTGTGTTTGTGTTTGTATTCTTTGATTAATCTCTCATGAATGCTTCTTGGTCTCTGATGAATGATCCTTGAGTTTGAATACTGTACATTCTTGAACATGAAGATGAAGAACATTATAAAAAAAAATAAAAACAATTAAATATTATACGAATGGTTCCTGAGATGAAAAATGATGAAAATGCCATTTGATGACATGTACAATTTGTGTGAAAGTTTTGCATATTTAATACATGTGTTGTTAAAAAATTTGTGGGATAAAAACTACAAATACTCCCAAAACCACAAGAACAATTTGTGTAATTTACTCTTTAAAAAATGATTATTTTATCATTTTGAAAATTACATTTTGATAAGTATCTTATCTTTATGTTTTACATTGTTATATAATATATCATTACATCAAAGTCTCATTATTCTTTAATATTTACTTTTAATACATTATTATCAAATTTTATTTTTAACCAACTTCATAATCATCAAACCCATAATATCACTGTTACTTTCAAATAATTGTTATTAAATTTAAAATAACAAAGAGCACATGAATTAAAATTTCAATCTAAAATTGTTTTAATTTCAAAAGTAGTTATAAATGAGGAAGTGATTTGTACCCAACAAAAATATTTCATACAAAACAATATCATATAAAACGTCAACCATACCCTTAAAAGTGACTTTTGAATAGTTATATGATAAATAAGTTAGTAGGGATAACATGGTCCTTTTATATAAGATTACTAGTTTATTACCCGTGTGTTACACAAAATAACTGTTTTTTAAATATTAGTATAAATTCAAAAAATAATCATAAAGACAAAAAATAAAATAGCAATACTATACTACCAAAAAGATTATTGAAAATATATAAAGCAGGAAATCAAAGAAAAAAATACATAAGTAAGGATTAAATAATAATGAAGGAAGAAAAAAGTTATAAAAATCTGGTAAATAGTCAAACTTTTTTTTTCTAAAATAATTTTATTTTAACATTTTTAAAAAGTTTAGATAATAAGTTAAAGAAAGACATGGGCCGTGAACTCAAAGTTAAAACAAAAATTCGAGATAATAGACGGACTTTTTCCTAAATCTATTTAATTATATTTTAGCATAGAAATTTAAATTATTAACACATCCAGGTTATGCTAATTGACATTTTAGTTAGGTTTCAAGTGACATCATTAATATTTTAATAGAATAGATAGATAAATGAACCTATATATTATATATGTATATTTAATAAATAATAATTTTTAATAAGATACAAATTTATTATATTGTTATAAAATAAAATTAATAAAGTGTCGATACTATATTAATAAAAAATTATAAAAATATGAAATTTTGTGTTACATTCTTATTGTTATAATAAAAATACAAGATGAAAACATGTTAAATGTGGTAAAATTACATAGTAAAGGATTTCTTAAAATTTTATAAAATAATTCAAAATAAATCGTTTAGGTAAATTTAAGTGTTAATTTCGAAGTGATTAAATTAAATTGGTTTTCATTAATAAAACTTAAATTACATTGTAATTAATTATAGTTTTTAATTACTTTTTAAAATCAATTGGGTAATTAAATGAGAAAGTTATATTAGGAAATTTTGGAGGGAAAATAAAATTTTGGTTAATTGAGGTGATGACATGCGGCACTAATTGTTCTCCTATATTAATATATAAAGATAAAGATATAAAGATTGTGTATGAAATATTTTTGTTGTATATACTATATAGATCACCTTCCATTTGAATATAACATTAAAATTCAAGTAAAAAGTTTTCTAAACTTTGGTAGGTGTTATTCTTGAAAAAAATTATGATTATGATTGATGAAGCATATCTATGTTGATTATAATAATAACAAAAATATATGTTAGTTGTTAGTTGTTATAAATATATAATACAAATTTACAATTTATAATTGTAACTGATAAAAAAATGACATGTTAAATATGAATCAATTAGACACAATTATAATCATCAACTTGAAAAGTTTATTATCAATATTCATAACTAATCGTAATATCACAAATAAAAAGAATTACAAGTCACAAATTTACAAACATAAATATTTATAATAAATATTTTTTATTAATCTACTTAATAGACCAAATTCTAAATTTCAAATATCTTACGGTATATGTGAATTTAATAGAAAATTTTTTAGAAATGATGGGTTTTTTTTTTCAAACAAAAATACTACCTTTTTTTTTGTTTTCAAAAATACTATATGTGGTGTTGGGAACACCGAACGGTAGGCAACCGAATTAAAAATTTTTGAACACCATTCGGTGTTCAAAAGACCGAATGCAGGTATGGCAGGTTTTGACCACTTTTGACCACCTTTTTTCAGAAAAATTTGTCTTGTGCGGTGGTCACAAGACCGAATGGCAGGTTCCAGCTTTTGACCACCTTTATCAGAATTTTTTGTCTTCTGCGGTTGTCACAAGACCGAATGGCAGGATGTTTCAGGCAAACCCTCAGAACCCGTGAACCCTCTGCAATATTCCAAGACCCGTGAACCAAGACCCTCCCCCCCCAACCCGTGAACTTCCCCCCCCCCCCCCCCTCCAAGGCTCTATATAATTCATCAAAACTAATATAACTCAACTCAAAATCTCTCAATCTCTCAATCTCTCGATCTCTCAATCTGTATTTAAATCTCTCAATCTTTATATTTTTAAACAGTTGTTTAAATTTTTACAATGGCCCAAGAACAAATATTTGCTGGTCCAATTAATGGCGAATTATTGTTTTTAAAAGAAGAACATCGGGCGTTCGAGTTATTTCAATTAAACGAGAACGATCCCGAACAAAACAAAAAACTTGGCACGCCGTTGGAAGTTCGTCGTGGCGATGGAAAATTATGGAAACATCTAAAAGAGCATCCGATACCGGGGAATGTTATGACAATTATCGAGGATGCGGGTTTTCGTGGAATTTTTGAATGCGGAAACCATAAAATTGACTGGCACTTGATCACTGCTCTTGTAGAGAGATGGCGGCCGGAGACCCATACATTTCATCTTCCTATGGGCGAGGCTACTGTTACTCTGGAAGATGTACAAGTGTTATGGGGATTGCCAGTGGATGGAGATGTGGTCACTGGTGCTGATCTTAAACTTACTTCCCAGGAAGTTAACGAGATGTGTCTAGCTTATCTTGGTTTCGTGCCGATGGAGAACCAAGTATCTGGGTTGTATGTTAAGATGACCGCTTTAATGACCGAAATCCAAGAAGAGGTCCGGGGTGGTGACGAAGGTCCTAGACAAAGGGCCCGTGTTTATATTATGTACATACTAGGAGGTACATTGCTTCCGGATTCTGGAAACAGAGTACCTTTACATTTACTTGTAAATTTAATTTATTTGGATCGTCGCAATCGGCTGAGTTGGGGTAGTGCTGTGCTGGCACGATTATATCGAAGTTTATGCCACGCTACAAATCCCGACACACAGTATGTGTACGGTCCCCTTTTATTGTTACAACTTTGGGCTTGGGAGAGAATTCCTGCTATCCGCCCTGCAATGACAAAACCGCAAAACAACATTGTCTTCCCATTTTGTGCAAGGTTAGTATTTATTAATTTTACCTTATGGTTACATTTAAATTACATTTTTCTGTTATAGTATAATATTTAACAGTTTACTTATAATTAAATAAAAATATTTTAAATTTATTTTACAAAAAAACTCAAGTCGTCCATTAAATCGTAAAAAATCGTAAAAAATCGTAAAAACTTCTTTATTTTATTAAAAGTCGTAAAAAGTCATTTATTTTATCAAAAATCGTAAAGAATAAATATTAATAAAGAAAATTTGAGTTTTATAATATTCGAGTTTTAATAATAGTTAGTTACTATTTAGTTATACATAGATAAATATTGATAAAGAAAATAATAAAATTATAAAACTTCATTTCTTTTTCATTTGTCATATATCTTTCATATAAAAAAAATAAAAATTTATACTAAATGCAATAATTCTCTACTCATTTCCGTCGAAATGAAGACTTTTATCACATGATTAAAAAAAAACTTGTAAACACGTACATAAAATCACAAACCAAACCATGAAGAAAATAATTCTCATAAATTCAGCTAGATTCTTTCTTAAATGCAACAAAAATAAAATGATTCCGTAGACACTAAAACAGTTAAATCAATACGTTTCAAACAGATAAATTTTCAAACTTTTCTTTATAGTATAATATTTAACAATTTAGTTGTAATTAAATAAAAATATATTTATTTTATTTTATTAAGCAAAAGTACGTGAATTAAACCAAATGTTATATATTTCCTTACAATGTTATATATAATAGTTAACAGTTTAGTTGTTATACATTTATATATTTCCTTACAATGTTAAGTTTTCATTCAGATCATAAATATAAAAAAAACAATGTATTAACACTATGAAATAATTAAATTAGAACATATACATCTACATATTCATGTTGTAGTTATCCAGATAATTGTTATTGATGGTGTCTAGGACAGTCTGATCGGGTTTGGTTGTTGGATATTCGAAAGGTATTATACCGAAAGAGTCCTGCCTCCCCGACTGACCTGACTGGCCATTGTAACATTTATTTACCATAACTATAAAATGAATGTGATATATGTTATAATTGTAATACAAATTTCAAAATTGAATATTGACTAGATATTTAATGATATAGATGGAGGGGGAGTCACAGCTTCGCTGAAACCGGAGCACATTGTTTAAGATCGACTCGCTACACTCTAATGATATTAGAAAATAACGAGGTATATTATTTTTGTAACAACCTAACTTTTGATCAGTTATGTAATGTTATTTTGAGATAATAATATAATTTTATTATATTATTTATGTTGCAATTATTAAATAAAATATGAAAATGAATTAAGTAAATATAATTTTAAATTATATTTATGATTTAATTGAGTAAAATAAAAGAGATGTAAAATACAAAAGTTTAGTGGGTTAAAATTGCAAACATGACTAAAGTAATATATAAAAACCAAATTAATAGACATTAAATCATCATTTAAAAGAAATTACTCTCTCTCTCTACTCTCTCTCTAAAACCATACGGCCACATCAAAATTTATAAAGGAAGTTCATAATTTGCAATCAATTGAAGACTTAAAGATCAAAGGGAGTTACAAATAGCAACAATCAACAACAATCTACAAAGATATAGAGGTAATTTTTGATATTTTTGAAGAATGTTTCGGTTTTTATAAAAAACCGAAACCAAAGGATTATAATATGAGAATTTTGATGTTGCATGTCTAAGATTTTAGAAGATTATGATGAATTTAAGTTAATAAATGTAACAGAAACAAAAATCCGTGATCAGATTGTCCAAATAAGCAAGAATTATGAAATTTTTATAAAATAAGTGTTCTTGACAAAAATTGCCTATTTTGGATAATCTTGACCAATTGATGATGTTATTGATAGGGAAATTAGTATAAAAACACTCAAATAATGATATTACATCAATATATAACATTGCATGTTGATTAAAAATGAGTTTAGTGTATTATTGATAAAATCCGTATGAACAATATGATGAACACCAAGAACATTTCTGGGAAAAATTTCTAAGTCCAGGGATCCGAATTCGGATGAGACCCGAATTCGGAAGATGTCCCACTTCGGACACCTAAATTCGGATGAAACCCATTTTCGGATCCCATACTTCGGATAATAAATTATTATTTTTGATAAGTGTTGGTCCGAACTCGGATGATCCGAGTTCGGATGGTATGAATTCGGATGGTGCCCATTTCGGACCTAAGTTTCGGTTCGGATAATATCTATTTCGGATGATTCTCTATTTCGGATGCTTTCCAAATTCGGATCTTAGCATTTCGGATCTAAATGATCCGAATTCGATACCTATATTAATCCCAATTCGGATAACACTAAATTCGATCCTATGTCCGAATTCGGATGATGCTTTGATCCGGATCTGGATGATCAGAATCCGGGCTCCCAATCCGGATGTATCCGAATCCGGATTGATCCGGATCCCATTATTACATTTTGATATTTTTAATTTAATAAATGATTTTATATATATATATATATATATATATATATATATATATATATATATATATATATATATATAGCTTTTGAGAGAACTTATGGGAATTTAATGAAAGATTGACAAGTTATCAAATATCAGAATCAGATAGAATTACAGATTTTAATGACCAAAAGAAATAATGAAAATGATAATGATACAGACGATGAAATTAACATGATATTATCATGAATGAATTTGAACAGGTTCAGTATATTCTGAACAAAGATTTAAAGACTTAAAGACTTGAAAGCGGGTCAGAGACTTGATTTGACAAAGAACAGAATAGACAAGATAAAATCCTGAGATAACTCAGGTGGCAGATTCTTATATGTGTTTGATATAGACCCAAACCTGTGAGTTATAGATATTCAGATTGAACATGCATAGATCCGGTTGAGATATATTGTTGCTGATAGATTTATTGATATTCACTTTATCAGCTGGAATGAGACCTGTGCACACCATGGATGGGTGTTGCCCAGTGGATCATGATAGCTATTTGATTATCTTTTCATATTGCATATAATATTGCTTCAGACTTTGCTTTATGATTCATTGCTATCATGACTTCTAAGACATATGCTTACATCATTGATCAGACATTTGATAGATTGATTCAGCTTGACTAGCCCTTATGGTCTATTGTTCTAGACCCGGCTATTTCACCAGTTCTTATGAACTTTGTAATGACCTCCGATGTTCCGCCATATTGACTTACTGGTAGCTAGCCCAGTATGTGGCTGATCCCCACGATTTAAGCGTGAGTGTGGCTTGAACATCATCCGATTCTATGATTCTATATCTCAATCATGAGGGCTGTAGCGGCAGCCAAGACATATCACGCTAAGATTAATGACTCCGCTTGACACGCATGTTGATATTGAAAATCTATAAACTCACTAAGCGTTGCTTACAGATGTTGCATTAATATTTTACAGGAAAAGCCAAAGGAAAATCACCTGCAGGACCTAGTACTTAGGTCATTCAAGATCCAAGTTTTGAAGATTTTCTTAGACCACTACTCAACAAACTCTCTGGTACTGATTGGAAGACAGCAAATGTGGTGGTTCTGGGTAGACTTGACGTGATGTATGATGTTATGACTAGATTAGATGTTACCCTTTTATAACTTTATTTTGAAATATGTAAACTTAATCCTAATCTTGTATGTACATGTAATTATATAATTCCGCAATTAATTACCCTATCTTAGTATGGTTGATATCGTATTGCTATTTGTGGAACCTAGACTCTGAGGACTGACCCGGAAGGGGAGGTCTTCACAATTTTGAATTTAAGCTTTACATTTTTAAACTACAAAAGTTATGAATTGATCACACTTACTTGTTACTCTCTGTTATGTGCTAGTTTAACTGGACACCATATGTTGAGTTCCTGCATCATCTACACGTTGATTGTAGAAGTGGTTTTCAATCTTGGAGATGCAACACATATTTAATATGTTGGGAGATTGTTGAATCACACTTACCGAGCAGGGTAATGAGGCAATTTAATATGGTACAGACCATCCCGTCAAACAACTTATTATTTACATCTGATCAGCACAAAAAGGTGCACAAAATAAATCGGGTGGGTAAGAAAGTTGATTGGCTTAGTAAGCACGGGAATTATATTCAACACTGGCATTCGAGACATGAAAATATCGTAAATGGTAATTTGTCAAATAACTCCGATGCCAGTATTGAATATAATAGATGGTACTTTCAACGAACGGTTAATCACATCGTTCGTCCTCAATCAAGTGGTCGTCCAGGGTTCAAAAACATTGCTGGATCTAGGGATTTAGCGATAAGCCATTTTTCATTAATTAAATCATTTACATTCATATAAAGAAATTATTGACTTTATGTAATAATATATATTCTCTTAACAGTTTGAGGGGCTGAGCTATTTGTATCAACCAGGAAGCAATCTAAGTCAACAGGAACGTTATGGCATCCAACAGTACATGGATCGAGCTGGCGGTAGCCGTCGCTTAGACATGCCATATCAGTATTTTCCTGATGCTTTTAGCAACTATCCTGGGGCAACCTCTCAACATGGTTCCGGTGCAAACGTATCAGTTCCGCATCCTCTTATCCCGGATTTGAATGAAGAAGATGTGTCGTACAACGTTGATGGTTATATGGATTCTAACTTACATTATTCACCGACGTTTAATGACGGCACACAAACCTTGTATGGGCATCAAGAAGCTGGTACTTCAAATGCAAATTTAGGGGAACATTCAACCCGTCAGCCAAATACTGTGGTACAAAATTTTTTTGGTGCGTACGACAACACACAGAACGCACAACAGAGTCAGCTTGTAATCGACACGGGCGGTCCCTCACAACCTTTTCAGACACAGAGGGATACACAGTTTCAATTGCAAGCAGATTCTAGTATGTCAACTCCTTCGTATCACAGTACTTATTCCCCTCAATTTAGCTCTCCACAACCTCCACCATTTCACATTCACGGATTTACTAGCTTGGAGATGGGAGGTCCTTCATATGTTCGATCACCTGACATTTTCATAAATTTCAATCGCCATTACAAAACCTCGACGATCATGGAATAAGTCCAGGCTGGATTCAACGAACCCTTGACGGTCCTTCATCCCAATCTGAAATCCAAACGCCAGAAAATCCAACGCCACAAAGTACCATTGCTTCTAGACTTGATCGACGCCCTAATAGACAACAAGGCCATCATTGTAATATTTGTCCTACTCCCCCTTAGTTTTTGATGTATTGTAATATTTAAATTTATAAATCAGTGGTTGAATTTACAGTTTATGTATTTTAAATTTCATATTCTTTATTATTCGTTGACTGGATGATGTTAATTTTTAGTAACATTTATTTATTTATTCTAAGTTAAATAAACATTTGATCAACATTTATATTTAAAGCAACATTTATATTTTAAAGTGTTATAAAAATTAGTCATTAACCAATTATGTGTTACATTGCTCAAATTTTCATAGTAAAAAAAATGATGTCATGTGTGTTCAAATTTAAAACGATTCTAACTACCAATAGTTGATATTTTTAAGCAATAAAACCACATTTCGACATACGTTAACCCAACGTTGGTAATCAAACATGCTAAACCTTAACATAAAGTACAATATCACATTTCGACAATCAAGACAATAAACGATAACATGATAACCAAAAATAAAAACACCTACATCCACCAACCAATCAATCTGAATCTAATTGCTAGATTCACCAAATCCCTCATCATCTCTGGTAGACTCAACTACCTCCTCATTATTGTCCATCCTACGATATAGGATAGACAATGCCTTCAACCGGTTGTGCTCAGCCCGTGGTAGTTTTGGTGGATCATACAGATTATGCAGTTTCACATCAGAAACGTAAATTGAAATCAATTTATGTGTGGTCGTACTATTCAGCAACCAATTCCAATGATAACCAGCATCTAACGGATGTAGATTTGAATCCAAGTCAACACCAGTTACATGGTAGTAAAACCATTTGTTTTGATACCTTCGAGGGTATCCTAAAGCTTCTTGAAGAATGTCAGCTTTGAACCACCATTCATTAAATTGATGTATTTTAACGCAATGAACGTAATGGATTTTGCCATTGATGTAATCTCGACCTGGCTTATCTGTGAATACTCCGTTGACATGAACTTTGATGCTAAAGACATCTTGAAACTCATTTGTTAAAGTTAAGCTGGTTATAGATGCATAAAATAGTCAAACAACTTAAATATAAATAATTAAGAATATAAACTACCGTGATGCTCAAGGTCAGGTCTCGGTTCTTCTGGTCCAGAAATGTACCAATTTTTAGTTCCTGCACTTGAACTCATTGTTGTGAAGAAAGATATTTAGTCACTAAGATTTTTGAACAAAGATATTAACTTACTACGATTTGTGAAAAAAAATTTAGTAAGACGGTGTATTTATAATGAATCGGAGTACGTTGACATTCGGTGTTCCAAACACCGAATTACAGGGACATGTCACCTCCGGGCTGACAGAATCTTACTGTTCCTGACATTCGGTGTTCCAAACACCAATTACAGGGACTTGTCACCTCCGGGCTGACAGAATCTTACTGTTCCTGACATTCGGTGTTCCAAACACCAATTGCAGAGACTTGTCACCTCCGGGCTGACAGAATCTTACTGTTCCTGACATTCGGTGTTCCAAACACCAATTGCAGAGACTTGTCACCTCCGGGCCTTGTTTCGCTTAACTATATATATGAAATGATCAGAAGTTAGGAAGAAATAACACCTACATTTTTCTAATGGAGCCACATAGTCCGTTTCTTGTTAATTTGTATTGGGGGGGTTGTGTGTCTTATACCAATGGTAGCGTTCTTTGTGATTCCAGAACCCATACTTCTACCATAGTTATTGACCAACGTATATCCTATAATGATTTTTTAGATTTGGTAACATCCAGACTGCAAGTTAATAGGAGGGTGTCCAAAGTTTGCTTGTACCTCCTATATCAATTCCAAGGTATTGACATTCGATCAGAAGTTCTTGGCGATGAAAGCTTAGGCGTGTTGTACTACTTGGCGAGCACACAACATCATTTTATGGGACACGTCGAAGTTATCTTGGAGGAACACAATCAAGCACCAACACAATCAATTTCATTTTTGGAACAGCTTCAACACATATCTGTTTCAGATGCTATGGACGTCAACCTCAATTATGATTTTGTTTCACAACATACTCCTTACACATATCAAGAATACGACGTAGGCCAAACGGGGTTTCCATTTTCACAGCAAATAAGTAATCAACAATGCAACTTTACTGAGCATCTACAAAGTACACAAGAACGTGATACTGGATTGGAAACAGTGTTACATGGTTCTCAGTATCATGATGATCGTGAAGGCACCGCGACTTGCGGTGGATTTGAAGATTCGGATGACTGTAGCTCTGAACATTCCGTACCGCAGGAAGAATCTGTTGACGAAGAATTACATCCCGACACTGAGGATGACGAAGATGTGGAAGTTCCTTCTCAAAACATAGCAGTAGCAACGACTTCTGTGTTTCAACAAAACATGAACGGAAACGACTTACCAGATTGGGTTGAAGATGAGGAGTTAGATATGTGGTGTCACACAACTAACATAATAAGGCGGAATATGTGCTTCAAGGGAAAAGAGGAGCTTATATTTGCCATTAGAAGATGGAATATCCAACAAAATAGAGAGTTGTTTGTTGTGGAAAGCACACCCACCATATTTAAAGCAAAGTGTTACACGACTCATAAACCATCCCAGCAAGTTGTCCAAACACGCGAGTGCAAGTGGATCGTTCGTGCATCAAAGAAAAAGAAAAACAATCTGTGGCAAATTTATAAGTGGGTGGATGCACATAATTGCTATGGGAGCGTCGTCCGCAACAATAATCGGTCCGTGGCATGCGCGAAAGAAGGCTATTGAGAATATTTATGGTAGTTGGGAAAGAAACTTCCAAGAGTTGCCAATGTACATCAAGGCATTACAGTCTGCAAACAAAGACACAATTGTTGAATGGCAACATCATCCTCAAAGCCATCCAGACTGTGTGACTTTCAAATATGTCTTTTGGAGTTTCGGACCTGCTATAAAAGCGTTTCAAAGATGTCATCCGGTAATTTGTGTTGATGGAACACATTTGAGAGGTTCTTATAAAGGAAAGTTACTAACTGAAACACCCATACAACAATAATACATATTTTAGTGTAATTAACAATTATTTATACATCAATACTTGCGGAATTAGGGTATAATTAAAACTTTTACAATTAATGCATCATAAGTGATGCATCCGAATAAACAACTATTGAATCTACAAGGTTACAGGTCATGATCCTGCAAACGAATAGTCAAGGCCAAGAGGTCGACTAACCCAAACCCAACACAATCACCAAAGCATACAGTTAGTCTCGAGTCTACACTTTGAATAATGAGGAAGAATATACTCTTCCCGCTCGATAGCTCAAACCTGCAAAAAGTTAACAACTAAAGGGGTAAACAACAAAAGTTGTTTAGTGAATTCCAGGATTAATATAAATTAACAATTAACATGCTAACCATGTATATCCAACACATAATTTCAATCAACTAAAGATATAGGGGCCAAGGATGGCCAATGCCAAGATAGAATGGGATCACCTCATCCTCGTTGAGGATTATCGGTGTCCCACATCAATTATTTACCTATTCGAATTCTCAACAAGATGACTCATCTCACTAAGGACTATTAGCATTCACGATATTTATCAATGTCACATATTCCACCGTCACCGCCCGGCCTAGCCGAGTCAAGGTGAGGACCAACTCAACTCTTGGGATCCACTACACCGCTAGTCATAGTCGAGCCAAAGTGGGGATTCCAACGCGTGTCATAGTAGCACGTTGTAACGCTTTTGCAAAGTTGCCTTACCAAATCGGCACGTTACATTACCACAGTACGTACTACTAATAACTCCAATTCAAAGGTGTGAACAAACATGCTTGCGGCCCAACGTGTCATAATCATCGCCACGAAGGCGGCCCGTTGTCGTCCTCACATGATGTCAACACCGCCACTAGGATATAACTCATGCTTGCAGCCCAACGTGTCAAAATCATCGCCCGCAGGCGGCCCGTTGCTGTCCTCACACGAGATAATCCCATCCAAATCCAAATACCACATACCCCATGGTCGTCTAGGGTTCCCTGTCAAAGTCGGGAGTGGTATTGCCTCTAGCAAGTACGAGGCTGTCCCTAGCAAGTACGGGACTGTCCCTAGCAAGTACGGGACTTCCGACGGTGCAAGTATGTCGGCATCTGGCATCCAAAGGGGCCAGGAATATTTCATGGATATCCAAAGGGGGTCCAAAACGTATTCAGCAACAATTTAGGGTTCAATATGACTCATGAGAGTCTATAACGGTCCATAAGACCAATTAAAAGAAACCATCTATGTGGTTCTACTAATCATTCCGCAACAATGGTTCTAACATATCAACGGGGTCGTTTGACATTACTAATAAGCCTACCGGTTGAATAGTCCTTTATGCCCGAATCATGATCAATTAGATTGTCACGAAGGCGACCCAATATACAACTTAAAGATTCATGCATATATCTCAACTATTATTAATCAATCACAAAAGTGAGTAGTCCAACCTACGAGATCATCACACGTGAATTACCAACTTCCAACCAATATTATTCATACAGATAAGCGGTTAGACATATTATATGAATTGCATAACAAACCAATACACACCATTGTGTGTGTGTGTTGGACAGTTTTATGAAGAAAAAAAGGGGTAGGGGTTTGGCCTTTGGCCACCCCAACCCTTCAACTATCACCTATTTGCAATACATACCCCTCCAACTCAATCTTTCATTTTCTAAATTACAATCCACATTACTACATTCTGTCTATCTTATAAGTCTCAATAAAGTTAGTTACCTCTCTAGTCAATATTATTATTATTTCCAATTAATAATAAATAATCCCATACTTATATTAATTCAACATTATTAGGAATATAATTACCTCTTAATTATTTTGGGTGTTACAATTCTTCCCCCGTTAAAAGATTCCGTCCTCGGAATCCTAAGACTTAACACAATTCAAAGGTGTTTTAAAGACCACTCGTCTTATTACACCGCGGAGGCTAATTGACACTTTCCGAATATGCATAACCAATAAGCACACAGTTATCAACAATTTTTAGCAACCTCATATCCAAACAACAATCATTTCAAATAATATGATTACCCCAACGACATAATCCTAGTTGCGTTACGCAACACATCCCCGCTAGATCACTTACATGATTTGACCGAGTTAAAAGACATAATAAGATCCTATACACATAGTATTACCACCGGACCACATGGTATTCAAGTATCTAGAATATTATCTAGTCACATTAAAGGACTTCATCATTCCAAATCAACATATCGATTCAATTGTTCT
Source organism: Centrapalus pauciflorus (assembly GCA_020465985.1). Lineage (NCBI taxonomy): Eukaryota > Viridiplantae > Streptophyta > Magnoliopsida > Asterales > Asteraceae > Centrapalus > Centrapalus pauciflorus. The sequence continues at coordinate 306,369 of JAANYP010002386.1, read as the reverse complement.
CTAAGAACTATTATTTATCCACAAGGTAGCTTACATATTTTATCAAATTACCGACATGTAAGTAAACGAAATTTTTTTTTTTGGTTGTATCAAGCGAACAACGATCAATTAAGTGCTCAATTGAGACTTAGAGCTAGTCCACAATAGTTTGCTCAATTTCAACTTAGAGCTCATCCACCCTTACTCACAAATTAAGGGTTTATTACCAAATATTCAATTTCTTTGGACAAGTTGGTTTTTTTATATTTTAAGCCAATATACTCCCCTTTCACAATTTAGGAGCACACACAAATTTTCATGTTTAACTTCAATGTGATGACACATGTCATCTATTCAACCACACTCATTGACAAAACAATTGTCGCCAAACCTCAAAAATCATTATTGGTTTAACCTCATTTATAGTCATTTGACTACTCTTGGAGGCACAAATTGTCTACTTCCCCCGTTGCGCTAACGCAACTCCTAAATTTTCCAGGAATTTACCATTAAACGTCAAATTTTTTCATTTTCAAATACAAAATTAGTTCTATTGGGGATAATTTCCAAGGCGTTGCCATCAAATTTGACACCACCTAATGCTACTCATAGCAACTAAAATTTTACAAGGAACTTTTGCATCTTAAAGTTCATTTAGGTTATGGCTTACCGACCGGGTGGTAGTTAAAATGCCACTTATTTACCCGGATTATCAATTTTTAATCAACATTAGATATTGCTTACTAGCAATAAAATTCATTACTTATATAAAGTCGGGGTGCTATCAGCACCATTTGACTAGACCTCACGTCTACCATTACATAATTATGTCATACTACCACAAGATTGAGGTTGGCTCCCTAATTAAACCAACTTAATAAACATGCCTTAATTTCATCTTAACGACAATTTGTCAAAATGATTCAAATAGAACGCAACAACGACATAAAAACGTCTCAAGGAAACGTTATGGATATCATAATTGAAAGACGATGCTTCCACTACGGGGATTCATACTCGGCTGTAGCTTCAGCCTCGTCAAAATTAGCCTTCCATCAAAGGCATTCGCGAATCATGTGGCCCACATAACCACGTTCCCGACAAACTAATCACCACATTGGACATCTAGGTCGAATATGTCATATCTCTCCACATTTATGACACACTAGGTCGTCCTTCAAACACTCTTATTTATGAAACTTTATACGCTTCGAAAATCAATGTCGAGATTTAAATCTCGAATATTGAGGCAGAAAAGACACCTCAACGAAGAGTGACCTACAAACGCACATAGGGATCAACTTCCCTCGGATAAACCACACATAATGGCCAAACTAATTCATTAGGAACTATATTCATAGATCCCATTGGAAAATGGACCTCGCGGTCCTGACAAGACAAATCACACTCGCGGAGTCGAGTACACTTCACAACACACCTGAAGGAAGGAATATCACAATTTTCTTTTACAATATTAGATGACCTTAATGTCATAAATCACACAATAAGCATATTTCATTATAGCCCAAGCGACATTAAGCCTATATGGCTAACACAAGACTCTCATGTCAAGCTTCTTATCCTCAATCGACCCAATCGGTCGCTACACCTATACATTCAAGGTTCAATACATGACGTGGGTACACACGTCTTCAAATTATTTTATACCCAACAACTAGGGTACATTTATTCATATTTCACTCTCAAATCTCCTCCATACAATCACCATTTTAAAAATGACAATGTCGAACCCAATGTCGACTATAGATAATATATATATACTTCAATTGTACATATCATCACGCAAAATTTGCATAAGTCTACCCAAAGTATCCCCATCCTAGGCCAGAGTTCAAACCTATGTTTGTTGTCATAATATTTGCCTAGGTGGGTCAATATAAGCATCATCCAAGGGTTCAAGGGTGAGTATCGTGCACTATACTCAGTCGATGAACCACGTCTCTGATACCAAATTGAAACACCCATACAACAATAATACATATTTTAGTGTAATTAACAATTATTTATACATCAATACTTGCGGAATTAGGGTAGAATTAAAACTTTTACAATTAATGCATCATAAGTGATGCATCCGAATAAACAACTATTGAATCTACAAGGTTACAGGTCATGATCCTGCAAACGAATAGTCAAGGCCAAGAGGTCGACTAACCCAAACCCAACACAATCACCAAAGCATACCGTTAGTCTCGAGTCTACACTTTGAATAACGAGGAAGAATATACTCTTCCCTCTCGATAGCTCAAACCTGCAAAAGGTTAACAACTAAAGGGGTAAACAACAAAAGTTGTTTAGTGAATTCCAGGATTAATATAAATTAACAATTAACATGCTAACCATCTATATCCAACACATAATTTCAATCAACTAAAGATATAGGGGCCAAGGATGGCCAATGCCAAGATAGAATGGGATCACCTCATCCTCGTTGAGGACTATCGGTGTCCCACATCAATTATTTACCTATTCGAATTCTCAACAAGATGACTCATCTCACTAAGGACTATTAGCATTCACGATATTTATCAATGTCACATATTCCACCGTCACCGCCCGGCCTAGCCGAGTCAAGGTGAGGACCAACTCAACTCTTGGGATCCACTACACCGCTAGTCATAGCCGAGCCAAAGTGGGGATTCCAACGCGTGTCATAGTAGCACGTTGTAACGCTTTTGCAAAGTTGCCTTACCAAATCGGCACGTTACATTACCACAGTACGTACTACTAATAACTCCAATTCAAAGGTGTGAACAAACATGCTTGCGGCCCAACGTGTCATAATCATCGCCACGAAGGCGGCCCGTTGCCGTCCTCACATGATGTCAACACCGCCACTAGGATATAACTCATGTTTGCAGCCCAACGTGTGATAATCATCGCCCGCAGGCGGCCCGTTGCTGTCCTCACACGAGATAATCCCATCCAAATCCAAATACCACATACCCCATGGTCGTCTAGGGTTCCCTGTCAAAGTCGGGAGTGGTATTGCCTCTAGCAAGTACGAGGCTGTCCCTAGCAAGTACGGGACTGTCCCTAGCAAGTACGGGACTTCCGACGGTGCAAGTATGTCGGCATCTGGCATCCAAAGGGGCCAGGAATATTTCATGGATATCCAAAGGGGGTCCAAAACGCATTCAGCAACAATTTAGGGTTCAATATGACTCATGAGAGTCTATAACGGTCCATAAGACCAATTAAAAGAAACCATCTATGTGGTTCTACTAATCATTCCGCAACAATGGTTCTAACATATCAACGGGGTCGTTTGACATTACTAATAAGCCTACCGGTTGAATAGTCCTTTATGCCCGAATCATGATCAATTAGATTGTCACGAAGACGACCCAATATACAACTTAAAGATTCATGCATATATCTCAACTATTATTAATCAATCACAAAAGTGAGTAGTCCAACCTACGAGATCATCACACGTGAATTACCAACTTCCAACCAATATTATTCATACAGATAAGCGGTTAGACATATTATATGAATTGCATAACAAACCAATACACAGCTATGTCAATTATCATGGCAATTCACTTTTCAATTCATGATGCATGACAACATGTTCAATAAGGCTACAATGAATCCATCTATAGCATGTGAATATGCATGATCAAGTAGCATGTTATCAACAAATGCATAAACAACAATTAACATGTAATCATTCATCTAAATTAGTCCTAGAACTCACAGTGATTGGTTTAGAAGATTCCAAAGCCTTCCAATAAAGCCACAATAGCCCGGAGAATGGCTAAAGCTTGCAATCAAACTCCTTTCGGGTCAATTCACCTAGAAGCATTCATAACGCGTACACGTAAGCCCCCGAACACAAGATAAGCCCCTAAGAGTGGGCTAAGGGTGTTGGGTGATCAAACCGAAAGTACTAAGTTCATATGAGGCCTTAGGAGTTCCGGAATGGATCAAAGGCCCTCAAACCCTTAAAACACTTAATTTAGAGGTGCAACGAACGAATAAGACCCAAACACCGACCCCCGACCAACCAAAACACAATTTTGGGGCAGCAAGGTGGTCATGGCGCGACCCAGGGGAGGGTAGCGCCGCGACCAGGCTTCTGGTCTGGTCCAACTGCACCATTCAAGCCCCCAATGCTCACCAAAGTCCCTAAAACCTTCGTAACTGATTTTGTAACTTTGGAGCGACTTTACTAACAATATTTATAGCATATTAAGGTCAATTAGACACCTACAAACATATTAGAATGATTTCATAACCTTCCTTGATTCCATGGAGCTCATACGGACTCCGAACGAGTCCGAAAATGACCGAAAGCTCCAATCGACAACACTAAGCTCCATTTGAGCTCATTTTCAATTATAATCAATTCCATAGCAATATTTGACATATTTAGGCTATTATTAGGTATTCATAAGATATTCAAACATTTAATTCATCTCGACAATGATTAGGAACTCATTGGGGCATTTCACCGAACACTTGGCGTGCGGTTTCGACTTAAAACACCAAATTGAGTTCTTGCACATACTTTGTGTTTCCCAACTCATGCAAACACTTTAATAACACAATTGAACACTTTCCAACATATTATACTATAATATAGCATGCTATTACTTCATGGAGTTCATACGAACTCCAAATGGGTTCTAAATGACCAAAACCCAAACCAAGCTTTCAAACTTCAAATGAGTTCCTACTAGCTTCTATTTAATTCCATTGATATAAATAACATATTTGGGCTATGTTTAGACATTCAATTTATATTTAATCATTCAATTCAACCCAACAATGGTTAAGAACTCATTGTGGCATTTCACCGAACACTTGGCGTGCGGTTTTGGCTCCAAACACCAATCTTGAGCCTTTGCCCGAGTTTAACCCCAACCAATACATGGAATCATTAATCTAACATATTTAGACCATTTTATACCCTTTCACACATTTAAATCATAAAAGATTGCCAATTAGTCCATAAGAACTCTTTTGAGTTAATAAGTGGGTTAAAACCCAAATCACCTCTTCAAAGCTCCATATGAGCTTCTACTTAATTCCATTTTGATTCCATAACAACATATCAACATATATGATTCAATATTGAACATCATTCACTTACTAAAACACAAAACTCAAATCCATAACCCATTAAAGCTCATTTGAGCCCTAGATTGGGTTCCAACCAAAACTAACTCAAACTACCAATGTAATTACATATTATGGCTCCATTTTGATCATATAACAACATACTAAAAGATTGGAGCCTTTAATAAACATTTCAACATAAACTCATTTAGGGTTTCATCTCCAAAAATGGAGGAAATGAAAGTAAATGAAGAAGAAGAACAAAGGAGGTGTTTATACCTTCTATAATCAACGAAATGAGCAAGATTTTAGCTTCAAAACACTTCAATCTTCAAAATCTATCCACACCTCTACTCTCTTTTCTCTCTTTCTCTCAAAAGAACAAGAACACACACACACACCATTGTGTGTGTGTGTTGGACAGTTTTATGAAGAAAAAAAGGGGTAGGGGTTTGGCCTTTGGCCACCCCAACCCTTCAACTATCACCTATTTGCAATACATACCCCTCCAACTCAATCTTTCATTTTCTAAATTACAATCCACATTACTACATTCTGTCTATCTTATAAGTCTCAATAAAGTTAGTTACCTCTCTAGTCAATATTATTATTATTTCCAATTAATAATAAATAATCCCATACTTATATTAATTCAACATTATTAGGAATATAATTACCTCTTAATTATTTTGGGTGTTACACTAACGGCAGTTACAAAAGATGCAAACAACCATGTGTTGCAAATTGCATATGCTATCGTTGATGAAGAATCAAATGACAGTTGGGCATGGTTCTTTGAAATGTTTAGGTTGTTCGTTGCCAATAGATCAACAGAGCCTTTGTGTGTAATTTCGGATAGGCATAAAGGGATCATCAACGCAATGCAAAATCTGCATGATTGGATGGAGCCGTTTGCTTACCATCGTTATTGTCTGCGCCACGTACGAAGCAATCTTATGACATAGTTCAAGGTATCAACGTTGAAGAAACTGTGTTGGGGCATGGGTTCTACAACCCAAAAGAGGAAGTACAAATATTTCGTTAGAGAATGCAGGCAACTAAATGAGGATGCTTGGAAGTATCTAAAGGAAATTGGTACAAGTAAATGGACTCTTGTACATGATCGTGATCATATGCGTTGGGGCAACCTCACAACAAACATAGCAGAGTGCATGAATAATTCCTTGCGTGCAGCCAGACTACTACCAATTAGAGCTTGCATTGAATACACTTTCAACAAGTGTGTGGACCATTTCAGAAAGCATTGTGAAATGGCATTGAATTGCGATACGCCGTTACCACCAAGAATGTGGCGTTTGTTCACGCTTCGTGAACGGCACGCACAAGAACACACAATAGTTGAATTTAATTATGCACGGGGTACATACAAGGTGGTCTCAAACTTGACGATGATAGGGGGAAATGATTATACCGTTGAGTTTTTACGTCGTACCTGCACCTGTGGAAAATGGCAGATGAATAGGTTTCCATGCTCACATGCAAATGCCGTATGTAGACAAAGAGGTGCTTCCTTGGATACCATTGTTCATGACGTCTACACGACTGATACGTATCGAAAACAATACAGGTGTAACTTTCAACCACTAAAACACAAGGATTTATGGACAGAAGCTGGATGGAGAATAAAAGGAGATAGAACTAGATTCACAACAGCCAGGGGGAGAAGACGTGGTCGCCGATTTCGTAATGAGATGGATATTCGAGATCCCGAAGAAAGACGTATTCGAAGATGTGAGATTTGTCATCAACCAGGCCACAATCGAACAACATGCCGAAACTCGCAACCAACATTTCAGTAGTGTTCTAGTATGTATTTGTATTGGTATTTATGTGTTGTAACATATGTGTTTCCTAATTGAATTTTATGTGTTGTAACATATGTGTTCATTTTATGTGAAAATTTAAAAATCATGTCTTAACACATGTTTGACGTCTGATAACTATGCGTACGAGTTAACCAACTTGTAAAACAACTATATGACTACTTAGTATGTTGTATGAACTTAAATAATACATACACGGTTGATTACAAAAACATTGGCAGACACTATTTATTTGGTGACAAAGTAAACATGCTTCCTTGGATACCATTGTTCATGACGTCTACACGACTGATACGTATCGAAAACAATACAGGTGTAACTTTCAACCACTAAAACACAAGGATTTATGGACAGAAGCTGGATGGAGAATAAAAGGAGATAGAACTAGATTCACAACAGCCAGGGGGAGAAGACGTGGTCGCCGATTTCGTAATGAGATGGATATTCGAGATCCCGAAGAAAGACGTATTCGAAGATGTGAGATTTGTCATCAACCAGGCCACAATCGAACAACATGCCGAAACTCACAACCAACATTTCAGTAGTGTTCTAGTATGTATTTGTATTGGTATTTATGTGTTGTAACATATGTGTTCCCTAATTGAATTTTATGTGTTGTAACATATGTGTTCATTTTATGTGAAAATTTAAAAATCATGTCTTAACACATGTTTGACGTCTGATAACTATGCGTACGAGTTAACCAACTTGTAAAACAACTATATGACTACTTAGTATGTTGTATGAACTTAAATAATACATACACGGTTGATTACAAAAACATTGGCAGACACTATTTATTTGGTGACAAAGTAAACATGTAGGCTACTTTTGTCTTTTTACGTGAACATTTAAAAACCATGTCTTAACACATGTTTCACCTCCAGGCTGACAGAATCTTACTGTTCCTGACATTCGGTGTTCCAAACACCAATTGCAGAGACTTGTCACCTCCAGGCTGACAGAATCTTACTGTTCCTGACATTCGGTGTTCCAAACACCAATTGCAGAGACTTGTCACCTCCACGCTGACAGAATCTTACTGTTCCTGACATTCGGTGTTCCAAACACCAATTACAGAGACTTGTCACCTCCAGGCTGACATTCGGTGTTCCAAACACCGAATTACAGGGCCTTGTCACCTCCGGCTGAAAGAATCTTCTCTATAAATATTCTTTCAATTTCATTGTAATTGTAAGATATCGTAAACTATATTATTACAATGACTACTCGTTCTATTATCCCCAATAACCAAGATCGTCGAAAAACAATAGTTACCTGCAAGTGTGGGGATACAGCTGCCATACAAAACTCGAACTCATCGATGCACGCTGGTCGACGCTACTACTGTTGCGCGGCGTATGACTTCGTCAACCCGCCAGAACATCTAACTTGTGACTTTTTTGCCTGGGTTGACGAACCAACATCGAATAACCCAACAAACATTTCAGTCAACCAACTTCAGCAAGGTAACACAAACCCTCACAGATTAAGAACAAACACATCAAACCATACTAACACTCGTCGTCAAACGACAACTTCAAATAATGTTGTGAGACATCTCTCACTTTAGAAGATCAGACCACCGAATCAAACAAGCGTGGATCAACAGTACTACGGTACATACACTTCATGTTATTCGCATAATATTTACAAATCATTATCTACAATCTTACATTCTTAGACATTTTATTTTCTACACAGATGAGTTTGATGATCTAATCATCATAAATCTTCACCATGGTGGCTTATTCACTGAATTACCTTCGAGAAGATACGAAGGAGGTGTTGTAAACTACATTGATTACGTACAACTTGATAAACTAACAAAAGACATGCTTGAGAGAGAAGTTATGCAACAGTTGGGTTACGTAACGAATGCCCGTACTCGAAGATTTTTTTACTTCATTAAGCCCGGAGGTGACATGGAAAATGATCTTAAGCACTTTGAAGACGAAAATTCTTACGTCTTATTATGTTTTATGCCGCGGAGACAAGATTTATTACTAAAACATAGATTCCTTGATGTTTACGTGTCAAACGTACAATTACATCTTCGTTCGAGACCTTGGTTTCCCATTCGCAATGAAGCATGAACAACGTCCACTTAGACACACTGGACGATAATATATAACTGTTGTAACAATGTAACTTTTCATATTATATTTTAGTTATTTACTACGGACAATATATGATTGTTGTATCAAGTAATGGATCTTATTTCAATTTTATTTTTTATAAAATATACTAACATACATAAAATATTTATACACATTATAAATATTTAATAATAATTAACTTACTAACATAAATAAATATAACTACATAATTATATTTATATAATTAGGAAACACGCCATATAAATATAAATAGTAATAAGTTTTTAATATTATATTATACCAACATTATTTTTTTATTAATAATATCAACTTTTGTATTTTTATATTTAATAGTATCAACTTTTGTATTTTAAATCTCCATGTCCAATATAAATGCAAAAAAATATAAAGTTCTTACTATTTTTAGCAATTAGTCAAAAGACAAGTATTATTTAGTATTATTTGGTGTTACCAACACCAAATTATATTCTCAAAAACCCAATCATTACCATTCTCACTTTCTAACACCAAATTATACCAAAAATCCAATCATTACCATTCTCACTTTCTAACACCAAATTATACCTAATCATTACATTTGGTCTTTTGAACACCGAATGGTGTTCAAAAATTTTTAATTCGGTTGCCTACCGTTCGGTGTTCCCAACACCACATATAGTATTTTTGAAAACAAAAAAAAAAAGGTAGTATTTTTGTTTGAAAAAAAAAACCCATCATTTCTAAAAAATTTTCGAATTTAATATCTCAACGTTACTAGAACAAATAATACATTTCTTTTCATTATTTTCTCCAATTATTATTATTTTTTGTTTTACATTTAATTTGTGAACCAAAAATTTTTTATATTAGTTAATTATTAATTAATGGGTAAACTAGCCAGGATAAAACTATAAATTTTGTCTTTGTGTTCATACGTGAATTATGGATCTCGTAATCAAATTATAATTACATTATTTATGATTGATTATTTGTTATGTTTATGGTCCTTTGATTTGTTATTTTCGAACAAAAAATAGTTTTATTCTCAAGAGTTGAGAGGATTATAATAATATATATATAACATTTTTGTAAATTAAATGATAAACAATGATAATAAAAAACTTACAATGCGATCTTCATATACGAAATCAACTTATTTTTTGATGTTTATGCTCAACCAACAATCTTTTTAATGGTCCTGAAAAAACGATATAGAAGGCGTTCCGTAATCTTTCAAAGTTTTTGTTTCGAACATGATTTTATATTAGAATGATTATGTATATCGTTTGTAGACAATGAATTATACACAATGACCTTGTAACTTAAGTTTAAGGTTGTGTTTGATAGAAAGAATCGATAGAATGAAAATGAAGACAAATTATTAGTTAAGAGACTCGAATGATGTATATCAATTCTCTATGAATTCTCAAGTTGTATCAATATATAGATTAAAATTTAAATTTCTCATTTCTGGTCAAGAATTAAGTAGAAAATACAATTAGAAAAAGAGAAATACAACAACATAAGGTGATAGATTGTATTTTCAAGTTTCATTATCCATAAAAATCAAAGATTTCATATTCATTTATTGTTTTTTCAATTGCCTCTACCAAACGCAACTTAAGGTGCTGTTTGATTGCATTAATTTAAAATGATGGATTTCAAAATGATAAAATTTTAAATTATTTAAGGGGATGTGTGGCTTATAAAATGTGGTGAAATAAGAAAGATAAGATGCCAAATTAACTAAATCCTTTTATTTTTTATTCAATCACGACATGTGAGTATTTTTAAATCCAAATACTAAATCATTACTTTTAATCCTCCAAACCATACAACATCTGAATGTTTTGTGACGGATGTAATGTGCTTATGATGAATGTTTTGATGTTTTTTAAATCATGGATTCTGATGCTGAAAATTGACCATTTATATTAAATGGGGATCTTTATTTTCGATTACTCGATATTGATTTCTATTTAACTGTCCGAGGTTTGACCGTTTGATAAAACAAATTGTTTTATTAGGCTGCAGGGAGTGGGGGTGGCAACCCTTGGCAATGCCACGGTACCGAGTTGGTACACCGCCCCCTTGCCATGGCAACGACAATGTTTTGCTCGGCAACGACATCCAAATGCCGAGCTCTTTCTCTTTCATTTTTAATATATTAATATTTAATATATATATATATATATATATATATATATATATATATATATATTATTATTATTATTATTATTATTATTATTATTATTATTATTATTATTATTATTACATAATTATTTATATTTCATTTACTCTCTATATATACAAAAATACATCTTTTCATTTATCTCATATCTATTTTCTCATTACTCTCTTTATATATAATTATTTATATTTCATTACTTTTCATATATACATACATATTATTTCATTTTTCTCAACTTAACACAACCAGAATATTATATAAATTCTTTCATTTTTATCATTTCAAATTCTCAAAAAAGAAAAAACATTGAACATATTTGGAGTGTTCAAAACATTGATCTCAACATTAATCCGGTTGATGATTTTGAAAACGAATATTCAGACCAAGACTTCAGGTAGTTTAGTTTTTATTTTAATGTTTAAATTTAATGTTCTTATTTTATTTTTTAAATTTAATGTTCTTCATTTATGTTTAATTTTAATAATATTAAGTTTTAATGTTTTAATTATTAAGTTGAATGTTTTAAGTATTTTTAAGTATGTGTATTTTTTTAGTTTTAATGTCTTAATTATGTTATGTTTAATTTTAATATTATTAATTAAATGTTATTTTTTATTTCAATATTTTTTTATGAATTTTAAATGCAAAAAGTAAATAAATCGAATGGCAACGAGTCCCTCGGAATGGCATCAAAATGGCAAAGAATGACAAAACTGACGTGGCGCTGACATGGCGGCAGATTTGGATGGCATCCATGGCAACGAGTCCCTCTGGCCTTATGGTTACATGAATTGGTACGTTTTTTTAACATAATTTTGTTTCAATAAATTTATCTAAAATTAAAATATTAAATATAATAATGATAAAGATTGTAATTAATAAATAAATCTAAAAATAAACAGTGGAGTAAACAAATAAGAGCAACCCATATATAAATAGTTATATCAAAAATCAAACCAAAATGAATGACGTGGATGCCACCCATCATTTATTATTTCGATGGCCACTCTCTTCAATCTTTTTATCTTCTTTGTCTTCCACACACATCCATCACATTCCTCTCTCCCTCTCTCTACGGTCTACACACTAACACTATGTTTGGTACAAAGAATTAAGGATATAAAAATGGAAATAAGAAGAATTCTCATGTTAACAAACATGGGAATTCATCTTATTTCCATTTCCCTAACCTTAAATCTATGTACCAAACGCACTCTAAATGAGTTTATTAGAAAATATTTATATACCAAAAAAAAAACATTGGGAAACCAAGAAAAACCTTTGGACGTGATGCATCACGTTGCAATACGAAAATAGATGCGAAAGAGTATTATAGTAAAACTATAAATCTAGTCGCAAAAAATCTTATTTGACATTAATAATATATTCCACCAATTAATTACATAATAAATGCTAATCAGATTTATAAAACACATTTTCAAAATTAAATAAATCTTAAACAAATTTATATGAATCTTTCATCTTCATGTTCATATATCACCTTCACTAACCAAAATCACGATGCATCAACTTTGATTTTCATCTTCAACCTATAAACTGCATTATTTTTCTACTTCTTTGTGTCTTCATCTTTCTGCATCATAATCGTTATTTCAACCTAGTCGATGCATCATTATCAAAATGAAGAAAAAGAAGATGGTAAACGACGATGCATTATAAACCCAAACAACACACTAACCTTCAATAAGAAATCGAAAAACCCAAACAACACACTATATCAACTTCATCTTCCAAAACAACGATTCATCAGAACTTATCGTATTCGTCTTCTAAAACAACGATGCATCAGAAGCACAGACAACATACTAACCTTCACTAAGAAATCATAAAATCCAAACAACACACCTGGTTACACTTAAAACTTCAGTAAAACGTCTTTGTTTCATCATCTTCGTTTTGTCAAAAATGGATGCATCAGAAACATCAATAAGAAATCAGTAATGTACTTTACGTTACTTTTTACCTTTTGTAACGTAATGCATTAAAAATTATTAAAAAGTACAAGTCACGTAAATAGTGGCTATTACGTAAATGTGATAACGTAAATGGTGGATATTTTGGTTAGGTGAGTTTTTTTGGGTAAAATTTGAGAAATGAATTTATATTTTGGTTATTTTGTAATTATCCTAATATTCAAATATGTTGTTTGTAAATAAAGTTGTAAGCTGATAAGTGTTAACTTGTATATATTTTACCATCAAAACCCATACCTTATAACATATTCTAGTGCAAAAAATGTCTCATTAATCATTGAATCGGAATTAAAATGAAATGGACGTGCTTGAATTAATATTTTAAAATTCGCATTTTTAAAACTAACATCAAGGTCTTAATCTTAAAAAACATGAGCTTTAACATCTAAGAAAATATGAAAAAAAATCCACACTAAGGCTTCGTTTGTTTTAAGATCTGTTCACTTATTTACCTCTAATGTCTAATTCGGTCAGACAAAAGAGGTTAAAACTTGTTTGTTTTTCCATCCTCAATCAGACCTCTAATGTTTGACCGTGATCTGTATAAATCAGATCGTAAAAAAGTATATTTATTCTCTTTCCTCTGATCTCTAAAACAATCAAAAACCTAGTATGCCTCCTTTCTCTTTCAATATCCTCCCCTCTCAACCGATGCCTCCATTCCGGCCGTCCCCTCCGGCTATCCTTCTTTGGTCAAAACCCATCATTCTTGGTTACTAGTTTCCCATTTGTTTGGCCATTCATATCTGAAGAAAACAATCTAAACACACATAAATACATCAAACCTGTTTTAAAACCAATCGGAAATATCTAAAAAAATTTCTGATTCGGTTTCCAAACGAAAATGCTGATCCATGAACTCAGATCTGGTTACTCATCTCCGGTCAAACCAAAAAAGTCATCAACGAAAAACGAAGTTGCTGATGAAGTTCATCAATTTGATATGGGACGAAATCAAAACTGAAATCGATGAAGAAGAAAAGAACACACTGTTGTAGTGGTGGTGGATGATAGCCCAGTCTGGTCCAAACCAAAATCAAAGAATGGAACACACCGAAGAAAAGAACACACGCTGGTGGTAGAGGATGAGGGAGACGGTGGTGTGGGTTCTCACATTTTTGAGTTGGGAATCTTGATTTTCATAACTCAATCTGGTCCAAAGGACTAATATATTTCAATGATTATTTTTTATATATAATAATAAATATAAATGATTAGTTTTTTTCATTTTATCATTTAAATATGGTAATAAATTGATAATTTATTTGGTAAAAGAATTGTATTTTAAATAAAAATGTAACATATAATTACTAAAATGCATAAATACATATTTGGTATATAATAAGACATTTTATTAATTTAAAAAACAATCAATATTATCTAAAAAGATTTTAAACTTTTATATAACATCTTATCAACTAGACGGAAAAAGTATTTAGACATCTGAAATCTAAAAAACAAAGGAAGCCTAAATGCCTTTAAACTTCTGAAACCAACTTTTTAAGAGGAGTCATAAAATTTCTATCAATAACTCAATAAGTTTCTTGGACCCAAAAGGTATGCCTTCAAAGTTGAACCATATGCAAGAAAAAATATTTTGGGCTGGGCCGAGATTTCATTGAGTGGATCGGACCCGTATTTTATAACTTTCAATTCACTTTTATTTTGGTGTCGTTTGGTTACACTATTCAAATTTTAATTTTTCCTTAAACCTAAAAAAGACAAAAAAAAAAAAAAAATTATCATATAGAAGTGTTTGTTTAATACTTAATTTAGAATTTTCAGATTAAATGTCGGACAGCATTCTTAAAACTATTTGATTTATCGGTTTGAAAGCTACATAAATAACATATTTAGAATAAATTAGAATCAAATAATCTAGGTAGAAAATGTGTTTTGGTTTACCAAAATTAGAAATTGTAAATTTGTTTTTCTTTTTTAATGTTTTCCATAAACAAATCGAAGGGTTTATTGCTGAATACCACAAACAATTGGATGCGTGCATGAAGAAATCTAATTGCTACACGCAGAACACATAATTTCGATCACCATCCAAATTCTTGGTTAGTTTTTAAATTTCTTTTATTTAGGATTTTCTTTGGTGTGTTTGTTTTTCATAATTTGCTTACTTTTGTTATCAATATCTCTTTGTTGGATTTCAATGTTCATCAAAGGATATAGGCTAGATAAATAATATTATGGGAAAGGCGACACGGGCTATGGTGATAATGTTGTGACGATTGTGCACTTGGTTTTCAACTTAGGTTGGGTCAATGTTGCTCGCAATAACAATTATCAAAAATTTATCGCGGCATTTTGTATAAAAAGTATTCATACATCAATTCGCTTTCAAGAATCCTGTCGGGTTCTTCATTCCAAATTGTATTTAACCGGTTCAAAGTAACCTTAACTTAGTAACAAAGGATTTAAATAATAAATAAACCTAACAATTTAATTAAGTAACAAACATAACAATTACATACTAATAAAGCGTCATAATGTTATCAATAAATAAATTAACAATCATAATTTATAAGCTGCTTGATTGAAAAATAGACACTATGACAACATATGATTATACCAGTTCCCAAAATAAATTAGCATTTAGGGTATTTAGATCAAGTGGCCACCACCAAAGGTGGGAGGGGTTCCCCTTGGTTGAGGTCTCGGGTTCGAGCCTCACCAAGGGCGTTTCTCCTTAGGTGGAGGTGTGAGGTTTGGTCCTCACCCTCAAGGTGTCTAACAATGGTGCTAACAACTAACCACTAACATCTGCTGTTCAAAAAAAATTTAGGGTATTTATCATGTAGATAATACAATTTTAATATATTTATCCCAAATCTCAAATCAATACTAATTAGCAATGACAACTACATTTTATTATTAATGTTTTCAATATTTTGAGTATATTTAGGGTTTAAATTTCTAAAGTTTAATGAGTTACCTAGAGTAGAGTAGTTGATTGTCAAGAAAGCTGATAGCTTCAAGCAATAAAGGGTGAAAACACAAACTGTAAAAGGCAAAACTATAAATTAAGAGACGATAGCCAAATATTTGGGTTGAGTGACAGTTGACAGACACATTGAGCGACACGAGATCTTCGAGATAAAAAATTAGAGACTAGAAGAAGCTAATGAATGTTGAGAGTTTTTTAAGAGACTGGTAATATACTAGTGACAGAATTGGATAATAAAACTTTTAATACTCTTTTCATTGTAAAATATGGCAAGGTGTGGCCTCTCTCCCCTCCTTTCTATAAAGGTTTGTCCATCCATCTTAAGAGTTAAGAATACATTTAACGAAACTAGTTAGTTGGCAGAGCTTTTATTAATATATGTACTTAATAAAACAATTTGATTTAGAACCAAAAATACAAAACAACATAAAATATCACATATGTAAATAAACTTAATTAGATTTTAAAATTTTGTAATAGAAAGATAAATCTCATAACTATATTTTTATAAACACAAATCACATTTTTATTTATATATTTAAAATAAAAAATACAAAAAACAAGAAATTAACCCATAAAACTAAACTCTATGTGAATTAACACTAGATAATGTATATTTAATATGGAATCAGTATAGAATATCGTAAATTTAATATCGATTTCAAACATCAAATATTATTGAATGTTGATATTTACAGTTTTACATCAAAATTGGCTCTACATTTTTACATCTCAAGTTAAGGTTCTAATGTTCTATGATAATTACAATCACACAAAAAAGAAATTAACTAAGTTTATCATATACGTTATTAAAATTTAAAAGTATCAAATAAAGTAATAACTATAGTTTAAATAAACAAATTAATTTAAATATTAAAAATAAATCAAATACAAAATTTAATGAATTTATAAATACAAAGAGAATATATAGCTATTATCATGAATTAATAAAATTCAGTTTTATGTTTATTTGTTCAAACATATTCAATTAATTAATAATTAAAATGAAACAATAAAATAATAGAATAATAATGTCTGAAATGAAATAGTATAACATAAAGTAAAAAAAAATTAATAGAATGATCAAAATTAAATAATTATAATATTAAAGATTTAAAGTGAAAAGTATATTGGTAATTAAAAAAAATAACAAAAGGATAGACCATTGATGAAAGCAAACACTGATTCAAAATACTGCCAATACAATTTTAAAAGTTGAGGATCATTTCACATTACTGTTGAAATTATATTTAAAATTCCACATACTATAAATCATTAAATTATATTTAAACATTACAGGTGGTGTTGCAGTAAGTGGCAATGGCATTAGTTTTTAACCTAAACCATCTGTTGTGGTTCAATTTTAATTTTAATAAGATACAAACTTCAATTAAGAAAAACTTCATATATTAGACCTGACAATTCGTGTATTCGTGTCGTGTAACAGGTCAGACACGAATTTTACACGACACGAATTTGCCAAACCTGTACACGACATGAAATAAAAAACATGTCCGGTTATGAAACATGTACACGACACGGAAAAAATTCGTGTTACCTGTGACATGATCCGCAATTTAGCCGTGTCACACGAAAACACGAATACATAACCTGTAAACGAATTAGACACGAATTTATAACAAAAATATGAACTTATAATCCAAAATTTCATCTTCCAAAACATCTAATTCCAAGTTTCCAACATCCAAACATATAAATCCAAGTTCTCGCCGCCGGTGAGGGAGGCAGAATGCACTGGAGTCTGGAGGTCTGGAGGAGAGAATGTGAGAAACAGAGATATATGAAACCCTAGATGTTATTTTCAATATGAAATTAAGGACTTGGTCAAAATGTTTTAAAACCCTAATTTTATTTGAATTCTGTGTCTTAGACGTGTCAGGCGTGTCTTAGACGTGTCATCCGTGTCACACGTATTTTACACGTGTTTATACAGGTAAATTCGTGTTTGACACGTGTAACACACGAAACACGAATTTGAAAACAGGTCAACCTGTTTTGACACGAAACACGAATTTACCATACATACAACTTATCTTCGAGAGAAAGATTATACTTCCTAATTTTCGTTTTACAACTATAAACAATGAACATATAATAACAAAACTTAAAGTAGATATTTATATAATTAATTATGGGTGTGTAGTAGTCTAAAATCAGACTCAAGATTAAATAAGTGTTAAGAAATTAGAAAACATACACACACATTCATTTGTCTCTTATCCTTAAAAAATTTAGAATTATTATAATAAAAACTAATGTATTTAAAAGTAATGCTTAAAAAACGCCATATATTATAATAAGTAAGATAAATTAAATTGAGTTTGGTTCGCTCCAAAAGATCTTGAGGAGAGAAAGGACGAGAAGAGATCAATCTAATATATACATCTCACCATTCGGGATTATTTCAGTGTCTTTGACCTCCATAGATAGCACCATTAATTCATCATTCTAATAGAAAGTTTTCAAATTCATTATTTTTCAAATTTATTTTCTATTTATTTTTAGACCATTATTTTAATTATTAAATAAAATCTTATTATTTTCTTTACATATATATAGATATTGATATTGATACAACAACCTTGAAAAGAGCTTCACAACAATATAAAGAACGTCCAAAATAATACTAAGATAAATGTGATATCGATGCTCAAAAATTTATGTTTGATGTGGAATAATATAAGTTGAAAGTGAGAACTTGTCCACATCAGAAGAAAGACCAAAACCAATAGTAGTTTATAAGGAGAACTCTTGACAAACATGACAAGTTTATTTATAAGTTTTACTCCAAGAGGGTCATAGAGAATGATAAAAACATTCTCAAAGACAAAGTTGTTGATAATAATTATTATAAATATATACATTTTATTCCTATGGAACTGATACATCTTTCAAAGAAAACATCATGTTGGGTACTAGGGGTAAGATCCATCCTATACCGATATCGATCGGTACCGAATCAGAGGATTTTAAAATTTTTAAGGCATGTCTTTAGCACCAAGCACTGAACCAATTATAGAATTTCGATACCGAATAAGTGCTAAGGTGGAACCCATATTCGCCCAAATCCCAAGCGGTACCAAATATCCAATTGAACATATATATTCGATTCGGGATCGGGATAAATATAGTACCAAAATCGTAAGTACCGAATACCGAATTTTAAGTAATTTAAAACCCGAGTACCGGACCGAATATATTAATTTGGTATCGGTCGTTACCGGTCCCGATTCAGAAAATCGGCTCCGTCGCTCACTCCACGGATACATTTTTCGTATAATTGTTAGCTTTTTGTGTATTAATAAATCACATAACAAATTGTTGTTTTTTTTTAAAGTTTGGTTAACAAAATCATTTCTATGGCATAAATCTTATCTTTATATGAAAAAAGTAAATTATAAAATTTGAATTTGAAGTTCTTTTTCTCTCTGTAGTACAATCAGAAATTCAGAATACACTAACACAAAAGCAAACCCATTTAATTATTCAAGTTTCAAACACTTCTTATTCAAAAAAAAAAAAATCAACGATATTTATATAATAAAAAGTCTAAAAATGCTTCTTTTCTAAAAAAGTATGTTTATTATATTTATTACTAGTTATTAACCCACGTAAATACGTGGATATTTTATAAGTAATTATTTATTAAAAATCTACATGAACATAAATTACGTATAAAAATATTTATTTTTTTTCTTAAAAAATACGAAAAAGATATTATCTTTTGTTATTAGGGATAATTAAAATTTTCTATTTTTAAATATGTAAGAATAGTATTCATCTTTAAAACTTTTTATTTTTATATTTCTATGTATAAATAAAAGTTCAAAAATTTATTTTTACATAGAACACAATATACATTTTTTATAATTAAAAATATTACAAAACATTTCATTACAAATATTGCATTATTTTTACTTTTTAAAAATAATAATGAATAGTTTGCTAAAATTAGGAGTTAAATTGGAAAGTTAATTAAATCTTTTAAAAAGATTTTGTTTTTAATTATAGGAGTTAAATTAGGTAGTACTTAATTATATTTATACTTAAATTTTGAATATAAATTAGATAACTAATTAAGAAGACTATATATAGAAAATTGGACGGGAAAACAAATTTTGGTTAAGCAAGGAAGCGACACGTGGCAGTAAACATTTTCTTTTATTAATATACTAGTTTATTAACTCGTGTATTACACGGAAATTTTAATAAAATATCTTTTTTTCAAAGCTATATAACATTAAATTAAAAAAAAAAACTAATATGTTCGTTAACAACTTCTAAATTTATTATTATTATTAAAATATTTTTTAAATATTGTTTGTTGAGATTTTAATGGATATAGATATAGATTTATTAATAGTAATTATAGTAACGTACACTTGGCAAATTCTCGTTAAGCCAATTGACATTCTCTTCAACCGACACGTGGCATGTAGTTACTTATTTGATAGAATAGATAGATTTAGATACAGATGTGTTGGTCAACTCATAGTTATAACAAACGTTAATCATTTCCATAAATCTTATTTGTTTCGTCTTATTATATGATATATATAATAATAATAATAAATATTATTATTTAAAATAAAAAGTTTTTCATGAGAAGAAAGAAAGTAAACTTTTTGTTATTGGAAAGACCAAGAATATAGAAATGCATCCAATGATAAGAAATCAAAAATAAAAAGTTGTTAATAATTAAAAAAAAATAAAAAGTAAAAAATTGAATTCTATTCACATGTCAATCAAACAAAGAAAGCAACAGAGTCCAGTCCAGCCTCCCAGCTACCTACATAAACCACACCATATGTCCTACGGATTCAGCAGCAATTGCAATGGATACACGACAATCCCTCCTTTTGTTCCTTTCTGCTTTGTCTAACGCATCACTTTTTGAATTATAATTCTTCCCCTTCCCTCCTTCCTTCCTTCAATTTCAATGGAGGTCTTGCAGCAGAAATCAGCCAGGACAACTACCACCACCCACCTCCACCACATGTCTACCAGATGGAAGGACTATAGGACTACTGAACGCAGTCCTGAACGCACCAAGGTTTGGATCGAACCTCCTCCAAAACAACACCGGAGGAGAGTCCCCGTTCTTTATTACCTCACTCGTAATGGCCAACTCGAGCATCCTCATTTCCTTGAGGTTCAGCTTTCTTCATCTGAAGGACTCTATCTACGAGGTTCTAATTGTATATCCTGTGTCTGTAAACTACATTATAATGTTTCACTGATTAGGTTATTAACATTCTGATTTCAAATTAGATGTAATTGATCGCCTTAATTCTCTACGTGGAAAAGGAATGACTGCAATGTACTCGTGGTCTTCTAAAAGGTTAGATTCTCATTTCTATGTGTGCTGAATAATATGATTTTATATCTTTCGGATTTTAAATCTGTTTTTTTTTTTTGGCTTCGTGTTGTTGTAAGTTGTCATTATTATGAACAAAAGAATTGATTTGAATTTTGTTTTTTAGGAGTTATAAAAATGGATTCGTATGGCACGATTTAGCTGAGAATGATTTTATTTACCCGGCTCAAGGCCAAGAGTACATTCTGAAAGGATCGGAGCTCTTCGATGTCCCCGGCGCCACTTTCAGATCCAAATCCGATGAAGCTCTGTCATCTCTCTCTAAAAAATCTTCCTCTTCCGAGAATCTAAAATCCATTGACGAGATTGATTTCCCCGTCGGTAGAAGCAGGAGGAACCAGTCATGGAGTGCAATCGATCTGCATGAGTACAAAGTCTACACCGGTGGATCCTCATCCGGTCGAATCGCTGCTGACGCCTCCACTCAAACCGACGAAAACCGCCGTCGCCGGAGAGCACTGATCAGCGAAGTCGAAGAAGAAGAAGAAGATAAGCCCAACGGTCCCTATCAGGACAACCAAAGTTCCGAGCTGAGCCGAAACGAGATTTCACCACCGCCGTCGGATTCTAGCCCCGAAACCCTAGAGTCATTGATGAAATCTGATGGTAAGCTAATCCTAAGGCCGGAAACAGATTCTGAAACCAGAATTATGAAGTCAACAGGCGGAAACAAGATGAAAGCACCGTCGGTGCTGATGCAGCTGATCTCTTGCGGTTCGATCTCGTTTCGGGATTGTGGACCGGGGGCGTACGGTAAAGAAAGCCCGAGTTTTTCGCTTGTTTCATATCACAAGTCAGGCATGCTGCCACGTGGCGAGGAGGTGAGTAATGAAGCTGAAAAGGAGGAGAAGGATGCAGGTAGGGAAAGGGAAACCGACGTCGTTTCAGAAAGGAAAACCACAAAAGGAGGTAAAAAAGTGATGGTGATGGAGGATAAAGAATATTTCAGCGGTAGCTTGATAGAGACCAAAAAGGACGATTTTCCAGCGCTAAAGCGATCTAATTCGTATAACGCAGACGGCTAATAATTATTATAATATGTAAATGAAAATATTATTATATAGTAGATTTATTTTAAATTTCTGGTAACTTTTTATTACTTTCACATTCACTTTAACTTCAGTTACCCATGGAAAATGCATCACAATCTCTCTCATACCTGCAACTGTATTAATGTAGTATTGTAGTGTGTGACTTTGTACTAGTAATGATAAGATATTAATAACTTTGATTTTTATTTATGAGTTTATTTTAAAAACAATTAGTTCCTCAAATAGTTTATTATTAAAAAAAACCAACGTTCTTTTTCAGTTTTCACGATTAAGTCACTGGATTTTCTTTTTTCTTGTTTAGGTCACTGTATCGTTTACCGGTTAGTGACCTACTAAAAAAGTAGAGTGACTTAATGAATAAATTGATGAAAGTTCATAGGATTTTTTCAATATTAACCTTATTTTATATCTCTAGTTTCTATAAAAGATAGGTCAATGAAATAGACAAAGAAAAACAAAAGCAATTGAAAAAGAGAAAAGATTCGCAATTAGGGGGAAGAAGCCAGGACAACTTGATTGATGATCCACTTACCGTTAGTTAATCACCTTCGTAATTCAGAAACTCTGTGAATTAATTGAGTCCCTTCTAAACATATTTTGCTAAGTTGGTAAGCAATGGTTGATGATATATCCCAATTGGTGAACCTTATAAGAAGGTTTGCCAAATTGTATCATCCTTGTTAGCTGTTTGTAAAGCTGAGGAAGTATATACTGGTCATGTTTTTTAAAATTGTTTAGAAGTGAAAAAATTTGAAAGAAATACTTTAGTTAGAGGGATCTACAATTATTAAATGAGCGGTTATTATTAGGGATGCCATCCGTGGGCGCGGATATATATTACCCGTCACCCGTGCCCGCGGGTATTTCTATACCCGCCAACGGGTAGATTTTATCGCCCATGCCTGCCACCCGCGGATACCCATGGACACGGGTAAACCCACTGGTTTTACCTTTTAAAAGAGAATTATGAACACTTTCTTACCTAACGAAACATATTTTAGCAATAAAACACATCCAACTAACATATAGATTTTGCAAACACATCCAAATAATAATAATATCAAACATACAAACATAAATGCATAATAACTATTAATGTTTCCTAACTCAAAGTAGTTCGCCAACATTATAACATTGAAACAATAACATATCAACAACGTACCAACGTTTTATAAATGAGAATACATCTATTAAACGTTTTATAGTAAACCCAAATACACGTTTACCACGGGTACGGGTGGCGGGTATACCCGTGGGTATAATTGTATACCCGTGCCCGCCCGTCACCCGTCAGCGGGTATGATTTTATATCCATACCCATGTCCACGGGTGTGTTCTCACGGGTTTACCCACCCATAACGGGCGGGTATCCACGAGTTTCGGTTTTTTCTTACCCATTGTCATCCCTAGTTATTATCAAGAAAAAGATGATGATGTTAAGTGATATATGGTTACATTATATAATATTTTCATGGGGTCTATCCTGTATCTTTCGTTCTAAACTTTGGATTTGAATGTGAATACTGAAGAGTGAAAATGCATGCTTAAAAGCCCAACGCATGGTGTTGTTTTGAATATCAAACATGAGTAAGATGTTATAGAAGGTGTAGGATTGTAGGAGTTTAATTCATATTTTTTAGGTTGAATGGTATACATACACTGATGGCTCATTGGCTTGCCATGTGGACCTCATCCTGGCGGGAACACCGCCTCCTGGCTTGCCATGTGGACTTCACCCCAGCGGCAACACCGCCCCGCTGAAAACACCCCGTTGCGGCCATCAACGACTTTACCCTGTCTCAAATATTCTCTCTGTCTCTCTCTCTCTTGCTCTCTCTCTCTCTCTCTAAAATTAATTGAGTATAATGGGTATTTCGATTAAAAGATTATATTGGCAGGTTTTTATAAAAAAAAAATTAGAATTAATATGATGGAGAGTCTAATGATGACGTAACACTGAGGTATTTAAAATGGTAGATTTGAGAGGAATAGATATGCCTCTCACCCTTATGTGGCGTTTGGTTCACAGAATGGAATTCGAATGAATTGGAATTTAGATTTTAGTTATTAATGTGACTGATGTTGAAGGTAGAAGATAATTTTTAGTATTGGTTAGAGATGTAGATTGGAATGTAATTCACATACAGATTGTAAATTAATTCATGTACAAATTGAAAGAAATGTCAAATTTCTATAAACAAGGAAATTTGATGCAAATACATAAAATTTAACCATTTACATTGGTTTTTAAAAATTCTAAACAACTTAAATTTCAATTCCAATTCCATAAAATTTCGTTACACGAACCAAACGTCAACTTAAATTTCCTATTGAATTTCATTTGGAGTTTGTTGATTGATGTATCTATAGCCGGGATGGCCATTTTCGCTTTATATTAATATATCTCTGCTTTGCCTATAAAAAAGGTATTGTCACTACACATACCGATTATATCCAGAAAGAACATTGTTGAAACTCGGGTTAATATTGAATAAACCCTACAAACTTTTCTCATTTTCTTGATTAAATTCCTAAACTTTTTTTCCGATTGTTTAAGTCCTTCAAATATTTTTGTATTATTCAAAAGTAAATATTTTTGACCAGCTACCGGATGAGTATATAAAACACAACCAATAAAACAAAAGGTTTAGAGACTTAATCGCTAAAACATGTAAAGATAGTGAGTTTTTTAAATAAGGCAAAAATAGTTAATGAACTTAAATAATCAGAAAAAAAATTTAGGGACTTAATCACAAAACTAAGGAAAGTTTATGTGGCTTATTCAATATTAACCCTTGAAACTCAATCTATTTATACTATATATAATAAGAAAACCACTTGGAATTTCTGAACTATTGGATGGAAAGAAATCAATGGTCCAGATTAATGACAACTCATAATTATTTATGAAATGTCTCTTATACCCTTAATTAAAATCAATAATTATACCTATGCCATTTTTTTAATTCAGTTTCCAAATTTACTACCTTAACTTAATTACATTAAATTTTAATTTTAATTTTTTCATTAATGAATTAAGATTAAATTAATATTTCTCTAAAATAAATATGTGTCATTATTATCCTTAATGATCATAGTTAAATTCAAATGTAAAAATTTGGATTTAAATGTAGAAGTGTAATAAATAAAGTTAAAAATTTTTGTTAATTATTTTGCTAACAAGATTTAAAATTTAATTGATAAAACTTCAATTGTGAAAATGATAAATTTTGATTGTTGATTTTTAGATATTCCATTTTTATATTTTTATCATTTTCAAAATATATACACATTCATATAATTAAAGTTTTTTGTTTTTTACATTGATATTGCATATTTGAATTTAATAAAAATTAAAAGAAACATTTTTTTGCAAACACATATTATCTGTTTTTAATAATACAACATAATAATATTTTTTTATTTAATATAAAACAACTAAGTATTTTTTTTATCTTTAATTTAACTATCTTTCAATTTTTTTATTTTAATTATGTATAAATTTTATAATAATTTATTAAAATATAAAAGAATATGTATTTTCTAAATCAACCCATATAATACATGGGTTGATTAACCTATATATTATAAAAACAAAACAATTCATGTCATATGTCACTTCTACAATACAATAAATTTTTTATTTTTCCACCTCTTTTTCCAAAATTTAACATCTTAACTTAATTGCATTAAATTTTGACCTTATTTTTTTCATTAATTAATTAGTAATAATTTAGATTTTGTAACTTTTAAAAATAATGTTTACCTAAAATTAATATCTGTCATTATTATCCATAATAATCATAATTAGATCCAAATGTGAAAATTTGAATTAGTTGTGGAAATTATTATTATTATGTATAATAAAGGAAAACATCAAATGTCATGTGTCACATCTACGTTCACCAAAAAGATAATTACAACTTATAAAAATAAAAGATAAATACAATTTAATATGTTTAAAAAAGATAAATATACTCTATTTTTTATTCTGTAAAAATAAAAAATAAACATAATTATTATTTTTGTATGTTTTTATTTTTACTCATATACATTTTATATAAATAAGTTTAATTAAAAATATCCACGTAAGACGTCTTTTCATTAAAAACAAAAATTTTAATAGATATCTGGTGGGTTTTATGACTATTTTAGTAATTAACCCAATAAATTATCAAAATAACATTAATTATTATTTTTATCTGGTTTATTATTTTTATATACTTTTATTTTATTTTGTATTACTTTAGTTCCAACTCTAATGACTTTATTAAATACTTTTTTTAAGAAAAGCTCCGGCTCTAACATTAAACATGAGCAACAACTAGTTTTTATCGGATGAGTCCCATGCCATAAAAAAAAAACTTTGTATGTATCAAATGAAATACAAAATTCATTAAATCTAAAAGCGTTGAATAAAAATACATTGTTGCCAAACACAACCAAATGAAGACTCAAATAACTAAAATCAATTGAAAAGAGATGTAACATAAACGAAAATTCAATCCAATTAACAATGATACATTTACACGTTTTTGAATAAATGATTATACACTTCAAAAAATTAAATCAATAAGTTTCTAGCTTAGCAGCATCCGATGTTAAAAGGTGACTTCAATGTTAAGGTTCGAGTCTAATTACAAGCAAATGTGTAGATAGAGTAGCATTAGAGAGGTGTTATGCTATTTATAAAAATGTTAAAAATAAATAAAAACTTGATAGTTGGCATGAAGATTAAAGATCTGAAGCATGAGTTTTCTACTAAGAAAAAAAAATCATTTTGGAAAAGAAATTTTTTAAACGTATGATTTAGCGTTGTCTTTGTGAGATATGAAAGGCAAGTATTAAAATGTTATTGTTTCACCATCATTTTAATTTGAAAACACAAATACAATAAAAATTTTTCTTCATAGTATCAATGGTATAATCTTTCCATCTAACGAGGAGGCCCTCTACATCAGCATACCGCGTCTACTACACCACATCATGAGGGTGTTTGGATTTGCGTTTGAAAAAGTGCTGTAGCGTTTTGGAAACTAATAATCAGATAATTGTTGTAACAAAAAGTGCTGCAGGAAATGTAGTGTTTGGTTTAGCTTCTGCTGTTTGATATCATAATTATCAAATAATCAGTTTTTAAAGTGTTTGGATTTGCGTTTTTACTTGTAAAGTGACCAAATAATCACTTATTAAGCAAATAAGTTACAATTTCTAACTTATGAAAAAGTGTGGTAGGACAAACGCTAAACGCAAATAATCACTTATTAAAGTATGCAATCCAAACACTTTAAACCAATTATTTGCGTTATTGTAACGTAATAAGCTAATAATCACGTTTATAACGCAAAACCAAACACCCTCCATATCTCGTACCATACAGCGGGTTCCTCTCTCTCTCTCTCTCTCTCTCTCTCTCTCTCTCTCTCTCTCTCTCTCAACATACCGCGTCTACTACACCACATCATATCTCATACCATACAGCGGGTTCCTCTCTCTCTCTCTCTCTCTCTCTCTAAATTTAATGGGCTAGGATGTTGAAATAAATAGATGAATATTTTCAACGTAGGAAGATGAAATGAGTGGAGAGAGAAATGTTGATGTGACGATAAGGTTGTAAACGAACTGAACGTTCGACGAACTGTTCGGTGAAAAGTTTGTTTATATTTATTCATTTACTAAACGAACGAACATGAACACAATTATTGTATGTTTAATTAAATTAACGAACATGAATATAATGTTCGTTCGTTCATTTATGTTCGTGAACGTTCAATTATGTTCATTCATCTATGTTTGTTCGTTTATGTTCATTCGTTTATTTACATGAGTTGTAACATTTATATTATATTTAATATGAACACATTAATATTATCATCATCATCAGCAGCATCATCATCATCAAATAATATACTAACTAATAATATAAATTTAAAAATTAAACTTCAAATTTTAATACCGGTACGAGTTGTGACATTAAATCAAGATAAAAGAAAATTCAAATGTTGAATGATGTTAATTTAATATTGAAATTGACATTTTTATTTCTTAAGACATTAACTTATTATACCATAGTAGTTTGAATTCATTTATAAAACTTATGAATGTACTAACGTAGTTTGGAAAATACAAATAATGTGTTGTGAGTTTTGTTTTTAATAAACAGGTTTGTTCGTTAATGTTCGTTTGTGTTAGTTTAATTGTTCATTTATGTTAGATTATCTATTAAACGAATGTATATAAACGATACAAACAATACTAATTCCTTAATGAACGATATTAAACAAACACTCTGTTCGTGTTCGTTTTATTCATTTACAACTCTATATAATACTGAGGTGTTCAGAAAGATAAGATTAAGATTTGAGTGGGATGAATGCTGGTAGACTTGTTAGGTAGACTTGTTACTTGCTTTATCTTTCTTATGTTTGATTCTTTGGATTTTTCTTCTTCCGATTATTTATTTATTTTCCTTTCTCGTCTTTAGGTTTTCCTTTTCACCTCATACTAAGAAAGATATGATACAGATTTTATAAAAGTTATGACAAATATTCCCACGCATACAAAGTAAAACTCAAAGTATGAGAGTATCCGCGAGAGTACGTACTCTTTTTTATCATTTAATTTAAATAATAAACATTCAAACGAAAAAGAGAAATTGATTCTCTTACAACACCAAGAAAATGGAAATGGAAATGGAAATGGAAATGAAGTTTTTTAGGGTATCCGGGCAACAACATTTCCGGTGCAAAAAACGGGGTGATATGTATGCTTTCCTAAATTAACAATAGGTGCATTTACGTTTCTAATTATTATATTTTGTCTTTATCTCATTAATACTCTCACCTACACTCAAAGTAGGTTCCACTTCCCAAAAAGATATGTCTAAAGGTTTTCCACTTTATTGGGTTAAATTTTGGCTCTTGTTTTATTTTTTTACTAGTTTTATGATCCACTGTGGATATTTTTAATAGAATTTTTTATATAAAATTTATATAAGTAAAATAAAATACTATTAATTATTTAAAATAATGTACATGAAAAAGTTTATTTTTAATTTAATATATTTTAATTTATATAAATTAAGATTTTAGTTTATACATAATATAATCCTTATATAATTTACTGCAAATTAATATTTATAGACTAAAATAATAGAGTTATTTATCCTTTTAGAAAAAACAATTGTATTTACGTTTTATTATTTATAGATTAAAAATAAAAAATGTATTTATCTTTTTAAAAATGATAAATTGTATGTATCTTTTATATTTTATAATAATAAGTTGTATTAATTTTTTTATGGTGAAATGTGAAGGTGACACGTACATTTGTGTTAAGATATTAATTATATAAAATTATTACAATTATAATATGCATGTTTCAAATTTAAAGACAATATATATGTTTTAGTTATTAGCAACCTATTGGTTAATTGCTTTTAATATAATAAATTGAAGTGATTAATGTACGAAAATAATTTAGGAAAGAAAGATAAAAGTTTATTTATATATTTTAGTAATTAATTAAATTTAATATTGAATTGTTCTAAATTAGGAAAAAGAGAGGGAAAATTAAAAGGTAATTCGTTGAGAGGATGACATGTGGCAATGAGATGTTCTCCTTTATTATAATATATAGATAGATTCTTTTACAAACTACTCTCAATCATAAACTAATCCTTTTACTATAAGTGAACACTTTAGAACTTATTTTCTTCACCTAAATTTCAACTTACGTCCGGCGGGAGTTGAACTTGTAATCTCTCACTTACATATCACTCTTATACCAAATGAGGTAAACCCCATTGATTTAATTGGTTTATCATTATTTTGCACAACAAATTTTCTTGAAATACTTATTTTCTATTTGTGACAGATTTGTCCGTCACAAAAGATCCTGATTATGGTATTGTTCTTTTTGCCTTTGATGATTCAACTTTAGATTTGTTTCATTTAACTAATAAACTATGAATAAATGTGCACGTAAAAAAGGTTTCATGACTAAATGTGTCAAAAACAGTTTATTGGTTAAGCATGATGTATCTGAAAGTTGGATAGTAAAAAATATCTACGCTTACTAATAATATTTAATCAATCTATTTGAATTCTGATTGAATTCTAGGCCTCAGGTTTTTCCTCGTTAACAACCAACTTTTTAGGTCTCGAGCTTTGGTTTCTTTGCCACAACCAAGTTTCTTAGGCTCGATCATGTCTTGGTCTCTCGGCAACGAGTCAAGGACCCCCTTGTTCTCTATCCCTAGCCTCGGTTTTTCAGTAACAACCAACATTTCTCAGCCTCGGACATTCATCTCTCGTAGACGATACATACTTGGTTTCCAAGTAAGTGAGTTGCGTTCAAGGCCCGTTCATAATCTTCTTAAATAACAACTTACTTTCACAAATTAAATTTTAAAAAATATAAATGGATCAATTAGTAGTTATAAATAAAAATAGCGTAAAATTACTAATTCATTGACTATTTTGCGTTTTCAAAGTTATGCTTTTGATTTTACTTTCTAAATTATTAAAGTGATGTTAAAATAATCTGTGGATGGTAAAGTTATTAAGTATTTAACATGTGATGTAATAAATGTATGTATACATGATAGTAAATGTTACATGTGATCGATTGACACAAAATTTATTTGTTTTAAAATCACCTTTAGTATTTAAGTTGCTTTTAACCATTGAGTCTTAATTTATTATTAAGGGAGAATTTCATATATGTCCCTATAAAATTGCATAATATCATATATACCCGAGTCAAAAAAAGAATTTCATATATATCCTTCTAAAACTTCATAATATCATATTTACCCAATTTAAAACTTTAATATCATATATACCCTTTAAAACTTTTAAATATATCAAATATATCCAAATTATTTATTTATTCTTTTTTATTACTTTAAACTCATATTAAATATTCATTAATAAAGAAATGACCAACCTATCCTTTTTATTTCTTAAACTTCATAATATCGTATTTACCCAATTAATAAAGAAATGACCAATCTACCCTTTTTATTTCTTGTGAATGAACAACCAGATAAACGTATAAACATAAATGATAATTATACATGTCTTGATACTGTTTCTCATGAATCATGATCACCAACCTCAAAAACATAGTTAAACAAAACCTAAACAAAACCTCAAAAACAGAAGTAAACTAACATTCGCTTCAAAGTTATCAAAGTCAACAATTTAACATTTTGTGCTTCAAAGTCAACAATCTTAACATTCTTTGCTGTTTCACATCATTATCATCATTAAATAAATTCCTTTTACATTTACCAAGTTTTAATTATGGTGTACTGTGCGCGCGCTCTCTCTCTCTGGTGTTGTCAACAATTTAACATTCTTTCCTGTTTCACATCGCCATTGCCGACAATGTCGAACTATTAAACCTCAAAAATTAAACCCAGATTCTATTGATTAACAATTAAACCTCAAAAACAGTTAAACCTCTAACACCTCAAAAACAGTTAAACCTCTAAAACCTCAAAAACACATTCTGTCATGATCAATCACTGAAAAAGTTCTAAAGAGCCAACTGTGAGAAAAATCGAGTAACAGAGAAGAAAACTCAGAATCACATTCGACACATTGATTAGAAATCGAGTAAGAGAACAGAGCCAATCACATTCGACACACAAAAACTCAGAATCACATTCGACACAAAACTCAAAATCTGTTACATTGATAAGAAACCCGAGACACATAACAGAGCCAATCGATGAAGGGAGATGTTTATGAATGATCGTGTGCTGCTGATCGATGAGTGTTGCTGATCGATGAAGGGAGAAGTTTCATCTTCCGTGTGTCGATGAAAGTGTTTGGAAAAGAAGGGAGCGTTCCAGAATGTTACTGATACGCAAAAGGTGTTTGGAAAACAAGGGGTATAAATGTCATTAGCAAAAAAAAAATAATTTTCAGGGTTTAAACTTTTTTTAAAATTAATAGAATTCTTAATTAAAAAGAATAAATAAATAATTTGGATATATTTGATATATTTAAAGGTTTTAAAGGGTATATATGATATTAAAATTTTAAATTGGGTAAATATGATATTATGAAGTTTTAGGAGGATATATATGAAATTCTTTTTTTGACTCGGGTATATATGATATTATGCAGTTTTATAGGGACATATATGAAATTCTCCCTATTATTAAATATATTCTTTAACATTTCAAAAATAAAATACCTATTATAAATTTATAAAGATAAAAACTAGCTTACATACCTATTATTCATTTCATTTGCTGCATGATTTCTTCTTGTTAAACTCACGGTTATTTCGATTATTAACGATATTGGTGCCGGTCCAATCATTTTCGAGGCCCTGGGCAAAAACTTAAAATGGGCCCTATAATATATATGTATTTTCAAAATAAACAAAATTCAGGTAAAAATGATAAATAAAAAACAAAAAGCCCTATAATATAAACTAAAATTTTTGACAAGTCAATAACCTTGTTTAGCCGTTAATATACCAAAGTATATATAATAGATTTTTTGAAAATAGGCCCTGGGCGGTTGCCCGTGTTGATCTTGCTCAGGGTCGGCCCTGATCTTGGAATTGACTTGCGTTTTAAGCTATATATGTCTCCTCTACTTTTATTGGCATGATAATGGTTCGGCAGCAAGGCTATCGGTCTCGGTTTGTTTCTACTGATCTTGTTGTTCGTCTCATTGTTTGTTAATTAGTGGTTGTTTTCTTTTTGGGTCCCTATCGGGACTCACTTAACCAAAAAAAGAAAAAGAAAATTGACATGATTAACATAAAAGATAGTGATTTAAAGTTAAAAATGTAGGTAGGTGTACAAATGACATAGACTTGTATTCGGAGTTACCTTGATCAGTTATGCTTCCGGCATTGATGTTTTTTGATGATATTTGCGGATGTATGTTGTATTAATAGTGGTTGTTGAGGCTCTAGCATATCATCTTTCCCATGTGCTAGAACCAGCGATTTAATAGCATTTCACATTTCTAGACAATAATATACATCAATATTTAAATTAAATACGCTTTTACATAAATTGATAAGGAAAATTAAATTAAACTAAAACAAATTTTGTAATTTTTTTTAGGTTTTTAAATATATATATATGTTTTTATAATCATTCTGAAGAGATGTTTGTAACAAATTATAGAGAAATCCAATTTTATATTAAAAGCAGGGTTTACTTAGATCTTTGGTCATTTTCATGATTAATTTCATAAATTTCAACTAATTATCTTTTAACATATAATTATTTGCATAACATGTTTTTGTCAAAAATAAATATTCCAAGACTACTACTATCATAATCTTTATTGAGAAACATTTAAGTGATAAAAATTTTGTCTTTTATCATTTAATCAATTGACATATTTATTATGTATTACAACAAGTCAGATGTTAACATGTGTAACTTACTTATCTGGCTAAGCAATAATTTAAATAAGACTGATTTAATCGGTTAACGTATCTAGTATGTAAAAATAATTCTAAAGGTATACATACTAAAAGTAAGTGGGTGTTATAAACATTAATAATTATTGATATAAATTTGATAAAAAAATCTTTTTTGTTGGATGTATTCAGAAAATTCCCTGGAAAATCACTGTCTCATTAAAAGATATCCAGAATAATACGTCCAGCTACTGTGATCCAATATGGGCCTAGCAGCAGTATGGGCCCATTTTACATTGGCTCCAGCCTCCATGTGAATAATACGTCAGTTTTTTAAATTGCTTATTTACATTACATGCACTCAATTTCTTTTTCTACGTGTGAAATACTCGTGTATTTATGTTTCTAAATACAATGATAAAAAGTAATTATATTACCTACAAAGAACACCATAGGTTGAGACTCGTGTATTACATGGGTTGACTTAATAAAAAATTTAAAAATATATATTTATTATATATGCAAAATAATAATAATAATAAATTAGAATTTATATAATTTTAGTTAATTAACTATTAAATTAGTTTAGTTAATTTTTAATAAAGTGGACTTAATTTGATTTAAATTTAAATTAGATTGTAGTAATAAAATGACAAATTAAGAAAATGACAAGTGACAATTAAAGAATAAAAAAACAAGTGATAAATTTTTACTTATTTAATACTATTTATAGATATAGATTATAGAAGACTACATTGGATGTAAAAAAGTACCGATTAAGTCCTTCTGCAATCGTTCTTGAAAAAAATAAACAAAAAGGTCAAATGACTCAACATCGATTTATCCCACTCCGACACTCAAGCCGGTATCAATTTATGAATAAATAATTCAATGTAAATTCTGTATACATGAATATTCAAATTTTCAAATGTATTTATCTAGAGAAGAATTTATAAGTAGATTCTATGTTTTCTATCCCCATTTTTGCAATCAAGTAATCTTATTTATAGTGCTCATGCATAACTATTTCTCTAGCAGAGATCAGTTATTCAGCTATGCTTACAGTTGTGCCGTGTGATGACGTGGACTCCTTCTCCGAACTACCTTACGTCCGAACAATAAACCTCCAACGATTTAAAGCTTTATAAATGTTCTCCGGCCAGAAGCCCTATAAATTTCCTTCATCCTTTTAACATAAAAACACTATGCTTCTTGCATATTTATATGAACTTCGTATTTACGATATATAAACCGCATTGATGGTTGGTGCTTCTTGTCCATCTGGTCTTCTTTCCAACTTTTTGATTATTTTTATTTTTTGACAAGTACCGTAAAAAACTATATTTGCATTAAAATATTCTTCATTTCATTCCAAATAAAATTAAATTCATGATCTTGTAATAAAACTCTTATATACCTTGTACCAAATTGTTCTTAGTAACATTCAGATGAAAATTTTTGATTAAGAATATATAAAACAAAATAACAACATTATATTAAACTCTTAAATAAGATCTTGAGCTGATAATCCCGTGAAATAACTAGTAATAAATTCGTAGACGTACATCAAAATTTAATCGATTAACTTAACAAAACACAAACCACCGTGCGAGTTATAATAGAAATCGATAACATCTCATGGAATCGAACACAGAATCCTTATTTCACCAAATGATAACGATATGATAAACGGCCCACATAAAAATTGTATTTTTGTTTCATTTTCTATTATCAGATATTTACAAAAATGATATATATCTGATATATGGGTCACATTTAATCTATAGGTAATATAATAAGTTGTATTAAATATGTCACAACGTGGAAATCAAATTTATATCATATTAGTACTTACCCATGTGAGGATTTAAATATAGAATGTACTACAATAAGTTAATGAGAGTAACCTTTTACCATTTGAATCCCAACCCAATCAACCATATAAGGGTAACCCGGAAAGCTCATTCACAATGTTACTATTAAACCTTACAATAGATCACATATTCTTAAAATATTTCATACGAAGTTTGGATTGACTTCATTGAACGCGTTAGTTCTAAAATAAATTTTTTTAAATCATAGTTCATCCAATTAACCATAATATAAAACATCAACGTTACAACAGATTTTGTAATTTGACAACCATCATACGATTTGTCAGTCTACACTCTCATCAAATACCGTAGAATAACATGCATATTCTGTCAAAAGGTACGTCATGAAATATATGCACGTCTAGAGCACCCAAAAGTACGACGTCTAGCACCTTGGTCCCTTATGTGCTTGTCTCCCTCGAATCATTATCATATCATCTGTATAACTATATTTTGGATGCACAATATGCCATTATAAAATTAACTTACAAAGCATAATAAGAGTTTAATCCACAATTCATTGGACGACAATTAAATTATCTAGAACATTATATGTTCACTCATCTTCAAATAACATTTCACGTGATTAATAAAAGAAAAAAACAAATTTGATGCACTATGCATATAACATCAATTTTTGTGTGCAGCCTGTTTAACAAATCAACTTATACCGATAATAAAAAGCTTAGTGCCGTTTGGTTCACAGAATGTAATTCGAAAGAATTTGTATTTGAATTTTAGTTATTAATAAGGTTGGTAGTGAGGGTTGAAAATAATTTTTAGTATTGGTTAAGAATTGTTGGTGATTTATCACCAATATTATTTAAGTGTAATGGGATGAACTTGTTTGACCAAAATAATCTTATTACATAATGTACAAGTTGGGTTGGTGCGGAGTGCACACTTGTTCAATATTGTTTAAGATTAATTACCGAGGGTTCGGGGGCAGCGCCCCTGGCTGGGGTCGAGCAAGCTCATTTAGTGAAAGGTCTGGTTGATGCGAAATTCGGATGAATCCGAAATTGGACCCGAATTCGGATGATCCGAATTGGACCCTAAATTCGGTTAAATTCGAATTATGGTAATATTGGCGGTTAAAATGGCGGTTGGCCATTTTGGCGGTTACCCGCCAAATAATTACCCGCCGTTTGGTCATTGTATGGGTACACGAAAATCAGTAACATTTTCATATTCTTTGTTCGTTATTTCTCTGAGTTTTATCCGATTGGGATTTCGATCGTACCGTCGAAATACTTCAATCTGAAAGTGTATCACGACTCTCAGGTTATCCTAGTATTTTTGCAACCCGTATTTTCTACAAGAATGTACGCTGAAATCTAATTCATGTGTGGGTTGAAATTTAATTCATGTATGAGTTGGGAGGAATGACAAATTACTATAAGCAAAATGAAAAATACATAAAATATTACATTTGTCTTAGTAAGTAAAAATTCTAATTAAGCTAAATTTAAATTCTAATTTCTATCGAATTTCATTCCACGAACTAAATATTATGTCAGATTACAAACTTTCGATCACGGGCAAAAGGAAAATCAATTTGAGAGATGAAATGCACTAAAAAAGAGTCAAATTAAAGGCCTAGACTTTGACTATGAGAAGGTAAAACTAAATCATAGTACGTACTTGTATTTGATCTAAAAGTACATAAAAAAGATATGTAATCTCACAAAATGATTCAAGTAATATGCTAATAGTGACCACATGCCGTACAAGTATTGGCAGCCTCCCCAACTAACACAATAGTATTAACAAGTTTATAGGCTTTTAATAGACCTATGATTGCTATTCGTCATTTAAAAGGTTTAATATGAAAAAAAAAAAAAACCAACATGTTTTCATATTTTTTTGTGATTTAGTCCCTTCGTGTTATTTTTTCCTAAGAAAGTCCTCAAATTATTGTTTTCAATCCGGTTTTCGGAAAAGTTTTGTTTTTTTCATAATCAACCCTGACTTTTTTCACAAAAAACCAACATGTTTTCACTATTTTTCTCCGAAAAGTCTACAAACTTAAGGACTTTTTAAAAAATAAAGAAAAATTTCAAAAATCACAAACAAGTATATAACTTAACGATTTTATTGGTAAAAAATAACACGGAGGGACTAAACCGCAAAGACGTGAAAAACATGTTGGTTTTTTTTCATATTAAACCCTCATTTAAAATATCATAGTATTAAAAATAGAAACAATTATGTTGTTAAAATTTGATATCATGGTTCTTTTCTTTTTTGAAAACTAAAGGGTTTAATATAAAAAAACATGTTTTCGTATTTTTTGTGATTTAGTCCCTTCGTGCTAGATTTTACTTAGAAAATCCTCAAGTTATTATTTTCAATCCGGTTTTCGAAAAGCTTTGTTTTTTTCATAATCAACCCTGTCTTTTTCCACAAAAAACCAACATGTTTTCACTATATTTCTCCGAAAAGTCCACAAACTTAAAAGACTTTTTTGAAAAAATAAAAAAAAAATTAAAAATCACAAACAAAAATAACACGGAAGGACTAAACCGTAAAAATATGAAAACATGTTGGTTTTTTTCATATTAAACCCAAAACTAAATGTTATAAAATAACATTATGAGTTTGGAGTTTAATTCACAATTTCACATAGGTTTCCAAATAAAATAAAAACTTGGGCTTTTAAAATGAAATCGGGTCTATTAGTGGGCTTTTGCACCAACCTTTGAACTGGGTTCAAATAAGATAAATGTTTTGATATTGGGCTTCAAGATCTTTCCTATTTGTTAGTTTGAAATAAAAAAATGTTACTTTTATGAGTATATCCTTCACCAAAATTTGTACTTTTTTACATTTATACACCCTTATTACTCAATTACTTGCAATATTTTACATCAAATAATCACATATGAAATTTTATTATAATATAAGTCAAAACTCCCCTATGTGAAGCCCTAAAATACATTAGGTATTCCTTAACCAT
This sequence comes from Centrapalus pauciflorus, assembly GCA_020465985.1. Classification (NCBI taxonomy): domain Eukaryota; kingdom Viridiplantae; phylum Streptophyta; class Magnoliopsida; order Asterales; family Asteraceae; genus Centrapalus; species Centrapalus pauciflorus. The sequence continues at coordinate 267,532 of JAANYP010002386.1, read as the reverse complement.
TTTCTCGCCTCCTTTTTCATCAGTGACGACTTTCCTCTTACTTAATCATGTTATTCTGCCGTCGCACCGATGTATGTAATTTGTGACCGTTCTTTATATTTGATTGTTTTAGCTACTTGATATTATAGATCGCGAAGATGATTTATAACTGATCAGATTTGAATTGGGAAGATCTAATATTTCACATTTATATAACTAAATTGAGCCTCCGATCATGTTTTGTTTCTCATATTTACCATATTAACAATTTTCCTTGTATTGTTGACAGTAATTGGATAAAAAAAACTATTTATCCTTCCGATTATATCTCAAGAAAGAAGACGTTTCCAAAAGGTATCTTCCACTATTAACTTTATTGATTATCTGCTTATATATCCAATTTTGGAATGGTATGAATTGTTACAATGAAAATCCCCAAATTTCTTTTGTGTTTAGAAATTGGAAAAGTTTCTCTTTTTGGATTTGATTTGTTTATTTTTTGATATGAATTTGGAGTAGGAAACTAATGTTTTTATGTTGTACATCATTGATTGTTTAGTTGATTTTGGTCATGGATTGGACCAATTTCTTTAGGATAAGGTTTACCCTAAAAATTATTACTCACAAAAATTGTTGAATAGTTACTTTTTTTTCAATGTTTTGTAATTTATAAAACTGTTTATTCTTTTATTTCTTTAGGCAAGCCTTAGCTCATTGACTTGATCAAAGAGCTTGGTCCTTCGCCAAAACCCTATGCTTCATATGATAGCAACCTGTATATTTGAAAAAAAAAAAAATATATGTATGTAAAACTTTATTTTTCAATCACCATTTTATTCCTTAAGAACAAATTCATTTAGTAATTTACTATTTATATGTTTCTTGATTATTATTTAACTAAAAAGGTTTCAAAAGTTGTAGTATAGTAGAGTAAATCCGTACTGTCTTGGGTCTCCTATTTTCAAAAATTATATTATTATTATTAATTGATATTTAATTACTACTATTATTTATGTCTTTTGGGGTTCTGGAGTTCTGCATTTCTAGTTTCTAGAACAAAGAAAAGTGTGATATTTGTGTAAGAAGGACCTTTTATTTGGCATTTTTGTTATTAAAATCTCAACCATTTTTCATTGTACAAAAAAAATCCTAACGAGTAAAATTTCACGAAAATAGGATATTACCGTTTACATCTGGTTGAAACTCACTGGTCATCACGGACAAGTCACCGGTGACTACCAGGATTTTGACAAAAAAATAAATAAATTACAAAAAAAAAAAAACATAGATTTGAACAAATAAATCAACAAGAAATATGGATTTAAACCATAAATAAACAATGCACCTTCAACCAAAAATAAATCAACAAAAAACACATATCTTCGTATACGTTTTTGTTCCAGAGAGAAGATGGATTGTCACGGCGATGGTCTGGAGTGGTTTAGGTTATCGGTTTGTGTGTTTTTTTTTGTTTGAATTCATGTTTTGTTCATCGATTTATGTATCGTCTTCTTTATCTTTATGATATTCGGATTAGCCTGTATGATTTTGTTACCGGATATGGAGTTCGTTGGACATGTGAGTTCGTCGAAAAGAAGGTTCGTCGGAGAAGAAGTATTGGTCAACAAATTGTAACCGTTTAATCAGGTTGCAAGGGTTTTTTTTTTTTTTTTTGAAAAAAAAAACTTATTTTGATAAGTTATAGTCAGATGGGGTTTTTTTTATGCAATGAAAAATGATTGGGTGTTTTAATAACAAAAATGATCCAACTTAAGAGTTTCCTGCACAAATATCCCTTTTTGAAAATTATGGTATTAAAATAAAAACAATTTGGTAAACATCTATAGTTGGAATGGGTCGAAAAGAAACATGAAGTTTACACTTGAACACATCAATCCGAACATACTAACTCGAACCCGACACGACACCTTGAATTTTAGTGAGTTTCATGTGTCACATTGAGGTTTATAATACTTTTATTTTATAACACGACATCATAATACACTTCAAATGTATTATAAGGATGTCACAACATTCCACATCATCAATTTATAATAATTTTATTTTAAAACACTCTTTAAGAACCAGCTAATCATAATACATCTACAATCTCTTTAAAATGTTTTTAATGGGTCTTATTTGTTATTTAATTACTAGTTTTTAAACAATTCACACACATATATATTCAGTGGGACTCACTTGCTATTTTCTCCATATCTTTAATGGAACGATACTAGTATTGTCTATATGATATGAAGATTATAAAGTACAATATGATACCCTCGATTACAATGGGATAAAATTTTGATAGATATGTCATTTCATTCATAATACAATGGATGATACTTCCATTGCTAATGCTGTAATTCTTCTGATAACTCAACATACTTCTCTTTCTCACCTTCAGTTTCTAGTCCTTGTATCATCAACATTTGATCCTGAACTGCTTGATTGTCATCATCCGAATCGTTATACTCTTCAAAATTGTAGATAAGATTTTGGCATTTACTATAGCCATGTTTGTTTACCTCTTAATGGAATCATTAAGAGATCATTTTACATTTGAATGACTTCTTAATGATTCCATCATTTCATTAAAAAGTAAACAAACAACCCTCGTCTTATATCATTCCATGATACATTTTTTTGAAGATTTAACTTGATACTTAAATTTCATGACATTTGTATCCAACCATATTGCAACTTTCGATTGTAGATGTAAACTGATCATTATATATCATGAAAGCATCATTGAGGTTTTTCATACATTAGTTTTCTCTAAGCTAGACGGGTGCTTTTGTTTTTAATATATCAAGCTACATATATACATCATATCTGGTCAACGTACAACATATGATATTTTCTCTCAACTCCTGATTATAATCATGTTTGGTTAATATTGTCGTTTATTAAATGACTCCAAGTGTCTTTCGATAAAAACTTGCATGTTGACATGACTGGTACGTTGTTCTATAAATTTTAACCAAATGAAATGGAAATGGAAATGGAAATGGAAATGGAAATGGGGCTTGAATCATTTCCTTGAAAAATGAGATGAAAAACATGAATGAAAGACAATTTGTTTGGCAAGATTGTAACATTTGTGATTGGATTGGATTGGATTATAAAAGAGAGAGACAGAGAGATGTCACGAAACAAGGGGAAACAGATAATGGAGTCCAAAGATTCGTTTGAATTTATGCCTCCTGGAGAGACTTGTGCGGATCGTAGGATCGTCTTCTCCAGACGCATTGCCGGTAAGGATGTACAATTACATGCCTTAATTGGTTCACTTGTGTTGTATGTACATAATTAATAAATCTTGTTTTTGTTTTTGTTTTTGTTTTTGTTTTTGTAGGTGTTGTATCTCCAACAAGAGCTGTGGACCATTTTCAGTCACTTTTCAAGGTTTCTAGGAAGACCTTTACCTACTTATGCTCCATCCTAAGGGAGCCAATGATGTCTCAACCTCAAACCTTTAAGTTTGATGATGGCAGAACAATGACTCTCAATGATCAAGTAGCCATTGCTTTAAGAAGGCTAAGTGCCGTCGACTCCATGACTAATGTTGCCAATTTGTTTGGTACAAACCTCCTGTCAGTCTCACGCATCACCTGGCGCTTTGTCGATGCTTTGTCAGACGCTGGTATCCGCCACCTTCAATGGCCATCCAATATGTCACACATCAAGTCCACGTTTGAGAGGATTGGAGGCCTACCCAACTGCTGTGGCGTTATCGAGACTACGCATCTCAAGATGTATCCAAATACGGATGAACGTGAAAGCCAGGCATGGCTTGACCGACAGAACAACAACAGCATATTACTGCAAGCAATTGTAGACCCTGGAATGCGTTTTATGGATGTGGTTGCAGGGTGGCCTGGACACATGACCGATAATAACGCACTTCAGGAATCCACCTTTTTTGAAAAAGCAATGACAGGACAGAACTTGAACGGAAATGAAATCGAGCTTGATGATGGAACAAAGCTTCGAGAATACTTGGTTGGAGGCACCGGGTTTCCACTCCTACCATGGCTGATAACTCCATACCAGGATGAACAACTGTCAGAAGATCAATCTCAGTTCAACAAGAAACATTTGGAAACAAGTTTGGTTGCTAAGCGCGCACTGAAGAAGTTGAAGGACGTTTGGGCTGTGGTCGACGGAAGCATGTGGAGGCTTGGCACCCACACGTTACCAAGAATCATCCTCGCTTGTTCTATCCTGCACAACATCGTAATCGATATGGAAGGAGATGGTGCATCAGATGTGTCAACGATGTCCTGTGACCACGACCCTGGGTATCAGCCGGAGAACTGTGCATTGGCTGACAACAATGCTACAGTCATGAGAGACAAACTGTGTCTCTACCTGGCAGCAAAACTCCCCGACCAACATCGAGCTGATCCACAGACAAACTGATGCCAGTAAACCATATCCATTACTGGAGTCTTGGTTATGTTTTGTTATACAAATATACCTAAAACCGCTCTGTGTTTTGCTTTTCAACCAAAGGGAAATTTGCTCTGAATCATTCAGCATTTACAAGATGGCCCAAAAGTGGCTTCGGCTTTCTCCGTCTTTCTTTCATCTTAAGCAGGTTAAAAAGTAGACGTTTTGGGATTCATCCATCTCATGAAAAATACAAGATTTATCGTATATACGTATCCGGATGGCATGCCAAATCCCGTTCAACTACTAATAGAAAGATTACACCCTGCTTCGATAAAACAGACATCATTAGTCTTGATACTATACAAGATTGAACCTCCACACTTGGTTGCACCATGATCTGAATTCTGAATCTTAAACCATCTGAATGTTTCTGATATCAGGATTAATTTAGTACATCTACAGGGGCCAAAGAAGTCACATAGCAACCTTCATTTCATTCCTGGCAATAACCCGAATTTATATTATCAGCAAATATCAAATATTTGTTAAGCAACGAATTATAAATGATTCCATCCGTGGTCCGCCCAATAATTCTACACTATAAGGTATGCATTTGCATAACTAAGATTCTGTGAGAGAAGCAAGCGAAGACAAATTTTACATGTCAAATAAGAATTATCTTCGATGTGTACGGGCCCATTTCCAGCCAGATAGACTTCCTGGGCCCTGGCTCGAGAGCAAAACCAGAAATGAAAGAATTAATCTTTCAGGGGAACTTTTTTTTTTTTTTTTTCAAGTATATAAAGTCCCTACTTTAGTAATAACAAATTGAAACAATGGTGTGGATCAAACAGGATGAAAGTAGAGAAAGATCTAAAATTAGAGCTCATTATCTAAAATTTGAAAAAGGTAACAATGTATTTACGAGCTTATAACATTATACACACTAAATGAGCATTTCCAAGCTCAAATACCTGTGCTACCCTGAAATTGGCACATTATATTTGGTGGTGTTGACGGCAAACATGAATCTCTTGCTCCATTTTTGCTTCCGTGAGTTTGAAACCAGTGTATCACCAACAAAAGCATTCCAAGACTCCCCTCCGCTACTAGCAATAACCCAATTGATCTTGCTTGGAGGACTGCTAAAAGATGATGAAGCCTGTTTTTTCGAAACTCTTTTCTTCCATGAATCATATGAACCATGATTCTATTTAAAAAAAAATTAAGGAATTGTAAGCTGTGATATAATAACATTGCCAAATTTTAAGTTTTTGCTTAAATATTTAGTTTAACGCAAGTCAATTTTTGAAAGCCAACCTTTATAGAGCTGCCTAATTTAAAAGCCTTGGCAAGGGGCAAATTATTTTCTCTAAGTTCTTCTAGTACAACTGATAATGGCGAGTTTTCTTCAAGTTCTGCTAGGTGCTTTTGGACAGCTATTAAAGATCGAAACTTCTGTCCAGTCCCTGGCTCATAATAATACTGCAAAATAAAATAAAAATTCGCAAATTCTGGTACTTATTTCATGGTATATATAAAGAAAACAATTAATGATGCCCCGAAAGAGAAACAAATAGGCAATAACAATTGATGACAAGATTTTAGTGTTCAGAAACTTCACTAAACGCTAAGCCTTAAGGAAAGTGTGCAAATTTCCTATATGCATCACATGTTACTTTGATCAAGGCTGGTGAATAAAAAAAATATTTATAAATGGAACTGAATGAAACCCTACCCGGTCGATATGTTCTCCTGTCTTTCGGGGCACCTCCTCAACAATCCAACCATCAGGGAGTTTGAAAGGGGATGCGGATAGAAAGCTTGTGGGAGTTATGGCTACCAATTGATAACGATTAATTTTATCCTCTTCGAAATCTAGCATCTGCAACATCAGTATAAATTAGTATTTCGCATTACCCGTCCAAAGTTGGGTAAAATATATGTTGTTCTTGGAATTTGTTTACATTCATTGTATCGGGTATCCGACCAACTTATTAGTCAGATCGAAAAAGAAGTTTGTAAAAGAACACATGATGCATAACATGGGTGGACCACAACATTTTTAACTACCAACCAACTCAAGGTTTAATGAGTACACATTTTAGTCCAGATTGAAGGAAAGTCGTTTTTTCTGAAGTTTAGGACTACACATCATGTTTTAAGGTCTTCCAGTTTATACCAACTACTCCTTGTTGCAGAACTTAAACCTTACCTTTCCACTAGAGACAATCTTCTTTCGACTGCCATAATTCTGCAAACAATAAAAGAAAAATACATCAGGCTGACAAGTTTAGGACTATATAATCATGTTTTGTAGTCTAATATCATCATTCGTAGATGAAAGAGGAGGTACCCAACTCACCTTCTCATGGTATTTTATCCTCTTAGCACTTGATTTAGTAGAAGGTGTGCACGCTTCTGTAAGGTATCTCTCAACATCTTTCAGGGATCGGAACTTTCGTCCAGTTTCGGGGTCATGGTAATACTGCAGAAATAGGATTACAAAAATCTAGTTAATTGTAGATGCTAATTGCAATGGTTGCATCATTAAGATCATCCCGTTTTTCATAATATTTTCCCAATGTCAAGATTGACAGACATTTACGGTCTACCTCGATCTCACTAGGACCAACTTTTGGAATAAATCTACTCTACTAATTGGTATATGGGAGATGACCAAACTACGTTAATATGATAGTTTTATCTTCTACTCAGCCTACACCAGTCAACCTCTCTCTCATTGACCTCAATATTCACATTTCTATTACAGTAATGTTGTGAACTTTGTTTAATTTTTTTCTGGTAGCCCAATATATCATCCGGTAAATCACAACAGTTTTGTTATCCTTGAAACAGGATGAATGGAGAAGGAAGTAAAAAAGGGAGAAAAAAGTAAAGGAAGTTGGGAAATACATTCGTTAGTATATCCAAAATGATTATCCGCTTATTCAAATCTTGAAACATCCTTATTACATCCATCATCCACCAGTCACCAACTCTGTAAGAATTTAATGTTGTTCACAGAACTATTGTTTCTTTGTTTAACATTTTTATGACACTGAAACATCAAATATTTCCATATATGGCATTCTTAAAGTCTAATGTTTCCACGGAAGTTTCAATCTATAAGATTACACAATCACAAGAATCTTTAACCAAAGCCTGATGAGATATCGAGTTGATGAAAAAAGCAATTACTTATGCTAAAGGAAGCAACTTTCTGATTGTTTCACTATATGTCATACAATGCAGTTAACATGAACCACCTACTATAAAACCATCATTTTTGTCATCTATGCAGCAATTAATTTATTGATGCTAAAGCAAAAGTGATATTACCTTGTCAATTGTCCCTCCAGTCTTACGAGGTACCTTCTCCACAAACCAATCTTCAGGTAGAGTAAACTTTGTGGTGCCCCACTTATTTTCCAGAGTCATCTGCAGCAAGCATTGATATCAGCATACAGAGTCCTTACAAATTTTCTCCTCTTGTATACATACCAACTAATTACTGTCGAACGAAGCAAACTCTCTTTCCCGAACAAATTTAGCATAGTCAATTCACACAAGAGGTCTTTTGCCATCATAGATGCCCATACTCACCCCAAGTAGATTTGACGGAGCATTCGCCAACATATACCAACCGAACCCCCCCCCCCCCCCTCCCTCCAAAACCTTTTTTTAGTAGGCATCTTCCTCTACATTAGGACACATGTGATAAATGTCCGGAGGCTAAAAGCATCAAAAGACAAAGAAGAAGATAAAGCTTACATTTTCTCCAGAGGTTATCATCTTCCGGTCCATAGGATTCTGTAAATACCAACAATAAATGCACATTATGCAGCTGAGAGCATAATAATAGATTAATAGAAGCAACTTTCCTGTTAAAACCTTAGCACAAAAATAAGCACAACCTTAATTCTATACTCAAGTCTCAAGGGCCTGGATCTAGTAGCTTTATATTCTTCAGCATTCAAATATCTCTTAACCGCTTTTCTGGATCGAAACTTTCTTCCTGTTTCCGTTTCAATGTAGTACTATACCATATGATAACAATATGAAATTATGTCAAAATTAACACTACGTTAAACATGCAGGAGACATTAGAAAGCAACAAAAAGAACTATAAGGGTAGGTTAGAGACCATAATCAATGGAGCTTATAGGTTTCATACATCTCATTTCTGGAATGAAAATCGATCAAAACTAAATCCTAACCAAATTCCGACTCAATATTCAACATATTAAGAGAAAAAAACACATATGTACCTAAACAAGTACCATGCAGGCGATTAATTCTATATTATAGAGGGATAAATGGGGTATTGGGAACAAATGCAATTTATCAAGTACAATGATTCAATCAAATGAATTTGACATGAATTTATGTACGTTGATTTCGGAGAGACCTTGTCGACGCGAATACCGTCGGAGCGGGGAACCAGGTGAACAAACCAGCCGTCAGGAAGGAAAAATGACGAGGAGAAAGGAGTGATCGAAGACGAATTGGAATTGGAAATGGAATGTGAGATAGGCGTTACGACGTCGACAACAGCAAGTTGACGGTTTAGGGCGTAATCCTCGCCGTCGGTATCCGGCTCCCCCATTCGTCGGAAACTGTAACAGGCACTCGTCGTCGTAACACAACACACTAGGCAAGAGCTTTGTTCACCCGGTTACTGGATTTCTCTCACTTTATCGTTTATACAGCATCACTTTCGCTTCGCGGGCTATTATTTTGGGCTTAGTTGGGCTCCTATTTTTGGGTTTTGTTTGTTTCTATTGGACACATTTTATATCTATACTATATATAATAATAAGAAAATCATTTGGAGTTTCTGGACCATTGGATGGAAAGAAATCAATGATCCAGATTAATGACAACTCATAATTATTTATGAAATGTCTCTTATACCCTTAATTAAAATCAATAATTATACCTATGCCATTTTTTTAATTCATTTTCCAAATTTACTACATTACCTTAATTACATTAAATTTTGATTTTAAATTTTTTCATTAATGAATTAATATTTACCTAAAATAAATATGTGTCATTATTATCCTTAATGATCACAGTTAAATTCAAATGGAAAATTTTGAATTTAAATGTAGAAGTATAGTAAACAAAGTTAAAAATTTTTGTTAATTATTTTGCTAACAAGATTTAAAATTTAATTGATAAAACTTCAATTGTGAATATGATAAATTTTGATTGTTGATTTTCAGATATTCCATTTTTATATTTTATCATTTTTAAAATATATACACATTCACATAATTGAAGTTTTTTGTTTCTTACATTGATATTTCATATTTGAAGTTAATAAAAATAAAAGAAACATTTTTTACAAACACATATTATTAGTTTTTAATAATACAATATAATAATATTTTTTTAATTAATATCAAACAACTAAGTATTTTTTATCTTTAATTTAACTAGCTTTCATTTTTTTATTTTAATTAAATATAAATTGTATAATAATTTATTTAAATATAAAAAAATGTATTTTCTAAATCAACCCATGTAATACATGGGTTGATTAGCCTATATATTATAATAAAACAAAACAATTCATGTCACATGTCACTTCTACAATACAAGAAAATTTTATTTTTCCACATCTTTTTTCAAAGTTAACACATTAACTTAATTGCATTAAATTTTGACTTTATTTTTTTTATTAATTAATTAGTAATAAATTAGATTTTGTAACATTTAAAATTAATGTTTACGTAAAATAAATATCTATCATTATCATCCATAGTAATCATAATTAGATCCAGATGTAATAATTTAAATTTGTTGTGGAAATTATTATTATTATTATGTATAATAAAGGAAAACATCAAATGTCATGTGTCACCTATACGTTCACCAAAAAGATAATTACAACTTATAAAAATAAAAGATAAATACAATTTAATATTTTAAAATAGATAAATATACTCTATTTTTTAATCTGTAAATAATAAAAAATAAACACAATTATTATTTTGTATGTTTTTATTTTTACTCATATACATTTTATATAAATAAATTTAATAAAAAATATCCACGTAATACGTGGGTTATAAACTAGTTTTACTAAAAAACAAATAATTTACCGATAATAAAAGTAAATAATATGAGCCTAATGTAAAAATAAAATATATGAGCTGTTATAATAACATAAACATATTATTCCTAATTAACAGGTCATAACTTTTAGGGAGAATTTTATATATACTCATCTTAAACTTCATAATATCAAATATACCCAACTTAAAATTTTAATATCATATATATCCTTCTTAAACATCATAATATCATATATACTCAATTTTAATTATTAATATCACATATATCACTTTTAAAAATTATTAATATCATATATACCCAATTTCATTAACTTAATTATTTTTATAACATTTAAAACACATATGTCTCTTTTAAAAATCGTTCATCATTTGTGTATCTATTTACGATTTGGTTGACATCCTTTGTTTTGATTTTGATCGGAGAAATTGAAGGCGTTCAGAGGTGGTGGGTATTGACCGAATAATGTAGCGTAAGTTGAGTTGGGCTATCAGAGGAGGGAGACCCACCTCATCAGAATGCAACCAATTTTACCCATTGCATGTCAAAAAGACTAAATTCGTGACTTTTTTTGGTTGTGAATTTTCTATGACAACAAAATTGGTAGAAGATTTTTTTTTTTGGAGAAAAACATATAACTTTGGGGTTTTTTTTTTTGTGCTTTTAGAGGATTTCATAACTATATTTTTAATTATTCTGATATAATAATTATTATTTTGTTTATTATTTCATATGCAAATTTCAAATTTTGTAAATATGCATTATTGATCATAATGGTTTTCCTCGTAAATTTATATTACGCAAAAAAAAAAAGTTAAGCTACAAAAAGGTTATAAAGGGTATATCCGTATCTATCTTCTATCTATACTATTAAAAGAGTAATTATACTTATTTCTGGTGAAGCCACGTGTCGTCACCATTAGTCGACACGTGGCATTTATAGATTTTTAATATAATAAAGAAATTTAAATCAAATCAAACAGAATCTAATACTCTACAAAATTAATAATTAAATCTATTCAAATCTAATATAATCCACTTTTAAATTCAAATCAAATCAAATCAAACAAAATCTAAGGGGGCGTTTGGTTCGCGGATTTCCTGGGATTCCCTGGGATTTGCATTTAAAATCCTGTGTTTGGTTCGCAGATTTCAGTAAGGATTTGAAATCCCAGGATTTCTGAAATCCCTTCCTTCTTTGTTATTTAAAAACTCAGCCTCCCCCCTAGGATTTTAAATCCCAGTTACCTTGCATTTTTCATATTAACAAATTTTTCTTAAAAGATAATGTAGATTCTTTGACAAAATCCTGACAAATGCAAATACTGCATAATGCAAATCCTTTGACAAAATGCAAATCGCAAGGAAAAAAATCTGCGAACCAAACGCCCCCTAATAATCTACAAACTTATTAATTATATAATAATATAATAAAATTTTAAAAAATATATAAGAAAATAATTACTCTTCATATATATTAGAAATATACAAAATTTAATAGGTCATAATAAATAATAATATCATCTTATATACTTTTGTTTAAAAAATAATATTTATATCGTTATCTTTTTATTTATTATATTTTATGAATATTAAAAATATCCGCGTAATACGCGGGTAATAAACTAGTATACGACTATATAAGTAAGTAACTAAGTATACATGAAGGTGGAAAACCTATCGAAAAATCTAAATCTATATCTATAAATACTATTAAAAGAGTAAATATTTTGCCACGTGTCATCATTTGCTATTGCCACGTAGCATCATCTATACCGCCATTTGAATTTTATGTTTTTAAATTTATAATTAATCCATATAATAAATAATTTAAATAATATCTAATCAAATCTAAATCTTATCTAATAAAAAACTCAAATTTGAATTTGAATGATAACTTTTCTTATAAATTTATATTTATTATATTATATAAATAGATATTATAAATTTGATAAAAATATATTTAAAAACTATCCTACAAGATTAATGAAATTAAATTTTTAAATTTATATCCATGTTATACATAAGTTTATAAACTAGTAAATACTATTAAATAAGTAACTAATTTGATATGTGTCAACCCTCATTTAAATTTAAATTAGAATCAAATCCAATTCGATATATTATAATCTAATCTAATCTATAATTAACAAAAATCTAATAAACTCGGTATTTTATAAATATTTATTCTTAGGGGCGTATGGTTCGCAGATTTTTTCTTTGGGATTTGCATTTTGTCAAAGGATTTGCATTATGCAGCATTTGCATTTGTCAGGATTTTGTCAAAAAATCTGCATTATCTTATAGAAAAATTTTGCTAATCTGTAAAATGCAAGTTAACTAAGATTTTAAATAACAAAGAATGGTGGGATTTAAGAAATCCTGAGATTTTTAAATCTTTACTGAAATCTGCGAACCAAACATAGGATTTTAAATGCAAATCTCAGTGAATCCCAGGAAATCCGCGAACTAAACGCTCTCTTAATGTTTATTTACATTCTATCGATGTAGTACATGGGCGTGTAACCTAGTATAATTTAAAAAAAAAAAAGAGATAATTGTGCAAAAAAATAACATTTATCTTATCAGTTTTTGTGATTAAAACCCCAAACCATTTTTCATTGCATAGAAAACTCCGAATTAACTAAAAATCAGTAAATCAGTTGTTTATAAATGGGTAACCGCTTGAAATCGGTTATTAATCCTACGTGGACCGGTAAATAACCTACGTGATATAAATTTTAATTGTTGAAACCGGTTGTCAAGTATTACACATCATTTAAACCTCCGTTGATATTTTTTAATTGTAATTTTTAAACGGGATTAAATCATCAACGGGGGTTTAAATGATGTGTAGTACTTGACAATCGGTATCAACAATTAAAATTTATCACACGTAGGTTATTTACCGGTCCAGGTAGGATTAATAACCGGTTTCAAGCGGACGAGCGGTTACCCATTGATAAAATCTTGATTTGCTGATGTTTAGTTAGTTCAGGGTTTTCCTTGCAACGAAAAATGGTTTGAGATTTTAATCATAAAAATTTGACAATTTGAAGGTTTTTTAGGCAATTATCACTTAAAAAATGAATAAAAAGAAATGATTCTTTTATAAAATGAAAATGAAGAAAGAAAAGAAAGGTGAAATTTGGCTGAAGATTATGGAACAAGCTTTAAGGTTTAGCATGGAAAGTCACAACCCTTTTCCAAATTGAAAACAAACTCTTAAAACCATTAGATTTAGTTAGTGGGTTACTGGGTTGGTTCACATCTCAGATTCAACACAACACAAGGCGCGTGACTGACTGAAGGCATATCAACGTGGCCGTCACTCTATCAACTTTCCCCAACATTTACACCACACTCTTTCCTTTCTTTCATACCTTCCTTAACTAAACAATCATTCATTACTTGTCTTTCTATCATTACATCATAATCATATTTAGGCCGTCACCCTTTGATTCACTTCCCTTTCCTTACTTTCAAAATCATGATTTAGGTTAACACAACTACCTTCTATCTTAATTCTTATGGGACTTGATTTGTAGACGATAAAAATTTATCATACTCGTATATATTTTCATTATTTTATCGTTATTTGGAAATTATAAAGTTAAAGATTATGAAAAATGTTAATAAAGATAGATAATTATTTAATTTCAAGTTGTGTATTATGAAATTTCATTATGTGCAAATCATTTTAATTTCTTACCTAGTATACAGTCACAGTAAAATGTAAATTTTGAAAATAAACGTTTTAGTGTCCTTTTAATTCCATTAAGAAAAAGAGATTGTTTGTTTGCATTTCATATCTAACTTGTTTTACACTTTTTTTTTTTTTTTTTGCATTCAGAATAAAGAGGTTGACACATGTGAAATTTCATCATGAAATTTTAAGGAAAAAAAAAAAGAATTGTCTGAAATCAAATAAAAAACATCTTAAAATCAGATCTTAAGACAAACTCTTACGTGCTATATGTTTTATAAAAATTTAAATGTTTGAAGTCTGAAATCGCATCTAAAACTTAAGAGGTGACCTTAAATTTTGAAGTCTGAAATCTGAAATAACCTCTTAAAATCTGAAATCACGTCTGAAAATTAAAAGGTGACCTTAAATGCTGAATTTAAAAATTTAAGACTATTGATTAAATGTTATGTTTTAAGTATTTATATATTATATTTAATTAATTTATATGACATACATACAAAAATAATTTAATATTAAACTAAGTAAATAAAATAAATATCTTTAATTAATTAAATTAAATAATTAATTTTAACTAATTAACTGAATTTAATATGATTTAATTTAGAAAGAAAAAAATCAAATCTTAATTCCAGATTTCATACGAGAGTTCACCTCTTATTTTTCAAACCTAATTTCATAGTTTTTCTTTTTGGATAAAAGGACTTTTATCCAAATTTATAAATGAACAAACACTTACAACGAATAACTCAAAAAACTTTGAAAAAAAAAAAAAACGTAACAGAACCCTAAACAAACGAAGAGAGTCGGGTAACACCTACACGACAAAGGACAAAACTAAAAGGGCAGAACGAACAAAAAGCCCAAAACATCAACTAAATTTTCCAAAGGCTTGAATCCAACAGAATACAGGAACATTGTCTAGACTATACATTTTGACATATAATAGTTCTTAAGATATTAAATCTGTAATATAACAAATAGTTAGAACTCTCTTAAGATCTGAATTTACTTAAGTCTGAAATGTAACAAACAATCTTAAATCACCTGGATCTGAAATTTAAGATTTAAAACAATTAAGATGTGAAATTGTCAAAACAAACGAGACATTCGGTCTTGAATTTTAAAAAGTTACAGCTCCATAAAGCTTCAACTACTAAAAACTTCAGCTCAGCTACTAAAAAGTTCCAGCTCGAAGCTACAACTAGTCGTACTAAACATAACCTAAATAATTTAAAACGGAAAATATCACAAAGAGTATGAATAGTGGTGGGCAGTTTTTGATTCGTGACCGAGAAAACCAAATACCAAACCAAACTGAATCCATTTACTAAACCAAATTTAAAATTCAGTTTTCTGTTTGGTTTTAGACTAAACCAATTATAAAACTTGGTTTTTGGATTAATTTATGGTCTAGCTGATAGCAGACCAAACCAAACTGAATTACCGAATATGTGTGTGTGTGTGTGTGTGTTATAGGATACTAGAAGTACCAAGTTTGGCCGTTGGATGAATAATATTAACGATTTAAAATTCATTGATTTAAAATTTTAATTATAAAAAAATCTCCTTGAATTTAACCATTAATTTTATAGACCTTATGGTCAATATTGGTACTTCTGATACACTAGACATTTGTGGTATTAATTTGAACCAAAATATATATGTACTTAATACATTTATAAATTTTAGGATTAATTTCTTCGACATAAATATTTTGTTTAACTTGATATTTTGATATTGCTTGTGTAACTTTTGGCTATTTGAGATGGTCTAAAGTTTAATGTTTATCGATTGACATTTGGTTGTTTGTATTTTGTTTTGCATATTGAATACTTGGTTTCTTTGGTTTATTAACTGAACCAAACCGAATTCAAATTTGATTTATAATTTAGTTTATGTAATTTTAAATTTGGTTTGGTTTTTGGATAAATAAAAATTCAAAACAAGAAAATTAAACCAAAAAAACCAACGAAGCCATCCGTGATCCGTTGATCACCCCACTAAGTATCAGTATGATAGTAGTAGCGTCAAGCGTGTGTGTGATTGAATAGTGATGACGTCATCACATACGCGCTTACACGCTATCTTCAGGGCTACTCTTCCTTAACCAACAAGACACTCCCACACGCATACTAGTTGGACGTTATCCACACACTACAAGTACAAACACCCCCGCCCAGGTGCCCATATATAAATACATTACCAAACACCATCGCTTTTTTCATTCATTCCCTCGAACTCTCGAAGCATATCCCTCTCTCTCTCTCTCGATCGATCAATCAAATCAAATCAAATCAAATCAAATCAAAATGACGGTGAAGAGATCACTGGAAGAAGATGCCACTACTGAGATCGAAAACATGGCCATGGCTAACTGCTTGATGCTCCTTTCTCGCGTCGGAAAATCATCCGAACCAGCAAGCCGCTTGTTCCACTGCAAAACCTGCAACAAACCCTTTCACTCTTTCCAAGCACTCGGAGGCCACCGTGCCAGCCACAAACGACCCAAACTAAACGATTACCATAACCAGTCTCAACAGAAGCCAAAGTCCCACGAGTGTTCAATTTGTGGACAGGAGTTTGCTATCGGACAAGCTCTCGGTGGTCATATGAGGCGCCACCGTGATGATGTCACCGGAAGAACGATTCAGACGCCGGTTAAGAAACAAAATACGACGAGAGCTTTCTTATTGGATCTCAACTTGACGCCGTATGAAAACGACTTGAAGCTGTGGCCGATTCTTACTTAGTCATGTATATTGTATTGTAGTTAATTAGGGTTTTATTTTTCTTTCTTTTAATTTTTTTGCTACGTCGATTGTATATGAATTATACGAGGTACAAAGTAATTAATTTGGTTTAGTTTTTCAAATAGAATCTTGATGTGATACGTAATTTTTTATTATTATTGATTGATTTTAATTAATCACAAGAAATACGTTTCTTGGATGATTATAAAAGTTGAGTTTTGTTATTTGGTCTTGAACTATTGAAGTAATCATTGGACTCATTCATTTACGCTCTGTTCTTGAATAATAAAATACAAATGAAAGAAGAAAAAACTGAGGAAACTTAGATAAAACAGTAATTAATTGTGTTCTTGATACAAATTAACATTGACGAAAGAAAGAGAAGAGAAAATAAAGTAGCTTAAAAACATTATCTCTAAACTTGGAAAGAAAGAGAAAGGATCAAAGAACTTTTTGTGTTTTTTCAAAATACGATGAATTGATGACTCATTCTGCTTCTTTTCATCCACTTTGATTCTTTCTTCTTCTTTCCATTAATATTACAAGAGTTGTTAGCATCATTGTTAGACATCACAAGGGTGATGACCACACCCCACACCTCCACCTAAGGAAAAACGCCATTGGCGAGGCTCGAACCCAAGACCTAAACCAATGGGAACTTCTTCCACCTTTGGTGGTGGCCACTAAATCAAGTGGTTGTTACAAGAAGAAAGTGTTAAAGAGCTATGGATTGGATTAGAATTATTAATTAGCTTAAACAAACATCATTAATTAAGGATGAGTTCTCTCTAATTAGTAAGTAGCAATATTATCAATCTTTGATTGAATTTCAAATCCCATCACAAAACTTTTGT
Organism: Centrapalus pauciflorus; assembly: GCA_020465985.1. Classification (NCBI taxonomy): domain Eukaryota; kingdom Viridiplantae; phylum Streptophyta; class Magnoliopsida; order Asterales; family Asteraceae; genus Centrapalus; species Centrapalus pauciflorus. Next base: position 249,758 of record JAANYP010002386.1, on the reverse strand, counting down.
AATATGATTAAAATTAATTTAAGGGGCCTTTGGGTATATATGTGAAATAAAGAATGGAACCCATTCTTACAAGATTTATAATTTTAAACGTAGTTTTGTTATGTCATGAGAACCTTAATTTCTAATTTAAAAAAAAAATTATGTGTTAAGTTTAGTATAAATTTTATCTTTATTGTTTTCTTCTCAACATGATGAATAAAAACATGAAAAATTTAAAGTTCTAATTAATTTTTCATTCGGCTTTTATGTTAACGTTTATTTGTTTTTTTTTAAATAATTTTTCATTAATTTCGTATATTAATTTTTATTTATGTGTGGCTATCGTTAATTAATTAGTTAAAAATGTATTAACTTAAACAATTTTTATTTCAATTTATTCTATCATATCAATTACTCTTTAGTGGTTTAATCTATCCATCACAAAACATCTTTTAAAAATTTCATGATTTAGATGAGATGAATGAAAAATGTTAAAATCTTAGCGGATAACAAAATCTTTTCGCATACATCTCTACATACACACCATCAATGCACATGCGAGTATGTGCATGCGCACAAGCTCAAACATGTGTATCGAACCCCAAACCTAGTCGTGTTTAGCAACTAATTCCTATTAATTACTTTGTAAAATATGTCAACATAGCAAACCTACCAAATAGGAATATAGACTCATCGATCACTAAGAACATAAATATTGCATACTTGATGGCTTTAACTCCTTCGTATCAACATATTATCTAAGTAATTAATTTAAAACTTGCTATAAACAACTTGTTAAGTTTGTCATAATCTATATAATTTGTTAAGTTTGTTATACTTTATATATCATAGAGACAATTAAACATATCAAAACAAATATTTGTTACAGGGATTCGATCAAACTTCTGCTTATTCTTTTTTATTTAATAACTGCATTAAGGTCGTCGATCATTCCAACCTAACGGATAAATCGGACGGAACAGTAAAATGAAAAAAAACCAACATGTTTTCACGGTTTTTGTGTTTTTGTCCCTCGATGTTTTTTTTTCCAGTTTAATCTTCAAGTTAAATTTTTTTAGTTTTGTGAAATTTGACTAAGGGTCCGGTTATAGTTAGTATACCGGGTTTTTAAAAACTAAAAACCAAGATTTTTAAGGACTTTTATGGAAAAACATGACATGAATAAACAAAAACACAAAAAACATGATAACATATTGGTTTTTTTCATAAAAAGCCCTACGATAAACAACTTGTAAATTCAAATCATGATATATTCTATTTGATGATGAATGAAATTCGATCACTAGCTAGTCAATAATCAAGCTAGGTTAATTTTAAATACCGGTGCATGCATGCATATACTAATAAACGCATTATTATTCAAGTAGAAAACTTACATGGAAAAAGTAAACATGAAACTAGACTTAAGACATGTTTGTTTACCTTTTAATGGAATCATTAAGAGGTTATTTTACCTTTGAATGACTTCTTAATTATTCCATTAATAAATAAACAAACACTGTCTTAGATGCATTTTTAATTAGTGGTGATTGTGGTATCTACGTATGACTTAATTAATACAAATCACAATTAACTACGTACCGATTAAGCGTAAAGAGTTTATGAGAAGGTAGTTATTTATTTGTTGTGTTGAAAAATTGAGAGAAAAGTAGACTTGTTTGATATGTATTTATTTAAAGATAAAAGAAAATAAGAGTCTAATATGCTATGGATACATACTTTAATTAAGAACTAATTAACAATCAATTGATATCAATAACAAAGTTTCTTTCTATGTATTTCCACATAGTATAACAACGCTTTTTAATTAACATTGAAAGTATAAGCAAAGTAATTAACATGAGAGAGAAAGAGAGATAAAGCCATTGTATGTATGTGTCCAAACTAAGTTGTCGTTATTATGGTTGGTTATTAATTAGTTAATAAGGCTTTTCTTTGTACTTTACAATTTAAGCTCAAAGTCTCAAAGTTATCATCTTAAAATTCTTTCTGAAAAACTATAAAATGCAAGGTCGTTCCATTGATTTTTGGAGTCTGGACGAAAACGTATAAGAGAACCATAAACATATACACATACATAAATACACACACACGTGTATGTGTGACAAACATACTTTTTATTTATTTTCCTTCGTCCATAAGTTAAAAAAATAGATTGTGCATTATTTTATATTGAAGAAAAACTTATGAAATCAAACGCCTTATGGAATTTTGGGCCCTCACAGGTCCGGTCCTGATCAAATTAATGATCCAAAATTATTTTAATTACTCAAGTTTCCCAAAAAAAACAAACGAAATTTTACTTTACTCATCCACTTGCCTAATCTAATTAATTAATTGTTAACCAAAGGAGTCCAATCAAAACCACACTTAATTAATTTTCAGGTTCACATATTTACACTTTTGGGTTGACCTCAAGCCGACTTCCAACCTTTTTTTTTATCATCATTTAATAATGACCTAGTGTATAACAAACATGGTTTTGTGTTTGATATAATTAAATATTACTACATATCGACTTGATCAAGGAAGTGTGATTATAAGTATGTAATTTATAATATAGATTTTACGATATTTTAAAAAGGATATTTGTGCAAAAACCTACAAGTTGGATCATTTTAATGATCAAAACTCTCAATCATTTTTCATTGCACAAAAAACTCCAAACTGACTAAAACTTATCAAATAAGGTTTTTTTCAACAAAAAAAAAAAACAGACTTGCAACCTGAAGAATCGATTGCAATCTGCTAACCAATCATTCATCTCCGAAGAACCTTCTTTCTAGCGAACTCATTTGTCTGTATTTTATGATTCATAATCATATTTTTTTGTTGATTTCTTTGTTTAAATCTGTGTTTTTTGTTGGAATTTACTTTTTCGACGAAATTTTCGTGGTCACTAATTACTTGTCGACGGTGCCCTACGACTTTTAATCGGTTACAATCGGTAATATCCCAATTCCGTGAGATTTTGTCTGTTGTGAGTTTTTTGTGCAATAAAAAATGGTAGGAGTTTTAATCACAAAAATGGTTAAACTTGAGGGTTTTTGCACAATTATCTCTTTCAAAAATTATGAAATAGGGTAACAAATTAACCATAATTGATTATTTAGTTTACCCTAAACAAAGCAGTCATCTTTTTTCACAAAATTTGGTTAGTTTGTGTACACATGAAGAGCATGTAAATTATACAAATTAAGCTATTGTTTGGGCTTAGCTTCCTAGATCCTACCATGTGAAAACCTAACATTACTTAACTTCTGAAAGGTTGTTAAAGTCAAAACCTTGTTTCCTATTGTAATTATTATATAAACGGCTCAACCACGCCACAACTGAGAGCAGGAAAATTTTTTTTTTGAAGAACACTGACGGGGACGTTTGGTTCACATAATCTAATGAAATTTGATGGAATTGGAATGAAATTTTCATTCCGATGTGTTGTTTGGCAGTAAAAATGAATGGAATGAAGCTTCTTTTTAAGCTACTTTTGAAGGAATCTATTTTCCTTGGGTTAGTGTCATGAAATTAAATTCCATTCCAAAGATTTTAACTGTTCTAAAACCACACCCTAGACTTCATCTTCACCGACCCCATTTCTATTCCGACAGATTTCATTCCTTCCAGAATTTTATTCCTTAACAGATTTCATTCCATGAATAAACATTCTGCGAACCAAACGCCGCCTTAGGTATAGCAAACCATCAAAAACCATTTTTAAAATTTGACTCCAATTAAAGTTTAAATAACGCTTAGGTCTCGTTTGGCTCATGGATGAATTAGGATTGTGACATTCCGAACTATTTGTAATAAGATTCTTAACATTTTACAATCCATATCTAGTATAATTTAAATTCTAATTTTTTTAAATTGATATTAAAACATCATTCAAGCCAAACGAAACTGCATTTGTAACTCCCAAAGAGATGGAATCTTTATTCCCACGAGGACAGAAGTTTTTCTATATAAAAACATCGCCAATAACAAAGTACATAATTTTCATAAACTTTAAATATTAGTATGATATAATGGGCAAGTTAACTCCAGTGAATTAAGATAAACTTTTTACGTTATAAAAACTTGAGTATATAGTAACTAACGAAATTATAAGATTAACAATATATACGTAGAGAACTAGCTAGAGAACTCTAGAAGCATGCCAAAAATGTACTTCATGAACCCAAAAATTCATCATTTCAAACTACACAAATTCAAGGTTTTGTGCTTTTTTATATTTGTCTAGAAAATATCCATCCTATATATGACGCGTTAATAATGTTTATAGGTTTTAAAATTATCCTAACAAATTCAAATTTCAACAATATCAAATATTTGATCGTTTCTAAATCTTTTATGTTCATATTGGTTTGTAGTATTTCAAAGGATTTGTATTTTATTAAATTAATTAAATGAAACCATTGTTTTACGAGATTTAGAAATTTAATTAATTTGCAAGAGGTATAAAATTTAAATTCTAGAAATCCTGTTAAACAAACAAAGCCTCAAGATTTCAAACTTAGTATGTGAACCATAAACACCATATATACGTACGTGCACCTCATCTATTCTTCTAATTAACAACTTTAATTAATTAGTGCCTTAAATAAAATTTTACAATTGAACTAAACATGAAACGAATGACAAAACATAATAATCGGTATTAAATGTCTCGATCATGATCGATCAGTCAACCTCTCTAGAGATGGTTGAGTGATGATCAATTCGGAAATATATAATATCAAAGTCTACGTATATGCAACCAGCTAAAATTTTAAGGAAGCCATATGCTCCCATGGGTTAACGGATTATATATGTTTGGATCCATGTTTGAAAAAGAAAAAAGGTGTTGGATGCGGGTATGGATTATGATGCGGGTGGTTACGTTGTGATGACTGATCGATGATTGGCGACAATTAAGGCATGTACAGTAGTCGAATTCGATCAACTAAAGATAAAGAGGTGGCATGGCGATGACAATTGACAAGCAGCTTACTGAATTAGAAAGTACGAATTGCATGCTTTGATTCAACCTTCTAGATTTTATTTACTTATAATTTAATAAAAATCATCTAGAAAATTAAATAAAAAGTCCATTTTGTAATACATGCATGACCTATAGGCTGCCGTCAGTACTCCATCTTTTAATTAATTAATTAAGTAAGTAGTATCATTTACTATCATACCTTATATCTACTTATTTAGTTAAGTATTAACTAACAGCTTGCTTGCTGAGATCAAGTCAATAACATATATTAATTAATTATAAACATTAAGTTATCTTTAGTTTGTAACTAGAAATATACCATATATCTAAAGATTATTAAATTAAATGGAACTGATTTTATATATTTAAGTAATCATATATATTAATTGTTATTATATATGGTTCTTAATTAATATGTATATATATATACCTTCAATTAATTCATATTGTATACTATATGTATATAAAAGAAATTGAAGGTGAAATTTAAAATTTCTATCTTGAACGTACGGCTTACTCTATATATTTAAATATAATATAAGTTTCGTTTATTTTAATATTTTTGCGATTAGATTTCGATGTTTTTGCTTGTGCATCATACCAGCTACTACATTATGAAAGGTGAAATTGACCATATTTTTTATATTTTAATCTAGTAAGATAATCTTCAATAATAATATATAATTAAATTTTTCATAGATATATATAGTTGTATTAATTATTAAATATATAACATTTACCAAAGTAAATGTTACTATTCCTAAGCTATTCATAGGAATAGTAAAACTAGAATATTAATAAATACATGTTTGTGTAGTATTTAAAAGAAAAAGCTTCTAGCTTACTTGGTTAGCACACATCTCATGATTTGAGTGGTCATAAGTTCAATCCCACAAGATTGAAAAATGTTGTAATCAATTAATCCAATTGGTTTTTTACATATGAGTTAAACCAATGTATTTTTATTTTAAAATATTACTTTAATATAAATTAAACTAACTTTCTATTAAACATTTTATTTCTTAAATATATTTTAAGAAAATATGTCTCCTTTCTCCATGTATATAGCTTTTTTAGAAATAACTAGCATTGAATATATAATTTATTTTATAAAAATAAACTAATATTATTTACTATATATTTTGATTTATTTTAATTTTTAAAATAGGTTATTACAAAAGTAACACACATATATATTTTTTTTTAAAAAATAAGTAAATAGTATATACAATTATAAACATTAAGCAAATCTTTTTATTTTAATTTAAAGAAATATGTTTATATTTTATTTTTTTTATATATTGAAACTTGATAAAATGATGTATAATGATTAGCTGACAAACACTTCATCCTTGAATAATAATGATCATGTTTTTTATACAGTCTCTCAAATACAATTGCATATTTATTATAGTTTATATGATTTTTTTAGTTCCTCAAAACTTTAAACCCGATTGTATGTACATAAAACAGATAATATGAGACAATGATTTATGTCAATGAATGATGATCATGATTCATGAGTATATGAAATTCTTTTTAAATATATTTTATAAATATTTTTTTGATGCTTAATAATAATTATGCAATTGTAGTTCTATTTTTATTTTATATTGTGATCACTTTTTTATTGTACTAGATATTTTAAACCAAAAAAATGTTAAGTTACTTTATACATGTTTTTTATATCGTTGTTATTATTAATAATTTACTTAATGTATTAAATTTTCATTGACGTTGATAATTGTTACTAAATGAAGCTGTGACGGATAACAAATTTCGAATTGGCAGAATTGTATATATGTGAAAAAAATACAAAAAAAAAAAAGTAAAATAGAAAATTTTGATGATTTTTATGCATTTTCATAGTTTTTTAATTGGCATTGATATTTTGTTAATATTTTTCAACATAGTTGATTAGCTAAGTAACATTTTTCTAATGAACAATTGTTTTGTTCACACAATTCATAATAGAAGCATGTCGCAAGTTTAAAAAAGTCAGAAGAAGTGAATTAATTGTCATGATATAATTAATTGATGTCAATAAATGAGATTGTCATATAACTCTATATACTTTATTATACAAGTATTATGTGTGATACAACAAAATTTTTCTATAGTTTTACTTTTACACCCAAATATTTGAAAATAACAGGAAGCTTTCGTTTCATTTATATTTGAAAGATTAAATAATATAATTTAATTTTATCGCTGCATTATTTATTTTGATTTTATCATTGCACTATTGTATATTATTAATCATATATTTTAATTAGCAATATTTTTAATAATTATTTACTAAAATAAAATTAATAATAGAAATAATGCATGCATTGTGTGTTAAAAAAATTTTTTTCCACGATGATTTATTATGTGGTTTGAAACTAAATTAACAATAAGATGGTTTTGATTTTTACACACATAATCAATTAAAAACATTGTAAACCAATAAAATCCAATTTTGCACTCCCTTTGGAGGAAAATATGGAGTTGGCGATTCAAAGCTGAGGATAGGATAGAATCAATTTTCTCTCTTATGGGACTAGTGTTACGAGAAGATTCAATGTCGAAAGAGAAAGTTATATTCAAAACGGTTTTGATGGTGGTGGTATGAACTATTTTGAAATCGAACGTTGTATTCAAAGTCAATAACGCATACTTTTCAAAAATTGTAATTAATTTAATAAATAATAACATAACATTTTGCTTCAAATATCAAATATGTATGTTAATATATTTTTTTATATTTTTTAATATTTTTTGTATGACATTAAACCGCCGCGAAGCGCGGGTAAATTTCCTCGTTATTTACAAAACTGATTTTGTCTGAAACATACATAGTACGTCGATGCTAAGGCCCCAAGCTAATATTTTCACATTATATAACTAAGCTAGATTATTTTTTAAAAAAATATATTCATAAAGATATATAAAATAATTATAAAAATTTTTAAGTTTATTAAATTCTAGTTAATTATTTAATAGATTAGTTAAATTAGATTTTAATAGAATGGATACAATATTTGTATTTAAATTAATGTTGTCTTTAAATATACGTTGTACGCCGATGTTTAGGCCCCAAGCTAATATTTTCACATTATATAACTAAGCTAGACCACTTTTAAAAAATATATATTCATAAAGATATATAAAATAATTATAAAAAATTTTAAGTTTATCAAATTCTAATTCTAGTTAATTATTTAATAGATTAGTTAAAATTGGATTTTAATAGAATGGATCCAGTTTATATTCAAATTATGTATTGGTAAATGACATGTATCAACAAGAGAGCTTGAGATATGACAAATTAAATAAAACTGACAAGTGAAATATTTAATTATTTTTTTTGTTAATATTAATAGATTTATAAATTAGCTTGATAAATGTGCATTTGTTAGATAATGTAATAAATTTGATTCGTTTGAATTCACTTCAAACAAAATATCATCTAGCAATAATGTGACTCGTTTAAATTGTTGTTATACATCGTTTATATTGACATTCTTGTAAGAGATTTTTATACAAAAAAATCTTCAACTAAGTTTTTACTTAAAACAGTACTCTCAACTGTTAAAATTACACGAATTTTTATAAAAACGATTTACAACAGGTTGCATTGGGCTGACATGAAAACCTCCATTTTTACAAAAAAAAAAAAAAAAAAAACATCAAAGTTGGGTTTTATTCAATTAACTAAGTCCCCTAATCATTGTCTTTGCCTCAAAAAACCTCAAACAAATAAAAACTCATGAATTATGTATATTACAACTTCCAACCAATTACGTGTTTACGTGTCACACACGTAGCTAACATGTGAAACATTTTGTTACATGGCACATATATATGTATTACCAATCAATAGTGTGAACATATGTTCAGAACATGATACAATGTTGAACCATATATAGGGGTGTGCAAAATAACCGAACCCGAATAACCCACCCGAACCGAATATTAAAGGAGTTATTTGGGTCGGGTTATTCGGGTTTCGGTTTTGATAATCGGGTTAAATGGTCCCCGAATAACAATTTCGGTTCGGGTATCGGGTATGATTCATGTTTATTCGGGTACCCAAATAACCCGTTTAGTTTTTAAATTCCCAATTTTTATTAGAATTAGAATTGTTTATATATATTAATGTAAAGATTTAAATACCCAATTTTAATAGTCAAACCATTTAACCTATGTACCCAAATTACCCAACCTATTTAACCCGTTTAAATTAATTTGTAAAGTATTTCATTTTTTATATCAAAACCGTATAACCCGTTTAACCCAAACCGATTAACCCGATACCCATTTAACCCGAAACCGATTAACCCGTTCTCTTATTTGGTTCGGGTTCGGCCAAAGAACCCACACCCTCAAACCCGAATAACCCGAACCGAATAACCCGATACCCATTTTAACCCGCCCGAATAACACCCCTAACCATATATATATATATATATATATATATATTCTACAAGGATAAGTCATGTAATAATTAATTTAGAAATTAAATAATTAGCTATTTTCCAGAAAATAAAAGAATGAAATTACTTAACAATAAGACACACACGTGAGATGCACGTGAACGTAATCCACACTCTTTCAGTTAATTCTAGAAATGGAAGAAGTTTCCCTCCCTCTCCTAAATGAATTAATTAGTAAAATTAGCAATGGCCTCTCATCTGTTACGGCTACGCGGTCTCAGTCTCACTTTTTAGTTTTTATTTAGTCTTCCAATTTTCCACAACACATCACACAACCCTACCAATACCACTATATATATATATATATATATCTCCCAACAAATCACTCACATATTCAATTCATTCATCACTTATCCATGACAATGAAGAGAAGCTGGGAAGACGACAGAGAGATCGAAAACTTAGCCATGGCTAACTGCTTAATGCTGCTTTCACGCGTCGGTCAATCACCCGGCCGACTTTTTCACTGCAAGACCTGTAACAAGGAGTTTAAGTCCTTTCAAGCACTCGGCGGCCACCGTGCAAGCCACAAGCGCCCCAAATCAACCGACCGCAATGATATACTGTCGTCGCCGCCTAAGCCAAAGACGCATGAGTGTTCCATTTGTGGGTTGGAGTTTGCGATTGGCCAAGCGTTGGGTGGTCATATGAGGCGTCACCGTGACGCTGGTAACGAAAAGATTGCTCGGCCGGAGGCGGAACCGTTGACGGAGAAGAGAGGGTTGCGTCTGGATTTGAATTTGACGCCGTACGAGAACGATTTGAGACTTTGGAGGAGTACTAGTGTGAAAACGGCTCTTGCAATATGAAAGAAAGCTCGAACGACACCGTTTTAAACATCCATTAATGGACCTTATATATTTGTCTATAACGACATCCTTTTTAATTTGGCCATTACTGTTACAGGAGGCTGGCTGTTACAACTTAGGAATACTGTTACAACATATGTTTATATAAGCGCGGAGAGAACTTTGGAATTAGAATGTAGAAATTAGGATTTTAATTTTATTTTTTTTCCAATTATTTCATGTGTTTTTGGTGTTGATTTCGGTATATATGACGAGATTAATAAATATATTCCATACATTTTAATTAGTTCATGACCATGGTTTATCAAACGTTGATTGATTCATTTAAATTAAATCGATCTCTCGTTTAATTAGCAATTAAAAAGAAACATTTTTGATTAAATATATATATATAATATGACTATTCAAACGCATGTAAACCAAACATTAAAAGTCATATCTTATGTGTGTTTGTTCGTAGTAGACCACATCTATCTATTGAACCCGTATAGTTTCCTTTAAACTAACATTAAAAGTCAATATTTTGAAATTTACATGGCAGTGTGTTAAAACATGCATTCACGTCAACTACCGTTCGTTCACACATTCACATTACATCCAGAAATTTATTTTAGAGGCTTTACAAAACTGAAACCACGTCAACGTTTATATTAATAATCTTATAATGTCTATTTAAACATGAAAATTGAGAAAAGACACTATAAAATTTTATTTTTAATTCTACAAGTTCTAACAATAGCTAATGGTTTTATCAATATATTTTTAATTCTACAAGTTCTAACAATAGCTAATGGTTTTATCATAAAGCGAGTGTGCACGCACAGATATGTGCGTGTGTGCATTTATTTATAAATGTTTGTGTATATATATATATATATGTAATTAGGTTCAATAGAGTATCATTGAATATCAAGTGTATCCGGATATATTACCTACATTGTTAAAGATGAAAACCATGAAAATTAAGTATTATTATTTTTAGTAATCATATATACTTTATTATAAAACCACTTGATTTAGATCAAGAGGTTACCATCAAAGGTGGGAGGGGTTCCTCTTGGTTGAGGTCTCGAGTTCGAGCCTTACAAATGACGTTTCTCTTTAGGTTGAGATGTGAGGTTTGGTAGCCCATGTCTGCCATCTATCTTTTATATATATAAAATAAATGATAATATAAAATGTCACGTGTCAACTTCATGTTTCACCAGAATAATTAAATACAATTTATGATTTTAAAAAGATTGATATACTCAATTATTTATTAATCTATAAATAATATAAGATAAATATAACTAATATTTTCAAAAAGATAAATACACTTTATTATTTTTTAAACTATTATAAAAATAAAAGATAAATACAACTTATTAATTTTTAAAAGATAAATGATTAGTTTTTTTAAAAAGATAAATACATTGTGTTACTTTTAATCTATAGCTATTAATTAGGTGTTCATGGATGGTTAACCGAACCGAAATTGCATTTCGGATGGTTAACCGGAGATACCGGTTCAAGGAATTCGTGAACCTAAACCTAAACCGAAAATACCGGTTAACCGGTTTTTTCGGTTCGGTTATTCGGTTAACCAATTAACCATTTATTAATTAATAAATTAAATTTCAAATTAAAAAATTCCAACAAATAATTTCTAAAAATTTCAAATGCCAAAGATAATAATAGTGATGAATAAAACTATAAATTATCTATATAATATCTTTAAAAGATTAAATATTATCTTTAAAAATCTAATAGAAACAAGAAAATTAGTTTATAATCTTTATAAATTAAATTGAACTAGTATAGTTTTTTGTACTTTTGGATTTAACAATTAATGTAAACTAAAAAATAAGTTAAAATGTTAAATTATTGTTAGGATAAATGTTAATATTTATAAGTCTAAAAGTTAAATATATAAATTTAAAATATTTTTGGTTTTTCGGTTAACCGTCCGTCACCAATATCGTGAACCTGAACCGAAACCGAAACCGAAGGTTTTTTTCGGTTCGGTTAACCAAACCGAAAATAATTAAAAATTCAGTTCGGTTAACCTCAAAATCGGAACGGTTTTTCGGTTTCGGAATTTTTTGAACACCCCTATTATAAATTTGTAATAAATTATATAAGTTTAATATCATAAATAAACTAAAACTTTAAATTGTAACAATTAAAATATTTTAAAGTTAAAAATAAAAAGTTTTAAAAAAATCATTAAAAACTACTGCCATATATATCAATTTATAAAGTTAAAAAAAATAGTTACGATAAATAATAATATTATTCTTATATTATTTTAAATAATTAATAGTTATATGCTTTTATTTTTATTTATGCGTATTTAATATAAATAAATTATATTAAACATATCACGTAATATGTAGGTCATAAACTAGTATTTAAATAAACGAAATGACTTTTCACGAATGTTGCAACAAACATGTAAAATGTTAATAATAGAAGACAACTCTAAACATATGTATGATAAAAATCATAATTATAAGTGTGTAAGAAAATATTATAATAATAAATGTTAAAAGAAGAAAACAAAAGTTATTAAAATAAAATGTTAAAATAAAAAATAACATAAAGATAAAGGGTGTTATAAAAAATTTTAAATTAAAAAACCCACCAACCAATCATGGTTGGCCAAGTAGCAAGATTTTCATTGGATTAGAAGGTTTGCTAAATGTATGCATTTATAATAAGTATTTAAAATATACATGTTAGAAAAACGTTAGTAAATTAAAATTATATTGACTCAAAATTCCAAGAAACTAAAAAATTCTGTCCACAACAATGACACAACTACAAAATACAACCACCTTAACATATAAATAACTAGTGTAATACTCGTACGGTGTACGGGATTATATTTTTTTTAATAGTTAGATTATACGTGAAACATATATATTTACAATCATAATATTTGTAAGTATAATTATCTCTATCTTCTATTATGTTGAGATATACCTTTATGTTATAAGATTTCTGTATTTTTATAATTTTACAATGTTTTGTATTCATATAATCTTACTGCATCTTTATAGAAACTGTGAATTTCTGTCACAAAAAAAAAAAAAAGAAAAAAAAAGACCATGTCATAACTTGAATTGAAAAATAATAATATACATTGTCCGAAATGCTTTGAAACTTGAAACGTCAAAAGTTGTGATTCACAACTATAAACTTTAAACTCTATAATCCCACGTAAATTCTAAATAAAAATTATAAAACAAATAGGAATGGACAAGTTCACAGACACTATTATTTTAAGGATTTCAAATTTTTTCTTAAGGTGATTTGTACACGACACTTATTTTTCATACACAACAATTCCATATAAATAGACTATTTTATCTTTAAATATCACTTTTATCACTTTTACATTTTATCCCCTTATAGTTGTAACAGTAAAATAGTCTATTTATATGAAATTATTGTGTATGAAAAAAAAATGTTGTGTACAAATCACATTCTCATGTTAAAGCTTAAAGCTGAGCCTGCCTCTCAGTCCAAAAAATTCATTTTTAATTATTTTTAATAATTTAGATCTAATATCTAAATCAAAAAAAAAATTCATATATTCAAATACATATTAAAAATATATCAATCACAAACCAAACTATATTTACTTATTTTTCTTAAAACGAAATTATAATTAGGTGTAACCGAAATTATAATTAACTATATCAAATACACGTTATACTCCTCTGTAAACCTGTCGGTGATAACCGTTACAACCAAACAAACCATACCAACCGGCAACCGATTTACTTCTATCACCTGCTTTCTAATCTCGCTCTTACTCGAATGAAATCCAACCATCTAGTGTAACCTCCATAGCACACCAAGCTCGATTGATACATTTACCTCTTCTATTAACTATGTGTCATTTCAGTATCATGCATTAAGATAGTTTATTCGTTAAATTTGAAATAATTCTAGCACAAAGAAGTAAATTTGTTACCTCTTTGGATTGTGTCATTTCTTTGCAAAGTTTAGAAACTTGTATTCAAGTATATGATAGTGAGTACAATAGAACGATAAATTTGGGTTTATGGTGTCGAGTTGCCTTAGTTTTATTGAATTCAAAATTATATCCAGAAAACATCACTGAGTAGAATATTGAAACTCAATGATGAAAATTATTGTAGAATGTTTGAATGCTTTATTTAGTTACGTCATTATGTGGATTTCATGATGAATCTTTTTTTTCTTGGTTGCTTTCCTTTGATTTTCTTGCGCAAAGCCACATTTATGAATATGTTGAATTTGCAGACATCATCAAAAGAAAAAAAAATTGAATCACAATGTTAATATAAAACCATATGACGTACCTAGAAATTCTGCCAATAATTCGTATATAGAAGCGACCTCGAAATTGAGAGATGTAAAAACAAAATGCTTGATAATAGATGCATGAGAAGATTAAAATAATAGGATATTACGTACCTATATTTTAGCAGCATTCATCGTCATTAGTCGCCACGATGAAGTGGTTTTTTTTAAAAGACCGTTCTATCCTTTATAATTTCAATTGAATCTCTCACATTAAAAAAATGGAAGGGTAAAGTTGGGTATTTAAATTGACCAATTCAATAGTGGTTAACGTGCAAGTTTGTAATGCATTTGATAGTTGTACCATAAGCTTTACCATAAGTCCACATTTAACACGGTGGAGATCAATTCTAGCTAGATCTAATGGCTCATATTAACCCAAGGGAGAACACTCTCTCTCCTTCATGGGTAATATATAGGGAGAATTTGTAAAGCAAGTTTAATTTGTTTCTTTTTAATATTATATGTACAAGTAAAATGTAAAGTACAATACATTATAGTTTAAAGTAAAACAGAACAAGGCTCCAAAAAATTTGATATGAAAATATCGAAACTCGATTATATAATTTTAAATACTAAAATAAAAAAAAAAAAAACATAGAATCCTAAAGCAACTACTTTCGGCCAGGAACTACAGTTCGAAACTCACTTTGGTCGAAAACCATAGAGTTACCATTGATATAATCCTTCCACTTCAAATGTATTTTCTTGCTACAACTTTCCATCCAGAATAACCCTTTTTTTTAATAAGATGAAATATATATTCATTCAAGTGTTCAAGGCATCATCTATCTTCGGACCAAAGGTATTGATCTAGTCCCCCATTGTCTTGATTAGGATTTAGGAGTGCTTATTGTTGATAAAACCAAACCAAAACCAGAATAATATAAAGGAATGGAACTGAAATTGGGTGGCGTTCCGTTTCCGTGAACCATATAAAAACTTCAAATTTTTATAAATTAAACTTTATATAAATACTAAACTTCATTTAATTAACATTTTTTTCCTTAGTGTCAACTAAAACTCATTTTGTTTTTATAACTTCATGGTAATAAATGACTTGAAATTTTAAAACCCAGAACCAAACCACAGGAAGATTGTTTTCAAAATTAAAATTTTATGGTACATCTCAGAACAGAAACAACTTCAAAATCAAAACCGAACCAGGGCCAAAATTCAGCTGCAGTTGGGTCCATCCAAATGCACACCCACCACTTTATATACCCCAATAGTTTCAACTTTCATGTTAACAACCTTGCAGAAACATGCATCTATTATCGTCAACAAACAACTTATATTGAATCTTGAATTCTACAACATGAATCTTTCTGAGGATTGTGTCACTAGAACAATAGATTAGTCACACTTGTTTCAGAAATGAATCTTATAGCAGAATTAAAAAAAAATGATCATGATTAATTAAGTCGCAATATAACAGCTAGGGACGAAAGAAAACCAAAACCATTGTTGCTTGACAAAATTCAATCTCAAAACACAAATATGAAAAGCCGTCTCATTCAATCTATGGCCTAGAAAAGGCATACACTTCATAATATCATGCTTTTTAATAAAAGAAACCGAGCACTTTACCACCAACGTTCTTCCTCCTAGCTTCTTCATGATCCATGATTCCAGCCGATGTAGTCAATACAATGTACCCAAACTACACGTTGAATTATGCAATAAGCAACTAGTTCTAACTTCTACATACAACTTGATCAATTCAAAATCAACAAATGGAAACTTAGAAAACCAACCTGTCTTGAAGGAAGAAGTCTAGCAGTCCATGGTTCAATTTCCTTGACACCAACATCGAATCGAGGACTGATAACCCCACATTTGTTCAATCTTCCGTTCAGTTCAACCACAATCTTACCGGATCTGTGGTCATCAACGTACTCGAATTCACCAATGTAACCTGCAGCATAGATTACATAAATACACTATCATGGACCATACCAACAAATATAAATGACATTCCTAGTTCAATTTGCCTTGCATGGTAAAGAATGTTACGATAATTCATAGAGTGTGGAGACAAACCATGCTTTTGCATAACCATGAGAAACTTGATGATCACTTTTGATGAAGGCCTAATCATGACCTGTCTTTTGCCTCTCTTCTCGGCATTGTACATGCTCTTGAGAGCGTCATTCAAAACACTAACCCTCACCATCCTCACTAATTCAAGATGCTGCAACAACAAAAATCAAAGCAATTAGCCAATTAATAAATGCATCAAAATTTGCTTGCAAAAGATAAAATCGTATGGTTCTCATACCATGTGAAACATTTAAGAACTGAAAATTCTCAAGTTGAATCTATGCTAAAAGTCATTGTTCTTGTTTCTCCATGGAGAATTAAGTATAAGCTAAAAACAGGAAAAAGAATTGCAGCAAATCAGCAATTCTATAATTATTACATTTCCAAATGTGATAGTCTAAAAAACAATTGATTTAACCTCAATTCCTTTCTCTTCAATTCTCTCTACTAAAGACCCCCTAAATAGCTAGTTTTTTTTTCAAATAGCAATACACAAATTCACGAACCACTAGAATCTTAGCATACCTTTGAAAAACAACTATATACACACACTCATCAACGCATATTACAGGAACTAATTGCTATTTTGCTGAACTTACAGAGACATTGAAATAAACCCAAAACAAGAGATCATGCATCAAGTCCTGAAAATGTAATATGCTAACAATAAAACAGTTTCATCAAATATTTTAACTAGCACAAACATGTTTTCCGTTTGATAAAACTAAAATTCACATATTTAAGCACCTAGAAACCTAATCACTCATATATCAGAATCAAATCTAATCAAACAAATCCTTATAAAATATATAAGAATTTAATAGATCGTGCAAACATGAAACCAAATCAGAAACTAAAAACGCCAACAGCAGAAAGATGCGCTTATAATCCAAAAGCAATAGAATCGTAAACAAACTCAGAGAGAGTGAGATGGCTAGGTTTTACCTCGAAGAGAAATGGCAGCGGCGCGCGGAGGATTACAGGGAGTGAAATATTGAATTAGGGTTTGGGCTCTTATAAGGGCATGGGTTGGTCAAGGGTTTTAAACTTTTAATAAATTACAGAAAACCCCTACGCCAATTTTACCTGTTAAATGGTTAAAATACATATTTAACCCCAACAATTAATTTTGTTTCGTTTAACCCTTAAACTATTTTTTACATATTTAAATATTAAATTTTATTGATTGTTTTAAATTTTTTCAAAAAAATTAAAATTTAATGCTTAATTTTGTGAATAGATAATAGTTTATGGTTAAATGGGTATACTTTTAACAACTAAAAATATAAAAATAGTTTAATATTTAAATGGGTAAAAAAAATAGTTTATTAACTTTAGAATTTAGTGATTTTTAAATGTTAAAATTCAGATATAAGACTTTACATATTATATATACACACACTCAATCACATACACATGCAAATATAAGGGTGAGATCTTTGTAAAACTCAATATTTATGGAATCCTAAGAAACTAATCTTAGCAATTAGATTAAAAAACTCAATTGTTATTAAGAAACCATTTTTTAATTAAGGAAATAATTCAAAATGGTCTTTTGGTAAAAATTAAAATCCACTAAACTTTTTATTATCCAATAAAATGCATTCCTTCTTTTACTTTTTTTCATTCTCTTTTCTCTTTTTTTCCAGATTTATGTTCTCAATGTCATACATTTTCTTATTTTTTTCATACCACTACGATACATATAATACTGTATTTCTACGTGCAATATCGTATATTACACATGTAACACGAACTATTACACATGTAACATACCTATTACACATTTATGTTCCCAACGACATACATTCTCTTTACTTTTTTTTCCAAACCACAATGATACGTGTAATACTCATTTATGTTCCCAATGCAATACATTTTCTTCCCTTATTTTTTTTTTCAGACCACTACGATACATGTGATGTGGTATATTTACGTATAATATCGTATACTCTACACATGTGATAGGAATTAGTACACATGTAATAATAACTATTACAGATGTAAATAAATACTATCACAAATGTAATATAAACTATTACAGATGTAATTAGACTATTACAAATGTAATAGAAATTATTACACATGTAATTGGATTATTAGACATGTATATGAACTATTACACATGCTTCGAAATTAAAAACCCAAATTTGGAACAAACATTTATCAATGTTTCGAAATTAAAAATATTATCCAAGAACCTTCAAAATTATACATGTTTAAATTATACAAACACGAAAAATACAAATACATTCAATTCTATTAAGAAAATTAAACACACAAAATATTGAATCTAAAAACAAACTTGACAACAATATATTTACATCAACTTCTTTACATAAAATATAAAACTATTACACATTTAGTAAAAATGTAATAAATCTATTTTACATATAATGTATAACTATTATACATATAATATATGACTATTACACATGTAATATTTGATTATTACACATGTAATAATAAATGTGCAATAAATCTGCAGATCTGATTTTTTTAGAATATGAACATTTATTACATTTGAAGATTACAAAAATCGTCAATGAACTTTCAAAAAAATCCAAAATCGATATTTGCGATGGTTGAAAAGAATACGAATTGTCATCTTGGAAAAAAAACCCATATATTGTATGAACATTTTTCATCTTCAACGTTGATAAAGAAACCTAAAGAATCTTCAATTTTGAAGATGAAAGAATATATATTTATATGAAGACATTACAAACATTCGAACAAAAACTCAAATCTTGGACTTGCTTCTTTTCTTATTCGAACAATTTTTTCTACTTTGATATTATTAGAAACTTCGAACAAATCTAAAAGTTTTGAATAAATATGGAAAATAATAATAATAATATGATGAATATGTAAGAGAGAGAAAAAAAATAAAGAAAGAAAGACGAAGATGATGAGAAAATGTGGGAGAAAGAGAAAGAATTATTCATAAACACAAATATACATGTCTTGAAGTTGGAGATGAGAAAGAAAAATAAAAATACCCAAATATGTCATTGCTTTTTTCTTTATTTGAAACTTTAACCAAAAAATATTTTTAATTACAATATTGTCATTAAATTTTTCACCTTTCATTTTTTTAATCTAATGGTTGAGATTAGTTTATTGAGACTATATAAGTATTGAGTTCTCCAATGATACGTTGACGTAGTTTTTTTCATTTACTTTTTTCCCTTTGTTACTTTGACATGTACAATTTTTTTTAATATCTTTGTTGGTTTTATTAAATATTGATATAGATATATTTTTTTTAATTTCCAAGTTCGTGCAACCATATTTTTATCCACCCAGCTACATAATTCCTTCCAGCTAGACGCAAGTGAACATGGCACACTCTCGCATATGGTTTCTAGTTTTAGTTTCGTCTTTCTCATCATCGCCATCGTCGTGGCTAAGGGTGTGTTCCATAATCTCATTAATGAGAGGAAATGAATGGAAATTTAAACATATCTCATCAAATTTGTGTTCCATAAACTTTTATAGGAAGGAAATGAAGGAGAGGAAAGAAATGTTAACAAGCTTTTCCATTCTTTTTTTTTCCTTGTTATCTTTTCCATTCTTTCTGCTGGAACACCGTAAGTGTTTTGATGATATATAAAAGTGAAACAAAGGCTTACTCGCTGCCTATTAAAATTGATTTTAACATGTCATTGGTCATCCTCTTGTCACAGGAAGTATCCAACTATCTATTTTGTTCGAACTTTTCTATTTTGCTCTCATCGGAGGCTTATTGTACTCTTTTATTCTCCTCACAGATTTAATTACTATAATTAGTTGTTTTAATGAAATGTATGCTCTACATTTTATATGTCAACTAGACAACTAGTATCAAATTATAATATTAGTTTGTTTCAAATAGTTTAATTATTTAAAGAAACAATAAAAAAAAGGTAAAATAATTAAAAAAAAAAAGACCAACATCTAAATTATAAAACATGATGTGTTTATATGATAGGCTATTTCTTCATGCACCATCTCTAATTTCTCATACACCAACTCTATGCATTTGACCTATAAATATTTATCTTATGATTGGACAAAAGTGTGTAAATAAATAAACTATAATGATGAGTTATGAAAAAAAAAAACAAATTTTAGGTCAATCATAGGATGTAGATGTGGTGTATGAAGTAACACCTTTATGATATCATACACTGAACCTATAATTATTTTTGGGGAGTCTAAATGAACCTCCCAATGATCTCAATGGACCCCTTATTTTATTTTTTAAACATAATCATTACACAATGATTCTATGTTTTTTCTAATGATGCATTACTTTTTTAGTGATGCGTACTGTTTTTAAACATAATTATTACATAATTATTATGTAAATGGTGTCCAAAAAGTAGGACCCTTATTTTTTAATCGAAAACAAACAAGGTTTGTATGGGTAGGGTTACAACAATGATGAGTTATTTTATCTTTACTAGAATTTTTATCATATTTATATCTCATCTCTTCCAAACAAGGATAAGATAGTTATTTTACATGACATTACTGTGTACGATAAATCTTTATTGTGCGAGAATGAAAACAAGACTTGAAGCATCATAATTCGTAACAAATGGTGATCACCTATCACCTATTGATTTGGCAACCTTTCTACAATATATTCCACCGGTTTGTCATGTGATCGCCATCATTGATTGAAATACTCATCTCTGTATGTGTAATGCTCAAACAAAATAAAAGAATGCAACATCGTTGTTATGTTTGTGTGCAATGATTTAATTGTTATCCCTTTTTATTTGTCTTTTGATATATTTTAATAGGAATACCTTTAACCACTTGTAGCAATTATGATTTAAACTTTCTCTTGAAATAATATAAAATTTAAACATAATGAAAGAATTATTGCTATGATAAATAACGATAGATTAAAGCTTTAAAATTAATAACTGCTTAAAACAACTTTACAAACTTTAAAAAAGCCTAAAGGGGCGTTTGGTTCGTAATTTTTTTTTTCTCTGAGATTTGCATTTTGTCAAATGATTTGCATTTGTCAGTATTTTGTCAAAGAATCTCCATTATCTTATAGAATGAATTTGTTTTTTTGTTATTTAAACTGTGAAATTTATTAGCAGTAACCTGTTCAGGAAAAAATTGACTTCTAATTTTAGTTTAAGGTTTACATTGAAGAAACCATTATGTATTCAGTTTTTATCAGTTTGGTCACCCGGATGATTTTTATTCATACTAAATCCATATATATAAGCAATCAATTATATCGAATTTTAGTAACTCATTTTAACAATTTGATTTTTCAATGTCTTAGAGTGAAGGGAGTACCCATCTTCCCGAAAACCATCTTTCTGTACACGTCAGCGCCACATCAGCTTTTCTCTCTCCACCTTTCCCCACCTTTCTAACTAGGAAATACCCATTTTTCTATACATTTCTATCTTTCTTAATTTTTTTTAACATTTTATTTAAGAAAACAATTATTAAAACTAAAATAATTAATTTCATAAATATTTAAAAGTTTACATAATAAAATTACGAAACTAAAAAAATAAAAACCGTCTAAATTTGGTATTTGGGCAAATGCAATATTTTTCACGAAATCTGATCGAAGGTTATTGTGTGTTTCCTAATTACGAAAGTAATATACGAAACTATACGAACGAAACAACAATTAGGAAACTAAAATAAAAAGATATAAATATTTACGAAACTATAATAAGAAACAACAATAAAAATAAAAAAATTATAAAACTAGAATTTATATTATATATATATATATATATATATATATATATATATATATATATATATATATATATTTATAGGGGGGTTCAATGGAAAACCAACATGCATCGGAAAACTTTGGAAAACCTTCATGCACCACCACAAATGCATCACAATTCCCGTGTGATGCATCAACTTCCCCGCGTGATGCACCAAATTCCCACGTGATGCATCAAAGTCCCGCGTGATGCATCGACTTTTTTCGTGATGCATCACCTGATCCAATGGCTATAAAGTGGTTCCCGGGTTTTCCGATGCATATAGGTTTTCCATTGAACCCACCCATATATATATATATATATATATATATATATATATATATATATATATATATATATATATATATATATATATATATATAGATGGGATCATTGCAGAACCTAAATTTAGTGTAGAACTGTAGAACCAATATCGTCCATAGATTAGAATAATCTAATGGTCTTGATTAAAAGAGTTAAGTTTGGAATTAGTGAAAAAAAGATTGGTAATAGTGATATTTTAATTCTTGGAGGGGTAAAAAAGGAAAAGATTGGAAATAGCAAAAAGATTGACATTAGCAAAATAAATATCTTTTTTCTTTAAATTAAAATAACATTAATATTATTAATTTATAAATCAAAAAAATTATACCATAAAAACGAGAATTTTATACTCTTTAAAACGAGACCGGTCAAGATATATTTTTTTCGAAAAAATTTTACGTGTTTATTTTTCGTAAAAAAAAAATACTCAGACCACGATGCAATATATCATGGTGAGATAATGAGATCATTCGATATCGAATGAACACTTTGATATCGTATATTTAACGTCAATGCAACACTGCATATACGCTCATTATTAACAGAGCTAAAATAATAGTCACAATTAGTAGTCAAAGTTGGTGGATTTAACGAGAACGGTTATGATATATATTTTTTATATTTCGTAAAAAAAATTTTACCCAGACCACGATGCAATATATCATGGTGAGATCATGAGATCATTCGATATCGAATGAACACTTTGATATCGTAAATTTAACGTCAATGCAACATTGAATATACGTTCATTATTAACAGAGCCAAAATAATAGTCACAATTAGTAGTCAAAGTTGGTGGATTTAACGAGAACGGTTATGATATATATTTTTTTATTTTTCGTAAAAAAAATTTTACCCAGACCACGATGCAATATATCATGGTGAGATCATGAGATCATTCGATATCGAATGAACACTTTGATACCGTATATTTAACGTCGATGCAACACTGCATATACGTTCATTATTAACAGAGATAAATAATAGTCAAAATTAGTAGTCAAAGTTGGTGGATTTAACGAGAACGGTCATGAATATATTTTTTTGAAAAAAAATTTACGTGTTTATTTTTCGTAAATTTTTTTTACCCATACGACCATTCGATGTCGAATGAACACTTTGATATCGTATATTTAACGTCGATGCAACACTGCATGTCCATTATATATTAAAAGAGTAAAAAAAAAAGTCAAAGTGGACAGTCAAACTTGGTAGGCTGCTATTAATTCAATGTTAATTGTATAATTACCATCTTATCCCTAGTGTTATATTATAATCTAATGGTTTAGATTGGTTCTATGGTTCTGCACTAAATTAAAGTTCTGCAATGATCTCAACCCTATATATATATATATATATATATATATATATATATATATATATATATATATATATATATATATATATATATATATATATATATATATAGTGTGTGTGTGTGTTGGTAAACACAAAAAAAAAAGAGGGACGAAGCACAGGGCCGAGCAGTTTCATGAAGCCGGAGAGGGGCTGGATAACGTCGGGGCCGAGGTCCGGGGGTGGTGTGCCCGCCGGCCTCTTGCTGATGTGTCAAAGCCGCTTGTACGCGGCTTATGCAATCCCTTTGCTCTTAGGGACCATACTGATAAAATACTAAACACATGATTATTTTTGTCAACATAAAATATAAACTAATGTGTGACGCCATTTTTTCAAAACTAATCTTAATTATAACTACGAGTCCCAGTTAATATTGATGTCATTTTAAGACTATAAGCTACAAATACAAACATATGTGTAAAACTAATAGCTCCAACTCTAGCAAATATTTTAGCTCCATCTCCAACATGTATAATAAAATTAATGTTATGATGACAAACTATATCAATCCTATTAATATTTTATAATATTTAGAATAAAAATAAGAAAGAGAAAAATGCGTTGACATTTTTCAAAAGGAACATTATTTGTACAACTTTTATATATATATATTTATATATATATATATATATATATATATATATATATATATATATATATATATATATATATATATATATATATATATATAGAATATGGTTCGAGAGAGTACCTCCATTATGCAGCGCACCTGAAGGTACCATCTTTAAAAAAACTTTTTATAAATTTTTTTTTCATAAACATGTTTTAATTAGCATTATGAAGATCGTATGTAAATTTCACATACATTCACATCTCCTAGCTCCTAAAAAGTGATGTGAACACACACTTACATGATTTTGAATACATGTGAACTCACATTTATGTGATGCGTGTTTTCATGCCCTTAGAGTTTTCGGATTTGCGTGAAATTCACATATGATCTTCATCATGTTAATTAAAACATGTTCATGAAAAAAAATTTCATAAAAAATACTTTTAAGACAGGTACCTTCTGGTGCGCTGCATAATGGGTGGTACTCACTTGAACCTAAATCTATATATATATATATATATATATATATATATATATATATATATATATATATATAATTACTTAAAAACGATTTTCACAACAGCAACAACAACAAACACCCCATCTCGTGTTAAATGAGTAAGAAGAGGTATATGTCGGGCAATGTCGCCTCACCTAAAGGGTGGGACAACTACGTCATATATAACCCTTATGTAGTAGCTTTGAAAATGATCATCATACCTACGGCTGATCCTGATATTGTTGATGCCTCGAAGGAAACAATAGATAAAATGTCATTCTAAATACTTAAACAAAAACACACCATTTCAGGAAATGTCCCTTCCAATGAGTTAATTCTTGATTTTTTTTCTTACCATTTCTATTTTGAGCACACAATAATTGTTTTCCATGAAACATAGTAAATCAAGTATTCAAGACAATCAACTAAAACTTATAATATAAATAGTAATGATCATAGAACGATAAAATCTGATTGACATATTGTGTGAGCTGAACTTTTAAAGCCAATCTACATTTCAATCATAATCTGTCAAATGCAAATCAAACCAGTAATTACAATTAGTAATTTATAATTTAAAAAATTGACATTTATATAAAAACATAAAATAAACAAGTGAGGTAGATAACACTATTTGTTTACAATTAAAAGTTATTTTTCTGTCATTTCATAAATGCATACATAAAATTAATAATATGTAAGCAACATTTTTTATTATTTTTTAGCCTACCATTAAAAAAATAAAGATTTACACTAATAATGAATATATTCATTAACAAATATGATAACACAACAATTTTAATTGAATTCTAATTAGAGAAATATAGATGTGAATGATCAGATTCATTCAATATGATTTTATTACGTTATTAATGATGATTTCTTTTATTTGAATGCATATTTATAAATTATTAGTTTGGAAAAATTCTTGTTATAAAATTACTTGTCACACATATTGCACTTAATGGTTTGCACATAGATATTTGTGTATTATAGATAATGAATTGACGTATTTTGAATTTATCATATACAATAATAATTTTTGTCATAAATTTCATTTTAATCAACACTTTTTGAATTAATTAATAGTCTCCCAAGCAACACACAAACATTATAACAAGTGCTTGTAGACTTCAAACATAAATAAATGTAATAGTATTTGTGGTGAAATGATATTTTATTCTTCTCAATAATGTAGTTTTTATAAGAAATAATATATGATAAATGATTGCTAATTTAGAAATCTACTTTAAAAATAAATATACCGAGCAAGACAATAGTATGTTACTAGATATGTATTATTGTTATAGGTGCTTAATTGCAAACATGACCCATGACATTTTTTAAAGTTATAGCCCTAGTAAATTGGAAATAGCAATAGCCATGAGTCAACACATATTATCCGATCCTACTTTAAATGAAAAAGAAATAGTTGTCATTCTTTGCTTATGGTCAATTTCTGAAAAAGAAAACTCTTGAGCTTTGAGGTTTCATTCTTTTTCCGTGTATAAGTTTATAACAAATTTTTATGTAATTAAGCTACTTAACTAACTATTTACTAACAAACATTTTATATATAGAGTTGAGTTTTAGTATGAACCAGTAAATGCACAAATTCACATAGAAAATGCATAAATGTTTTACATAAAATTTGTGAGTTTTTTTCATATTAAACTTACATAGAAAGTGCACAAATTTTTGGACATGAAATTTGTGAGTTTTTATCATATTTGTAAAAAAAATAAAATAAAATTTGAGTATTTTCTATATAAATTTGTGCTTTTTAAGGGTTTGTGTGTGTGGATGGGATCCAGTGAGCACCGTGAGCACAAATTAAAGTAAGCTTTTATCGACAAATTTTTTTTATATATATACATGTTTTAAAGCAATAGAAAATAAGTTTTCAAAAGGTTCATTACATTCATCGACTTTAATATACTAGGATTCATTGGATTCATTACACTCTCAAGCTTTTATATTTAAAAACATCATTGCCTTTATTACGTTCAATAAATCAAACATAAACAAGTTTCATTGGATTCATTGGCTTCAAATCATGAAAATAAGTCATTCGTAACATGCATAAGCTTTAGATGATGCTGATTTGTCAATTTTTTTTATTGTTGCTCACGGTGTTTAATATAAATGGTGCTTACTAATTCCTCATCCTATATATATATATATATATATATATATATATATATATATATATATATATATATATATATATATATATATATATATATATATATATATATATATCACATACATACATATATTATATGGTTGTTACTCAAATCAATATAGTTTGATTAATATTGATATTTGATAAATTTATTAAAGAATGAAAAAGTACGATTAAACTTGAAGCAAATAAGTTAAAACTAGGGGTGTAAACGAGCTGAGCCGAGCCTAAACCCGTTAAAGCTCGAGTTCGGCTCGTTTAAAGTATCGAGCTCGGCTCATGAATAATTATACAAGCTCGAGCCCGGCTCGGACTCAACTCGTTTATCATATAAATTAATTTTTTAATTAGTTTTTTATAATCTATTTATTTATTTTATATTTATTTAATCTATATATTATATATTTATTAATTAAATATGGGTTCGTTTAAGCTCGTTTAGGCTCGTGGGCTCGATATGTGAAGCTCGGGCTCATGCTCGTTTATTAAATGAGCTCATATTTAGGCTCGAGTTCGGCTCGGGCTCGTTTAACTCGAACTTTTTTCGAGCTTTTAGCAAGTCGAACTCGAGTAGCTCGACTCATTTACACCCCTAGTCAAAACATGTCATTTTTACTGTGTGTATCATTTATGTTCGTTGACATAAACTGATTATTATAGTGCTAGATGCCTAAATGGTAATTAAGTTTTAATCAATTCACATGGAAACAACCCTTCAGATATACGAAGCATTTAGTCTCAAATCAAGTGATTTTGCAAAAATTAAAAAGAAAAAAAAAGGGTAAGATTTAGAGGGTACTGTAATGTAATTTAATCATAGTACAAGGTGTTGAACCGCAGTCCAGTAAACTTGTATTGATATTTTAAGATGAGAGTCGAGGGTAACCACCGATATAGCGATGCCCGAATCTCTCTGTTTATTATTATCTTCGTGCGCACTCCCAAAAGTCTTTTCCATCAGCACCTTCATCTCTCTCTAGAAAAAACACGCTTCTCTTCTTCTCATAACAAATTTTCTCTCTCTACGATTCTGTTTATTATCCCCTCGATCTTCTCACGATCAATCGTCTCCGGCCATGGTTAATCTCTCAACGAACATTTCACTTGCTGTTTTTACTTCTGTTGACTTATTGCATGATACATGTGTATTTTGTAGATTATATTCCTTCAATCGTTAGTATACTGATTCGTTGGTTTTCAATCTATGCATGTTTTTCTATGTGAATGCGTTGAATTGTGTTTTGTGTAGTTTCTAATGCTAGACACTTGATCTGTTATGTGTTCAGTTTTGATGAATTTGAAACCCTAGCGTTGTAAATTGATCTAGATTTGTTTTCAAGATGTTGCTTTTGAGATGTGGATCTGATTTGTGTTGAGGTTTTGAGACCGAGTTCTCGATTTTGTAGCTTTTAATTCTATCGTAGTGAAGTCGTCTGATTCCTGTTTATCTCTTCAAGTGTAATGGAATTTGGATAGATGATTGATGGTTTGGTTGCTTGGACAGGTTACAAATAGATGAAAAGAGTTTCATTTCACCCGTCTATCCATTGAAAGGGCTTGTTGTTTCAATCTCCACATGGGAAACTTGCTAATTTTGTACCAAACATGTTAATATGTTATGATTTGGGTTTTATTATTAATCAGAAAGAAATGGTGTGATATATTCGGATAAAGAGTTGTCTAGATTTGATTTGTTGATTTCATAGTCCTATTTGTTTAGGTGTAGGTTTGATCTGACTGATCCTGGTATAGCAATATAGGGGGGGTCCTAACTATGCTGTGTCATAATCTATGTAGCATATGATGTCTTCATTCCTCCCAACTGCTAATCATATTCATCCATCCTTGTTTACAAAAATATTTTACTTTTTAAGTTTTTGCCCAAAAATTCCCTTGATCATATTTTCCTATCAAATTTGTATTCAATGATGGGGAGTATTGATACAATTAGGAATATAGAATTTGTCATTATAAGCGTGATAATTTGTTCTTCAACTGGTAATTAGGTGTATAGCTTTATTTGAACTTGTCTGAGAAAATAGATCACCTACTGTAGATTTTTAAAAAAAAATTTGGCCAACATTGTTGATGAATCTCATGAAGCATGATCTGAAATTCTTGGACGGTGATGTATAAAATGGAATTATTTTTCAAAAATGCCAATTTGAAAGCATGGTGGCATGGAACTTCAAACTTATGATGTTACTCAATGAGTTGTTTTTATAACTATGGTCTACATATTGCAATTAGCCATTTTATAAATGACTGTCCAAGAATTTTAGATCATGCTTCATGATATCTTATTATATCTGCCTTCCAAAAAAAAGTAATATTTCTAACATTTGCAGGGGTGGCAATTTCAGCCCGTTCAAGCAAACGGGTCGACGACCAAAAGACAAAAAATTAACACTATTAAATTTTTTTTAAAAACAAATTGTTCAATATATCATTTTCTAGAATTTCACACTTTAAAGAAATTATGTTCTACCTTAGTTTTTTACTATTGGTCATTTTGATCATCCTGCCCGTTTGGCACATTTAGGTAGAAATTGCCACCCATTGATTTGCTACATTGGCCTAATTGAAAGAGCTTGTAGTTCAAAAGTGGTAGATTCACTCAGAACTCCAGTGTTAAATGAAAAGGTATATAATTCAACCATGACAATATATCATGGACGTACAAGCACGATACATTTTGCACCTTATGAATGGATTATGTAGCAAATGGAGTGCATTTTGCTTTGTGTCTGTATACCATGGGGACCGATTAATTACTCATGAACCAATGAAGCTGAAGATGATGTTAAAATGTGCTATGATCAGTCATCACAAGTTTTTCATCAACAACTAGCTCTAGCTTGTACTTGGTGTTCATATCAATTTAATAATAAGCTTGGGTAAATATGCTTTTCTGTTAAGCTGAAAATTGTTTGTGTCGAATATCTTAGAGCACACTTACTGATATACCGTTACATATTGGAGTTTTCTTTAGTTTGTATAGGGTAACTCAACAGTTTAACCTCTTCATGTCCATTGGGGCTTGAGGAGACCAATGATCTAACATTGGAAGTATTTAGCTTAAGGTGGCAGGGTATATAATATATTGGGTACTCTGCTCACTACTAATTGTCCTTGAGATACCCACAAGGATGCCTGATATGGCTTCAGGGCAGGGAATATACACACTCAATCCATTAACTAATATTGCCACCATGCTTAGAGCTATCTTTATTCCTACCTTGTATGTGGAAAACAACTTGAAATATATGCATTGTTGTGTAAGCACGAGTGAAGTCATGCCAAAGCCCTCGTGTCTTCTACGAGTACCCTGTTTTCAGACCTAGAGATACTAAGGGGCCTACGGAAATGTAGTGAACATTCCATTCTCATAGCATGTTTGGTTGTCAAAATTCATGAAATGTCATTTCCCTTTCAAAAAAACACTCCGTCACTTAAGAAATATGTTTTCCAAGGGGGATAGATAGTTGCCTTGTCGACCGAACCCCACCCACCCTACCCTACCTTACACCATCCTACCTACCACATCCCACCTCTACATTACACCCACCCCATCCATATACTACACCTACCTTATCCTTACCCTTATTCAACCCAACCCCACCCTAACTCCATCTTACTTGCAATCACCCCACCTTACCTTACATGACACCCATCCCACCTTACCCTAGTCACCACAATTTACCCCACCCATATGCTCAACCCACCTCCCACCCACTAGACCTCTATCTTATCCACCCTACCCTACCTCACCCACCCACCGTGCCTCATCGCACCGTATCCTAACCTACCACCAACCTACCCCACCCTTATACTACACATATCCCATCAAACCTAACACATCCCATCCCACCTCTATACTTCACCCACTCCATCCCCTATGCTACACATACCACCCCTATCTAAACCTTACCTTACCTTATGCAACCCAACGCCAATCCAACTCCATTTTACCCACACCCATCCTACACAATCCTACCCCACACCACCCATATGCTACACCCATCCACCCTACCCATCCCTCCCACCAAACCTATCATGTTTCATTGTCACCTTTACACTACAACCACCCACCTTACCATCCCACCCATATACTACACACACCCACACGACCCTACCTACCTTACCCACCATACCATACCCTACCAACCCAACCCCACACACCCTACCTCCACATTACCCACATCACCCTAACCTAACCTACATAATCCTAGCCTGCCTCTTACTATTTTGGTTATTCAATATTGATGTACTTGGATAGTTTTATGTTTTATTTCAGAGTACATCAAAAATTATTTTGGGCATGTGTTTTAGATGCTTTCATGAAGTAAACCTTGATGTTATGGTTATTATTTTTGGACATTTATAATATGAATTTGTGTTCTATAAATTTGACATCTAATAATGTGAGCGGAAAAAAATAAAAAAGCCTTTTGATGAAAGTCTCAAAATATTTTTACAATTCAAGAAACAATTTATAAAAGCTAATAACAAAAGTATTTTGGTCATTTGTCATAATTATATTCTATTTAGAAACCAAACAGAAACAATAATGAATGGAATTTTTTTCTGCCAAACACACAAGTGACAATATTTGAATACAGACAAATTCAAATCCTTCCAGATTCTCATTCCTTCACAGATTCCATTTTTGCAGCAAAATTTTTGTGAACCAAACGGACCCTTAATGTAACAATTCTTGAGGAAACTATGGCTTTAGTGTTTTCCGATATAAATTGTAACCTGAAGAGTTTTTTGTTTTTCATTTCCATTTTTTTAGCTAGGGTTATGACTTTTTAGCAATAAATAAATTGCAGACATGTTCTGGTAGATAGTATTATCACTGGGACTTGCTTATAAATTAATCACTGTGGTAGCTTTGTTTCCCTTGTTTATCGACCAACTAAAGCTTTTTTGCACACACATGTTCTGGTAGGTAGTATTACCATTTAGAGCAATTTTGTATTTCTAGTTCGGAAGGTGTTGCAGTCCTTGTTCTCTTTTTCATCAAGCATTTGTGTCAGTCTACTTTTTGTTGATTGTGAATTTCACAGTCAACAAGAAAACACAAGCTGCTTAATACTTTCATTGTATGGACTTGTTCAGAATCAAACGTCTTGTTGTTTCATTTAGAATTGAAAATCTGGTGACCGAATTTAGAATTGCTTAAAGACCCCCTTTCTGGTTATTATCAATTAAACTAGCGTCGGAAGATTTTAGTTTTTATTTTCGCACAAATGTACTTGCCTCCATTTAAAATAAATAGTATATACATAGTGTAAATCATGTAATGATCCTGTTTAGCTCATGGACAATTTATCCTAATAATCAGTAAACACTTGCTGTGTGTAGGCTAACGCTGCATCTGGGATGGCTGTGCATGATGATTGCAAGCTGAAATTTTTGGAGTTGAAGGCAAAAAGAACCTATCGTTATATAATCTTTAAGATTGAAGAGAAGCAAAAGGAAGTCATTGTTGAAAAGCTTGGGGAACCAAGTCAAAGCCATGATGATCTTGCTACCAGCCTACCTGCTAATGAGTGTCGATATGTTGTCTTTGACTATGACTTTGTGACGGAAGAGAACTGCCAGAAGAGCAGGATCTTTTTCATTGCCTGGTAATCTAAAAGATATTGAAATCAAACTTATACGTTTTTTTTCACTCTTATCTCTCTGTTCAACTTAGAAACATCATGTTCTGAATTTCTTTTATGTTTTATCGAATTGAAAAGGTCACCTGATACGGCAAGGGTGAGGAGCAAAATGATCTATGCCAGCTCCAAGGATCGATTCAAGAGGGAACTTGATGGAATTCAGGTGGAGCTTCAAGCAACTGACCCTACCGAGATGGATCTTGATGTTTTCAAAAGTCGGGCCAATTAAAATACTGCAATTGAAGTCGAAGCCGTATTACGATCATTGCCTTCTTTGCTCAAGAGAGATGTTAATAGCTTGTGGGGTACGTGTTACTTTCAGCTGCCTATGATATGTGTCTGGTTTTTGTCGTCGAAGTGGTACTGCAACTTTTTTTTTTTTTTCTTTTTCAAATTAACCTTTTGGCTTTCCTATATTACCTGAGTAGCAAATTCAGTGATCTTGGGCAAATATTTTATTAATATGTGGTTTCTATGTGGAGAACTTATGACATTATCTGGGATATTGATGATATTACCTTTGGGTTTGTTCTATAACCTTGTACTCCTTTCTTGATGTTGGAATTTAGGGGTGTAAAGGAGCTTATAGTTTACTCTGCTCTGCTGCTTAAAGCATTGTTGATTAAAGGAGTGTTTTTTTCTTATTTATTGTTGTGTAGTATTGCTGATGAATTTAGATAAAAGGAATTTTAATTTTCAGCAGCTAATCTATCTATTCTATTACTAGGTTATTACCCATGTATTACATGGGTAATTTTAGAAATTGATATTTATATATATGTATAATATAATAATTATATGAATAACAAAGTTTGCTTAATTTTAGTTATATAATAATTATATAAATAATAAAGTTTGCTTAATTTTAGTTAGTTAGTTATTAAATTAATCCATATTAGATTTACATAGATTTGATTTGTTTAAAATTTAAAAACAAAATCAGTAGATTACGTGGCAAAAGGAGAGAGCGACATGTAGCAAATTAAATGAGAGCATGTCATGTGGTATTTAGTTACTCTTTTAATAGTATAGATAGATAAGAGTAACTAGATGTCACATGGCACCTAGATAGAGCGCCACGTGGCTTCACCTGATATTGCCACGTGTACCTTACAATTTTGGCGTTTAATTTGTTTTTAAAATTTATTTTTTCCAATCTATAAATAATAATAACAGAGTATCTATACTCATTCTTATGAAACCACATGTCATCATCATGAACCGACACGTGTCATTTATAGGTTTTAAAAATTAAAAAAAAATTTAAATTATATCTATCCAAATCTAATGTAATCCACTTTTAAATTCAAATCAAATCAAACAAAATCTAATACTCTACTAACTTATTAATTATCATATAATATAATAAATGGTAAAAAAAAATGTAAGGATATAATTACTATTCATGTATATTTAGGCTTATATAAAATTAATAGGTTATAATACATAATAATATCATTCTTATATACTTTTGTTTAAAAAAATAATATTTATACACTTACATTTTAATTTATTATGTTTTATATATATTAAAAATATCTGCGTAATAAGCGGGTAATAAACTAGTGATATATCAATATCACATGAAGCTAAATAGCTCTCACTATGCTTTATAAAAATTTGCATTTCCCAAAAAAAAAAAAGACAAATCTGTCGCTGAGCCTTTGTTTTTATTCAAAAAAATAGATGATGGTTCCACGGTTTTAGATGGTCCAATTTCGACAATTATTATGGATTTATGGGGGCTCTTCTAGTGTTAATTTGATTATATCCCCTTGTTTCTTACATTTCTTTCTGATATTCGTATCGCTGCTCCTACCTTGTATTATCTATCCATCTTCTTTCTCATATCTGATTGTGTTAAAGGATGCCGAATTGTTTTGTTGCCATTTTGTTGACCCTTTTGAGTAGACATGATCGAGAATGAAGTTAGCAATGAGGTGTTCATGGATGGTTAACCAAACATGGTTAGCCGAAGATATCGGTTTAAGGATTTCGTAAACCTAAACCGAAATGTCGGTAACCGATTTTTTCAGTTCAATTATTCAGCTAACCAATTAACTATTTTTTATTTAATAAATTAAATTTCAAAATAAAAAACTTTGTTTCTAAAAATTTCAAATGTCCAAGATAATAAAAGTGAAGAATAAAAACTATAAATTATTTATGTAATATCTTTAAAAGATTAAACATTTAAAGTCATCTAATAGAAACAAAAAAAAAATGTTCATAATATTTCTAAATTAAATTGTTCTAGTGTAATTATTTGTTGTTTTTGATTTTAACAACTAATGTAAACTAATAATTAAGTTAAACTTAAAATTATTGTTGGGATAAAGGTTAATATTTATACGCCTAAAAGTTAAAAAAGATTTTTATCGGTTCGATTAGCAAAACTGAAAATAATTGAAAATATTGGTTCGATTATTCGTATTAACTAGATTATGACCCACGGACACGTGGGTAGATTAAACTAGTTGAATACTCGTGCGTTGCCCGAGTGATGTGCGACGAAATTATTATTTTTATATAAATAATGACATAAAAATGGATTTTATTTAAGAAAACTATACATTAATACATGTGACTTGATCGAAAGAGTAATTATGCATTAAAATATTGTTCTGTCAGAATTAAATATACAGAAAAAAAATTAATAATAGTTTATGATAAAATGAAAATCCATCATTTTCCCATAAAATTATACACAAACATGTAGTTTTAAAGTATAACTACGAATATAGTCTAACATAATTTTATAATAAAAATTTATTCAGACTAATAAAAATAAAATATTATTGTAGTAATAGTTTTTTGATCTTATTTGAACTCACTAATTATTCATAAAAATTGGAAAACTTGGACAAAAATGTTTCAGGCCAACCCAACCCAAACCATTCAAAAATTACTCATAAACCAACTTGCCCATGCATTACTCGAGTGATGCGTGACAAAATTAATATTTTTAAATAAATAATACCAAAAAGATTTTCAAAGAGAACTATACATTGTTCATGAAGAAAAAATTACTTATTTTAATCCTGAATATTAATTAGGACCAATTGCTAAAATAGAAGCAACTTTATGTATTTTTTTGTATTTACAGCAACATCATTTTTTTATCATTAATAACATCAACTTTTATATTTTTTTATCATTCATAGCAAAACTTAAAAAAATTGTTGCTAGTTGAATACCCGTGCGTAAAAATTACCCATAAACCAACTTGCCCGTGTGTTGCTCGAGTGATGTGTGACGAAATTAATATTTTTAAATAAATAATAACACAAAAAAATATTTTTAAGAGAACTATACATTGTTCATAAATAAATAAATAATAACATTCTTTTTCCTCCTAAACAGCTAAAAACTCTCATTTGTATGAAAAAATATGTTGATATTAGTCAACTCAATCGAAACAAATAAATAAGAATATTTTGACTGTGAGATCTAATGATCACGGAAGTTTACCTTGCATATTGGGGTGTGTGTGTGTATAAAATATGGAGTGTCTTTCATCTCGTAGTTTGTATTAGTATTTTTACTAACCTTTTTCCTTTCTGCAGACACTTCATCTGGTTGGACCTGACATTCATCTTTACAATTTTTGTTCAATCTTGTGATGCAGTTTTCACTAATATTTTGAATATAGCTTCTGTTAAAAATGAATAGTCCATGTATATATAGTTGAAAATATTAACTAAACGGGATTCAATATCCCTTATTTTCCTGATTTTTTTGTTATATAAGCAGCCACATTTTATTTCATATATTATCTCACAGTTAGTTATTTAACTGACAATGATATATATACTTTTTTCAGGTCTGATACGTTTTTTCTGCTTTGATATTATCTTGAATTCCAGCTGCAAATATTAATAAAACGGGATGTAATATCCCATATTTCTGATTATTTGTTATATCCAACAGCCCCTATTTTGAATGTATCAAGATGCAGTTTTTCAGCACATATTATCTGGATTTTTTTGCGATTCTAATGTCTATATTCATTGTTGTCACCTTTATTGCCTAAATTTTTTTATCCCATATTATTCTGCAATTTGTTATGCAGTATTTTTGCAACCTCTTTAATAGATGTTATCCCTTTTTCAAATGCAGTTTAAATTTCTGTTGTGATCCAGCCTTATTTATAGCAGTGATTTAGGCATTAAAATCTGAATTATAGCCAATGATATGTTGCCAAATCAGCATTAAAAATAGGAATTTCTACCAATTATTGAATGCCACGTGAGCAGATTTCTCTCTGCTCCGTCGGCAATATATATATATATAATTAAGTTACTTAATTAATATTACAATAATTTTTTTCCAGATAGACCCTGCTTGTAAAATTGTATTTTACAATGTTTGTTTTTATCATTTTCATATTTTTGTGGCACTAATTGTCACTAAATTTACGTCATGTGTCAATTTGATATTTTTGTGGCATTAATTGTCACTAATACGGATAGGACTTGAACATCATAAAATATCTATGTCTATTATTGGCAAATTATATTAAACTTGAACACACTTTATGTGACTTTCAACCAGTTTCAATTGTAATTTAATTTTTTATAATATATTCATTTGACCCATTGGAGACAAAAATATAACTCTAATAATCCATATAATATAGGTAAGGAGTTGAATTTGGTAACTTCATAAATTATTATGAGTTGAATTTGGTAACTTCTAAAAATTAATATATGGCATAGGTGTAATTATTTATTTTAGTTAATGGTATAAGAGACATTTCATAAATAATTATGAGTTGTCATTAATCTAGACCATTGATTTATTTTCATCCAATGGTCCAGAAACTCCAAGTGGTTTTCTTATTATATATAGTATAGATTTATTGGTTTCAGAATTTTTTGAACATCTAGTTAGCATTGATATTTTAAAGGCGACAACTTCGTTGAATGCATTATTATCTCATCTTTTTCTTCCAAATATACAAAAGACATTCAATTTTCAAAATGGATTTTATTTTTAGTATCTTTGTTTGAAAAAACAGTGACAAACAAAACATATAAAAAATTGGATGTTAACTTATTATACAATACAAAGTACAAACCCTTCACAAAAATATAATGTGCTGATTTGGACCTAGGTTTATAACTCGGCTATGCACTGTCTAGCGTCTACAACGTACCAAATTTGATTAAAAAAAATCATTTTATCATTTGTTTTCAAAAAATTGGAAATGGATTTGTTTGATTAATGGATGAACACTGAGAAAAGTTTCATTTGTTTATTTATGTTTGTGGATGTTTGCTATATTCCTAAAAACCTCATTAGTTTATATTAAAATGTTTATTTCGTTGATAAAAAGATCATATTTAAATTATGAAATTACAAATTAATTTGTAACATCATTTAGGTGATTTATGCAACAGTATTTCATAATTTGTCAACAAATAAATCTATCTATATCTATATATATTAACTAGTTTTTAACCCACGTAATACGTGAATATTTTTAATAAAATTTATTTATATAAAATGTATATAAGTAAAAATACATAACTATTAATTATTCCGTATTTATTTTTTTCTATAAACTTCTCAAGTAAATTTTTTTCTTTTGGTTCAATGAAATTTACATATAAGAAACAGGTTTTTCAGTTTTTAAAATTCCGATTTACTAATTATAGTCGGGCTCTAATAGTCAAATTCCACAAAACTAACAAAAAAAAATTAGCTTGAGAATTTTTTTGAAAAAAAATAACATTGATGAACTAAAACGTAAAAAAAAAAACCTAAAAGCATGTTTGTTTTTTCATAATAAACTCATTTTTAAAAAGTAAAAACAAAAGCTAATTTGGTTTATACGATGTTTAAATATAGATTCTATTCGAAAATAAAAACTCTTACAAACTCTTTACAAAAAAAAGTAAGTAAAAAGGAGTTTGAAGTTTCAACAAAAATTTAAATTTTTTTTTATCTTTTTAAAATTAAAGAATAGAATTACCAAGAAATGCAACATAAAATACGAAATTTTTAACAATATAGGTATTATAAAATTTATTTAGACCGAGAAAGATAACGTAAAATTGTAGTTTGACCAGAAATGAGATGAAATTCAAATTTTAGGCAAACAAAGATAATCAAGTTTTATTCTTTCACCAAAAAAATGATCACAAAATTAAATTTATGCCTTATTAATTAGTTATCAATACCTATTTTTTGACATAATTAAATTTTATGTTACATTTATTGCCTTAAAAAATTTCACATTACATTTATTGTTAATTTTTATATTTTATGTTATTTTTCTTGATAATTTTTTTCTAAATTATAAACCATAACTTTTAATTAACTTTAACATGTGTCGTTTATATTCAAAAAATTATAACTATTTTTATCAAACTTTAATATCCTTTTGTGTCACTAATATCTTTTTGAAAACTACTGAGGCCTAAAAAGTACAAGTGTTATTTGGGTGGTTTTCGGTTATTTGAGTTATTCGATTTGGGATATATCGACCAACTCACCCATAAACCAAACCAAAACTATTCGGGTAAAATGGTTTTCTGGTTAATTGGGTTTTGGGTAATGCGTTTTCGGTTTGAGAAACCAAAATTGAGTAAAACATCGTGTGTGCGTGTGTGTAGACACTCACACATTTCATTCGCTTCTTCTTTCTCGTCATCGCCTTTGATATCTACCACATCTTCATTCTTTTTCTTGAGACATCTAACAAAACCAAGTAAAATATTCAAGCACATTAGTACTTAAAATGTTAGTTACTTAGTTTAGTGGTTGATAAATTACAAGTAACCATGTTTAAAAATACAAATCAATACCAAATATACTATACTTAATTATTTATACTCATATTTATAAATACTTTCTACCATGGGTAGAAATTTAATAATTTTATATAGGTTGGTTTATAAATCTAAAATATAAATTGGACCTTTAATCTTATTTGAGTTTGCACACCCCTGCAACTAATTATAACATACATATAACCTGAAACTTTGAATTAGTGCTTGTAGTTGTAATATTTTTTTTATTGTGTTAGGTATCAAACAATTAACATATTAATCCGTCTCTGTATCCTTGTAACGTTTTTTTAATTGTGTTAGATACACACTTAATTTTTTTTGTTAATTGCATGTTCACACATACACACAATCATTTTATTCATGATGCAAGCTTCATTAATTGTTTGGAAAATATTAAAGATTAAACACGAACAATCATTCAATAATCAGAGGCCAAGCTCCTACGATTTGCACATTAACAGTTACCAAAAAATGAATTGATTCCAAAGACAATTCATGATATATGCGCAGAAAACATCTCATGGAAGCAAGTTAATAAATGGTAAACAGATTTAGCTAAAAACAAACATGAATTAACATATCAGAATCATCTTTAGATATAATTCAAATGACTCAAGTATTAATTAAACATGATTACATGATAACCATTTAAAACCGATTTCAATTTCTCACAGCTAAAACAACTAATTTCAACCAAAAAAACACCTAACCACCGAAACCATAAAGCGTACGGCCTTGTCTCTTCAAAGCATAAACCACGTCCATAGCGGTGACGGTTTTCCGGCGAGCATGCTCAGTGTAAGTCACAGCATCTCTGATGACATTCTCTAGAAAGATCTTGAGAACGCCACGTGTCTCCTCATAGATCAAACCACTAATACGCTTTACACCTCCTCTACGAGCCAATCTACGAATTGCAGGCTTAGTGATGCCTTGGATGTTATCACGAAGAACTTTCCGATGACGCTTTGCTCCGCCCTTTCCCAATCCTTTGCCTCCCTTTCCACGGCCAGACATTCTTCAACTTGATTTGGAGATGAGATTCAAAAAATTAGGGATTTGGGTTTTCGGTGGTGAGAGAACTGATGGAGACTGAACTGAGGCGGGTTGGGCGGTCTTATAGGTAGCGACGAATTTGAAAATGTTTGGTGGAAAGATTTCAGTGTTAAGGAGAGTCGTTCGATTAGTTTTTAATCCGATGGTGGATGCCTCTTTAGGGATTGCAATCCGTGTGATGTGCTTTCTCCCCCGTTGAAGAAAAAAGTAACGATATTACAAAACATTCCAATTACTGTTTATTTTTCATGTTTTAACAGCATACGAAGTTACGAACTGTTGCATGGGTTAATTTTAAAACTTAATATTTAAATTAAATTAATTACTTGGATTAAATTTAAATAAATTTAATTTGCTTTGAAATTTACATTAAATTTAATAAATAAAATGGTAGAATGAGATGACAATATGTGACAAATTAGTGAAGACCACGCCATGTAGCAAGTTGTTTATTAGTATTTATATTTTTTTATAGATACGTTTATGTTAAAATAAAAGTCGAGGCCGTTTACTAGGTGGAATAGAATTCGAATATACTGAAATTTAAATTTTAGTTATTAATGTATTCGGTGGTGCTGGATAAATTATAAATATCAAAAAAATGCTATTAACATATATTATTGGAAGACCATGGTATCTAATTACCTGCAACCTCTCAAAGTCATGTTCAACGATACCTTGTAAATAGGAAGAAAAAAAATTGTTTTCCAAGGATATTTAAAAAAAAAAAAACCAAAAACCAAGCTATCTGATGAAAAATCAAAAAAAAAAAAAGGCATATCATAAGATGCCTATGGTTTTCAATAAT
Source organism: Centrapalus pauciflorus (assembly GCA_020465985.1). NCBI lineage: Eukaryota > Viridiplantae > Streptophyta > Magnoliopsida > Asterales > Asteraceae > Centrapalus > Centrapalus pauciflorus. The sequence continues at coordinate 208,091 of JAANYP010002386.1, read as the reverse complement.
AACTTAATTGAATCCAAAATCTATAATTATAATAGCATTCATATATAATTTCATTTAAACTATGTTTGGCACATAAGTTACTTAAAAGTTTCACCTCATATAACAAAAGCTCCCGCTGTAACACATCCTTCCCAAAATAGAAGGCAAGTCACACTAAGTCGAGGTCAAAGTTTCTGTAAATAATCAATCATTCATTAAACATAATCGCGTTCATAAAAAATATCAAATATCATTAAAATTCTCAACATTTATTACCATGATCGATATTGTATCGGACAATTTATTACATAAAGCAAAAGTCTCCCACAAATTTTGGTTTGGTTTTTTTATTCGAATTCCTTTGTTTGAACTTTTTCGGGTCTAACTTTTGGTTAGTTTTTATTTCGACTTGATTCTTTCTGATTGCTTTTTCGACTTTTTTTTTCCAATCAACATAAAACAAAATCAATCATACACCGCTAAAACTTATTATAGATAGCATTACAATTTATACATAAATAAAATGATTAAATTTAATATAAAACAAATTTGTGGCTTGATTGTTTCTAATTGCTTTTTCAACTTTTTTTTTCAACCAATATAAAACAAACTCAATTAGATATTAGGGAAAATTACTGATTTGGTCCCTGTGGTTTGTCCATTGTTGCTGGTTTGGTCCTTTAAGATCAAAAATTACTCTATTGGTCTCTATAATTGTATTTTTGTTTCATGATTAGTCCTTTTCACAAACGGACGTTAAGTCTGTCAGGTTAAGTCTAATTAATGAAAGAGTAATTTGGTCTTTTACATACTCTCTCTCCTCACCAGTCTTCCTAATAAATAACCTATTTCTCCATCTTCTCCATTTATCCACCCTATCATTTCTCCTTCTTCTCCATCATTTTCTCCTTCTTCCTTCTTCCTTTTTTTTCATTTGATCAACACAATGCTTTGCTGGTGCGGAAGAGTAGCAATAGTAAAAACATCTTGGACGTCTCAAAACTCTGGTCGTCGATTCTACAGTTGTCATCATCAGGTAACTTTGTTGTCTGTTGTTGTTGGAATGTTTAAACACTGGTTTGTTTGTTTTGTTTTTGTGTTACTGAAAATTTATACTATTTTTATCACAGGGATCTAATGTGATCACCAGAACCAGATAATTTGCTTATGTAAAAATTTCATGCTTTGAGAGTGAATTCGACATAAATCAGATCAGTGGATATATAGATGGTTAGTAAAAGATTGATATTCTGTAATTATTTCCAGTCTCTCATGCTATTGCTGAAAATATAAAATTACAAGATTTATTAGTCTCTTAATTCCTAAAATGATGTTAAACACGTACTTTCTTCTTCAAATTTACATGAACTCTATTAATTGTTTAGAACAACATACCTTCAGTTAATCATGTGACAAAAGTATTGAAGGAAATTTGTCGGCGTTAAATCTGTAAGAACATCCACACCAACTTATTATCGCTTTTCTAATCCATGATCAGAATGATCAAGTGAAATGGGATGTGTAAGCATGTCCATTATCCTTTAATATATTATATTTCGATATAGTAACAAAGGAATTCAACGCTACTTTCCATTGCACTTGTCTTCACATTCTCTTTTGAAATTTAAAGATGCTTTTTAATGTATTTACGTTTAGATCTTTTTTATTTAATTTGTCACTCAACTCCTATCCCCTTGATGTTTTGCATTCGGCCAGAATATGTTTAAGAAAAATCCAAATTCTTGGAACAAACAGGTTGTGGTTCTAAGAAGTTTTTAAGTTATGAATATACCGTAAACTTAAGTGTATACGTCAGCCTCATTGGATCCTCATTTGGAGAGAAAGAAGTTGGTCATTGTTTTCCGGTGGTTCAAACTCTCATGTTAGGACACATATGACTGCAAGTTTTCCCCTTTCCATCCAGATCTTAAATTAACTAATTGGTGCTTTCTAGTTATGTAGGCGCATACCACTTCACACGAAATTCAATTCAGAAAGAACCCAAAATAGAACACTCTTATGAGCAGTCACAACATTAAGTATAAGAATATATGCCAAATAATTATTTGGAGCCACAATCATGCACTGTGGTTGTAGCCACAATTTCTTGACTTTGAGACAATCGAAATAACTTGGAACCAACTAATTGACCCAATCTCATTACCATTACCATTACTAGAAATTCTTAAATGCATTGAGCAGAAGAACTTAGGTTACAAATTTAGGATACTGAGAGGTGTTGAGTCTATCAGGCAAGTATGGTTTATGGGCTGCTGGAGGACACTATATGATAGCAGAAACTACCATTTAGAGAACATGAGATGCTAGAAAGCAGGGTATGAGTATAGTTCTAGAATGACCATAATCTGTACGATATCCAATTATCCATGTATATGGGAAGGGTTTGATAATAATCTTGTCAATTGGGTAGTCGAAATGAAACTGACCTGCTAGTGAGGAGAGAGAGTATGTAAAAGACCAAATTACTCTTTCATTAATTAGACTTAACTTGACAGACTTAACGTCCGTTTGTGAAAAGGACTAACCATGAAACAAAAATACAATCATAGGGACCAATGAAGTAATTTTTGATCTTAAAACTTATAGATATTATTACAATTTCTATAGAAATAAAATGATTAAATTTAATATAAAACAAATACGTGATCACATATTACTAAAATAATAAATTTATCTATTCTATTAAAAGAGTAGGTAGATTGCCACTTGGCACAAAACTAGACTGCCAATTGGCGCAGTATCCATTTGACACGTGTAATTTACAATTTTTATTTAAATAATTAATTTCGATTAATTTGTAGTTACTATGTTTTAGAGATTCTATTAACAACTCTGTGATAATAGAATTATTTTTCAATGGTTAATATCCGACATTTGTAAAATGAAAACTACGTTTTCTAAGAGTTGATATTAATTTATTAATAAACCTAATAATTTATTATATATCCAATTATGTATTTTTTTAATAATTAATAAAGTCATGGATTTTAATATGCTTTTCTCATTCATTATATGGATATAATATGTAAATTTTAATATTGAGTCACATCTTTCTCATGATATTTCAAAGTTTGTACCATTTATTATCAAATTCTTTAATTATTCTAAAATTTAAATTTTATTAAAATAATTATTAGTGAAACAAATCCGTATATTATACGGGTAATAAACTAGTATTAAAATATATAGAAACAATTTGAAACAAGTTCATTTTTTTGGTTCCTTTTCCGATTTGTTTATATTTCGACTCTCTCTTTTTCGCTTCGTTCTTTCAACACTTTTTCGATTTGGGTTTTTTAACACCGCGAAGGCATAATTACGATGTTTAAGCTCTATTTGATGTAATTTTGGAATGGCTACGGAGCGGCTTCGGAATGAGAATTGCTCATCCAGTCTCTACCTAAAAATACCACGGGGGCTTAATCGGGATCCCCGTCAGGTTTGTGGGCAAAATCGTTTATGATAAATGGTTAATTAAAATGGTGAAATTTTATTTCAAAATCATCGTTTAACCTAACAAGTAAACCTTATAATCATTCATACCAAATCCCGATACGTAAATGAATAAAATCATAATTAAACATTTATAAATTTAATTAACAATTATACACATGTGTACAAATAAAAAAAAATACTTATTATTATATTATACACACACAATCTAAAATCCAAAAATGAATATTTTACTAGTATGTATAACATAAGCAGATATGTAAATGGATAATCGGGGTTTTAATTAGGTACTCGACACAGGTCTCATGACTCTCATCTTTGTCTCGTATCCACTTAAAATAACTAGGTTCGAGAAAAACTCATCCCACTTAAAACGGTGTTTGGTTTTGTTAATGGCAATGTGCATATGTTACTTAAATTGTTGCATTGGTATATGTTGCATCACATTTATACGTTGCCTATCATATGTGAAGTTGTGGGATTATGTGGTTATGTGGATTTGCGATCATTTATACATTGTCTATTATATGGGAAATTATGAGATCATGTGTATTTATATGATTAATTGTGGATTACAAAAGGAACAGTGGGCAGGTTGTCTTGACTTCGTGGCGAGAGTTCCGAGTCGTTTGATTGATATTGAGAAGGGACAGTAGGCAGGTTCTCTCGATATTACCGTGAGATTCGGGTTGTCTTGTTTATGTGAAATTGTTATCTAAATTTGAGAGATAGCCATGCGGACCGAGTCTCTTTAAGTGGGTGTCGACGTGATGCTAATATTATGAACCTTGTGGACTGAGCCCTCTTAAGTAGGGGCCGAGGTGACGTCAACCTACGGATCATTGTGGGATGGATCTCCTTAATGGAGGTTGGGACTAGATCCTAATCAGCACCCAATCACGCACCGCCATCAACAGTTGTTATGGAATGATTGTTTAGAGTTCAATTTCTTAATAAAAAAATGTCAAGTGGTAAGATGTTATTTTGGAGGAAATTTTTGGTAAGTTGTTATAATAAAAATTTTGTGACTAGTAGTTTACTATTTTGTGCAGAAAACATGACATTTTCTCTTTAATATATTATTTTTAAAGATTTTATTAGAAACCCTACATTCTATTTTATTACGGGCCGAAACTGCCATATCCAGTTATCCACGTGTAAACCTAACCCAACCCAATTTGTTTGGAAATCTAAAGAAAAGAAAACCACAAATACCAAAAACTGAGCCCAAAATATTAAAGAAAGCCCATATTAATCCTATATAGTATGCACCGGCAATCTCACCACTATTTTTGCATCACAATTCAATTCACAACACAAGATCGTTGAAAAAACAACGGCAGAGCACTTTTGGATTATTCAGAAAGAATGAGGAAATTCGATCCATGGCCCGTCTTCTTCAAGAGGGAATTCAGTCGTAACTGGCCGTTCCTCGTCGGATTCGCCATCACCGGAACCATCATCACCAAGTTCTCCCTCGGCCTTACTGGTTCGCATCCACTTTTTCTTGTTGAAATTTTGCACATCTAGGTATCTGTTCGATTCATGTTTGATCGCAAACCTTGTGATTTATTTAAATTAATTATGTATTTTTCATTTTATTGCAGAAGAAGATAGGAAAAACTCCGTCTTTGCTCAAAGGCACAAGAGGTACGATACTGCATTCCGAATCTCATTTATTGATATCAAGATTTTGTAACCCTAGATTTGATTTTTCATTTCATATTTTGGTGCATTCATGTGTATGTATACCTGAATCTTTTTCTCAATCATCAAAAGTCTAGAATCCATGTCGTTTAATTAAGGAGATCCTGTAATTTTGCAGATTTCAGAATATTGAGTTGCAAAATTAGGTTTTTTTTGGGGGGAATGAACGGAGACCAGTTAATATGTTATTTCTGCTTCTTGATAAGATGTATGAACTGATTAGGTCTTGAAGTAGGAGGGTGTCACAAAGAGTGGCCAGCTAATCTTCTAGATGTTGGTGGAATTGAATGGGTTTGAGAATGCAACTATTGCTTGCTATGCTTCTCCCTGAAAATCTTCGGTTTAGTGCACATATACATACACATAGGCGAACCTGAGCCAGCCCTTCTATGTTAGTTACACATAGTTGCATATGAGTTGAAGCAGAAATGGTTTTCGCAGGAGAAAATTAGCCGAAGGCGCATTAAGATAACATCATTCTCAATGAGTTTTTTCCTCTAACCCTATGATTCAATAAGCTCCTCCAAGCTATTAATGTAACCTAGGATACAACGAGTGAAGTAGAAAACCTTTGATACAACACATAACGTAAATTACAGTGGAGTAGGGTAATCGGTTGATTCACAATTTCACACTAGAATTGAGCTTTTGGCCAAATTCTTATGCATATTTGTCCACACACATTCTCAAATTTCAACTCATTCGTAAGCGTATAAAGTGCTCATGAACACAAGTATACAACTAAACATATTTTGTTTTCCACTAAAACAAAACTCAAGTTAAAGGCCACTTGAGTGACAAACCCCATGGGGGATGAATTAGCGATTGAGGCTTGGGATTATCCAAATTAGGAATATTTCTTTTGCATTTTGTAAGATAGCGTGAATGTTTTTGATCATTTTCCCTTCATCTATAAAAGTGGAGTCTCATTTCAAGGTCGAAAAAAATATTATTATTAAATTCTACTCTCGCGGGCTTCAACTCATTGGGGCCATTTTTAAAAAAAGGCCACTTAAGTGATTTGATGATCACAATCTGAAATAAGAGTGCACTCAATTTACAAGTTTGGGGTGTTGTTCTTTCATCTACCAGGCATAGGACTTGTCTAATTGTGTTGTTAAAATTTTCTTGTGTTTTGTAGTTGAACGACTCTATAGGCCAACATGGGCTGATCGATCTTGCAGAAATGATTCAAGTGGCGGAACATTGCGTCTTATTTTTTCCAGTGGTAATAAAAAAATTTAAGATGACACCTTCAATTTAAACATGCACCAGCATATGATGTTTCTTTAATTTGAATGAATGAGTTGAGATTGTTGTTTGATAGTTTTCGTGTTGAACGTCATCTTTCATCAATAGCATGTTTCTCGTTGTGTTCCCTTTATGTGGGGAACTGGGCTGGTTCTGATATAGTTTCTCGTTGTGTTCCCTTTATTATTTACGGTAACCAAGTTGGTTTACAATAGAAAAAAAGAATCAAAATGGGTAATTTGTTAACTTAGATAATTAGAAAACAAATGTTTGATTGCATTAAACGTTCATTAACCAAAGCTTTTTGGTTTTTGTATGCATAATGAACGAAAAACACATAACTTTGGTACATATTGGGGAATGTCAAGGATGATGATAATAAAAATGCAAATATGCAATGATGGTTCATTCTTGTCAATTATTATACAACCAAATATCCCCAACCAAGCAATTATATAAGATTTAGAACATTCGAAGAAACAAGTTTAAAAAAATTGAGTAACCTTCGTTTTTTCTTTTTTGTAATTAATAGACAAACTTTCAGTTGATGATTATACAATCAGCACAAATCGCAAGAGATTCAACACTAGTCACCAAATCACCGATTAGATTTAGATAATGAAAAATATAATAAAAAATTCAAGCAACACCAAAGAGCGATCCGGTGAAAACTGAATTTGCTATTGCCTCTCGCATGCCCGCTCGCTACTGTCTCGCTCCTTTTCTTTTTCTGTCGCTCGATCTCTTCTCTCGGTCTCTCTTTCTCTTTCAACTATCACAAATATGAGGGTATTTGGGATTTAAGTCGGATTTAAAATGTGATTGAGTATAATTTAAAATTTGGCCATTTTGTTGGGTTTTATAGGAATGTTATTGAGTTTGTTTATTTGTTGTTTAATTGTTTAATAATTATTTAGGTATTCAACTTAAATTTTTTTTTTTTTTGATACGAGGTATAAAATTTTTCAATCAAGCAGTACAATTAAATTTTATTAATTGAATAAGTCGCACAATCAAAATTTTCACTGGTTGCACATGTAAAGTTCTAAACAAATTTGCAATACGAAACGACTAAACTATGTTATTGGGAAGGGGACCCATTGAACGTGCTACTCCTTCTACTCACTTAAGTCCGCCCCTACGAGTCTTGTGTTTGATCTAACAATTTTTACAACATATCCTATGTTCGATCTAAAGATATGACATCTATGCCCAAACAATCTTATGCTGATCACACTGGTTTTTTGGTAGTAGAATCAGAAGATCATACGATCCTAGATGCATGATGGGACTTTTAATAACCATGATGTAGTGTATATGATTAGGGATAGAGATTGATATACCTCAATTGTCTGACTTACCTGTTTAATTCTGTACAAGTTACTTCGTGTCTTCCTCTATTAGTTTTCTATATCTGAAAGTGGTAAAAGACCACTACCAAGATTTAGAATTATTTTCCATTGATTTTGTACTACAAAAGATCTCTCCTCAAAACACATTCATCAAAGAATATTACATCAACAACTAAATAGTAAATACACAAACAAAGAGTCCCAACCAAATAAAAGTGAAAACATCATTTAGTCCAAATAAGCTAAAACTAAACACACCATTTAGACAAATAGACTCATCCATTATTCCAACCTGACATTGGTTAATACTTGATAATTACATCCAAAAAAACAAAATTAAATGCTTTGGCTTCAGCTTCTCACACACGATCTCTCAAAAGTCTGCTGACTTGAAAAAATAAATTCAAAGGCATTTCGATGAACCCATTTTACAAAAGTATTATTCCATCAATGTTACATAAAAAGGGTTCAAATTCAAAGTTTTATATACTCGTTTTTTAGCTAAAAATACCACAACTTATCGCGTTTTCAGAACTTGAAATACTAAATAACCACCTACAAAATATAAATCCAAGCATACCTCATAATAAGAATATGGTTATATACGATTGTTTTCTATTGTCCTTATTGAGCCATTAATTTATTTAAAAAAAAGATAGTCTACCCTTTAGCCTTTAGGACATCCACCGACTGGTCCTACAACCAATGTGAAAGAAGTAAATCGCATAACTTATATTAATAGACATGTGTAGGATTGTAGGGATTGAGCTCCAAATCTCCACTATGAATTTCATGTCCCCAACTATCCATATATTGACTTTTATAACAACAATAACATTATTACTATTATTTATTTTTCTTATTACTATTACTATTTTATTAACCCACCTATCATGGTGCATCGAGAGTAATCTATAGTCTAATATATACTTATAAATGAGTAATTATATTTATACCTTAGATGCACAAAAAGAATGTTTGACTAAGCATAATAACATGTTGTATCGGTCATCAGGTCATACAATTAACTAATTGATACATTTTTAGAAGTATACCGTATAAATATGCACAAATCCTAAAGCAAATAGCTATTTGATTTTATTATCCCTAAAATTAAACAAACAAGTAGCAAATTATTATATATTTACCTTTTGGGTATCGACAAAATCACGCCATTAACATAACAAGTCAACATCGAAATCATGACCAAAAAATCATGGATGAAATTATTGCAACTGGGGTTCTTTCTTGATTCTTAATTATTTGGTTTTTTTCCTTCCTGATTTTATTAAACCAACCATTAACACTAAATTCTGTATTTCGTATACAGTAAAATTCAACTTCTCTTCTCGATAACATTAGCTAGAAGAGATTTTATAAATACCACGATCCATTTTAACGTTATATTCATTGTATAATATTTTATTTGTTCAGACATAAATTATTATTTACTACGAAAGAACAATTTTTAAAAAAATCTATAATCATTATAATTTTTAGTCAAACGTGTAACAATATATTAATATTAATTATTATTAAGAAGTCAATTTTTTATCTCATAATTGAAAGTATAATAACTAGAGTCATATATAAATTATAACCATCATTCTATGTGAATAGACATTTACATTCAAATAAACAAGCAAGGAAATGTAAATAATGAGAGAAATAGTTAGAAGTATGTTAAATACACCACTCTTTCCCTCTTCCCCTCCCCCCAATTACTAATTACACACTATCAAAAAATGATTTTGTTACCAAAAGATTTAGTAAGATAAGTGATAATGTGAAATCTAAAAGCATAAAAAAATTTGACACCAAATCTGTTGGTAACGTGATATCTAAAAGTATAAAAACTTAATGATTATTAACTTCTAATGACAATCTATGATAGTAATTGTTTCGTACGAGATTTCAAAGTATCATTACCGATTATTCAAATGAGACATATACAAAAGTATATTGCCTAATACTAACCCAATGTATATAAGTAAGCTTATTGCCATATATTTTAGTTGAACAGAAACCTTTGATCTTGTTTTCAGAGGTGCCTTAAATTAACAATTGATGCATTTTCTTAAGTATTTTACTGTACCTTAAATTAACAACATGATAACAAAAATCATCGACCTAGCTTCTTGTCATCCTCATTGTTTTCATGAATGTGACGACACACACATAACATAGTGATGGTCGATTGGAATTGACACAACTACAAAATATACATATGATTTGCAACATTTGTAATATGTATCATGTAATGAATTACTACTATATACATTATTCACAACAGAAGTTTGTCTTTTTTTTGACAAAATATTGTTCATAAGTGGTGAATTATCCCCTACAACTCATCCCTTACTCCTTCGCTTCATCTCAAAACCAGACAGTTAATGAGGTAAATAGAATTCATTTCGCAAAGTAATTTGTTTCACAGATAAGAAAAACACCTGAAAGTTTTAAAAGTTCTGTATACTTCGTATGAAAAGTACTTTTGAACAATATTAATCCAAAACTTCGATCCAAGCCTTATGTTTAAGAAAAACATTAACAAAAGCAAACTTGAAAAAAAAAGTTTAGATCGAAATCGGTTCCAAGAAGAGCTTGAAAACTTCTATCAAAACTCAAAATCAGATTGAGTAAACCTAACTTCAACACTAAAAGAAAACAGTCTTTTAGCCGAGAGGAGTTTTTAGCCAAATGATAGTGGTTTTGAAAAATATTTACTAAAATATTGTAGGTTTACATTTATTTACTAAAAGATTGTACTTTTGTTTATCAACTCAATTTTTTTATAAATGGTTTTTTGCCCTGTTTTTTTAACTTAACTAGATTATGACCCACGGACACGTGGGTAAATTAAATTAAGTTACTTAATTAATATTACAATAATTTTTTTCGGATAGATACTACTTGTAAAATTATATTTTACAATGTTTGTTTTTATCATTTTGATATTTTTGTGGCACTAATTGTCACTAATTTTACGTCATGTGTCAATTTGATATTTTTGTGGCACTAATTGTCACTAATACAGATAATACTTGAACATCATAAAATATCCATGTCTATTATTGGCAAATTATATTATATGCACTTGAACACACTTTATGTGACTTTCAACCAGTTTCAATTGTAATTTAATTTTTTTATAATATACTCATTTGACCCATTGGAGACAAAAATATAACCCTAAGAATCTATATATAGGTAATGAGTTGAATTTGGTAACTTCATAAATAATAATGAGCTGAATTTGGTAACTTCTAAAAATTAATATATGGTATAGGTTTAATTATTTATTTTAGTTAAGGGTATAAGAGACATTTCATAAATAATTATGAGTTGTCATTAATCTGGACTATTGATTTATTTCCATCCAATGGTCCAGAAAACTCCAAGTGGTTTTCTTATTATATATAGGTATAGATACAATTTTCAAAACAACTTTTTCCTGAAAAATCTTTTTTCACTCAAATTCTTTTTTACTTAATTTAAGTTTAATTAAAAAAATTTGACATTAGTAGAATTCGACATAAATCCAAACATTATATACCAACTTTAAAACAATTAAAAAAACTACAACAAATAAAAAGAACAAATATTTTAAATAATTAGGTATGATTATATAAGTTTATTTGTATTGATAAAATAAGTTTTCTAATATGAACCCATTGAATGGTTTTTAAATTTGATTATTTTGATCGATTAGTTGAAAAATATTGTAAGTTATTTTAGTTTGTTAAAATTGAACATTTTATTTTTTTTAATTTACTTTGAAGTGAGTAAAAAAGAATCAATTAAAAAAAAGATTTTTGAAAAGAATTCCTTTTTGAAAATAGAAGTGAGTAAAAAAAATATAAAGATAATTTAAAGATGACCAATTTTGGATAAAAGTTTTGAATAAAAAAAGGTTAAGGTGAAACTACCATGCTTTAATTGGGCTTAAAATCAAAACTACCATCTTTTAGTAAATAAAATTAAAACTACCACTATTTGGGAAATACAAGGTTAAGTAAAAAACTCAGCCGAGAGAGTGCCACCGGGGACCATTGATGTGTTTAATAGAAGTTGAGGCGTTGGATAAGGGGAGATACACACACATATATATATATGAGGGGACATCTGGAGTTCTGAAATAAAAACAAAAGGAGGTATTAGTTGAAACTTGCAAGTATATCCATCATATCTTTCATTTTCTATTGTGCTATTCTAAACTATTTAATTTTTTACCCTCAACCTATAATAGTTATATTTTTTATTCAATTATATTAACTACATAATATTAAAATAAAGATTTTATTCAGAACTAGGTTAGAAATCCATGTATTACATGGTCTAATTTAAAAAAAAATATATTTTTAACACTGTATGTTTATAAATACAGATATACAACTAATTAAAGAAATTGGAATACATTATAATTTAGTTTATATTTATTAGAAGATTTAAATTAGATTAGAATATATTTGATTGAATTTAATTTGAATGAAAATTAGATTTAGATAAATTTAAGTAGATGACATGTGACAAAAAAGTCTGACATTGACAAATTGAACGAGGTGTTAACACATGACATTTTTATTTACTTACTAGTTTTTTACCCATGTAAAACATGGGTATGTTTAATAAATAATTATATTCTTAAAATTCTATAAATTTGAAATATTATTATAAAAATGTTAAATGTTGATATTAAACTTACACAAAAAAATTATATAAAATGTGAAATTAATTTTATTATATTCTAATTATAAAAAATAAATAGTAAAGATAAAAACATACTTAATTGGAGTTAAATAACATCTTAAAGAAATTATTGAATGCAACTATTTAAAATAAATCAAAAAATCATTATAGGTAACATGAAATGATTAAGTCATATAATTAGATTAAAGCTGTTTGTTTACTTTTCATATTAAGTTCTATCTGGATTAAGTTATCTGCCTAGATTAAGTTAACTGTCTGAAAAAAAAAAATAATTGTTATTTGTTTGATGTGCTGAATAGATCGTCTGAAGAAACACAATTACTTTTTATCTTTTTATGTAGTAATTATCAATGACAAAAATAAACTTTTATTAGTAAAAAAAATTTAAAGAATCCAAAATCAAATTTCTAAAAAAACTGTGATTAACAAATCAAAAATCAAATTAAAGAATGTGTTGAGATGTATAGAAAGAATGAGGAGAGTAATAATAGAATAGATGGGAGTCATGGGACTGAATGGGGAATAGATAGGTATTAGGACTGAATGATTGGACTGACCGAGTATTGCTAACTTAATTATTAAGCCTCAACCAAACTTGCTGACCGTGGAAAGATTTAAGCCAGTCAGCCCAATCAGCCTTTAACAAACACCCCTTACCTTTCATTAATATGAGTTAATTAAATAGTAATTAATTTTAGTTTTTAAATTTTATAAATTACAAGAGTAAATTGGAAGAATTAAATTTGGAGATTTAGGCGGGAAAATAAAAATTTAGTTAGATGAGGTGATGCCATGTGACATCATATGTTCTCAATTATTAATATATAAAGATTTATTAGTATCTATATCAATACAGATATCTCATTAAGATCTTTAATATCAGACTTATCAGCCCTATACGGCTATACTACATATATTATTTATTATTTCTAATTGACTGATAAATTGTTAATTACGTAATAATCATTCCAACAATTTGACACATAAAGTAGATTTATACATGTCTTAAAGTTTATTTAAATAAGTATTAATATTATACCAAACATTATATACCAACTTTAAAACAATTAAAAAAACTACAACAAATAAAAAGAACAAATATTTTAAATAATTAGGTATGATTATATAAGTTTATTTGTATTGATAAAATAAGTTTTCTAATATGAACCCATTGAATGGTTTTTAAATTTGATTATTTTGATCGATTAGTTGAAAAATATTGTAAGTTATTTTAGTTTGTTAAAATTGAACATTTTATTTTTTTTAATTTACTTTGAAGTGAGTAAAAAAGAATCAATTAAAAAAAAGATTTTTGAAAAGAATTCCTTTTTGAAAATAGAAGTGAGTAAAAAAAATATAAAGATAATTTAAAGATGACCAATTTTGGATAAAAGTTTTGAATAAAAAAAGGTTAAGGTGAAACTACCATGCTTTAATTGGGCTTAAAATCAAAACTACCATCTTTTAGTAAATAAAATTAAAACTACCACTATTTGGGAAATACAAGGTTAAGTAAAAAACTCAGCCGAGAGAGTGCCACCGGGGACCATTGATGTGTTTAATAGAAGTTGAGGCGTTGGATAAGGGGAGATACACACACATATATATATATGAGGGGACATCTGGAGTTCTGAAATAAAAACAAAAGGAGGTATTAGTTGAAACTTGCAAGTATATCCATCATATCTTTCATTTTCTATTGTGCTATTCTAAACTATTTAATTTTTTACCCTCAACCTATAATAGTTATATTTTTTATTCAATTATATTAACTACATAATATTAAAATAAAGATTTTATTCAGAACTAGGTTAGAAATCCATGTATTACATGGTCTAATTTAAAAAAAAATATATTTTTAACACTGTATGTTTATAAATACAGATATACAACTAATTAAAGAAATTGGAATACATTATAATTTAGTTTATATTTATTAGAAGATTTAAATTAGATTAGAATATATTTGATTGAATTTAATTTGAATGAAAATTAGATTTAGATAAATTTAAGTAGATGACATGTGACAAAAAAGTCTGACATTGACAAATTGAACGAGGTGTTAACACATGACATTTTTATTTACTTACTAGTTTTTTACCCATGTAAAACATGGGTATGTTTAATAAATAATTATATTCTTAAAATTCTATAAATTTGAAATATTATTATAAAAATGTTAAATGTTGATATTAAACTTACACAAAAAAATTATATAAAATGTGAAATTAATTTTATTATATTCTAATTATAAAAAATAAATAGTAAAGATAAAAACATACTTAATTGGAGTTAAATAACATCTTAAAGAAATTATTGAATGCAACTATTTAAAATAAATCAAAAAATCATTATAGGTAACATGAAATGATTAAGTCATATAATTAGATTAAAGCTGTTTGTTTACTTTTCATATTAAGTTCTATCTGGATTAAGTTATCTGCCTAGATTAAGTTAACTGTCTGAAAAAAAAAAATAATTGTTATTTGTTTGATGTGCTGAATAGATCGTCTGAAGAAACACAATTACTTTTTATCTTTTTATGTAGTAATTATCAATGACAAAAATAAACTTTTATTAGTAAAAAAAATTTAAAGAATCCAAAATCAAATTTCTAAAAAAACTGTGATTAACAAATCAAAAATCAAATTAAAGAATGTGTTGAGATGTATAGAAAGAATGAGGAGAGTAATAATAGAATAGATGGGAGTCATGGGACTGAATGGGGAATAGATAGGTATTAGGACTGAATGATTGGACTGACCGAGTATTGCTAACTTAATTATTAAGCCTCAACCAAACTTGCTGACCGTGGAAAGATTTAAGCCAGTCAGCCCAATCAGCCTTTAACAAACACCCCTTACCTTTCATTAATATGAGTTAATTAAATAGTAATTAATTTTAGTTTTTAAATTTTATAAATTACAAGAGTAAATTGGAAGAATTAAATTTGGAGATTTAGGCGGGAAAATAAAAATTTAGTTAGATGAGGTGATGCCATGTGACATCATATGTTCTCAATTATTAATATATAAAGATTTATTAGTATCTATATCAATACAGATATCTCATTAAGATCTTTAATATCAGACTTATCAGCCCTATACGGCTATACTACATATATTATTTATTATTTCTAATTGACTGATAAATTGTTAATTACGTAATAATCATTCCAACAATTTGACACATAAAGTAGATTTATACATGTCTTAAAGTTTATTTAAATAAGTATTAATATTATACCATTTAACATTGTATATATTAGCCATATGATATTATGACTTAGTTTTGAGCTTGGCGTAGATCATAATCACTCCAACACTGTAGTAGGTTGGTTAATTTGAAGGGCAAGACATATTAGTGATTTTTAGTTCTCTTAATAATTTTTATTAGAACTTTTGGTATATTTTAGATTTCTGCTTATTAAATTTTTTACAAAATTTTATTTTAAGATGATTGAAAATTAAGATTATAAGCCTTTTATTGAGAGTATTTTTTATAATATCCTAACTAGAAATTTAATAAACTAATGTTACATTTTTTTTTAACGGCAAACTATTCTACTCCTACTCCTAAACTACTACTTTTACCACAAGACTTAATTTCACCACCTAAATTTCAACTTGACTCCGATGGGAGTCGAACCCGTGACCTCTCACTTATAAGTTATATCTCTGCACCTATTACCGCTAGACAAAACACGTTAATAAATAAATTATTTATTAAATTTATATACCGTTTAACTTCTCGCATGATCCTCCTCACTTTCCTTGTTAAAAACAAGAAACAAAAAGTGCCAAAGCAGTACACTTGACACCTAATTTACTTAGCCGACGGCACCACTTTGGAAACAAATGATACAATACTTGAAACATCTTGGATCATATTATCATTAGTTGACAAGAAAGTCAAACACACAACAATCATACATGCATAAGAATAATAAAAAGTAAAAAAATAATCTACGGCTATTACTAGAAAAATGTTGGGTTTATTGCGTAAAAGATAACCTATGGTCACATTTTTTCAATTTGGGTAAGATACTAAATTTTTTTCTATTTAAAATAACATACTTTTCAAATCAAGTCAATCAAGTAACCATATTAGACTGAAAGCTAAAAATTACTGACGTGACAGTTTCATTGTACAGTCAGTATTTTGTTTTTACAGAAATGAAAATTTAATTGTTATATGATGTGCACTATTTTATGCAATCTAAAAGGACTTTTTGATAATACATTGCTATTTGAGCAAATTTGAAATTAATTAAGGAATATTAGGAATTAAAAAATGATGACTGGACAAAGAAATTATCATGTCAGTCATTTTTTACCAATCAATCCGATACAGTTACCTTGATTAACTTGATTTCGAAGGTATGTTACCTAAAATTGAAAAAAATTACCTAAATTAAGAAAAAACAGTGACAAAATACATTGCTTTTGACGTAATTAACCCAAAAATGTTTGCTACATTGGTAGGTTTATAGCTAGCTATAGGGGACGTATAATAGATAGTATAAGACTAGAGACACGAGAGAAATTAACATGGATACATCTAATATTTAAAGAGGATGCTCCTTCAGTTTTCAAAATGAAATTCCAAGAAACTAAAATTAAAATTTACTTTGTTTGAAACTGATGAAGTTTTAACAAAAATACAAAGTTAAAGTTTATTTATTTATCATATTCTTTTGTTTATAGAAACTTAGCATTCCTTCCAACTCAATTATACATGAATTAGATTTCAATTTATACTACATTAATTAGATTACAACATATATCTTTACCCAATACTAAAGATCATCTTTTACCTTTCACCACCAAACACACTAATAACTAAATGTATATTCTAAATAGATTATTTCTACAAGTTGGTATTATTTTACAAGAGATTAAATACTTTAATTCCTTAAACAGAAATAGAGATTGTTAATTGTTATACGTTTCTGACCTTCTCATCTGATATAGCCAGCCATACAGGTTGTTTTTAATCACTTTACTACATACATATATTGTTTTTACCGGTGGATTGAAATGTCAATATATTTGCCTTGTCATTAACATATTTATTATCTTTATTAAATTATGTATCGAGTTAATATCTGAAATTAGATTTAAAAATGAGGAAGCACCAGCTAGCTACGGTAGGCTAATCTTCTTGCAAAATGTAACTGTGTTTATATTCATACAAAGGACGTGTAATTGGAGTTCAATATAATTTATAAATTGCTTCATCAACTCGGTATCAATTGTGGGTTTGAACCCAAAAAAGGATCCAAAAGTTTTGTAAAAAGTAACATCTATTTATGCACATAGTAAGTAGAAAAAGGAAGCTAATAAAAGCTCACAGACATAAGCATCCGATCAGACAAGTAGGATTGTAGGATCGTACATGTAACTTTGAAAGTGATACGTTATATATAAATATAACCTATCACATATAGGTTTATTGCAGTATATAAATAATACAGTTTGTGAAGCTTTCGAACTATAGCATTGGATCCCGAGTGCTATATGTAATAGACACAAAAATTTTCAAAGAAAAACATGATTAATTACTAGACAACTTTTAAAGGGAGGAAGGGTATTGTCATAAAGTCCAATCATTTTTATTAAATGAAGCAAGGCCCCATTTCTATCCTCAACACTTGAAACCTTTCATCTTTCAAAATGAAGACACTACACATTCTATCTACTTTTCTCCTGCTGCTCCTGCTGCTGCTGCCAACTTTCCACAATGCATTGCCAGCCAAAGTTTATACAACTAAATCAGGTGCTTGTATCTTTATAGAATGTAGTTGATGATTTTCGATTCTAGAGGTTAAAAAGTTAAGAGTACGACTCCGGAAGTCAACACTTACGCCATTATGCTAAACTCTCTAATGGGCCTTACTTTCTGAATTGTGACAGTTGATTTCAAGGTTCAGGCAGCACGGCATAACTTAAAGACAGGCAGCACATACAGGTCCATTCCCCGTGTAAGTATCAAGACGAGATTACCGTTTATTCTTTTGTGCCAACATCACATATATTTATCTCGAGTTAAAATATTATATATATTATCTAGCAGGAACAGAAGAAGTCATATAAACAGCCATCCGGACCAAACCCTGTGGGGAACTATCGTCCGCCATCAAGGAGATGAAGCTGTGAATGAGTTTCAGAAGGTGAGCAGTAAGTCTATGGTAAGTTAGAAAAACCGAGGGCATTCAGCATTCTGGATGTATAAAGATGATAAGTTACTATGGAGGCTTTGTACTATTTCTTTTTGAGTATGTAAAATAGCATTGGTTGGGTACTTGGGTTTAGTTATTGCCTCTATTGTAATGGGATCTAGGCAGTTTCTCTCATGGTTCTAAATAAGTACTTAAACACATACCGACTATGTAATTCTTAATATCTCCAAAGAACTTTTGTATCCATGATTCCTAACAAATTCGAGATAATATTTATTATGCTTTCAAAATTTAATGCCAGTTGAATCAAATGTTTGTGGACAATCACATCAAACTAGTACTAAATTTCTTGAAGTGGTATGCACCGTGTAGGTAATGATCAAAGAGAGTTAAAAAATATGATTGTCGCAGGCTAGCAGACAATGTAAAACAGCCAACAGGAAATGGCAGCTATGTATCAACTAAAATATGGATTTTACAAAATGCAGGGTTCAAAATTAGAGCTACACACATATTTCTATATCATACCGAACGCTTTCGCTTTGCTCTCTTGCTTCTCCTCGGTCCAGAATAATCTGGAACTGGTTTCTTGTTGGTAGAAGCGTATGCTTCTTCCAGAACTTCCTGAATGTGTAAAAATTTTCAATCAGTTTTTGTATAATGGTTATATAAACAAGAGCATACTTCTATAAGTTGAACATCTAGCAAATCATGTATTTTAGAATATTAATGAAATCCGAACCCACATTATTTTAGAATACAGGTTTGATTGTCTAAAGACTGAAATGCGCAATGATAATCATTTAAAGTGGTATCAAAAGTTACCGTGGATTTTGTCTCTTCATCCGTCTCTTCCTCAGAATCAGATGTAGATGCCAAAACCTGAACGTCTTGATCAGGCAGTGCCTTACTTGCTCTTCTCTCTTCTTCCTTTAGCTGCTTAAACCTGTTTCATATTTCAGCCGCTTCTTATCAGAAATGACTTCTGACACCATAGCTTGTCGACCAACAAAAGAGCACAAAAACAAAGAGATGGAATATACCTAGCACCAGGCTCTGATGGTTGAGAAGAAGACCGTTTTGCACGACCAGCACTTATTATTCCACTTGCATTCTCAGTCACAACAGGCTTTGCACCTCCCAATTTCCTTAACCATACTTGCTGGGCAGTGCTGAGCACATTATTTGTGAACCTGATAGAACCAAGTCATCATGGTAATGGTTGATAATTCGAGGTACTTAGATACCAATTTTTTGCTTTCATTTGGTAAATATAAACATAATTCCACAACAATAGCAAGCAACTTATAAATATGCATAATATATATAGGTAAAGTATATCATTTCACTACATACTTTACTATTAGATGATTTTACACTCTTCTTTCAATCCATTGGTCCACTTTGAACAAAATTATTATTATTATTATTCCCTCCATTTCTCAAATGAAAGAGCTCTAATAGTGAGCAATATCAAATCATTCTTTCGTAGCATACTAGACTTTCCATCATATATCTAACTGGGTACCACACAATACCACCACATAACATGACCCCAGAAAATATGAAAGAGTAGCTAAAATAATGAAAAAAGATGGAATACTACGAGACATTTTGTATCTCTCACAGCTAAAGTTTGTAGAGTGACATGCTGATATTGTATATTTGCATGAATGACAGAATGAGTAGCTACAATAATGAAAAAGATAGAATACAAATGACCCATTTTGTCACTGAAGAGTAACTCTGTTACAACTAAATGAATGCAACTTATAATTTTTTATAAGCTGAATCCTCTTTACGTTGCACCAATGATTATCAGATAGAATGTATTTAACATAATGTAGTAGTTAAGGTTTAGTATAGTTGACCCAGACTGATGATATAGACTTGTAACCCTTTGTACTCTATAAATAACATTGATCAATGCAATGCAATACATTATACCTGCGTAGTTTTTCGTATTTAACATGGTATCAAAGCTATAGGGTTTTTGTTTTCACTCTCTCTTCTATGCCCTCGTGCTACCATTGCCCTCCTTCCCCCTGTTGTCCCCTTTGAGTGGCATCTTGCTTTTATTTTTTTAATCAATCCTTCTCCCCCTCATATGGCCCTCCGGTCGCATTATGTGTGTAGATGTGTTCTTTTGTTTGTTTTCTACTTGTCGCAGCGACTTCTCACAGCCATGGTTGTAGCTCCTCCCACTGCGGCTGCACCTCTTCAAAAGATGCCTCCTTGCAGCACCACTTTGGTCGCAAATCCATTTCCATATTCAAGATTGTTCACTTCTTTTTTGCCTGTCTGCTTCTCTTGTGCTGGCGTATTCATTATTTTTCATTCCATTTCGAGCGTCTGATCTCCCCCACCAATTGCAAGGAAGTATTTGGTAGAATGTATTACATAGGGTTTACCGTTATAGTATAGCTGCTTTGGCAGGATTGTATTGGTGAACTTACGGCCAATTAGGGTTTCTGATACTTACGTTGTGAGGCCAGATTAGACATCTCATACTATATAATTTTGCTTTGGTGTATAATATTTTGCTTATAAGTTATAATATGGTTTTAACATCCAACAATACAAGTTGTTATGCGCACTAATTTTATATCAGTTACTTTCCAGATATAAAACTATTATTTCATTTATGTATGAAAATTGAGGTCGTTATTGTCATTGTTATTATAAAGAACTTGATCTAAACCCTAAAGAACTTGAAGACAATTAAGTTTTGATATCCATACTATATCATAAAGAGTATCTTTGAAGTCTTAAAATTCAAATTTAAATAAAATTCAGTCGTCCAATTTATTTACTTTTCCATAGATCTAAACCCTAAATGTATGTGTGTGTACGTGCACATGAATTAAAATTTTTTTGTCTGAACAAGTGGAAATCGCATGGCGGGCTAATGTATTATCCACTCTAACTACTCTGTTTAAAGCTTCAAATCAAGAGCAGGAAATAAGTTCAGTGGAATTGAAAGTTGCATCAATAAGATTGACTTTTAGGAACTAACCAGTAAATTGATAACCCTGATGGGACAGACAAAGAAAAGTAGCCAATCATGAGCGGAAGGAACTTGAACACAAGAAGCGTGTTCTTTTGAGTTGGATCATCAGTCTGCCAAAACAAGACAGTTGGAGAGTGTAAAAGAAAAGGAGAAATCAAGTAAATGAACCACAACATCACATAGAACCTCACATGCCAATAAAATATAAAGGTATGTTCTCACTTGGGGGGGCTTCATGATCTCCATTGATACATATTGAGAAAGAACAAGCAGCACAGGTAAAACAAGGTAGGCTGCCGTGTCATGCCAACCTAATGGTGGATGGCCATCCTGCAACAAAAGAAACATAAAATAAGCATTCCCTAATAATATGCTAGTTGTGCACTTGTGCTTGTGCATCCAAATTGTATTTATGTTAATATCGTAAATGTAGTTTTGTATTTAAATGTAATGAAATTTATTTAGCAAGGTTTAACAAACTTTCTTATTTAGCAATCCAATATGACATGTTAATCACAAAGTCAAAAGGAGACTTTGCTTTAGTTTAAAAAAAAAGGCATGGATAGTGGTACCACTGTTTCAAAGAAAGAGATCCAAAATGGCTTTTCTGAATCTAAGGGACTAAGTCACAATTCCAATATTTAATGAAAATCAGTTACCTTCCGAGACAAAAGAAAAAAAACTTGTGGCACTAAACCTTGTAAAGAACAAACAAATAAAAAACAACATTGGCAACAAGCCAACAAATTTATTTCAATATTAAATTTAAGTTATATTATTTGAGCACAGAAGTCAACACAATTATTGGATCTACAACGTGTTAACTTTTGGTATTTCTATTACCACAAACGGAAAGAGCCAAGAAACTCCCGATCCACTCTGCCGAGCAGCAATTGTTGTTGGGCCTCCCAAAGAGGGAATCCAGAAAAACCCCTCTGTCAGCAACCCCTTCAGAATAAAAAAAATTACAGAAATTAGCAGTTATTTCACTTCCTAAAAATATACTCCCTCAGTCCTAAAACACACACAACCTTTTCACTATTTGTTAATAATTCAACATGACTCTCAATGAGGACTAGAGGAATCTTGTGGGCCAAAATCAAGTATACCAATATTTTGAAACGACCACTAACAAAAAAAAATGTAATTTCGCAAAACATGCCTAAAATGTTGCATTTAATTCGGGACAGAAGGATTATAAGAAATTTTTTATTACTAATACAATGCGTTTACGTAAGTACAATGGTAATTGAACTGTCTATACCTCATTTGCAACATTTGAAAGAGCTTGATACAAGCCTATCCATACTGGTATTGTGGCCAAAGTAGGTAAACATCCTACCAAAACATAAAACCGATAATATCATTGTAGAAATTCATAGTGATCACAATGGTAGAGATAAGTATAAAGGAAACTATGTAACAGTACATGTGTGCATACTTCCTGCTGACCTATAATAGAACAACAATTTTTTTACTCTTTCTGTCCAGTGAAAATTGCAAAAAATTTACTTTTGGGATGTTCCATGAAACTGCCAATGTTTACTTCTTTAAAAAAGTTTCAGATTTAAAAAGCAACCTTATTCACATTGGCATCATTTATAAGAAAATAAACTTATAGAACACTCTGGCAAAAATGCAATTCAGTTATGATATGAACCTGCCAAAGGATTGACCCCTGCTTGTCTATATAAACGTGATGTCTCAAGTTGTATTCTTTCCTGAAAGGATACCAAATTTGTCAGACAGATACATGCATATAACTGCTTTTTCTTTTTGAAATACAGCATTGATTTTAAGTTAGCATGCAAGACTGTGTGCATGCATGCACGCATATACTTCATAAATGCAGAATCATCTGGGATTCATGTAAGTTCTGATTAAAAAAATTATATATTGTTTCATATAACAGTCATAGTCAACATATTACCACCCTTCCTTCTATCCACATGATGCATAAGTCCCAGTCAGTATTCTAAAAAGCATTAGGCAAAGCCAAGTGTTCAACCGAATGACTAGAACCTTATTTGTTAAGTGGGAATAAATGGGACACATTAAGCAGGCCAATTTTGATGTGTAAACGACCATTCATATATCCAGATATCAGATATGGGAGGCAGGGCTGAATACAATGTGGTAGAGGCCAATAAATACAATGTGGGTTCTAGTCCTACTAAGCCCATGTAGCTGCATACATACCATTCATCAATTTCCAAACCAAGTGATTGGTTAATGACAAACGGAATTATACCACCTTTTAAATGTCCAAGCCCAGGACCCTGGTTTTTAATGGTATGCAAGAAAAGTTTTTCCTCATTCACAATTCCAATATCTATTTGAAGGAGAATCACAAAACTTCTGTGCATGATGATCAGGTTATGTTAAAGTTCACATCATCTGTCTTCCATGAATTTCTCTGCAATCAAAGTTATAGCATCTTACCATGACCGCTTTAAGTTTGTTTAACTAATCATCTATTAGTTTCTATATTCATGTTTGTTCAGTAAACTTAGACTGCGTCTAGAAATCAACAAATCCTGTAAGGTTGTTAACTAATTCTAAACACTCATGACATATTTCCAGATGATAACCAAATTGTTCAGTTAACAGTTTGAGTTTGTTATTGTTAATTCAATGGCTTCCTTTTCCCACCCACAACGATAAAACCCACCCGTGCCAAATTTGTTGGTATTGCTGGTAAGCCTAGGGTCCATGCAAAATACCCCACAAAGTCACAAACCACGTGTACCATGTAAACTATCCGTTTGGGAGGCGTGTGGCCCCCAGTCCCCGGAGTTGAATCTGGGATAGATTTGAAGCTGGAAGCCCCCTTTGGAGTGTCTTAAATCTGCCTCTTTGCTGGATAAACTAATGATGTGATGAATTAGGTTGGGCTCCTATCAAGTATCTGACCTAGGTTCTCCATCAATTATACAAGTCCTAACATTATAAGGCAACCAAGATATGCCCACCATTCACAGTAAAGAGAACTCTTTTGAACACAAGACACAACCATCGATTTTTTACAAGTGTAACATACATGACTGTAATATGATATTTCACCTGATTTCCTGCATATCTTTCTTGAATTGCTTTGAGCTTCGGCTGCAGATTTTGCATCGCCAGAGTTGACTCCACCTTTTTTAACAAGTAACGTAGTCAAACAATAGTAGAAGACCATATATATCGTCATATCGACATCAATATAAGAGGGAAAGTGAACACTGCTGGAATTCTGGAATAGCAAATATAGCAATAACTTCTTTGTATTCAAATAAGATAAAGAGTTATCTAATGACATGTCTGGATCACCCTACAAGACAAACCAACAGAATAAAGCATATTTGAGAGGAGCGAGCACCTGTTGCTTCGTCAATGGCAACGTAGCAATCTTAACAAGAACAGTGAGCAATATAATAGCAAATCCATAGGCATATGGCACGTGAACGGCGGACAGTCCGTCTTTCATTACCTGGTTAAGGTAGAACAACTTAACATCAACATACAATAAGTTATCATAACTATGCCACCTAAAAACTAGACAGCATGACAATTAAATAACAGAAGACTTATAAGATACAAAAAAAAGGCCATTTCCTAAACATGTGATTGTATCTCAAATGGATTATTAACGGAGTCGTTCGAATAATTGTTGAGGCAGAAAAACGTCAAAAGGACAGGAAGAAACTACCTTCAAAACAACTTCCATAGCATCGGATATGAAACCGAACCATCCCCCTGACTTCTGCACCGTCGTAGTAGCGGAGTCTCCCGAAGCAGAGACAGCGGAATCAACAGCAACCGCTGCATCAGCTAAAGTATAGATAAGGCTCTCGGCGCGGGTAGCGATTGAAGCGAAATCGAGGGAAACGCCATCAAATGAAGTAATTGGAGGAAGTCCGTTGAAGCTGAACTTGACTCTTGTAGATATAAGCTTAGTTCTGGGAGAAAAGCGTCCATGGCGAGAGAGTGAAGGGAAAGGTGTTCCGATGAATGATGAGGGAGATGAAATGAGAGATTTCGCCATGGATGTATTGCTGGAAACTCTCTCTGCAACTTTCCCTCACCTTCTCAATCTCATTGTGTGTGTGTGTGTGTGTGTGAAGATGAGAGGGAGAAGGACAGAGCGCGTGTGTGTTATCCGGTTTTTGTGTGAGAGAAAAATAATAATAAAAAAGAGGAAATGACGCAAGTGAAGTGGGATGTTCCACAACGGCCACTAAGATCCTGCCACGTCACCTTGATGGAAAGAGAATACGTGTAAGAAAACATCACAGCGTCGATGTAAACGGGAGAACATGTATTATTGGTGTGTTCCAACAAATGACAGAAAGGAAAGGAAGAGAGAAGAATGGCTTGAAATTGTTTTCTTTTCTTTTTAATTTTGGAAGGAAACAGTGTGTGTAAGAATCAAACATATTTTCATCATTTTTCTTCCCAACAAGTTTTATGGAACACAAAATTTTACAGATTTTCTCTCATTTCTATTTCTTTCCTTCCTTAAATGAAGTTCTGGAACATAACGTAAGGGCAGAATGATATATGATCATATTTTCTACCGTCGTCTCCCACAAACACAAAACTTTATAAAAAAGAAGTAAATGTGAGAGAAATAGACAATACCGCTTGACACGAGAACAATGATAGGATTGGTCTTAAACATTTTGATGTCCAGAGTAATATTAAAAGATAATGTTTCTTTAAATACATACTATTTTTTTTAAAGGGATTCGGTGACTTCTTATATTGATTGATTAAAATATTAGACAAGATTATTTGATTGAGTAGTAAAACGACTTTTCCAATGTTTCTTCTAGCACAACTTATGTATTTTGACACTAATATTCATCTACCACTTGTTACATTTTATGTTTTTATTGTTCTCATCATCTAAAATCAGAATTTTTATTATTGATAATGAAAACATATTATAGAGTTGTAAACGAACCGTTCGACGAAAATTCGTTTGTGTTTGTTCATTTATTAAACGAATGAACATGAACAAAAATTTGTATTTGTTTAATTAAATGAATAAACATGCACACTGACTTCGTTCATTTAATTTATGTTCATATGTGACTTTGTGTTCATTTATTTATTTATTTATTTATGTTCGTTCGTTTGTTTGTATTTATTTAATTATTCATTATGTTCATTTGTTTGTATTAGTTTAATTGTTCATTAATTCGTTCGTTTAACGATTGTTTACCGTTCGTTTATGAATTAAGCGAACGGACATAAACGAACACGAACAATACCATTTTCTTAACGAGCGAACATGAACAGAAAAATCTCGTGTTAATTTATGTTCATGTTTATTTATTTGTTCGGTTAAAACTAAACGAACGAACATGAACATATCATCTTTCGTGTTCATTTACAACACTAGATATGAATATTGAACAACAAAAGAAAGTTTAATATATCACTTATTTTAATAAAAAATTAATGTCCTTCAATGATTTGATGCCATGGACGGTAACCTGTGTGACCCCTCTCTACGGCTAGCCATGGACACCGAGCATGTCATCTTTCTAGCAGTATCACACAAGGGGATGGTGTTCTCCATCGTACCAATGCCATTTGGCATCTTTTGATGCCGTGTGCCCGTGTCATGCACCACTCCCTTTACCCTAATAGCTTGAAACATTGACATCCCCATGTTTAATCACGTACGAGTTTAGACAACATCATAATAACACTCGAAACAATGATACATATCACATTACTATAATATAATTATAGTCAAATGATGATAGTCCTCCAGCATGTGTGTATTGATGATGTAAATGCTAAATCTAAGTGGGTTGTTAGTAGTTACCTCCTCTTGTTGACATTAATCAAATGGATTGAAATATTTTAACATCAATGTTTTATGTGAAGGATAAAATGTCTCATACAATCCATTTTTTCATGAATCAAACCCACTATTAGTGCTTTTCACTTTACACTTCAAATGTCCACACAGTAAGATTAATAAAGTAATTAGTGAATCCAAAATAGTTGGAATAAATTAATCATCTATATTGAAAACAATAAAATTACATTGTTGGTGTATAGTCAAATTTATAGATTTGGTCACTAAGTTTGCAATATTACACTACAAGTATCTAAATTTGAAACGTTATACCATTTTAGTCCCTAATTTTATATTGTTAGTTGATTTTAATTAAAATTTCAAAAATGACAAATTTACCATCTGCTTAATGCACACTTTCAATCCTTTACTAAAGATCATTTATGAAATTTACTGATTAATATATTTATTATTGATAATATTTATGTTATGAATGTCAATTTAAATTTTGTTGTGTTGGTTCCAACACTCACCACCCACTCCGACAACCACCCTATATACCATCATGACCACCCATTCCACTGCCAACACCACCTGGATATTTATTTCAAACTAGAAACTAGAATCAAACGAGTTCATTGGAGCCTTCATTGAAGTTTATCAGAGCCCACATATCATTTCATCACCAAACACAAGTTGCGATTCAAAAATGAATCTAATTCGTTCATCATTGAACCCAAATCCAAATTTCTAGTACATTTTTAAACATAAAATCCAAATGTAAATTGAAACTAAATTTCACCATCAGATATAAATCCAAATCCAAGTTTCTAATCGAAATCCAAACCCACAAACATGAAAACGCTGAAGGCCACTTCAATGGCTAGATATTTTCTTCCAAGACATGAAGTAACCAAAATCAAAACACTAATTAAACCAACTTTGGAAAGATATATCTCAAATAAACTAACTTAGTAACTTAAAGGCTTAAAGAAACCAAAATCAAAATACTAATCAAACAAATATGGAGAAATCGATTTAATAAAAAAGTAAATCAAACCATAAACCAGTTTCTATTAAACCATATCTAAAGAAATCAATTTGAATCAAACTCAAATCTAGAGAAATTGATTTTAAACGCTAAATCTAAAAACAAACTCAATTTTGAACAAAACTATGATTCTAAAGAAAAATGAGGAAGAGGAGTCGAATCATTTGAATACAAAATAAACAAAAGACATGCATACTAGTGAAGCAAACGATTTTATTAGGGGCTTGACAACACACTTGGACATAATAAGAGGTTACGATTTCAGTCGTGGTTGTCGTCACATAGGGTGTCGCAAGGAGGTGGTATGATTGGATCGGAGAGGGAGGAGAGAGAGTGCACGATAGATTGTGTTGCTTCACGATGCTTTTCGTGGGACACCACAAAGAAAGTGAGGGGGTTGGTGACAACACCAAGGGCAATCAAAAGTAAACTTGAAATCGATGATTTTCTTAAGCAATGTGAACCCTAAATCTGAATATGTGACGCTTTGTAAACTCGATCATTGAGGCAAAATGTTTTTGTTTTTATTTTTATTTGCCATTTTTGTAATTTTTTTTCTAATTTTATAGTTCGTATTGTAGAATAAATTTTTTATTCAACATTCACAGATTCAGATGTTTTGTTTTTGTTTATAAACAAACAGACTTGATTTTATACCTTAAAACCATTGCATCTCTTGTTTCAGAAGTGGTTTAAGACGTTTGATGATTACAACGTTTATTTGTATTAAGACATATTTAAATAAGTTCGAACTCTAAATTTCATATATAAACCTAGTTTAAACTGATTGCATCTAAAATTTTCTTTTAATGTTAAGAGAAAGAAATAGGTATAAAATCAAATTAAAAACATTTGTTTTTTGAGATCAAACTAAACATGGTTTTAAAACTTCAAATTAATCTATTAATAAACATATAACAAATCTTATTATATATACATACATTTTACATATCTTGAAAGCCAATGGCATTATGCCATGGGTTTTTCTTCTTTTTTTTTTTCTTCTAAATTTAAAATTTTCGTAACACACCCTTATCTTAGTGTTATCTTTTATTTAGCCCTTTTATTTTAATAAATTTTTTGTTTAATCCTCTTTCAACATTTATTATTACAACATTTTCTTACACACTTAAAGATTATGATTTTAATTATACTTATGTTTGGAGTTGTCTTTTGAAACTATTATGTTATGTTTAATTGTATGAAAAGAACTTTGTTATTCAAACGCACAATACAAAATTTTCTAATGAAATTGTTTTATAATTAAAATGTAACTATTTAATATTTAGATTTTTTTTAATATGATCATGTATAATATTGAACATTACTATTATAACGTTGACAAACCCTAATCGATGTATTAGAGATATTACCGTTATAAATTTATTTGATTTGATCGTAAAACCAACAAATTAAAATGACGATTTGTGAAGACCACCCCTTACGGGGCAGTTCTCACGAGTCTAGGTCCCACATCATGCAATACGATATCAATCAAACTAAGATAGAGTAATTAATTGCGGAATATTAAATTACAGTACAAACATATTAGGATTTAAGTTTAATACAGATTACTATTTTTAAATTAAACTTATAAAGGGTACTATCTAATCTAGTTCATGTCATCACATAATCAAAATAAATCTACCCAGAACACCATAATATCATCTTTCAATCTGTACCAAAATGGGTTCACTGAGTAGAGGTCTATGAAACTTCTGTCTTGATCTTTGTAATACCTAAATACTAGGTCCGGCAGGTGACTTTCCTTTATCTTTTCCTGTAAAATGTGAATGTAGCAACCGTAAGCATTGCTTAGTGAGTATACAGATTTTCAAATAAAACATGCATTGTCAAGCGGATCATCATAAGTCTAGCGTGATATGTCAAGGCTGCCGCTACAGCCACTCATGATTGAGACATAGTAGTCATAGAGTCGGATGATGCTCAAGCCACGCTCACGCTTAAATCGTGTGGATCAGCCACATACTGGGCTAGCTACCAGTAAATCAATGTGGCGGAGCATCGGAGGTTATTACCAAGTTCAATAGAACTGGTGAAATAGCCAGGTCTAGAACAATAGACCAATCGGGGCTAATCAAGCTGAATCAATATGTCAGGTATATGCAATGATGAAGCATACGTAATCAAGTCATGATAGCAATAATCTCAAAGCAATGTCAGAAATGAACTGTGAATGCAATATCATATGAAGTGATAAGTCAAATAGCTATCATGATCCACTGGGCAACACCGAACCATAGTGTGCACAGGTCACAATCCAGCTGATAATATGAATGTCAATTTAATCTAGCATCAACAATATGTCTCAACCGGAAATTCAAGCATGTTAAATCTGAATATCTATAACTCACAGTGTTGGGTCTTTATCAAACAGATGTAAAATCTGCCACCTGAGTTATCTCAGGATTATATCTCAATCTGTTCTCTGTCAAATCAAATCTTTGACCCACTTTATAAATCTTTAAATCTTTGTTCAGAATTTCACTGAACCTGTCCATAATTATCATAACAATCTTTTGTCAATATCAACATCTTTTATCTTTAAAATCTTTATTTTATCTGATTCTGATAACTTGTTTATTCGTAAATCATTCTTTCAATAATATTCTTTGTTTCATAAATTCTCAAAAGTTCAATATATATATATATATATATATATATATATATATATATATTAATATATATAATTATTTTGCTAATTATCTTGTCAATTTATGAGTTGTCCATGTATTTTATTCAATATATTCGAATTTAAGGAGTGAGTTTCGAGTTTAACACATAAATTCGAATATAGGAAATTAAATTCGAACCAATGTTCGAATATATATACCAAGTTCGAATCTCAAACATTAAATTCGAATGTTATGTATAAATATAGAGACAAATTCAATTAATGCCTTGGACTTAGGAATTTGAAATGTGTGTGGACTTCGAATTTATCATCAAATTCGACAGAATAAATTCGAATATATTCTCGAATATAGTTTAAATTCGAGTTTGTTCTATGTATTTCGAGTTTGTTCTTGGCATCTCGAATTTGTTTTATAGCTTTAAATCATACATTTCTACGGCTAAAATCATAAATATGATAAATATTAAGCCTAGGTTCGTTTATATTATACTTATTCTAGTTAAAACTCAAGTTAAATAGCTTTAATCTCATGAAAATTAATAAATTCGAATTTCTTATTTTCAAAACCGAAAATATGAAAACTAAAAGTATCGATTCTTATCTCAAAGTCGTACGAAATCGAACATGTACTAGCAGATTCTTGTAGTAATCTCCGAGATCTTTCTAACGATATATAAAACTCAAGAATCGGCCGATCGGTTTGGAAGTAATTCTAGAGAGAAGTAGAGAGAGAGTGTAGAGAGAGAGAGTGTGTGTAGAGAGAGAGTGTAGAAGTGATTAATGATCCTTAAATCACGTTTATATACTTAATCTAGTTATATTTGCTACTTAACCCATTTTCATTTTTGTATATTATATCTCTTTTATTTAATTATCTTTAATAATTTATTAATTCATAATATAAATATTTATATAATTAAATTAAATATCTCATAAATTAATTAAATTATAATTCAAATAATGTAATAATATTACATTATCGGGTCGAAAATTCTGAATTTATGACTGGGTCAAAAGTTAGGTTGTTACACGATTAAACCTAATCAATGTCAAATTTTCAAATTATGGTTAGAATATTTAATTAAATAATTCTGGTTTCAATCCGAATTAATAAGACATTGTTTGTAATTTTAGCATTGTAAAATCTAGAAAACCAATGATAGGAACCACCTAACAGTGTCACTCTTCGATCCTGGTTCAGTTGTGTTTCGTTATTTCATTTTTTTTCTTTTTCTTTTGTTTTTATATTTATTTTTGTAACTAATATTTTAAACCCTGCAGCAACGGTTTGATAGATCGTTAACCAACAAATACCAATCTCATGAAAAGTAAATAATACGTTGATTTACCTCTTCAAGTCTTCAACTAAAACAAACAAAGGGCGTGAATCTACTCCTATTTTTGATTAGAAAAAATTCAGAATAGTTAAATAATCAAACGGTAGTTATCGGGTATTGTTTGGTGTAGGCTACACATCGGAATCGGAGGGTTTTTCTTGCAGGGACGACAGGTTGGGGTTTTAGGCCGATGTCCGCAACAGCAGATATGCTGCCTTCACCTCTGTTTCCGCCTCCAAAAACGTCGATGGTCGATCAGTCTCCTCCTCCTCCTCTTCGTCCTCGTTTCTTGTTATCATCCCCAATTCTTTTGCACCCGGTTCGCCCTTGGTTGCACAACAGAAGCGTTGTTGATTATCTTCACGACGGTTGTTCCCACCGGTCTCCTCGCTGCCCTCTGCATTTTTCCTCTTCTTGTACTACCACTGCTGACGATGTTAATGAAGATGACAAGCATAAACAAGCAGCAAGAGAGGCCGTGTCTGAGATTCTACAGGAAAATGGAGTTTCGGAGGAGGAATCTATACAAATCGCTATGAAATCGCCCAGGTATGTGGAAATGTTGATGGATAGCGTTCGAGACTTGGATGATCTCTATCAATCGACCACTACAAGCAGCTCCACCGCCATCACACCTCCATCTATTTCTAGTTACAAGAAAAAAGTTTTTGATATGGGAAAACAGAAAGGGGATAAGGGTTTGGTTCCCCTGTTGGAGAGCATGGTGGGTCTTCCTCTGCCTTCTGCTATACATATTGCTCGTTATCTCTCTGCTCACACCCCTTCTAACCTCCTCCAGAAGGTATTATATCTTCTTTTTATTTGCATATCCTAGTCATAAAACTCTAATGGTTTGAACAGAGGTTGCTAAATTATATTGGAGAAGCAGACGTAGGAAGAGAAAGAAGAGCCACTGCTAAAATGAATGAAATCAATTCTATTGCTTACTTTGAACTTTACCGTATTACAATCTGTTTATGTATACTACCATATATAAATCATTTAGGGAATTAGTTGTGTTTTTCATGCTGTAAGCCACAACTATAATATATGAGATTGATTATTAGTTCCCTTACCGACACTGACTCCTATTATTTATAACCTTCCCCTGGAAACCTGAATGGAAATACTTCATTCTTCAATTGGATACTTTCAGCATGGTGTGGACTATGGATGTACATTTAACAATAAGATTTGGACATTAGTGCAGTTTTGCATTAGATAGGCGGCCAAATCCTAAAAGGCTAAAACTAAATCCATGAGAAAGTGGCTATCTTGTTTAATTTTCAAACATGCCATATGATTCATTGAACCTTTTTTTTATTACTAAATATACCACTCATGATATTCCTATTCAACTGTTCCTTACTTACCACCAGGGGTGTACACGGTTCGGTTCGGTTAGTAGTTAACACATGAACCGTGTTTTCGGTTTCGGTTACCGCGGTTCGGTCCACGGTAACCTGTTATATGCTTAAAAGCAAATAAAATTATAGAAATATATATATTTTAAGCACAAATTCTTTATAAGTTCAAAGATATAGTAAACTATTTGATTATAAATCTTAAAAGTGACACTAAATTTATTTAATAAAACAATTAAAATAAAAAATCATTTGAAAATCTAGTATTTAATGTATTAGAATGTCTAAATGAAATTATAAATAGAAGCTACTAACTTGTATATGTATAATCGGTTCGGTTATCCACGGTTTTCTAAAAATGAAAACCTAAACCGCCCCGTGATGTTTGAGTTTCGGATCAAGCGATTTATGCGGTTCGGCTCGGTTTCTCGGTTTTCCGGTTTTGTTTGAACACCCCTACTTCCCACCCATGGTTCTATGCATTGAAAGGGTTCAATTTCACCAACAGACAGTCAACTTCCAAATATAACCTTTTTATCATAAAAGATTATCTAAAATCTTTCTTAAGCTTATTTTATGCTTTCTTCTATTACATGGTAAGGCGATTTATTATTTGGCATTTTCTTAAGGTCAAGTATGTGAAGGAAATATTATTTTCTGATGTTGATGGGGACGTCTCAATTGCAAAGAGTGCTCGGCGAATGATGACGCACTTATCAGTAACTGTTGATGAGGATGTGCAGCAGACCTTATCATTTCTTGAGAAGGTGATGTTCCTCCTATGTTTTGGTAGATCACCATCCCTTTTTCTTATCAAATGTATTGGTTGTCTGTGTTTGCTTCTCCACTAGTCCACTTCATTGCTTTCTTAAATGCTACAATTCATGTAGATTCAAGCAAGACGTGGGGGTCTAGATTTGTTGGGTACTGGAGACGGGTCTTTTCGATACTTGATAGAATCATTTCCTCGGCTTCTTATGCTGTCTGTGGAATCAAATTTGAAGCCGATGGTAGCTTTCCTTGAATATGTTGGAGTTCCTAAGGGCTGCATTAGAAATATACTTTTGTTGTACCCTCCAATACTTTTCTATGACATTGAGAAAGAAATCAAACCAAGAAGGCAGGCTTTCACAAAGGTATGCCGATATTTCTAGCGTTATGCAGCTGGTCTCCTTATGCTAGTCATTTTATCTTTGACATCAGATTTGATCTCTTTACCAATGTAAATAGAATGTAGACTTGGTAGGGGTTAAATGTGATGATCAGAATGTAGAGTTGTAGACTTGGTAGTGGTTAAGTTATTGGTAATGCTTGCCATTCTGAACGTGCATTTAATTTCTATAGAAAGTCATGGCGAGTATCATAATTGTTCGTTGATTTTTTGATGTTTTGTGTTGTTGCTCGTTTGTTGGTTTACCATCATCTACTCATAAATGCATTTCATCTCCATCAAAACATGGTGAGAACTTCTACATGGTGCCTACTCTATCTCCATCAGAATGTCCCTATATCACCCTTGAATTTGGAAGTTTCTTTGACCATCCATACCACTATATTCCATTGGTTTGTTAAAGTTGACACCCATTTTGTTATGTTTTTGTAAATGATTAATTTATCTTTTTATTGTGTTTGTAATTTTAACTATTGGTTCAAAAGGGTTTATTTGGCAAATACGGTGTTTATACAACAAGGCGCCTCACATGTTTTTGTTCTACGACTCCATAAGCCTGCCAGTCGGAATATCTTTTAGAAGGCTCACATGATCTTTCTCCCCCTAAATCATCTTCCAGAACCTTCGAGGCAGACCTTTTAGAAGTCTCATGATCTTTTATATTGCAATCAGGAAGCATCATAACACCTTGAAGACCGATAACGCTCATAGGGAACTCGTGAACTCTTGTGCACGTTTCTCGGTTAAACCTGTTTTGTGGAAACTAATATGAATGAAGTTGGCTTTTAACTGTAATCTTTGTTGAGAAACGACACACCTAAAGTAAAATGCGAAAGGTCTTTGCATAAGTATTGTGGTGAACATCTTAAATTGGAGTCACATGGTTTTTATTGGATATTGAACTCATTGTATGATTGGGTGTGGGTAGTCTTTTAAGGGAGTACTTGGTAAAGATGATGCTTTAAGGATAAGTTAATTAGTCAACTATCGCTTGGTTGCTTTCATGATCCATTAAATTGTAGTGGAACATTAAGGATAAGTTAATCAATGAACTAGAGCTTGGTTACATTGTCATTAGTAGGCAACATCTACTCATTAAAGGTTTGGAAGCTTCATGATCAACTAAAATGGTTGCATTGCCCTTAAAAGACTACATCTAGTCATTAAAGCTTTGGATGTTGCACGATCCATTAGATTGTAGTGGAATGATAAGGAAGGTTTGTATGTAGTGACTTGTGAAATAGTAAATGATGGAGGATTCAAGTTTTTGATTGTAAAGTACCAATGGCTTGAAGGTTAGATGCTGCATGTGCATGAATGTATATTCCATTAGAGGCTTTTCTAACTTGTACATGACCACGAACCAAGACTAAAAGGTAAATATGGGTTTAATTGTAAACAAGTCAATTAAAACTTCATGGTTTGTTAGTAACCTTTGTATACTTCTTAAAGGTGGATGGATTGGAGATATTTTCCTTATGTTGCTATCTATTTTTTAAGAAAGGCACCCCATTCATGTTAACGAGTGACTACACACCCACAAATTTGGGGTCTTGTTCATGATCGAAAGAATCCAGAAAAACATTGCACTAAAGGTTTGATGATGACAAATCAACTTAGGATGCACCTGGTAGAGTGGAATCGCAAGGAATGGAAAAGAGGATAACTGAATGGTTTGAAAACATGTATTACTCATAATATAAAGATTTCATCTAGCATTCCTTAAGTTGTTATAATGGAATGGCCGAATTGGAGTAAACTACTGATGCTAAGGTGACACAGAGTATATTATCGTACCAAAACCACAATATTAGTTTATTGGGACCTATTATGTCACATCATCTAAATTCTTACTATGATTCTTTGCAATAAAGTAGATCTTCACTTATTCATTGCGAAGAGGCAGTGCTCTACCAGCTGGCTTTTCCCATTGACTTGATGTCACAGTCAAGCTTTGTGTGGTGCTAGAAGGGAAAAGGGCAATTATGAAATCTCTGTAAGTTTGGAGGGTAATTAGTAATCTGGAACCAAGGTTTATGGCTTCATGCTCTAGTCATATTGTTTTAAGCCTGTAACTAATTCATGTTTGTTACTCTGTCGAGGGATCTAGCCATTTAGGTGGCCTCCAGCAGTGCTACAGATGGAAGGAATAAAGGGGTGAAGAGTACTGAGTATTGGACAAAGAAGATGACCTTTTTGTTATCCCTGCAATTTCTTTTCATTCTTTCTATCAGTAGTTCAGCTTGGTATCGTGAAGAATATCTTTTTCTTTCTGAAATTAGCAACAAAATACCTTCAAGTTAGTTTGATTTCAACATTCATCATGTTAACATATTGCTTCATATCTGTGACACCTGACAACAAGGTATTTTAGGTAGCCAAACATCTAAATGGGAAAAGAGAGGAACACATCCATCTATTTATTATTAGTAGCATGACTATTGATTAGAGACTCCAAATAGTGTTTGTAGTTACCCATAAGGTGTTGATGTTGCTACTTTCTAGTTATTGGCTTATCGCAAGCCTCATGTTAGTTTGAATGATGTACTTACTTCTGGCAGAAGTTTTAGCTCACTTAAATATACTTGCATTGATAATTACCCTGCATTCCAATTATGTGCACGTTATTCATTATTTGCTGTCTGAAGTTTATGATCTGTGAACGTTATTATTTGTGAACGTTTGTTGTTACAGTGTGACTTCTTCCATTTATTATGTCATTGCCTTCACTTATCAGTACAAATATTTAGGTGTTTGGAGAGGATACAGAGTTCGGTAAGATGTTGCTGAAATATCCGTGGATTCTTTCTTCAAGCATCCAAAAAAATTATGAGGAAATCCTTGCTTTTTTCTATGCAGAGAAGGTATGTAATCTCATCATCATTGCAAGACAGGTTAAAAGTATTATGATAAATTGTGCTCGAGATTAGAACTGTAGAACAAAGTTATATCCTATATATGTGTCTTCTGCTTTTCTCTGGCATTATTACCATCATATCTATAACCGTTTTCGCTTATTAGTGCGGGAAATACTGGATATATGGGAAATGTGAAATGTTGACTTCTTATAAATCACGAATCACAGGCATACCAAATATAACCTCCAATTCCTCCTAGTACTAGCAGGGTTACCAATTGCCTGCTTCCTACCCAAGCTATTGATGTTAGCCTAATCCTTAATAGGTATTTTACTAGCACTAATGTGGCCGTTAATGTTGAGTCTGTTGATCCTTTCTATCATTCTATGTTATAACCACCGCAAAGCTTTCAGAGCCACCTAATCTAGCTACCGAAACTTCTAATCACTTTGGTTTTTGGGCATTCTGTTATCGGCCTCACAGGCTGCCATAGCAACACAACTGATAGATGCTTAATTCATGAATGTGTATGTCAGTTAGTAGTATGGTAACACGTTAATGTGTATGCCTTCCTTAACGATGTTTTTGAGGTTTCTATGCACCAACAATGTGGGTTTGTTATTGTATTGAGGAGGAAGCCTCAGTGGTATGTTGATTGTGACATCAGTACCGCAAAGGAAGTGCACTCTTGATCTTTTGGCAGCATTGGAAGCAACAAGGTTTCTTGGATGTAAACCATTTAGAGTTCGAATGGATCCCCCTACCAAAGCCCGTTTGGAAGAAATTGAAGAGTTGGCAGACAAAAGAAGATATCAACGATTGATAGGAAAGTTGTTTATATCTCACTTGGCTCATACTAGGCCAGATATCAGGTTTGCAGTGGGAATGGTTGGCAGATCCATGAATAATCCAACCATACTAAACAAATGGATGTTGTCTTCCAAATTCTACACTACTTCAGAAGAAACCCAAGATGTGGCCTATTGTTCAGGATGAGCAATGAAAGAGGATATGAAGTGTTCTCATATGCAGATTGGGGAGGCTCATGAAAGCAGGGCAATCCACAGCTCTGGGTATACATGTGTTTGGGAAACCTTGTTACATGGGGAAGCAAGAAACAGTTAGTGGTGTCACAGGCTAACTGTCATAAACTTTGTGCAGGGATTTGGTTAAACGGAATGCATACGGAGCCTAAAATGTTGGGCAATGAACCGATACATCTCATGAGCAAGTTGCGACATCTAGGCGACTATTAAGATTGCAAAAAAAAAAATGTGTTGCATCATGACAAGACCAAACGTTTGGAGATTTGATAAGACATATTATCAAGAGAGTGGAAGATAAATTCACTGGAATTGTCTCATGTTCTAACTGATCTCCAGGTTGAAAATATTCTCACCAAAGGTCTCCCAAGAACCATATTCTATAGTATGAACAGCAAGCTGATATTTTTACTTGAATATCCAGTGAGGAAGTGTGTAGAAATCTGGGTTAAAGATAAACCAGATCAGCCCTAATCCAGATCATTGATCTTTTATTACATTGTTTCATAATCTTTTTATAATAGATAATTATAGGCACTATTTTTTTAAGATTTTCTGGTCCTCCTTAGGGTTCAGCCTATTATATCAAACAGAGGACATGTGTGATGTATTTTTCTTAATTTTTTAGTGAGTACAAGTGTACATACAGTTCCTCAATAACTAGTGTATGTGTTTGATAGGAAAGCTGACGCTGAGTATTGATGCCAATACTTTGTTAATGATAGAACAGTGTAGTTTCTTGCGAACTTGTTATCTTTTTGAGATGTTTTTTCCTCTTCATTTCATGGGAACACCTCTCCTTCCCAACACCCTTTTTGGTCTTATATATGTTTTAATCATGATAAATATTAAATAAAATTGGAACATTTCATGACAGGTGGCAGAAGTTGGCATTCATCATGCAGTCAAGAGCTGGCCACTTCTTTTAGGTTGTTCAGTTGGAAAACTGAAGTTGATGATTGATCAATTTCGTGAATTAGGTGTTACCGAAAAGATGTTGCACAAAGTTATTGCTTCTAGTCCTCAACTACTTTTGCAGAAACCACGGGAATTTTCGCAGGTTGGTTATTCTTCTGTCCCTTGCTCTTTTGATATTTGCACTGGTACTGAGGAGGGATTAAAAGAGAGGTTTGAAAATGTAGAAAATAGCTGTTAATGTTCCCCATCCTTGTTTCATCAGTATTATATATAGTGGTCTAAATGGTTGTTAATCAAAGAAGTTAAATGCCATCTATAGACATTTTTCTTTCTCCTACCACTACACAAATTTTAGTGTACTTAACGCCATTGCATCTGCTACGATAGCATGTATCATGTTTATGCAGGGACTCTTTTATGGTTGGAATTTAGGGTGATTAATTTGCTTTTTAAGTGAATTCAGATTTCAGAAGGCCTGTCTGCAAAAATATCAAGATACTTGTTCTTTTGCAATAGTGATGAGTTGCTAGGCTTGCAAGTATTTATGTTGTAGAGTTTTTCTTTACAGAAAACCTCATTAACATGTGTACCACACTACCACGTTCATTGTGACCTTATATTCAAGTGACAACATTTTTCTAGTTCTCATTGCCATAGCCATGAAGCTCTCTTCCCGTCACTCCACAATTTCACGTCGTTTTCTTTCAATTTCTGTATTATGTCCTTCAATGGCATTTAGAACTATTAGCTTCTCCCTAGTTATTGACAACTTGACATGTTTGATGATAATGAGATATGTAATTTTGGTCTTCTTGATTTCGAAGATAAAATTCTCTCATTACAATTACGAAATTATGGCTAAAATTAAACTGGCCAGATACCATGCATCCCTATTGTTTTGATTCTGAGCAGTGCAAACTATGTGTGCATTTACCATGATCCCATGTTCTCACACTTGTTCCTTACAACATAGGTGATCATCTTGTTAGAAGGTGACATTTGTGACTTGACCCCATAATTTATTTAAGTTTTGACTGGTTGATCCAGGTGGTTTCATATTTAAAAGGTTTGGGACTTGAAGAAGAAACTGTTGGAAGGATGCTTGGCCGATGTCCTGAAATTTTCATGATGAACATTGACAAGACTCTCAAGAGGAAGGTTGAATTCCTTTCTGAACTTGGTGTTTCTAGAAACCATCTTCCTCGTGTAATCAGAAAATATCCGGAGTTTTTTGTATGCGATGTAAACAATTCTCTACTTCCAAGGTAAGCCTCTTTCATGTTTTACCATGCATCTTGCCAGCACACATAACCATGCCATTGCCACCTACGTTTGAAAATGATTAGGGATGTGCAGGCAGTGTTGTAATTCCTAATCCATATGCATGACTATGATGTATTTATGTGGGAGTTAAACCAGTTCAAAATGACTGGACGAGGAATTTACATTTAAGATTATTTGCTGGCCAAGATGAGGGAAAAATAAAGAGAACATGTTCTACCTGTGTTCATATAATGATCTAATAAGCACATTAGAAGATTGATCTCTCATGTGTCTTGTTACCTGACGTTGCAGAATGATGTACTTGTTGAAGATTGGGCTATCCAAGAGGGAAATTGCCTTTATGGTAGGCAGATTCTCTCCGTTACTTGGTTACAGTATTGAAGAGGTTTTGAGGCCTAAATACGAGTTTCTAGTAAACACAATGCAAAAGCCGTTAGAAGAGGTGGTGGAGTATCCAAGATATTTTAGCTACTCACTGGAGAAGAAGATAAAACCAAGATTTTGGGTCGTCAAGGGTATGAATTGCGAGTGTAGCTTAAAAGACATGTTGGGTAAGAACGATGAAGAATTTGCAGCTGACTATATGAGTGGTCTCGGAATGGCAGTTGTACCTCCTCCTTGAACGGTAGCTAGGCAGCATTCTTTTCAAGGGTCTATGGTTTTGCGAAATGTGGCAAAAGAAAGGGACCAAAGCAACTAAATGGCGGCTGCTGATTCATCTCTCTCCCCCCGAGCAGAACTGGAGTTTGAAAGGCAGGGCATGGCACCAAGAACGATGACAAGTCTTGTCCTGGCCGGGGAGTTCACCAGCAGCAGCAGCAGTATCAGCTGGCAGAGGGTAACATCTCTTGTTGAATGATCAGCCAGCATATGTGAACAAAAACAGGATCATATATAAACCTCACATATGAATATATGATAACATCTTATTATAATATATATATATAAACTAAGTTATGATAAGATAATCTATTTGTTTAGATACCTGTTGCTTACATGTGTATATTTGTATCCAGCAACTTAGATATCCTAGTAATAACGGTAACTGGTATATATGAAAGGCTGACATGGTGTACAATCGATAAAATGATATTTCTAAAAGAGATTAATTATATTTTGTTGATTGTGTAGTCGAAACTTGTTAAGTTACACCTTTTGTAAGCATGTAATATTGCACAATATATCTGATGTGTAAAGTCTCTTATCTATTGCAAATTTACAACATTTTAAATACATGATCTTTAATATAACAAATTAGGGTTAATAATAAAAACATCTATCATATTTCATAACTTTGCATTTCAATCATTTTTAACAGCATAGTTATTTTCTTTTTATTGATTCTTCAAATGGTGAATATTAGCTGTTGCAATTTGTTAAAACCTGTTGGTTGTTTTTACAATTTTACATTTTTTACTGTTGTGATTTGTATTTAAATTGAAATGTCACATCATCAAATGTGCCACCCGTTTTGAAACATACCAATTAGACAAAATAATGGAAAGAGTAAATTACACAAACGGTCCATGTGATTTGGGGTTTGTTATGGTTTTGGTTTGACTTTTTTTTTTTTAAATCATATTGTAGGTATAAATGACAGAGACCTTTCACACAGTTGGTTCTTCTGACTAACACCCATTAACTTCGACCGTTAGAGATTATGTCATTTCGTTCTTTTGTTCTTTGAGGACCATTTGTTTGTGGTACCTCTGGTGTAATTAATAAAAAAGATTAAAGGAATCAAAACCGTAATGACCATTTATGTAATTTACTCTAATAGAAAACAAACCTTTGATAAATATCTAAATGATATCAATAAAATATATTATATTATGTATTTTTAATCATAAACTCTACCAAATTGATTTTCTATGAAGTCCAAATTTTGAGTGTGACATAATATGCGAGACATTTATTCTACCATACGAATAAAGACATGTGTGTCAATTTCTCATCACGTAAAGTTAGGTTTCATGTTATTTTTGGATAAATGTTTTCATGTTACATCAGGATTTGTGATACATTTAATTAAGTCCGTATGATTTACGAAATGAAATAAAAATGAATATATATTAAGAATATAAATTCTAGTTAACCAAGGTTAATTTGCTTGGGGGCGGGGTTGATTCAACCGATTAATGTTTGCTTACTTGATACTATGCTTGGTTTATTTATATAATATTCACTCTATTTCCAACGATATTTCAGATTAGCTACTACTGAATTAAATATAATGTATAAAAATCTTTATATGGCCGATTCTAAAAAGCATATGGTTGATCAACATTTAGGCTTCGTTTGGCTCATGGAACAAAATTTAAAAGAGGAATAAGCTAAAGTTGTTTAAAAGGGCATTGTCATATGTACACCACCTCTTTTTAATTTTTACTAATTACACATCCCATTATTCACATGATTTTTGTTAATGACATGAGACCCAATGATGAAAATCTAATATCTTCTCAAATTA
This sequence comes from Centrapalus pauciflorus, assembly GCA_020465985.1. Taxonomy (NCBI): domain Eukaryota; kingdom Viridiplantae; phylum Streptophyta; class Magnoliopsida; order Asterales; family Asteraceae; genus Centrapalus; species Centrapalus pauciflorus. Next base: position 164,478 of record JAANYP010002386.1, on the reverse strand, counting down.
AGAGGGGGTGTGCGATTAGCAATTGAGGGGGTGCATATAGAATTAATGAATTATCCGTTTAAAAATTATCAATACCAATATCATTTCGAGTTATTTGTAATAAAATTTAAATTCCTAACATGTAATTACTCATATCTAACTAACTTTAAATAACAACCTATATATGAACCAATAAATATTCTATATACTATAATTTAATTTGAATTCTTTTATGTTTTTTCTTCATAACACAACTATTAAGTCTATTATTAGTTAGTAAGTGTCACAAACAACTTTTCTTACCATAAAAATCAAAATCATATTAGAAAGTAGAAACCCACTTAAAAATACATGTTTTTGCCAGGTAGCTTACATATATATAAAAACAATAGCAACAGAAATTAATCAATAACAATTGCATGCATGCTAGTTAATTAGCTAGGCCGGCCGGTTCAACCATATATATATTTGCATGTTATAGCTAGGTCAAGGTAGTCTTCTTAATTGTACATCAACTAGAGATCGAAAACGTCAAAATAGAGTTGGTCTCGTGTGCGATCGGAGGAGCTCGATGTACAAGCATTTGCATCGACATTGCTTGCAGTTGTTTCCTTTTGCTGCAAAATCCCAGTCGGGTGAAGCGGGAAAAGATCCAAAGTTTCGTGATGACTAGCGTAGTTTTTGGAATTAACGTGCGCTTGCGCCTTCGATTTGATAATTAGGTTATTATTGACACCGGCACCGGAACCAGCAGAGAGCTTGTGTTTGGAAGTCCGAGTTGATCTTCTCTTGATGGTGGTGGCACTTGGTATCAGCACCTTTGGGTACTGACTGTAGAACCCTAATTCACTTTGCGGCATATAGCATTGCCCATATACAACTGGACATATATTATATTCCAATGAAAATGTAATAAATTTATATTAAAAATGTTATATAATAAAAGGACAACATATATATTATATAGTAATCACGAGAAAAGACTGATGCATGGTTTTCTAGCAGTACTATACATGGTAAAATAAATAATTAATACATGGATATCGATTTCCTAGATTTTCTTAATATATGTGGCTCGCTAGATCATTATAAATTATTTTCATTTTCAAATGTTTATATTATTTCATGTATAGGTAATTGAATAATAAGTTTTTTTTTAATACACAATGAATATATATATATATATATATATATATATATATATATATATATATATATATATATATATATATATATATATATATATATATATATATATATATATATATATATATATAGAATATGGTTCGTGTGAGTACCTAAAAAATGCAGAGTACCGTGAGTACCTGTGAACACACGGGTTTCAGATGTGAACTTGCTCTGAAAAAAAGTTTTTTTTCATATTCATTTAGATACAAATAATATAAGACTATACGTAAAAAATTAAATACATTTACACTTTCTATCATCTTAAAAGTCATGTGAACGTGAAAAAATTCATGTGAACATGTTTAGTTGTGAACACACGTTCACAACAGTACACTTCATGTGAAAACACACGTTTCACATAGTTCTAGTGTGTGTTTAGGTGTGATTTTTTGCAAGTAGTCTTGTATTATTAATTTAAACATGATTATGAAAAAAAAATTTTAAAAAAATGATTTTAAGCGAGGTACCTTCGGTACTCCGCAAAACTAGTGGTACTCATTTGAACCCAAATCTATATATATATATATATATATATATATATATATATATATATATATATATATATATATATATATATATATATATATATATATATATAGAACAACATCAAATAACAAAAAAAAAAAAGAATAAGAAAAAGAAGATAATAGAAATAAATTAAATCATTATTTTATTTAATTAAAATACTAACAATCAAATTAAATAATTAAAACAGTAAAATAAAATTAAATAAATAAAAAACGTTTTAATTAACTAATTAATTATAATATTAAATTATTTTAATACAAAAATTTTTAATAAAGTAACTAAATATAATAGATAATTAATTTAACATAATATATAGTTTATTTAATTCAAATATTAACTTCTATCCAATATAATTCCAACTGATTTACATTTAAAATTAATTATTCAATTTAATTAATATTAAATTATTTTAATATATTAGTTATTTTATTTATAAATTAATTTAATAGAATATATAACTAACTTAATTTAATCATTAATTAACAGTCTTAACTTTTTAATTAGATTTTGGAGTTTAACATCATCTCTTAAATTCCAAAACATAATTTCATAATTTAGACTTCAGTTTTAACTTTTCATCAATTTTAGATGTGAATTCATAATTTAGACATTTAATTTTTTTAAAAAAACAAAAATACTTAAACCATATATTAATAGTTTTAATTGATTAATTAATTAATATTAACTTGATTACCATGATTGTACAAAGAATAACCAAACTTGTTAATATAAAACTGAGAAATATTTTTAGTATATATTACATACAATATAATCATATACAAATATTGAATGTTTGATACAAGTCTAATATTATATATATTACAAATGAAAACCAAAACTAGCTTTGTAAGTGTATGTGTGTAGTTACAGACTTACATCCAAATAATTGTAAGATTTATGTGGAGATGGATGAGGAAATTAGTAATCAAATAAATAAAGAATATATTTTATATATATATATATATATATATATATATATATATATATATATATATATATATATATATATATATATATATGTGTGTGTGTGTGTGTGTGTGTGTGTGTTGGGGGTGGGGGGTGTGTGTAATGTGAATATATATGTGATTGAAAGAGGAAGATACATAGTACAAAAGAAATCTTGGAAAAACAAGTGATATAGAAATGTCAGAGAAATGAAGGGTAATTATATGAGAAAAGGTTAGGTTATGAATTGAACAAAACCCCATAGCCAGGCAGCCAGCCAGCCATAAACAAACAAAATTCAGAAACCTTTGAATTACATTTACAGTACAAAAACTAACAGATGCTTTCAGACAGACAAACTGATCTATCTTTCACACTCTAAAATGTTTTATGTTTACTACTTCAATTCATTTCTTTGACCCCCCCATGCATCAAAACTAAACTGCCCCCTGTTCCCTTTCTTTTGACTTCCACTCCACTTTTCTTCATTTCAATTATATTTTTATTTTATATAATAATTAAAATCTGTGTGTGTACAGAGAGTGTGTGTGTGTTTCAATGATACAAATACAACATTTCTTATACATAACAAGTTCTTAATTTGTTTTAATGTAGGCTGCTTAATTTTAGTATTAATAATCAATATCTAAGCAGATTTTGTTATATGAGATTTCATTTTGTCAAAGATTTGCATTTGTCAGAAATTTTGCATTATTTTATATAAAAAACTAGATTAATACCCATGTATTACATGGATTGATAAAAATTTGTTATAAATTAAAAATTAATAAAAAGGTGACACCCCTTAAAAACCTTCAAAAAAAATTTTAAAATTAAGACACAATAAAAACTAATAAAAAGATGACATACATGCAAAATCATTGAGTCAATGGTAAAAAATGATAACTCTAAGTCAATGTTTAAGTCAAAAAAGACGACTTAAATATGATTCATGAATTATTTTTTATGGCTCTTACATATGCAATTCAATTCAATTATTATCTTACTATTATTGATTAAAAAAATGTTAAACCCTCATTCTGTTTTATTTGTTGTTGTGTTATCATCAATAATCTCATTGAAATAAACAAAATAATTTTTAAATGGTAAGTATTTTATATTATTAATTTTTATGAAGTATATAAATTTAAATTGTATAAATTTGTTAGAGACCTTAAAATAAACCATACATAAGTTTTTCTTATTGGAGATGTTTTAATTAATAATAAATATTTATTGCCTTAGTGATAAAAACTTGATATAACATTTCCAACGTCAACTTAATAAATAATTAATTAAGTAAGATTAGTCGAAATTAAGTTATTTCAAAATATAAATTTTGCAACATTTATTTTTGAAGCTTTAGAATATATTAATACAAAATTTTATTTAAGAAAATACATTTGAAATTAGAATGAGTATTTTTTAATGTGTCAAAATTATATAAAGATTTGATAACAAAAAGTTTTTTAAATTTATTTTAAACTAAAGTATTTAATTATAATTTCATAAAATCATTCGGACATTTAAAATTTTAATATTTTATTGATCTTTTAAAATTTTTTATTATAAAACTAAATTTTTTAATTTAACCTTTTTTTTTAAATTATTTACTCTTTGGGACATTTAAACATGAAGTTTATTATTTTATTTATTTTTAAAAAAAAATTATTTTAGCTTGTTAATCTTGATAACTTTTAATGAATATTAATTGTAGTTTGAATTATTTTAGGTAACAAAAATAATAAGTTTCAACAATAAAGTTTAAATTAAATCAATTAAATGATAAGAATATTACTTAAATTAAATTAAATTTTTATTTTTGGAAAAAGAGTGAGAAAAAAAAAGTGGGGTTTTAGAATGGTGACACGTGACAAGAATTGTTCTCAATTATTATAATATATAGATTTGTTAATCTGAAAGATGTAAAGTAACTGATATTTAAAATCTTACGGGAGACTGAGTTTTTAAATAACAAATCAGGAAGGAATTTAAAAAATCCTAAGATTTTAAATCCTTACTAAAATCTGCGAACCAAACACAAGATATCGCATTTTAAAAATCTTTCTTACATTCCAAGGTCATTTATAAAAGGTCATGTTAATATCTCTCTTGCCACATCACATGAAGAACGTAAACGTTCTCTACAAGGATCCATTGCAGATGCATGCTTTAAATATTCAATATCAAAATTATAAGATGACAAAATTGCAACCAGTGTTTCATCAAAGCTAGTCACTTAGGTTAATTAGACCTTAGAAAACATCAAAATCAACCAAATATGAAATTGATGATATCATTATACCAAATATTGGATTAAAGGACTAATTTGTAACTTATTTTCAATTTTAAATCTGTAAAATTCAACATGACAATTGATAGAAATTTCAAAATTCTTTTTAGATTTCAAAAACAAAGTACACCTTAGTTAAATTTGATTGTTAAATTTTAAAACTTGCAATTAATATCTATGCATGTAGCTAGGTTAAATTATAATAGTTAATTAATGGTATTTTGTCATTTTCAATAAATTTAGTATACATTTGATTCTTGGATGAACATATATGTTTCAAACTTGATACTTTTACGAAAGTTTTTAATAATTTAATTATCTATATATTATCCTTTCACATTATCCTTGACAGTCTGATATTGGTACAAGTGTGACCTAATAAAAAAAGGGTTTTTTTTTTTTTTCACAAAATACATAATTTTTTTTTTTTTTTTGGAATTGCTGGTTCAATAATTACACTACGAATGTTATTTAGCTTATTGTTAGTTTACAAGTTACTTATGTCAAATTAAAGTTTTAAGGGTTGACGTTTTAATTTTGATAACATACACACATTTTTTTAATATTTTTATTAGCTTTATTTTAGATTAAATGATACTATATATTTTGCTTTCAAAATTTTCTCTTAATTAAAATTTTTTTTTTGAACGACAACTATCCTACTCCTAATTTAATGGTTAATACCCGAAGAGAGACACAAAAGAATAAGACCAATTAAGATTAATAATTAAGAGTCATGTACAATAATTAATTCAAATCCTAAATGGTTGATTAATTAATTTGTCCTAGCTAATCAACGAGAAATTAACTAAGAGATAATGGGATTTAATTAATCCACGATTTGAAACGCCAACTAGAAATGTACTTTGATGGTAGACCATGTACCTAGTACTCTAACTTTGCAGCTAGCATAAACGATCTTGAAAAGGCAAACAGTAATAAAAATTCACCATTTAATTTAATCATGTCAACCCAAAATAGTTAATTCATTATATATGATATGGATCGAATAACGTAAAATTAAACATATATAGAGATAAAAGTACGAACCATTAGGATGATGGGGTATCGGAAATATAGCCGGCGGCTGGTGGAGGTGGTGGTGGTGCAGGTACTGATGAAAGTAAGAAAGATGATGATGATGATCTTGTTTTTGCTTCTGCCTTTGCCTTGCCTTATGATTTTGAAACCAATAAAACACATTTTTGCCTTCAATGTGTCCAAAAGTTTGTAATCTGTTTGTAATTTCTTGAATCTGTTCGGCCGTTGGTGTTCTTACTCCTTGCCGATACAAATTCTCCAGCATGTTTATTTGTTCTTTCGTTGGATTCCACCTGCACGGTACTGGTGTCCCGGCGGTGGGTTCCTTTCCAGCTACCGCCGGCGTTACCTCTGGGCTGCTAATGTTACCTTCCATGATCACGAATCAAACTAAGATGGATGGTGACTGTTTGGTTTCTTTAGCTTTTTTTAGTGTTTGCATGGGCTTTACGAAAACAAATCCTTCAATTCTTTAATTTAATTTAATTTATAGAGAGAGAGAGAGATTTACCAAAAATCTATATACATAAACACCCCTTGGACTTTTATCTACTAGCATTTTACCCCCTCGTGTGTTTTGTATGTGCATGAGACTATGAGAGGATCTTTGTTAAGTTAAACTTCGTTAATAAATCTTGGCTAGGTAAATAGATTTATCTGTATGGATATATAGAGAGGGGGCCGGTTTAATGGATAATCTACATGCATCAAAGAACCTTCATGCACCACCATAAATGCATCACAATTCCCACTTGATGCATCAAATTATCGCGTTGCATTATTCATCACCTGATCCAATTACTATAAAGTGGTTCCTTGATTTTTCGATACATGAAAGTTCTCCGTTGAATCCACTCCTGGATTTATATAATAGTCGATCTCTAATAACAATAAATGGTAGCTCAAGGTTTATATATATTTAGGACTAAATAAGTGCATGCTTCTTACATTGGCCCCTCCAAAAGTTTAAAATAGAAAATTAATTAACATACACATAGGTCAAATTAAATGAGTTAAAGACTCTAATAGTATCAATGTTTTGGTTGTCTCAAAACCAAAAATTTATAGTTTCAAGTCTTGCTTTTAGACATATGTGGGCTACCAAGTTTTCATAAAGGGCTTGGGGAGGGTTGTTATCCGGGTTCGATCCTCACTTGAGGCGGATCTTGGGGTTTTTTCATTCAAGTGAACTAATCTAACTCTGGAGATTTTAATCTAACCAGGAGATTGTGGTGGGGATCGAACCGGGATCTGTCGGCACTTAGACCTAGCCGATAACCACCACACCAGCCGTTCAATATACACACACACACACACACACACACATATATATATATATATATATATATATATATATATATATATATATATATATATATATATATATATATATATGATAGTGTGAATAGCATTTCAACAAAATTTATATATTATTTTATCATGTCACATGTTATTTGTTAAATGTGTAATCCCATGATAGATTGCTTACTATATCTTGCAACGTACTACCATCGGGCCGGCTAAAAGGGTTATTATGGGTCTCGAGTTTGAGTTTTGCCAATGGTGTTTCATCTTAGATGGAGCCATGGAGGTGTGAGTTTGTTCCTCACACTCTAAGGGTGTGTTCCAATACATCATTAATGGGAGGAAAGGAATGGAAACTTAAACATATCTCATCAAATTTGTGTTCCATAAACTTTTATAGGAAGGAAAGGAAAGGAAATTGTTTAAATTTTGGCCTAAAAACCTTCCATCCAAAGATGGGAAGGAAAGGAAAGAAATGTTAACAAGCCTCTCAATTCTTTTCTTTTCCTTGCTATCTTTTCCATTTTTTCTTCTGGAACACACCGTAAGTGTCTAACAAAAAATATGCTAACTACTAACCACTAATATTAACCGTTCAAAAGAAAAAAATAATCGGTCGTAAACAATTAGTTAAAAAAAAAAGAAAAAGAAAAGAAGTATTGGGCGTATGATGTAGTTGAAGTATCTCTGAAAACATGGAGGGTAGCGGCTGAGAAGTGAGAGACGAAAATACCCCTACTAAAGGGAACAAGGTGGGCATCTTGGGAATGAAAGAAGAGAGAGGGGAGAGGCCAAAGGGGAGTAGGGGCAAAAAAGGGAAAGAGAGATGTTGGGAATTGAAGGATATGAGATGATAGATGGATGAGATGGGGGCTTGGCTGAAGCTGGAGCTTAAAAAACACCGAGGACGAGGTGACTCTTTGGAGGTGGGTTTAATGAATCATCACTCTCCATTTGTCCTCTCCCTCTTTCCACACTTACTTCCCCTTTTAGTTTTACTTTTACCATGGGTGTTCATGGATGATTAATCGAACCGAAATCGCATTTCGAAAGGTTAACCGGAAATGCTAGTTCGATAATTTTGTGAACCTAAACTTAAATAACCGTCGGTTAACCGGTTTTTTCGATTCGGTTATTCAGTTAACCAGTTAACCATTTTTATTTATTTAATTAATTTTTAAATTATAAAACTTCAAAAATTAGTTCCTAAAAACTAAAAATGTCTAAGATAATAAAGGTGACGAATAAAACTACAAATTATCTATATAGTATGTTTAAAAGATCGGACATTATCTTTAAAATTCTAATAAAAACAAAAAAAAATAATTTTATAATTTTCTAAATTAAATTGTTCAAGTGTAAGTTTTTTTGTTTTGAATTTAAAAATTAATGTATACTAATAGATAAGTTCTAATTTTAAATTATTGTTGGGATAAATGTTAATATTTATAAGCATAAAAGTTAAAATATATAAAATTAAATTTATTTCGGTTTTTCGGTTAACCGTCCGTCACCGAAATCGTGAACCTAAACCGAAGTTTTTTTCCGGTTCGGTTAACCAAACCGAAAATAATTGAAAAACCGGTTCGGTTAACCTCAAAATCGGAAAGGTTTTTCGGTTTTTCGTATCGGTTTTTCGGTTTCAGAATTTTTTGAACACCCCTAATGTCCACCACTATTATATATATATATATATATATATATATATATATATATATATATATATATATATATATATATATATATATATATATATATATATATATATATATATATATATAGTCAGGTTAAAAAAAGTACCTCTCGAAATCAAGTGCACCCGAAGGTACCAACCTTAAAAAACTTTTTTTTCAATTTTTTTTCTCATAATCATTTTTAAATTAATGTTATACACATGATATATGAATTTCACATACATTCACACTTTCTGTGTCCTTAAAAATTATGTGAATGCTCAATGCATATTTATGTGAATGGTCATCCATGTGAATGGTCATTTCACACAATGTGAATGGTGTGAATGACCATTCACATGATCTTTTTTTAACATTCACAAGATTTATGATATTGCTCCTTTTGAAAAAAAGTCTTATAATGTTGTCTTATACATGTCTATTCAAAAAAAATATATGTGAATGATCATTCACATTAGGGTACGCTCGGTACGCTGGAATCTCATAGGTACGCTAATGAACCTGATTCTATATATATATATATATATATATATATATATATATATATATATATATATATATATATATATATATTATCCTAAACAGTCATATTATCAATATTTTATTATTAATAGTTTTAATTTTTGTATGTTTTTTTTTACCATTTTAAACCATGGACCAAAAAATCGACACGTGTAGCAATTCACCGATAACTTTTGTCAAATAATTGATTCTAGTATTGTTTGTTCTTTGTTGCTTGTCTCAATTTATACATCACTCGTCTCAAATCCAGTAGCTACACAAAAAGGATTTTTGGCCGCCTTGTTTATATACTACATTTTTTTGTCAAATGATCGATTTCTAGTATCCAAGGTCATTCCAATCATTTTTGGGGTCCAAAACGCAAACATATAAGAGGGTCCTATGTATACACACACACATCTATGTCTAAGTATACACACCTACTAACTCTGCCTATAAATTAAAGTAAAAAACCAAATGTTCATCTTTACGTTGAGATTTTATAAAATCCGAGACCGCATAAAATTTGTGGCCCTGGGCGATCGCCCCTATTGAGTGCCTTCAGGGTCGGCCCAAGTATCCAAAATAAATTAATCGAGTTTTAGTTACATTTTTTTTTTTGGCTTTTACATCTCTAATCCATATTATTTTATATTACAATTTACTATGGATACATTTTAAAAGTATGAAATAAACTTGACTTAAAGCAGGTTATATTTTCATGTGATTATTATTTCTTAAAAAGACTCAAAACTTACACAAATATATGAGTAGATTGATTTATTTACTTGGATAGTGTGAAAATAATTTTGGAGGATGGAGAAGTGACCAATTAATTGGTATGCTTTTTTTGTTGTTTATCATCATTGGGTTAAAGTATAAGTATTATTAAGGCCACAAAATATTCATTTGACTTTTTCTTTTTCTTTTTTACTTCATTGGTTCTTGTAATATGTGATCACCTAATCACATTTCACCCTCAAAATTGGTGTCACACGTAATCAACTTCAGCTTATATGAATTTAAATCTTGTTTTTTTTTTTTTTTTTTTTTTTTTTAAATTTTTCATACAAAAGATAATTTATAGATAACATCTTAGTGACTATTCTCACCCCATAAATGTCTATTTCTACCCCATCATTATTACTATATTATTAGAAATCAGTTTTTTATAATTAACTAGCAAATAGAAAAATGACATATTTTACGATTTCACTTTACAAGGCCAAACTAACTCTTTTTCTACCACATCATTGAGTGTAAATAGATAATAATTTCATATTAAATAAGTATCCTACGTAACAATATACAAATGATAACAATGTTAATAATGATAAGATAATTTACATTTCATATACAATTATTGTATGTGTCAAAATTTTATTGTGTAATTACATCACTTTTATAAAACCATTTATGAATTATAAGTCTAAAAAAATATATATAACATTTGAAAATTTGTTCAATAGTTTATCCATCTATTAATTTTTTTAGAAAATCTAAAACTTGTATTGAGCTATCGAAATATATAAAAACTTACATTGAAGGAAATATAACAAGACCATAAGACTCAAAGGAGAGCAACACCTAGGTAAAGCAATGGAAGGAACTAGTGTTTACATATAAGAACATAAACAAAGTTGCATTTGTTGTTTGCCATGCCTCGAGATTTGAAAGACCATTTTTTATAATTAAGGATATTCCTTACGAGAAGCGTCAAATTTTGAATTGTCGAGTGAAAAAGGATATTCCTTACGAGGAGAAATTCTGTCAGCATCGGAACAAATTTAAAATTAAACACTTGTACTTAAGAACTTTACGAATGAGAAAATGTGACATAAAATATAAAGTAAATGTAATATAGTCTATACATCGTTATCAAAGGTAATCAAGGATTCATTAATTCACATGTTTTAAAAATTGTAGAATTATTGATGATTGGCAGGAGCTTAAAGAAAAGACAAAACCCTTATTCGGGTTCACCTGAAATTAATATACAAAATTGATAAGCGAACCGAATACTAATCGGTTTCGGTTAAACCAAATAAGCTAATCGCTATCCGAATGAACCAAATTTGGTTCGGTTGGGATATTTGGTTTTAGTTTTTTTACACATCCTTATCGCGAACCATAATTTTTTTTTTCCTTTTTGAACATATATCCGCCTGTTTGTCTTGGTTTCTGCTTTCCCTCAAATCCTTGTATTTTGTGGTGCTGGTATGTTAATAAAATTTTGCTTTTCCAAAAATTTTTTTGAAAGTTCTTCATAGTTCATACCATGAAAAAGTAACGTGACATATTATTTGGTACATAAAAATATATGATTTGTTATTTGGTTTATTGGAAATGAACTCTAAAAATATACTAGGGGAGGCCATTTGGACCGATTTACCTAACAATGACATGTATTTTATTACAACTATTCAACTCGATAAATAATAAAATTTTGCCTAAAGTGTTATTTAACTACCCGATAGAAAGTTGCATAAAGTGTATGCAAATGACAAATTAGATTATTATTTCAATAATAAATACTTTTTATAATTATATGGGGGTTGTTTATAGAACTTCAAATTGATCCAATAAAGTGACAAAGTAAGTGAAAATTTTGTAAACTAGGTTGGGTATAATAGAACAACGAGTATGCAAATGCAACCTATCTTTCGCATGGGCCTATGATAGTTTAAAGTCCAAAACCATTCCAACGGATCACAACATTATAATCTGGGCTGTTTTTGTGGGCCAAATGAATTCGCTTTCTATTAATGACGAAAGTTAAATCCTAGAAATAACAAATTGACAGTCGTAGCTTTATTTGAAATTTATTTAATTAATCAAAGCTATATAAGAGCGAAGGTCTCCCCGATGTGCTTCGGTCACTACCACATGAGATGAGGCCGGCGGGGACACCACCCCGCCCCCTCGGCGGATACCAAAATTTTAATCTAGGTGGATGGTTTTTAGTCTAGGTGGAAAGATTAATCTTTGTGACAAATGGAGGTTAGATGTGATGGTTAATTTCAAATGGTGAAATTTTTATGACATATGTTGGAGATGATCATTGTTGATCTCTTTGTCTAGAAGTTTTTAATTTTAGTGGATGGATATGCATCTTGCAATTTTAATTATAATATGATCTTGCAAATTTAATTTAAATGAATGAATGTTGTAGGCTACGTATGTTACTAGCATTTTATATAATATTTACGTTGGTTTATAATTTTAATGGAGGGTGGTGTTTCTAATGATCATTTATTATATGATGGCATGTTACAATGAATTTAAAAGATGATGAGAATTATAGGTGTACCTTGGTGGTCGTTGTATTTATATATTTGATGGAGTTTGTTGATCCTTGTTGTTTAATTGTTCTACGTTGATGGTGGTTTTATTATTCTTGTTATGGTGATGAGTTTTTTGGTGTTTGATGGATGGATATGTTCTACTATTCAGAAGTACTCTGTACCTCAACAAAACTTAATTTGCTATTCAGAAGCTCACCCCGCCCCCTCGGCTCCGGCGAAAAACCTCCCCTCCCCGGCTTCATCACACCGAACGGCGTTACATCTTCTTTTCTTTTTTACTTTCAAACGTTCATTTATATAAAAAAAACTTAAATAAATATTTTTTCTTTAAATATTCACTTTCATCAATTTATTTTTCACACATTTCAATTTATATACACTTTCAAGTTTCTCTCTTTCAATCTAAATTCTCATACACCTCTCAACTTTATATTTTATTCTCTTTTACAATTTTATTTTTATTAGGGTAAATTACAAGTTTCGTCCCTGTGGTTTAGTGGAAATTATGGATTGGATCCTTTAACTTTAGAAATTACACTAACAGTCATTGTGGTTGAAGTTTTGTTACAGATTTGATCTTTTGGCCATTTAAAGTGACCATTATACCCTTACTTGTTTAATAATTATTATATATGTTGTTTTTATTGATATTTCTATTATTATCAAATAATTAACTAATCTAAAAAATTAAAAACATTAGTAAAATTAATTTAGAAGACATAATTTTGAATAATAAAATAGTAATAAAGACAAATGCATAATAATTTATTAATTAATAACTAAAAAATAACGTTTTGAGTTTATATTTTTTACTTTTAAAAAAAACCTTTTTAAATCAACAAAATAAATGTAAACATTGTCAAAAAATATTAAAAACTTTTTTGATGTTTTTAAACTTTTACATAAACAAGTTTTTAACACCTTCAATAAACGTTTAAAAACATTTTATATTGTTTAAACATTTTAAAAACTTATAACATTTTGAAAAACTTTAATTGTTTTGAAAATTTTAAATTTTAAACATTTTTTAAAAAGTTATTTATTAAATGTTTTTAGAAAAGTTATAGAAAACTATAAAAAAACTTCAAAAACATAAAACTTATTTATTGTTCATCAAAATGTTTAACTTTATTGTTATATTATTCATGAAAACGTTTAATTTTTTCAAAAAAAATAAAAAGGAAACCTAAAGTTAAAAGACTATTTTACTTTTAGTTTTTAATCATCAAAATGATGAAATAACAATTTATATGTTTTTATAGATATTGTAATCATTATTAAAAATTATTTAACGTAAAAACAATAAAAAAAAAAGAATACTTAATAAAAATAATTTATTTTATGATTTTCAAAAGGTTTACATTTTATTTTAAAAAAATCTAATCTCAAAACATTGATATTTAGTTTTTAATCGATAATAATAATTATTTGCATGTCTTTAAAAATAATTTATTATTTCTTTTCGTGTGTTCTACACTAAAAGTCATTGTGGTCGAAGTTTATTATTTCTTTTCGTGTATTAATTTTACTAGTGTTTTTAATTTTTTAGATTAGTTAATTATTTGATAATAATAGAAATATCAATAAAAACAACATATATAATAATTATTAAACAAGTAAGGGTATAATGGTCATTTTAAATGGCCAAAAGACCAAATCCGTAACAAAACTTCAACCACAATGACTGTCAGTGTAATTTCTAAAGTTAAAGGATCGAATCCATAATTTCCACTAAACCACAGGGACGAAACTTGTAATTTACCCTTTTTATTATGATGGAACCCTATACGTCTTCGTCGTCCTTGTATATCAAAATACGTTATTGGGAATTCTTAATTGGTAAACACACAATAACCTTCGATCAGATCTCGTGGAACATATTACAATTGCCCAAATACCAAATTTAGACGGCTAGTTTGTATTTTTTAATGTTCATTTAGTTTTTGTACCCGTACTTAGTTTTGTAATTTTAGTTTTATTTATTGTTATGTATTTTTTAAATTTTAATTCGGTAATTTTTAATTTTTAGTTATGTAATAGTTTTTAAATATTTATGAAATTAATTATTTTAGTTTTATATGTTTTGTTAGTTAAAATGAATTTCTTTTAATAAAAAGTTAAGAAAGATGGAATTGTTTAGAAATGTGGATATTTTCAACTTAGAAATATGCGAAAGGTGAAGATAGAAAATCTAACGTGACGCTGAGGTCTACAGATGGATGGGGAGTAGGAAATGTCACCACTCCCTTCACCCTAATGAATCGAAAGAACATGATTGGAAGTTTATTTAATTTTGTTAATATAAGTATACCCGGCCAAATCAAAAGCAGGAATGATTAAAGGAGTGAATTTTCTTGTTCATGTTTGTTTATTTAAGTTAACCAAATAAGTGAACAAATGTAAATGCTAATAAATGATTCAAAGTAAGAAAAACTAACAATTAAAGTAGCAATGATCTCAATACCAGGGGGATAAAGATGCAGACACCAAGATAAATGCAACTCCAAAAATAGTTTAATGACAGAATTATTTTGTTTAATTGTTAATAAAGACTGATCTCTTTTATTACAACTAAAGAATGATTAATTTTCTGATACATTTTTATCGTAGACCATTAAAAGTAGTTATTTTCGTGATGATACGTTGATTTTATGATATTGACCGATATTTTTGTATTATTCATACAAAACGGCATCATCATAGAACATACTTCAATTCCCTCGAAATCAATCTACTTTACTACGAGAAAGCGAAGTGGTTTCTAACGTTAAAACAAGTAAATTAATTTATGTGAAGTTTTAATACCGAATATACCCTTTTACTTAAAGAAATGGTCATTTACTCATTTATAACTTTATGTCTATGCCCCTTCAATCATGCTCGCCTTTTTTTTTAATTACCCGCCTTTTAATTCCTTTCATCTCAAAAACCTAAAAAAAAATATTTATTTTTGTCATCATGGATGGGATGGAGCGCATTATTAATTAGAGAGTTAACTTTATTTTCATGCAAAAAAATCGTTCATCTCTTTACAGATCTATGCAAGCAATTAATACTACCTTATAAATCTTTATCAATTTATGCGTGTAGTAACAATGTTTAATTGTAATATTATACGATGAACTCTATTAATTTTTTATAAATCTATGTAACAAATTTGTTTTCTTTCATTTAATGCAATTAATGTATCTCATTTTTATATATAATAATGTTCCATTTTCGATTAAAAATATATCAATCATATTTAAACAATTGCAAATTTTTTTAATATATAATTTAAATCAAAATTAACATTAATTTAAAGCTGCACACATTATTTTACACTATATAAAGAAAAGTATAATTATTTAAATATGTTTATATTTAACATATAATGTAAACAAAGCATAAATAGTTTTATACTTCTAACTTTAAGTTCATTTTTAATATTAACATTTCAAACCCAGTTATATAATTTTATATATTATTACTTACAAATTTAAATGAATGATCTTTACATAAATAACTAAAATATTATTTAAGTAATGAAACTTTAAAAAAATATAACAACAAATTTCAGGATTCATTCTGAAATAATTTAATTATAAACAATAATAAATTTAATGTTTATCGAAAAATAATTATTGTATATAAAAAATTAAATGAGATACTAAAAAGTTTGCATTAAATGAAAGAAAACAAATTTGTTGTATAGATTGGTAAAAAATAAAAGAGTTCATTGCATAAAACTAATCAAACATTGTTAAAAGTAAGTTTACATTCGATAGTAGGTAAAATGCATAAATTGATAAAACTTACAAGTTAATTGTATTAATTAATTGATAAAGAAAGTAGTTAATCGTATAGATTGGTAAATGAGTAAAAATTATTACACAAAAGCAGCTTTGTTGTTGAAAGATACTGTTTGGATTTCTACTATTCACAAACTTAATAAACAAATATAATTAAGATAAGTTTTGAGGCATGAAATAAAATTTGAATCATTACTTCAGTAGTGTGATCCATGGAGTGGAAAGACTCAAAGACACATGTGCATGTTATTTATTTCATTACAGTGTCAGACAGCTTATTCTAGGGATGAGTTCGGTACCGGACCTGTTCCGAACGATACCGTACCGATTGATATCGGTTATATTTTTATGACGACTTGGGATACCGAATACCGAACCGAATTCAATTGATCGGTACCTGTGCGGTCCCGGTATCGGTACCGGTTTTACAGTACTACACCGAATTAGGTACCGAAAATTAAAGAAATTAAACATAAAAAAGCATTTCAAATTTACTTAGCAACTTATTGTAACAAATTATTCAATTCTCACATAACAATAAAAATATTTTTAGTTTATGATTCCAAATAAACCAAGTCATACAAAATAAACCATTATCAAAGTTTATTGGTGATGAAGAAGACTTAAGGGGCTGTTTGATTACATTTTACATTTAAGTGCTGTCTGGATTTAGAGAGCTATCTGGATTATGAAATGCCGACTAGAGAAATTTTATTTGAAAAGATAAAAGGGGTAATATTGAAAAATAAATGGTCTGAATGGGGAACACATAGGGTCTCTTGGATTATTAATTGGGCTGACCGAATCTGAGTTCTGATTTAATAAGTCATTATCAGACAAAGCTTATTTCAAATAGACTGACCAGATTTTTTAGATTAAGCCTAATAAGTTGTTATCAAACAGCCCCTATAGTTGACTTGAGTCAAAGTTTACCGGTATCGGTAATACCGGTTTTTAAGTGGTATCGAAACCGTGTAGTACCGATCTCGAAATATAGAAATTACATAAACTGAATACCGGGCCGAAAAAACCGGTACGGTACGCGGGTACGGTCCCGATTCGGTACCGGTTTTTGGTATAAAAAGCTCATCCCTAGTTTATTCATATAAACTCTCACATAAAATATTATTGATTCATCTTGCATCTTAGTGGTAGTCACACATATACAACATTGTCTTGTCTTGGGCGAGGAACCCTAGGTTCGACTCCTGGTGTTTCCATTTTGATTTTTTTTTTCCCTTGCTTTTTATTATTTTTAGGTTTGTTTTTTCTTTACTAAAAAGTATACTATTTAATTTGTGTTTTTAGGCATTATGTGTTATTTAAAATTTCATCGTATTATAATTTTATTTAATTAAAACTTTTGTTTAATTTTTTAAATTTGTATTACCGCACAACACTGGTTTCTTATATATAGCACTTAAAATTTCTTTTGTTGCAACTATTAGATCATTATAGTTTTAAAATCACCTCATTATTGAATGATAATTTCCATGACTAAAATGTTGGTATGAATATCTACATAAAATTAAATAAATTGTTTACCAATCTAACTTATGAGTAAGATAGATGCATGTCCGGTACCAAAAAAATAAATAAATCATATTTTCATTTTTACAATAAAAATGATTTATATTAGTCAATGTTTTCCATCATTTTAATAATATAAATGTTTTACAAGTTGGATATAAATAAAAAAAATTACATGATCATAATTTTAACATATAAAATAGAGTTATATATCACTTTGGGGGCGTTTGGTTCACAGAATTTGATGGAATTGAAATAAAAATTCCATTCCAATGTGTTGTTTGGCAGTAAAAATGAATTATATGAAGATTCTTTTTTTTTTTAAGACCACTTTTGAAGGAATCCATATTTCTTAGGTTAGTGCGATGGAAATAATAGAATTTAAATTTCATTCCAAAGATTTTAACAATTCTAAAACCAAACCATAGACTATATCTTCACCGGCCTCCAATTCTATTCCGACAGATTTCATTCCTTCCAGAATTTCATTCCTTGACAGATTCTATTTTAGGAATAAACATTCTGCGAACCAAACGCCGCCTTTGATTCCAATTAATTTCCTATGGTTACGTTTCTTTTGTTGTTCTTTTTCTTATTTAATTTTTTTTTCTAGATTTTATTTAGGGTTAAAGTCGTACAAATGCAACATACTTTCTCAATTTACCTAAATGACTAATTAACTTTTTTTTGACCGGATGGTAGTTATACTCCAAAATAACTTGTCGATATAGTACGTGTAACCAATATCTATGTTGATATGACAGTTTTGCTGATTCAAATGACAACATAACATGTTTTTAATGACATGATGCTTACATGGATTTACCATATCAACATAGTTTCCAGTTACATGTACCATATCGACAAGTTATTTTGGAGTACAACATGGATTTACGTGGATTTTGATCTATATAAATAAGTTAGAAAGTCCACATAAACATATAGATCATTTTCATACTTCTAAAAACACAAATATAAGATTAAAACCGGTAAAACCGGTAATCAAAAGTACCATATCAACAATAAATTTTAAGTAAAGACGTAAAGTACCAATGAGATAAAAAAATAACTAGATTAGTCATTTGAGTAATTTCAGTAAAGTATCGTAAATTTTTATAACTTTAACCCGTTTATTTAATAGTTTCATGTTTTAGATTTGCATAGTAATTTATTTATTAGAATAATAATGGGTTTTAAGCGGTTTAAAAACTCGTTAACATAAAATCACAATCAATCAAAACTTTTAAATTTAAAATCATATGATTTTAATGTTCAGAGTTGAATTTGTCAATCTCAGACCAACATGCATCTTGATATGCATGGTTGACTAAACAGGAAAGCATGGCCTCTTTTGGATTTAGAAATTTGAGGTCTGGAAAAACGTCCTGACATCGTTTTAAGCATTCTCTTCGCATGTGCGAACCCATCATTTTCGTTTTCATTTTCCTGGCTCTTGTGAAGTTTGCTAGCTACCAAAATTATCATTCATTTGATTTAATTAATTAATGTGTTATTCTCAATTATTTACAAGCAGAATCTTCCATTCCAATTCCAATTAGTACTTCAATCCAAGAAACCCTTCAAGAACTGTCTTTTTTGTCTAGTTTTTTTAATCCTATGGAGTTTGATTACTCACTTTAGCCTTAAAAACTTAAAAAAAATTGAATCTTTTTGTTTTTTGATGTTGAATTTCTCAAAGGGTAAAAATGGCAACTTTTAGTGGTTTAGAAATTGGTCTGAGTTTTGTATGTGGGTGTGTTCTCTTAGGCTGTGCTGCAGAGCTTTACTATCTTCTATGGTGGAAGAAAAGAAGAATGGATATTGCAAACCAGAAACTATCATTTTCTTCCTGTACTTCCAAATATACCCCTACTCACCTCTCCTCCTACATTTCCTGCTGGACAAACCCCAATCCTTCAAAACCCACAAAAACCCATGAAAATTTACAAGATCCGGAGATGGGTATGGTAGAAGATCTGGTTTTAATGGGCTCAGAAGAAGAAAGTTTGGATCTTGAACTCATGAGGCTGCATAATCTTCATGGGCCACCAAGGTTTTTGACCACCATTAATGAAGAAACCAAAGAAGATTTGGAATCACAAAGAAGTAGAAAAGGGTCAAGAACAAGAAGTTTGAGTGATCTTTTGGTTCATTTTGATGCTACACCTCAAGCTTCACCACCATTAAAGAATCTTGAATGCTTTCAGTTTCATCACCATGAATTTAATCCTTTGTTTGAGATTGATATTAATAAGATTAGATCTTCACCACCTCCTACTTTCAAGTTCTTGAGAGATGCAGAGGATAAGCTTCTGAGAAGATTGAAGGAATTAGAAGCTGAAAAAGGGTTGAACTCAATGGAGGAGAAAGATGGTTGTTCTGTGAAACTAGTTGGAAGTAAGGGCAAAACTGGAATTCCACAGACTCATCAAGTTTCGGCTGCTTCAAAGGTGCTTCCTTTGGCTTCTTCACCATCAAACAGTCTCAATGAAATTGAGCTGAAACAGTGAGCATGTAGCTACAGATTTCTGAAGTGGGTAATGTTTTCTTTTTCTTAATTTATTTCAAAATTTATTTGTTCTTAGTATTATAATTGATATGAGTGTATAACAAGTTTTTTTTTTAATGATTTATGTTTATATTATTTATTAGTTTTGAGGGGTGTGTTAGATGCTTAGAAAGCAATAAGAGGTCACTACAATAATTAGAATTACATAACTCAGAGTCAGGGATAAGGAGATACCGTTAAGCTTAGATTAGGGGTGTGCAATTGTTCAAAACCTGATCGAACGAAAAAACTAAACACTATTGGAGCCAAAAACCAACCGAATGATATCAATTCGGTTTCGGTTTTTGGTAAGTTTTATGATGAAAAACGCAAAACCAACCGGAAGGAACCAAAACCAAAAATGAGAAACGATCTGTTTTAGTTTTGATACAGTTGGTCGTGTTTTTGGTCCAGTTTTTGAGTTCAGTGTTCACCCGTAGGAAAAAAGAACCAAAATCTACAAAATAAGAATATCCAACAAGAAGCAGAAAGACCTGACCTGACCCAAGTAAGTGCAAATAATAGAATCTTGAAAATCAGTTAGAGATAGGGGAATTTAAAATCCTGCCCTTCGGATTCAAATCTAACCCATATACTCATATTTTTTATCCACAGAATACCGAGCTTTTTTTTATTTGCAAAGAAATAATGAAATATAGATTACATCATTGCTTTCCGACTTGATTTTAATATGGAAATTACGCTTGAAGTTAATACTTAACATGTGTACTTTATAATATAGTAAATATGAATACATAATCGACATGTTTAATATTATATTGGGTTTATTATGAAAAAAAAACCAACGTGTTTTTACGATTTTTGCATTTTCTTGATTTCATAATTCAATGTTATTTTTCTCAGAAAAGTCCATAGGTTTAAAAAAAATTTCTTGGTTTTGTGAAATTTGACTATTAGAGTCCGGTTATAATTGGTAAACCAGGTTTTAAAAAACTGAAAAATCGGGTTCTAATAGTTAAAATTCACTAAACCAAAAAATAAAAATAACTTGAGGACTTTTCTGGAAAAAAAATAACATGAAGGGACGAAAACGTAAAAACCATGAAAACATGTTGATTTCTTTTCATAATTAACCCTAAAAAACCATTATTCTTTTACAATTTTATCAATATGGTCATTTACTATTATTTTTCTTTTTATCATTTTAGTAATCATGTTATTTTATATTATTGAAACTGTAAATGTTGCTACCGATAACCTGTTGTTCAGATTCAAAAATGATGTCACATTTTAGTTTAAGTTTTGTGTTGAAAATAACCATCACGTTTTCAATACTTTATCAGTTTGATTCATAAGACATTTTTTTTTTCATTAAAAATAATTATTAAATAATTACTTTTTTGTCCTTTCCTTTAAACTTGGCTTAAGGAATGTTTTGATGTGCTCCAACTCATTTAAATAATAACATTTATCAAGATAAAAAACCACTATTCATAACATATTCATCCAATTTCTTTTTGATTTTTTGTTTTAAGATCTTGTGTGTTCTATAAAATTTATTTATTAATTTATTTTAATTAACTAAAATAAAATCTATAGTATATATTATTTAATGGAAATTTAATCTAATATTTAAATATTATAGTTTACATTTAATACAAACTTCAATTGTTTTTTTAAATATTGTTATTTTGTTTTATTTGATTGTAAATTTACTTAACATAAACAATTATTTCTTTAAAAAAATTCTTATTTTTTATGTTACATTCTTTCTGTTTTTAGCTTTTTAAAAAAAATAAATAATATTACATATAAATTTCAATACATGTAAAGTATAGTGAAATTAATTCATTTTATATATGAGTTATCAAAAAAATTTTATAAAGAAATATATAATCGTTATTATCATAAAACGTATTGTATTTTTGAACTGAAAAACACACACCCCTAACATTACTTCTAAATTTACACCTTTATATATTATCCAATATAGTTACTATTCTTAATATGTGTGATTGATAACATTATTCATAAATCAAATCTATAATTCATAATTTTATATGCATTATTAAATACATATATTTTTATTATTGTAATCGTTGTTTTAATATCATCATTATTGTTAAATTGTTTATATATATATATATATATATATATATATATATATATATAGATTTAGAATGAAATGAGAAATTTAAATATATCTCCAGAAATGTAAAAATCAACTTGATTTATTTTTTACATATTGATTCATCATTTTCTGATTATATAAATAATAAATCATAAATCCCGGATTTTGTTTTACTTTAATTCATTAGATTTTAAATTTATAAATACAAATCATAAATTCAAAATAGGTGAATTAATGTAAAAATTAGTGAATCGTTTTTTGAATTTCTTAAAATATATTTAGCTTCTCATGACAACCAACCCACACACACACACACACACACACACACACACACACACACACACACACACACACACACACACACACATATATATATATATATATATATATATAATTTGCTCGCTATTTTTTGTATTATTATCATTATAAGTTTTAACAATATGAATTTAGTATATTTAGCATTTATTTTAAAAAATCTAAAAAAAATAGTAACTGACATTTCTAAATAATAATAACATTAAAATTACATGTGATTAATGTGAATTATATTTTAAATTTTTTACTTTTTATCTTTCAACTTTATTAGTTATTTGTTAATGATTGAGAATTATAATTTAAATTTCTTACTTATTACATTTCAGCTTTATTAATTTATTTGTGTGTGATTCATATACCCGCCGCAAAGTGCGGGTATTTTACTCGTTAATTACAATATTGAACAATAATGAGTTTTGTTGTGGTTGTTACTTGTTAGATTCGATTTTAATTTTGATTTTATATTTTTTAAGATTAAAATATTTGTAGAGCACGGTTACCAAAAAAAGATTAAAAAAATTGTTCACATGATAATGTAAAATTTAATTACCCTTTTTTCTAGAAAATTTGTTAATGAGTGAAATGTTTAAGGTTACTATTTTTCTTGAAAATTGGTAACATGTGAAATGTAAAGGTTACTATTTTAAATATATATATATATATGAATTTATAAAGTGTATATTTGTATCTCATATATATACAGGTAAAGTTACTAAGGAATTGTGCTAAGCTTGAGGTCGATGACCTTTCAACATGAATATTCGAGGCCAACTTGAGATGGACTTGACGTCAGTCACAAACGATTCTCTCCAAAAAACGTGGACATGGAATAAATCTTCATGAGATAACTGTAATCTAAAAATTATTCAAATTATGGATTCCAACTATATAAACATATGTATCTTGGATGATAATTGCATCTTATGAATTCTCTACATTATTTTATGACTGTGAATAATTCTTTTCGAAATAATACTTTGCGTATTATAAATTCTCCGCATTATTTTATGAATCCTTTTGCACTATCCGAGTATTTTATGACTGAATTTAACCCTTTGCATCTTATGAATCTCTGCATTATTTTATGACTGTGAATCATTCTTTTCGAAATAATATTTTGCATCTTATGACTTATCTGCATTATTTTATGAATCCTTTTAACTATCTGTGTATTTTATGACTGATTCGAGCCCTTTGCATCTTATTAATCTAATGAACCTAACGAATTTTTTGATAAATTCAAGCCAATGAACCTGATGAATCTGTTGATTAAATTAAGCTAATGAACCTAATGAATTTTTTGATAAAATCAAGCCAATGAACCTGATGAATCTGTTGATTAAATTAAGCCAATGAACCTAATGAATCTAATGAACCTAACGAACACTATAAAAATCTTCGATCAAGAACGAGAAGAAGGTCAAATTAACATGAATGAGAAAAAAAAATCAAATATGGTTCGCGTATTATTAGCTGCAGTGGGTGTTGTTGTACATATATATGTTGGGTGGGTTATTGAAATTGCTAATGACTCAATTACCCTTGTTAGCATTTATTTTAGGAATTATAAATTACAAAAGATAATGATGAGTTGTCAAAATAATTGGTTCACAATGTTCACAACTGATAAATTGTTCATAAAAATCATTAGTCTATATATGTGTGTGTGTGTGTGTGTGTGTGTGTGTGTATATATATATATATATATATATATATATATATATATAGAATTTGGTTCCTGAGCGTACCACGTGAATTCCGGAGTACCCAACGCACCATTCATCAACCACAGGATCAAAAATATAGGAGAGGGGCATGCTGGACATTCAACCTGATTTCAGCTTCATTAAGGGAATGATCATTCACATTGGTTGATCATTCACATTAGTCAATTGATCATTCACATTACTTAATTGATCATTCACAACACTTATTTAACTATTTATACTTCTTGTACACTTATTTGATCATTCACATTACTTAATTAACCATTCAAATTACTTAATTGATCATTCACATTACTTAATTAATCATTCACATTACTTAATTGACCATTCACATTACTTAAATACATTTAACATTGATGGTATGTAGAAGATGAAGTCTGACATTGCTGTTCTCGTCATTCATCAAATGTGAATGGACATTTACCTAATGTGAATGACCATTCACATTAGAAGATTGATCATTCACAAAACGTAGTTGACAATTAACATGACTAATGTAAGGTGCTGATATTATTTCACCAATGTGAATGGTGAAATTTACTAATGTGAATGGTCATTCACATTAGCTGAATGATCATTCACATTGGTTGATCTTATTAATGTTTGATAGATTTGAGAATTTGAGCGTTACATGAATGACCAATTGTTACTGTTTGTCATTAATCTTGTTACTGGTTGTTAGTAGTTGACGATGCACAGCATACATGCTGTGCTGATATGGTACAACCAATGTGAATGGTAAATTTCCTAATGTGAATGGCCATTCACATTAGCTGAATGATCATTCACATTGATTGATGTTATTAATGTTTGATAGATTTGAGAATTTGAGCGTTACATGAATGACCATTGTTACTGTTTGTCATTAATCTTGTTACTGGTTGTTAGTAGTTGACGATGCACAACATACATGCTGTGCTGATATGGTACAACCAATGTGAATGGTAAATTTCCTAATGTGAATGGCCATTCACATTAGCTGAATGATCATTCACATTGGTTGATGTTATTAATGTTTGATAGATTTTGAGAATTTGAGCATTACATGAATGACCATTGTTACTGTTTGTCATTAATCTTGTTACTGGTTGTTAGTAGTTGACGATGCACAACATACATGCTGTGCTGATATGGTACAACCAATGTGAATGGTAAATTTTCTAATGTGAATGGCCATTCACATTAGCTGAATGATCATTCACATTGGTTGATGTTATTAATGTTTGATAGATTTTGAGAATTTGAGTGTTACATGAATGACCATTGTTACTGTTTGTCATTAATCTTGTTACTGTTTGTTAGCAGTTGACAATGCTCAGATTCACATGTTGTGCTGATATTATTTTACCAATGTGAATGGTCAAATAAGCAATGTGAATGATCATTTAAGTAAGGTGAATGATCAATTAAGTAATGTGAATGATCCTTTAAGTAAC
Organism: Centrapalus pauciflorus; assembly: GCA_020465985.1. NCBI lineage: Eukaryota > Viridiplantae > Streptophyta > Magnoliopsida > Asterales > Asteraceae > Centrapalus > Centrapalus pauciflorus. The sequence continues at coordinate 138,260 of JAANYP010002386.1, read as the reverse complement.
GTAAAATGTTAATTAAGCAATGTGAATGATCATTTAAGTAATGTGAATGGTCAATTAAGTAATGTGAATGATCAATTAAGTAATATGAATGATCAATTTGTCAAATAATTATTGTGAATAATCAAATAAGTGATGTGAATGAATAACTAAGTAATGTGAATGATCAATTAACTAATATGAATGATCAATTAATGTGAATGATGAATTAAGTAATGTGAATGGTCGTTGTAATTACGAAAATACCCTTCCAGCCAAAAAAAAGGGGGGGCGCGCTTTTTTTGATCACAACCATTGATTTATTTAATCTTGTGGCTTTGGATGGGTACCCTTGGTACACTGGATTTTTGAAGGGACTCTTTTGAACCTAAATCTATATATATATATATATATATATATATATATATATATATATATATATATATATATATATATATATATATATATATATATATATATATATATATATATATATATATATATATATAGAGAGAGAGAGAGAGAGAGAGGGAGGTTCCATTGAGAACTTTTGTGCATCGAGGCACAAAAGAACCTCCGTTGGCTATTGGATGAAAAGAATGTGTGGGTTAGATCAAATGGCAAAAGGGTAATTAAATAGAAAGTTTTATGCATCAAGTGCACATAATGAAATTCGCGGAGGGGTAAAACAGGAATTATGCAATCCTTATTTAATTATTACACTTCCAAAATTAACAAAAATAATACAAATTCAAAATACATCAAAATACATGCATATCGTTCATCTCTTCATGCATATCGTTCATCTCTTCCAAAATCAAAATACATCATAATACAAACATGAATCGTTCATACAAACATAAATCATGCATATCGTTCATCTCTTCCAAAATCAAGAGGGGCTAAGAGAGAGGAGAGAGAGATAGAGAGAAAGAGGGAGTGGTTTTAGGAAAGAAGTTAATGGTGATTTTCATACCAAATTTAGTTATTAATTATCTTAAAAACATTTAAATTCAAAAATAATTTCCATACATTTAATATCTCATAAATGCCCTTTGTGCACCCTTGGTAGATAGTTCGATGCACAAAAGTTCTCAATGGTGCCTCAATGCACAAAAGTTCTCAATCGAACCCCAATCTATATATATATATATATATATATATATATATATATATATATATATATATATATATATATATATATATATATATATATATATATATATATATATATATATATATATATATATATATATATATATATATATATATGTATATAGGGAGGTTCAATGGAAAACCACCATGCACCTGAAAACTTGTGAAAACCGCACTGCACCACCACAAATGCATCAAATTCCCCGCGTGATGCATCAAAATCTCGCGTGATGCATCAAATTTCCCGCGTGATGCATCAAAATCCCGCGTGATGCATCATCTTATTTACGATCATGCCACCGCGTTTTTCATGAAATGCACAAAATCGGACGGTATGCGTAGGTTTCCATAGTTTTCAGGTGCATAGTGGTTTTCCATTGAACCCACCCCTATATATATATATATATATATATATATATATATATATATATATATATATATATATATATATATATATATATATATATATATATATATGAGATTATTACAGAACCTAAATTTAGTGTAAACCTGTAGAATCAATATCGTCGATAGATTAAATTAATCTAATGGTCTTGATTAAAACAATCAAGTTTGGAATTAGTGAAAAAAAGATTGGTAAAAAAGAAAAGTTTAGAAATAGCAAAAATTTTGACATTAGCAAAATAAATATTATTTTTTCTTTAAATTAGAATAACATTAATATGATTAATTTTTAAATAAAAAAATTATAACGTAAAAACGAGAATTTTATGTCAAAATTCAGTCAACTTATTTAAATCTAACTAATGATATTACCAACAAAAAAGGTTTTCTACTACTAATTATATCGTTATGTATTCTAACCGAACCTACATAACATGAAGTTTAAATGGTGTCATGGCATCGATTATAAAAATAATTTGTATTACATTAAAATTAATTTCCTAAAAATAAGAAAAAAAGTTATCGCCGTTCCGTGAAAAGGAAAAATGGGAACTGGACGGAGAGAATCTTGAAGGGGAGAATGGGGAAAAGTTAGGCTCACTGTCGGTCACTTTTATCTAAAATAAATGCGAATCCTGGTCCAGTATGGGTCCCGCCGCCGGTCCACATTTCTAAAATGATTCTCCACCTCACTCACTCCTCTACGTAACTCTGTGGTTTGCGGGTTGAACAATGTTGACCAATGGCCCCCACCTGTCACCATGCTACAATAAGGCACGTGCTTTACACCTCTTGGATTAATACATTACAATAATACTGTTACTTATTCAAAAAAAAAATAATAAAGTCATCATAAAAAATAACAACTTCACCATCAATAATTATATTATTTATTTTTTATTATTATTAATAGTATTAATTTTTATATTTTTATCGTTTATAATCACGTATGACCTAGAAACCTGATATATAGGCTATCAATCATGTTATTACAAAAAACAATAACATATTTTTAAATTTTTATCAATAACAACAAATTAAAATTCAAAACCTAACAAATTAAAATCAAAACCAAAATTCATCTTCTACCTTAATTTTTCTTATGAGTTTCGTTATCTAATCATCCCCAAAAACACATTCGGGGACATATGTTCATAAGTCGTTGATCAAACATAAATTTTAGACATAAATTTAAAGTTAGTTCTAACTAAGATGAAATTCATAACCTAAACATAAATCTAAGATATAAATAAATCCATTTACCCGAATGGTGGTGGAGAAATATGATGGAACCTACAAAATCCAACGATCAAATTACAAATCTAATTAAAATAGCAACAACAAAACATGAAACTGAATAAGAAACACCCAAAACCCTACAATATATAGAAGATATACAAAAAAAACCCCCCAAAAACTCTTTCACTTGTCGAAGGACTGTCTATACAGAAGGGTATAGTATATTTGAAATCAAATCGTTGTTTAAACTATTGATGGGTGGTTCGTGTCTTCGTTGCCTAAACCTTTGATTGTGGTTTGTTGTCCTTGGGTTGAGGTTCATTTCCTGACCTTCAATGATGGACCGTTGTTATTTAAAGCAGTGGAGAAAGTGGTTTATAGAGTAGATGGAAGTGGAGGTCTACTAGTGAATGGTTGTGTGCGAGAGCCAAGAGAGGAAGGGATGGTGGTGATTGGTGAGCATTTGTCAGAGAAAGGGAGTAGATAGAAGATGGGAACAATTGATAACTGTAAGTTGGGAATTCATTGATTTCTTTAAAACTCATATTTAGCTAAAAAAATGAATGGTTTGGGGATGAAAGCTTGTTTTAACCACATTTTCAGGTTAAAAATGTATTTTTGAAGGAGTGAACGAGAAAGTGTTTTAATTTCGAAATTGAAAAGGTTTTAAAGATGTTCTTGATATGTGTTTACACATTTTGTATGTTTTTTAAACTAATAATTAAAACGATAAAAGATTGTTGCAATTTTTGGTAATAAAAAAGTCATGACAACCTGTTATAATAGGTTTATGGGTAAATAATGGATATAAAAAAAATAATATGAAAGTTGATACTATTAATAAAAAAAAAATAAATAATGTAACTATAATTAGTAAAATACAAAAAAGTTATTGTTTTCAACAATTAACCCAAAAAACCAAGACTTTGTCAAAAATTTAAAGAGTAAATTTCAAAAATTGTACTTGTGGTTTTGTGAAAATTCAAGTTTCGTCTCTGAGTTTGAAAAACTACACTGATAGTCTCTATGATTAAACATTTGTTACAGTTTCAGTCCCCAAACAAGTTTGACTTGATCTAATTTTTTTTGAAAAAAATACCAATTTTATCCTTTTGAATAGTTTTACTTTTGGTCCATGGATGATTTATTTGATTTTTTCGTTTATGTTTTTTTGGTTTTGTTTTTAGTACTTAATTAACGATTAAACTTTTTATAAAATACTAAAAGTGTCTAACTATAAATTATTTTTGTATTAATTTAAAAATATTAAGTTGTATTATTATTATTATACTACTTATTTAAATACAACGTTAATTATTATGTGAAAATATTTTTTTAATTATTTTTTGTTTGTAAAAATTCAGCACTATTGATATATTTTATTTATTTATCATTTTTCTCGTAATTTTTTTTCATATATTGTTTATGTAAATATTTATATATCTTAAATTTTATTTCTTTAACCTTAGCTATTTATATATTTTCCCACATACTTTTGATGTGTCGATTATACATATGATTTTGGTATACTGATATTACATACAATTGTATGCAAGTATATATGTATAAAACCCAAATTTATATATAAAAAAGATTGATGGAGTAGCATATTAATAGATTAGATCGTGGTACCTAAGTACCATATATTTAATAAACATGTTTATTATAATAAAATATTAAATTTCATGTGTAACTATAATGTTCTCATAATTAAATGTGATTTATTTTATAATAGTTCACGTCATTTCTATGTTTATTATAATACAATGTTTTATTTCATATAAAATAAGAAAAATATCACACAAGCCAACGATCGACAAATCATTGTCATGGTCACCACCCAAAGAATTACCGGCCTGTTTTTAGTAAGAAAATGATACTACTATTAAATAAAACGCACAATTCTTTTCAATTATGAAATATTAATGTCAGTCAAACATGCAGAAACTATCAGTGGAATAAATAATATCAGTTTAATCTAATTTTGGAGATTTTAATCTAACTAGGAGATTGTGGTGGGGATCGAACCGTGATCTGTCGGCACTTGGGCCTAAGCGATAAGCCGATAACCACCACACCAGCCGTTAAAAAAAATCAGTTTATAATATATTGTATTTCAATTCTTTGTTAGCTACTACATTCATATAATAATATGAGACCGATTTTAAAAAAGAGATATACTATTAATATCAGTAATTATTTTTATTTGGTTTGATGATATCTTCATAATTTGTTTCTCATTTTAGTCCATACACTTTTTAGTCGACTTCAGTTTGGTCCATTTACAAGGATGGATAGACAAATCAATAAAACATAAAACTATTTTGTTTTTTCTTTCAATTACATATAATCAATGAAAATCATCTTGCTTTCATATTTTATCAGTTTGATACTTTCGTTACTTCTTTTTCTTAGATAAAAGAGCCAAAGTCAGTTCAACAAAAATATTTTTATATATTAATAAATGTAAACAAGTGACGTCATGTGTAACTCATAACATTATCTAACCAATTTTTTTTATTTTTCTGCCCAATTTTCCATGCAAATATGACTATCAGTTTACACTTGCATTTGATTTTAAAAAATTCAATAACTAAAATTAATTACTATGTAATTTAACCCATTTATTGAAAGTCGATCTTATTAAATGACTTAATTGTTTCTAAATTAACCCTTAATTTTACCTATATTATTTTTTGACTTGTTTTATATAACTTGATTCAATAATTTCTTTACTATTGGATTTTATCCCTGTTAAACACGTCTTTATCTTATCTATTTATTATTTTAAATAGAATATAACAATTTAATTATATATTTCATACACTTATAATAATTTATTTGTATAAATATAATATCGCCTTTTATAATAATATTTTTAACTTATATAATTGTAAAACGTAATAATATATTAAGCATATTCATGTAACGCATGGATCAATAAATTAGTATAGGAAATGAAGCAGAAAAATAGCAGATAAGGCAAATAAATCAAAATATAAAAATATTTATTTTTTTGGGTGTAAACTCTAAAAAGAAAGTAGAAAATAAGAGAGTTTCAAAATGCAAGTTAGATTGATTATTACCCTACAAAAGGGGGTATATATATGGTCAATTGATTATATTCATATCATGCCAAAACTAGAACCATGATTGTATGCTTACACCATTTCAAGACTAAATTTTTTTTTTAAAGCTTTTTGTCATTTTTGCTTTTACTTCTATTGACATGACTAGATGTTACTTTTAGATGATTTCTTTTGTTTCTGTTATATATGGTTGGTAGGCAATTAGAGGTCTTCACAGACATCGCGCGTCCATGCAAATCCGTACATAGGCGATTTGCTTATACAAACATATGGTTTATGTACAAGTTGATAGGAATACCTAAGATGTTTATTTACATAATCTTATCCTTAATGGATTAAAGTTCATTTTGTTGGAAATAAGCTATGTTTGTATGGAAGAGAGATTGGGTTTTGTTTAAGTGCTTTGTTGGAAAATCAAAGCCTATTTAGTTGTCCTACATGGTTACTCGTGTTGGTGCAATTTTAGAGTTAGCGTTTGACTCATAGTTACACGTAAATAAATATTAACAAAGAAAATGATAGAAAAACTATAGAATTCTAATTTTCTTTTCATGTTATTTTTTCTTTCCTTTTTTATAATGAAAAGAAAAAAATAAATTTAATACTAAATTTAATTATTTACTACTTTTCAATAAAGATTAAGTCTTTAATCATAAGATAAGAAAACTTGTAAATACCACATGATTTTATTTTCTTGATTCCACATTAGCAAACATCACCTTAGAGTTTAGTTGAGAGCCGTGATAGCTAGCTTTACCAATGTATAGATTTAACTTTAGCATACGAATGCTAGACCAAACTGATCAACCTAGGTGTATTTGTCATTGCATATAATTATTCCAATTAATTAAGATAACAGTTGAAGGAATTCTAACATCTCTTATCTTTTTTGAACAACAAAGAGATAATGAGCCGGGAGCTTCGGCAATGCCATCACTCCAGATGATTGTAATGTTTTTGGTTTTTATGTGTTATAATAAAAATATTATATTATAATAATGTTTTTCAATATTAATTCAACAATCATGTTGATGTATTAACAAGATCTATTTAGTGATCATATCGGTTAATTGATTTTTAAGTTGAACATATACATATAATTAAAGCATGGTGATAATTTTAAAACATATATAGAAAAGTAAGGTCAAAGCAACATATAATCCTATGCTCCAAAGCTAAATCCTATATACCTACCTATAATCTCACTTTTGGAGGCATTAAAAATGAACAAGACGTTAAAAAGTAAGGTCAGATCGATCTGACATTGATTCTAAAACTTTATCACCAATCACATTCTATAATCTTGTGATCCTATTTAAAATTGATCATGCATTTTAAGTTTTATAAGTAGAAACGTAAGATTGTATGATCCTAGCTATGATCATATGATTGTGATTTTTATTATCATTGATTTCTCCATTATGTGACATATATAATACTAATAAACTATTGAAAAAAGTCATGGTTTTTAATAAGTTCTTAAAAATATTTGCAAAATTGATCAAGGGCCATTTATATATAAAATCAAATTGGCAAAAAGATTGATACTAAGTTTAAATTTTTGCTAAGTGTTAACTCTTAGAAATAAAACCATACTTTTTCTTCTTTTATCAATAATAAGTAATAACTACATTTAATGAAAGTCGTTAGTAGTGACAATTAATGACAATACTTTATTTTTCATCAATTGTACATACCAATATTGCATTTATCAGTCATATAAATAAATTTTAACAATTTATTGATGATAGCAACATTTTGTTAATATTGATTATAAAATTAAAATACATTATTTTTACCGATAAATTTCACAATATGTTGTTATTGTTATCAATGAAAATAATGTATTTTAATATTCAAAAAGATTGAAAAAAATAAACAGGGGTTTTTTAAATGAAAATGATACTTATCTAAGTTAAATAATTATTTAATTTGTATAGACAGACAAAGCAATATCGGCAGTCTGCCACTATCTCGATTGGACGTAGTCTATTCATATAATCAATCAATATTAAACAAACATGCATGCACGATATGATTGACCAATATATATATATATATCTTTTAAAAAGGAAAATAATAATAATAATAATAATAAATTGTATATATGGTGCTTCAAATCGATGAGTTTGTCTTCTTCCCAAAATACAATAATGGATTCCATGCACTAATAAGATAGACAGAAGAAAAGGAAGTATGATAATTAATGGAAGGTTACGTGAATAAGGATTTAGAAAGCTGTCTACTCCATTTTGTGGGTGTAGCTTTCTTAGGACCATACCCTTTTATCTATCGGCCTTAAAGAACCACCACTTTACAATCTCAATAACCCTTTGATCTTAATTATATATTTCCTTTTACAGACTTGCAAACTTCATCATATCTTCAACTCGATCAAATGGGTCACAACAACGTAATTAAACAACCAAAATAAAGATTAAATTGTTGTTACATCGATCGATGTCTATTCTAGTTATTTACGTGTCATACGTACATGTTTTGATCTCATCTATGTTTGTTTAGTTACATTTGAATGACTTCTTAATGGTTCTATTAAGAAGTAAACAAACGCCCCATTGATGATTATATATTGTGGAAACTCATGGTAAGAATCTCTTCAAAGCAAAATAGATGATTAGGTGTGTGGTCTAGCTTTATTGTATTCCGGTGTAAAAAAGCCTTGGAATTATAGTGCTGTAGAAAACGAGTCACGTTTAATGATCATGCTACATATATTAGATGTTTGAACTTTGAAAGAATTTTCTAAAATGACGGGGATTTGATACCGCCGGATTTGACACCATTGCTAAATTGTGGGCTTGGTTACATGCGATTAACATAAAGTTTTTTTGTTCTTTCGAACAACATAGTTCTATTTAAAACTAGCAAGATGCTAGAGTTGCATGCTATACATGATTTATAACACTCTACTCCTCTAGAGGATTGCAACACAATTTGTCCACTTGAAAGTGACTTTTTACCATCTACTTTTAATCCATAAATTAAAAGAGAGTTTATTTGTATCATATCTAATACCTTTTGTACCGTACTAAGTTTGTGTGAAACAAGTCAAACAACCTCTCATTTCATATTTTCCTATAGGATCACAAACTCAAAAAATTTTCTTTTCAATCCAATGTAGCCGATCATATAAGCTACTGTACGTGCTAGGACTTATGTGATATATCACCGAAGCTCAGGACAATTGCATCACACCACTTGAATATGCATTGTCATCTCCGAGAAGCAAATGAGTCATCCTTTTTCACATAATGGACAAAGAGTTGAATCCATATAGAAACCTCTTTTAAAGAGATTAATCCTTATCAGGAGCCTTTCGAGTCGTGATCTCCATGCGAAAACACTGAGTTTAACTAGAACCCATTTGTTCTTGATATTTGATAAGTACTTGTGATTAGAGTCTTCTTTTTGACCAACTCTCTTAAGGATTTTTATCGTTAATATATATGAACTATTTGTATCTCACTTCCAACTATGTTTGTCAAATGCTATTTAACTTCAAGTATGTTGATAGCTAAGAGGCATATATGAGGAAGATGCTTTGATAACTATGTTCTATGCCTAGCTAGATTATCCAAGTTATTAATGGAGCTATTGTTTCGACTCCAATTAAGCCACCTAGCAATCCTATGATTTTAGATGAGCATTATGAGTTGTCTTTTTAGGAATTTCTAGTAAATTCTTTGCTTACAAACATAAAATGACAAAACGAATTTTTCTTTTTAAGACAAATTAAAGGACAATATCAAATAATAAACCTTGTAATTCAAGTGTTCCTCATACATGAATTTCACCATCATTTATAAATTCCAGTTCATAATAATTATTTTCTCCATAAATTATCATCAAATGCCAATGCAAACAAAATATAAAGAGATAAAGATTTTCAGAATATATGAATATACATGAATTAAATTCATATATAGAATACGCTATGAAAATTCGTACCTGAATATTCACTTCAAAATTCTTATTCTAGAAACGTATCCTTAATTCTCCAGCTCGTTGTTATGCCTTTAAAATGTATTTTATTAAACGAAATCGAACCAACAATTTTTTTATTGACATGATCTAAATATATATTCGATTATTATTAAGCAATTACAAGTTTTATATCATTTTCAATGTATTAGAACTACATAAATTAACTAATTATTTATTCTGGCCGATTAAATTTTTGGGGTCATGTATTAATTAATTTGAACCATTTATTGAATTCTTTTACAAGACAGTTAATTAGTATGATTCATACTAGTGCATTATAAACTCTAAAATTTTCGTAAGTATACTTAATTAAAAGGAATCAAATTTACAAAAAAAAAAAAAAAAAATTTTAATTAATCATCAACAATTTAACTCCATCGATAATATAAAGTTGAAATCATTCAATTGACATCTAATATTATAAGGAGAAGAAACCAATAAAAGAAATAATGCCTTTTTAAATCGAAACTTTTAGGGGATGTAACACGCGTAAGTTGAAGAGTTTGTAGGTTTTTGTGTCCAAATTGTATATTTATGAAATGTATGGATCAAATTGTAAAAAGGCAGAAAAAAAAAATCAAATTTCATAACCCGTTTTGGCTGTGTCAAATTTTTTTTTTTTTCCACATAAGAAATCCAGGTTCGGAGTTTTGAAAATTTTAATGGAATCATAAAATCATAATATCAAACACATAACATCCTATTTGTGATTATCCATAACATTTGACGTCAAAATCCAAAAAGAATTTACATAATTATCCAGCCGATTTTTATTTTTGAATCGAAAAGAAATAAAAAAAGGGTACGATATATGAGGCGGTGGTTGATCAAAGCTTACGATTAGATGTACACTACTACGTACTCAATATCTTACCTTTAAAATGCTTAATTATAGTTGTGAGACTTAAAGATAGATTCGAGACATACCTTGTAAACTAACGACACCAAGATACCAACTTGAAATGAAGCGAACAATCGAACATCAACTCGAAATGAACGGAATACCAATTCGAAGCTCGATCCGTACTTTACAGAATATATATTTATAATTCGGGTTGCTAGTGTAGTGTCTATGTATATATATCAACAAAACCGATTATGGTCATTGACTCATTGGAGAGATTTTGACTGAACTAGAGATATATACACTACAAGGAAATTGGAAGGCCAATCATTTTCTTTAGTTAATAATTATTTACTATTCAAAGTTTTAATACAAAAATTCGAAACACACCTTGACCGACTTTTTTATAGTAAAAATCTTCTCTCTCTCTCCCTCTCTCTCTCTCTCTCTCTCTCTCTCTACAATTATTAATATTATTATTATTATTATTATTATTATTATTATTTATTAGCAATTAAGTCTATCCTAATCTTGATGGATTTGGACTTGATTTAGATTAAAAACTAATTTAGGCTCATATTCATTATTAATTATTATGGTACGTTCTTAAAAAATATTAACCTTATAGCAATATACTATTGATATTAGTTATTTATTTGACCATTATAATTACCATTATCATTTATTTGAGATATCTTGATTTTTGGGTTATTATAAGTATAAATTTTAATTCTGTCATTTTCTTATCAAAAATAAAAAGATGAAAATAGAAAGGAGTTCTATAGTTTTTCTTTCACTTTCTTTATCAAGATTTATTTATGTGTAACTATAAATGTTCAAGAAAAAACATGTAAAACTTCATTATTTTCATTCTTAAGATTTCACCGTACCCAACATCTCCAACCTAATTGCATGAAAAATAAAAGATAATATTCATGTGAATGGCCTTATTCCCATCCTTTCAATCGAATGGAAGTCTGATTTTAGTAGTGTCGTAGCCAGCATTTCATCTTTGAAATTACCAAATTAATTAGTTTAAATTGATTAGTAGAAATCACAGGTATCGAAAAATTAAAAACATAATAAAAATTTGTTGCGACAAACTTATTTATTTAAAAAGTTTTAATTGAATACAAAACTATTAACATTTCTAAATTCATTTAAATAAACATATAAAGTAATAAACATTGCCGACTCAACAATTAATCTTTTATTGAGTTAAATTTAACAATCACCAAATAAAAATGTTAATATGAATGTAGAGCACAAAGGTAGAAATTTAAAAAAAGAAAAAAGAAAAAAGAATATGCTCTGTAAATTGTAAATGAATTAAATATGCTTCACTCAAGAATCATATTTGACATTTGTAAATAATCAATGAACAATAGATTAACACAAGAAAGTAACAACAAAATAAATTTATAGTTTATATTTTAATATATATATATATATATATATATATATATATATATATATATATATATATATATATATATATATATATATGTGTGTGTGTGTGTGTGTGTTTGTGAGAAGGTGGGGTTGGCCATGAATGTGGCTACGCCACTGGACTTTCGTACGAGTCTTAACTTTATTTGAAATGAGAATTATCTGTTAACAATATTTAAATATCAATCTGGACATATAATAATTGTTGAAAAGTGATCTAAAACCAAGGTCATCAACATCATCCAAGTTTCGATTCTGCGTGAGTCCTGGTTTTTCACTCCTATCATGAAATCTATTTCAAAATATGAAGATCACCAAAGTAAATTATTAACATTAAGAAGAAGCAAAAAGAATCTTTGGGTACTTGGATGGCTAACTAGCTAGTGGATGCTGTCATACAACTAATTAGCAACTCACCATCACTTGTGTCATCATATATCTACTTTTTTTTTTTTAGGTTGCTTTATTGAACATGTAATGTTCATTGAGTGTTTATTTGTTGTTGGTTTCAGTATAATTATATGAAAATATGATAAAGAAAAATTAAAATTACATTTGTTATATACAAACATTAAACATATAAACTTAGAATCACATGACATAGTGGCGTCTCCAGGATTTTTGTTTCGGGTGGCTAAATATGCAGACTAATAACAATAAAATTTCGAAACATAATAATTTATCACTGGGGTGACAATTCTAACACATTCAAGCAAACCGATCGAACGGGTTGATATCTAAAATAATGTGTTTGATATCTCATTTTCTAATTTTTTTAATAAAAAATCTATGTTTAAGCTTAATTTTTTTACTACGTGTCCTTTTGATTCTCTTGTCCATTCGACCCATTAGGCCGAGATTACCATCACTATAGTATACAAAATTATAATAAAATATTATTTATCAAGTTTTTTTAACATGTGATTTTTTCTTACATTAATAAAAACATTTGAACTTGAATCTAGGCATATTAAGTTGATTAAGCACATGTCATATTATATGCACAAGTTATAAAAATAATCAAATTCAACATAATTTAAACTTTAAACATAAGCATCATTAGATAAAATTTTAATAATTACTAGAAACTACTGGCAAATATAATTTAAAAAATTATCAAATAAAGGCATTCCTATCAACAAAATAATTAATAGCAAATTTAGTAACACCATATATTAGTCATAGTTATGTTCGTGTATCATCCATCCTATGTAGCAATTAAATAAATAAATAATAACCAATTTAAATTTAATTATGTTTGTGATGTTTATTTTTTTTACATTTAAATCGATATTGGTATTGTCATGCATAAATGATAGACTAATACTTATTTAGGTGGTGAATTTATATGTATTTATATGAGAAGTTGGTATAAATATAATAAAATATAGAGAAAATTACAGAAATGGTCCTCGTGGTTTGTTTAAAATTATGAAAACGGTCCCTCAACTTTCAAAGTTGCAGTGGCGATCCCTCAAACCACTTTTTACTTGCAGAATTAGTCCTTCCATTTCTAAATTTTTTAAAAATGACAAATTTGCCCTTTTTTCAATTACAAGTTTGGTAATTTCAATTTTGGTCCATTTTCTTAATTTTTCATTTTTAGTTTTAAAATTGAAATATTAATTTAGTAAATTATGATTTGATTCATTATTAATTATATTATTCTTTTTATTATTATTATTATTAATTATACCTATTTATTTTGTAAAATAAATCTATATTTCTTTACTAATAATTATTTTTATTTATATAGTTAATTAGTTAAGTTATGTATCTTTTTATGTATTCAATTTATTTATTTATATTTTATTGGTTAAACTATTTGTATATTTTTATTATTTATACTTTTCTATCAAACTATTTCATTACTTTTAATAAATTTTGAATTTGTGTAAATTTTGATTTAAATTTACTAAGTCATTACGTTTTGATTTAAGTTTGCTAATTTATTATTTTTGATTTAAATATTTTGTTACGCTAATAAGTTTTTATTTAAAATTACTATTTTATTTGTTTGGATTTAAATATTTTTTTTATGCCATTACGATTTGATTTCAATTTATTATTTTTTTTATTTAAAATTTTGCTACGTTAATACTTATGTGAAAATTATAATATTTAAGTGAAAACGAATACAACATATTAATGTATAAACTTGTAAATAAAAAAGATTAAAATACTATATTGAAATCAAAGCGTATTGGCATAACAATAATTAAGATTAAAAAAATAAAGTACTAAATTTAAATCAAAACGTACTAACGTAACAAAATATATTATTTTAAATAAAATAAACTAAAATATAAATATAATTCACTATTACTATTATCTATAAAGATTAATAAATAAAAAATATAAATACAATATATTATTTCTTACATCTTTAAATATTAATTAATAGATAAAATTTAAATCTACATTCAAATTATATCTTATATGTACTTTATCTATAAATCTACTTAAAAAATATTATTTGTTTATTTACGAAATGATTTGTTAAATTATTTATTTTTAATATATATTAGTAATTTAATAACTTTTAAGGTATTTTTTTTAAAACCAAACAAATAAAATAATAAATTTAACTAAAAACATATTATCGTAACAAAATATTTATAAACTTAAATCAAAACGTAATAAATTAGTAAATTAAATTAAAATTTACATAAATTCAAAATTTATTAACGTAATGAAATAGTTTGACAGAAAAGTATAAATAATAAAATTATACAAATAGTTTAACCAATAAAATATAAATAAATAAATTGAATACATAAAAAGATGCATAAACTAATTAAGTATATAAATAAAAATAATTTTTAGTAAAGAAATATAAATTTATTTTGTAAAATAAATAGGTATAAATGATGATAATAATAATAATAACAATAATAATAATATAATTAATAATGAATCAAATCATAATTTATTAAATTAATATTTCAAATTTAAAACCAAAAAATGAAAAATCAAGAAAAGGGACCAAAATTGAAATTACCAACTTGTAATTAAAAGTAGGGCAAAATCGTCATTTTTAAAAAATTTAGAAACAGAAGGACCAATTTTGCAACTAAAAATAGTTTGAGGGACCGTTTCTATAATTTTAAACAAAACACAGGGACCATTTATGTAATTTAGTCTAAAATATAATAATATTATTAAAAAATTTAGGGTGGGCCATGCCATGACCCACTTACTTCCGACAGTGACTACGCCATTGAAATGATAACGTCAAACTCCATTGAAACACTATAGAACACACGTAAAAACTACTATCCCTTTCGTAAGTTTGGAATCATATTGTTGTGATGCGTCTAAAACAAACGTTAGGTTTTAACTACTAAATGGGCCCAAAGTGGAAATCACACAATTGAAAGTGTACTAATGTATAGAATGTAGCTCTAAGTATCAACAATGATTTATTCATATCAAAGAGCGGAATGACAGAGTTTTGAGAACTAAAGTTTTAACATATAGCTAGTATGATAACATATTTAAAAAGATAAAAATTAAAAGAAAAATGATACACGCACTCACACATATATGAGATCAAATAAAAAGTTAAATATTTATGAGAAGTGTGAGAAATGTTCTATCAAATAACAAATTTATTGAATTACATTGTTAGTTCACGATTCAACAAAAAAACGTTGTATAAAAAACAGGCCCGCCAAAAAATATTATAAAAAAGTGTGGGACCTAAAAATTTGTGGTTAGATTTGTTTCATTTTCCTCACAATTATTTAACTTCTCATAAAAATAATATCATACATATATAACCAAATGGGAAGTGATTGGTACACAACAACATTTGTCATACACAACAATTACACTTACAATGACTATATTGTCCTTACTAGCTTTTTATCATGGAAGTACTCAAAAGTTACTTTTAAGGGTAGGATGGACATTTTATAATGAGATTATTGTGTATGGAAAAATTTTGTTGTGTACAAATCACATCTCTAACCAAATTGAAGTTCTATATATAGGTCATTTGAGAAACTTAGATAATTTGGAGAAGTAAAAAAGCAATACTAGCATCAAATTTTAATTTAGAAAGAGTTAATATGGAAAGTGTTATAATTGTAATATTGATTGAATAAAGAGTCATTAAAAAATTGAAAAAAAAAATCTAAAAATGGTATATAAAATGTTATTTCCTCTCCCCTCTTAAAAATCATGGAATCTCTTTCTTTCCACATTTACCCTCTGTTCTCGAACACATTTAAACGGAGGAAAGGAGGAGAAAGCAAGTGAAAGTGGGAGAAAATAAAAAGACTTTGTGTTCTTTTATCATATTTAGGGAAGGAAAGCAAAAGAAGAGGAAAGAAAATATGTATGGTTTTCTTCTTAAATATTTCCTCCCAAATGTGGGAAGAAAGTGAGGGAAAGAAAGTTTGTTCATGTAAATTACAAAGAAACAAAGGCTTTTATTTTCTTTCCTCCCTCCTCAAGAACATAAATTTTTTTTCATTCATCTTTCTTTCCTCTTGATTCAAGAACACAAACACAAACATTATTTTCTTTTCTCTTTCTTTCTTCCATGTTTCTTTCCTCCATTTTTCTTTCTATTCTCTTCTTTTCTAATTCGAGAACACAGTGTTAGGGTTGTAGCCACGTGACTGCGTATTTGGTACATAAAATTGAGATGATGGATTGAATGTGGTTTCAAGTCAAGTCTTTTTACAAAGATATTTTCGATAGAAATGAATATATTTGATTGTGTTATATTGCTAACGATCTCTAATTTGTTAGCAATAAAATAAATTAAACTTGAATGATTGTTATGTTTAAGTTTATGATTAATCATGTAACCACCAAAAGATGAAAAGTTTGAGGATTAATGTCTAGTAACCACCATGAGTTATGAAAGGTGAAGAGTTTAGTGTTTAATGGAGTAGTTATGTAGCTAGTTATGAATCTCATAACTTAGTCTTTATATTGACATTACTTTTGAGTTGTAAGTTGGTGAAAAAAAAGAAAATATTCAAGAAATAAAATAAAATTGTGTTCTTGTGGTGTCAACTTTATCTCCTATATTTTTTACTCTACAAATTGGTATCAGAACTCTTTAATCAGGGTCCAAAATTTGTTCAAATGAACAACTCTATTCCTTTTTCCTTTGTTCCTCAATTAACCAAAGATAACTACGCCAAATGGAGTATCCAAATGAAGGCTCTTCTTGGATCTCAAGAAGAATGGGAGATAGTTGAAAAAGGCTACACGGAAGAAGAAAATGAAGAAGAGTTAAACCAAGCTCAAAAGGAGAATCTAAGAAGATGGAGGAAAAAGAACCAACAAGCTTTGTTTTGGATATACCAAGGAGTACAATCCTATGAAGCTGCGTGGGAGAAAATATGTGGTGCTACTTCGGCAAAGGAAGCATGGGAGATTTTGGAAATGACATACAAAGGCGCTGAAAAGGTTAAAAAGGTACGGTTGCAAACTCTTCGAGCGGAATTTGAAGGCTTGCATAAAACAGAAGCAGAACTAGTTTCTGATTATTGTTAACGGGTATTGTCGGTAGTTAACCAATTAAAAAGAAATGGTGAAACTATGGATGATATTCGTGTCATTGAAAAAATTCTTCGCTCCTTGGATTCTAGATTTAATTATATTGTTGTAGCAATTGAGGAATCTAAGGATTTAGATTCTATGACAATTGATCAACTAACTGGCTCGTTGCAAGCTCATGAAGAAAGATTTACTAAGAAAAAGAAAGAAGTAGTTTTGGAACAAGCCCTCAAGTCAAAGTTGTCGTTAAATGAGAAGCAAGAAGATTTCAAAAGCCAAAGAGGTAAAGGCCATGATCGTGGAAGAGGAGGAAACTCTAGAGGAAGATTTGCAAATTCTCGTGGAAGAGGAAACTATGGAAGAAATGAAAATGGGTGGAATGAAGCAAATCAAAGTCAAAGTTTTCGAAGTTGGCAAAGAGGACGTGGACGTGGCTATCAAAGAGGAAGAGGACGCGGTTATTTTGAATGTGATAATTGTCACAAACCCGGTCATTTAGCAAGAGATTGTTGGTTTAGAGATGGAGAAAAACACGATGCAAATTGGGCTAGCGGAAGCAAAAACTCGGAGTCTCATAATCAAGATACTTTGTTGCTAGTATCTCAAGGCGGAAATAATGAAAATGTCTGGTACATAGACAGCGGCGCTAGCAAGCATATGACAGGTAACAAAGATTTATTTTTCAAGTTGTTTGAAAATGATTATGGCGAAGTTAAAATTGGAGATGGAAAATCATATAAAGTTAGTGGTGTTGGTGAATTAGAATTTAAAACAAGACAAGGAAGTATTGAGAAAATGTCAGAAGTTTATTTTGTTCCTGGCCTAAAAAGTAATTTGCTTAGTGTTGGTCATCTTTTGAAGAAAGGTTATGATATTCATTTTCATGACATGACTTGTGTTTTGTCAAAGAAAAATCAAGTCATTGCTAGAGTTGCGGTTGCGTCAAATAATCTTTTCTCGTTGGCTCTTCAAAATCAAAATATGTCATGTTTTGTTGGTGTTGACAAAGGAGTTTCCAAGTTATGGCATGATAGGTATGGTCATTTGAATTATGGAGATTTGGAATTACTATCAAGGAAAATGATGGTGAGAGGATTGCCTAAAATTGATCGTATGAATGAAGTTTGTGAAGCTTGTCAATTTGGAAAGCAACATAGAACCCCATTTCCCTCTCAATCATCATGGCAGGCAAAAAGACCATTGCAACTTATTTACTCAGATTTATGTGGGCCGATGACCGTTTCATCTTTGGGAGGTAATCGTTATTTTATCTCTTTTATTGATGATTTCTCACGAAAAGTTTGGGTGTATTGTGTTAAAGAAAAATCTGAAGCTTTTTAAAGATTTATGGATTTCAAGGCTGAAGTTGAGAATTTTACGGGGTTAAAAATCAACACTTTGCGGACAGATCGTGGGGGTGAATATTTCTCAAATGAATTTGAGAAATATTGTCGAGACAATGACATTCGACATGAAATGACGGTCCGTTATACACCTCAACAAAATGGTGTATGTGAAAGGAAGAATAGAACGATAATGGAGATGGCAAGATGTTTATTAAAAAAGAAGAGGTTACCAAGAAGTTTTTGGGCTGAAGCTGTTTCTTGTGCAGTTTATCTTATTACCAGGTCACCAACAAGGAGTTTGGGAAATTGCACACCACATGAAGCATGGTATGGTACAAAACCAAGTGTTCATCATCTTAAAGTATTTGGAAGTGTTGCTTATTCTCATGTCCCAGATTTAATGAGAAGTAAGTTGGATGACAAGTCAGAAAAGTGCATCTTTATTGGCTATAGTGAAAGAAGCAAAGCATACAAGTTGTATAATCCAACGACAAAGAAAATTGTGATAAGTCGAGATGTTCGATTTGGTGAAAGTTCTTTCTTTGAAGAGATCGAAGTTGAAAAGGAAAATTTACCAATTTTTCCTTTTCAAGTTGAAGAAGAAGAGATTGGAAATATTGAAACTAATGTTCAAGAAGAGAGTCATCCCGGTTCTCAAAATTCTTCTGCAAGTTCTTCTCCAAGAAGCCCGATAAGAAAGACAAGAACTCTTCAAGAGTTATATGATGTAACAGAAGAGATTGTGCAAAATGATTCTGTATTTTTTGCTTTCTTTACAGGGGAAGATCCAATTTATTTTGATGATGCTTGTCAAGAAGAAAAATGGAGGAAAGCCATGAAAGAAGAAATTAACTCCATTGAAAAAATGACACATGGGAGCTTACCGATTTGCCACCACACAAAAATTCTATTGGAGTAAAGTGGGTATACAAGACAAAGATGAATCCGGATGGGTCTATCAACAAGCACAAGGTAAGATTGGTTGCAAAAGGTTTCAAGCAAAAAGAAGGCGAAGATTTTAGTGAAGTATATTCTCCCGTTTCAAGACTCGAAACTATTCGGTTGCTCATTTCTCTTGCTACTCAAAATGGTTGGAAAATGTTTCAAATGGATGTAAAATCCGCATTTTTGAATGGTGTTCTCAAAGAAGAAGTTTATGTTGATCAACCACTTGGGTTTGTCAAAAAAGGTGAAGAGAATAAAGTGTACAAGTTGAAGAAAGCATTGTACGGATTGAGACAATCACCACGAGCTTGGTATAGTCGTATCAATTCGTATTTTGAGAATTATGGATTTGAAAAATGTCCATATGAGCATACTCTTTACACTAAAGGAGATTCACATGGAAATTTCATTGTTGTTAGTCTTTATGTTGATGATCTTGTTTTAACAGGAAACGATTTGGTGATGTTAGATGAGTTCAAACATTCATTGATGGCAGAATTTGAAATGACAGATTTGGGAGAACTTCACCATTTTCTTGGAATTGAGGTTCATCAATCCAAGAAGGGAACTTTTATCTCACAAGAGGGTTATGCAAGATAAATTCTAAAGAAATTCAAGATGGAGAATGTGAATCCCGTCACCACTCCATGCATCACAGGTTTGAAGTTATCTAAAGAAGGTGAAGGCAAGATGGTGAATTCAACTTTATACAGGAGTCTTGTTGGAAATTTGATGTATCTAACTTCTACAAGGCCTGATATCATGTACGGTGTAAGCTTGGTGAGTAGGTTTATGGAGAAACCTTATTCAAATCATTGGGAAGCAGCAAAAAGGATTCTCAGATACATTAAAGGTACAATTGATCATGGAATTTTTTATGAGGCTAATGTACCGGTTAACCTCATTGGTTACACTGATAGTGATTTAGCCGGAAGTATGGATGATAGCAGAAGCACGTCTGGTTATGTATTTCATCTTGGTACTGGTGCGATATCATGGAGTTCTAAGAAACAACAAATTGTGGCACTTTCTACTACAGAGGCCGAACATATTGTTGCAGCATATGCTGGTTGTCAATTGGTTTGGTTGCGCGGTATTTTGGAAAGTCTAATGCAAAAGCAAGATAAGTCAACCACTTTGTATTGTGATAATAGCTCCACTATTTCAGTCACAAAAGATCCAATTCTTCATGGACGAACAAAGCATATCCGCATCAGATATCATTTCTTGAGAGACCTTGTCAACGAAGGAGATGTTCAAGTTGAGTATTGCAAGACAGAAGATCAAATGGCGGATATTTTTACGAAGCCGCTTGGTGGGAATTTTTTCAAGAAGAATGTTGAAAGATTGGGAGTAAAAAGTAAGTTTAATTTAAGGGAGGCATTGTTAGCAATAAAATAAATTAAACTTGAATAATTATTATGTTTAAGTTTATGATTAATCATGTAACCACCAAAAGATGAAAAGTTTGAGGATTAATGTCTAGTAACCACCATGAGTTATGAAAGGTGAAGAGTTTAGTGTTTAATGGAGTAGTTATGTAGCTAGTTATGAATCTCATAACTTAGTCTTTATATTGACATTACTTTTGAGTTGTAAGTTGGTGAAAAAAAAAGAAAATATTCAAGAAATAAAATAAAATTGTGTTCTTGTGGTGTCAACTTTATCTCCTATATTTTTTACTCTACATAATT
This sequence comes from Centrapalus pauciflorus, assembly GCA_020465985.1. Classification (NCBI taxonomy): domain Eukaryota; kingdom Viridiplantae; phylum Streptophyta; class Magnoliopsida; order Asterales; family Asteraceae; genus Centrapalus; species Centrapalus pauciflorus. The sequence goes on along the minus strand of JAANYP010002386.1, from coordinate 116,593 downwards.
AATGTGTTGATTCATTGATTTGTATTTTGACGAATTTTTAACAATGGTATATATTTCAAGGGTGCTTCGAGTGGCTGACTCATTGAATTTAGGATGCTCAACATCTCTTTTGTTTGAAGCGGTGATTTTATCTACCATATTGTTTATATGATGCTTCTGAAATAAAGTGGTTTTCCGAGTTTAAAGTGAGGTTAGGAGGTACGTTTTGGACGACATTCAAGCTCTTTCTTATCTATAGATTAAGAGTCGATACAAGAAACTTTAGATTTCTGTCGTTGTCCTTAATTGGTTTTTCGTTTTTGTGGTGGAGTTTGTTTTTCATTCTGCCTCTTTTTTTCATGGTGTCTGTTTGTCTTTTGTTTTAGGGTCTAACAACTTGCTGGATGTTTATTAAATATTTCTTTTTGATGTATATATAAAAAAAATTTATAATTTGTTGTTAAAATGAAGAAAAATCATTTCTTAATTCTTTGTTAAAATGAAGGTAATGAAAATGATGGAAAGATAATGGAGTTTCTCTCGTACCAAACGTGTCATCTTGAGTACATGACAAAGTCGGAGCATTTGTCAACTTACATAAGAAGATGGCATAGAGTACCACAAATTAATTTGATTGCAGATACAGATAATTATTGTTACAAGAAATATATGAATGAAATTAACCTGATGTGGCAATAGATAACGTTCTTGTGAATTTTCCTAAATTTAAAATTTTGAATCATGTCAATCGACAAACAACGATCTGTCGCGTGCTACATTTAATGAATTTATATCTGAAATTGGTCGGTATTGTACTTTAGTTTCCGTTGGTTAAAGTGTAGAAGAAGAATTAAGAATGGAAAGGAGCTAAGAAGAGAAAAAAGCAGCAGATGAAAAAACACAAACCCTCATATGCAATTGAATCAACAACCCCAAATACAGCTAAACCACCAACTAAGTGGTTGTTTGTTTACTTCTTAACGGAATCATTAAAAGGCTTGTTCAAAGGTTAAATCACCTATTAATGATTTCATTAAAAAGTGCTTAATATATATGTTGGAACCAAAATAACGTAAATGCAAAAGAACATATTTAACATTAATTATATTACAAGTCTCTAATTTGATTAGTGATAGTAGGCTAAACTTTCCTTTATATTTGTAACATCAATTACGTTATCGATCAATAATGATGTCGTTGCGCAATCTTTCTAAAAATCTTTTTAACATTCGGAGCACCTTGAGATTCCATAATATTCACGTAACAACCGGTTCCTTTGTTAAAGCAGAATTACTTTTTATTGATGATATACATACCTTTCCACGTACGGAAGACAAGACACAGTATTACTCCTGGCTGGTACGTACGTGAAGCTAGTATATATGCATGACAGATGTGGTGCTAGAAATTAAAGATATATATTACTGAAATTATATATTTTAACGAATTGAATATTCATTAGTTCCTTAATTGGTTCCGTAAGAATATTTTTGTAAGTATGAGTGAAAACAAAAAAGATGGCAAACTTAACGAATAAACCTGTCGCTTTTTTTGATATTTGTGTGGTTGAATTCGTGGCAAGTGAACAATTCAGGACTTTGAGCTCCTCACCTCCATATTCGTACAAAAGAACTTATTCCTTGGAATGGAATATACATTACTATACGGATTGATCATGACAGAGGATTTTCATTTCTCGGTTAAGATTTTCTCTTAAATAAGTTTTAAATATACAATATACTATTTATACATTATGGGTTAAGGTCACACAATACCAACGTACTTTTCCAAATGTATCGATATTTACCCATATAGTACATTTACATTAGTTTTCCATTTCAATATGACACATTTCTACATAGAACACGGTTGAAATATCTTAAGTGGACTTTATTTGTATAAAAAACCAGGTTCAGTATAGAAATGTACCATATTTCACTACAAGAAAAAGGGTCAATAGCGGCGACACCTTTAGCAGCGACAAACTCTTTAGCAGCGACACCCAAAATACGCGGACACATGTCGCCGCTAAAGCCTTTAGCAGCGACATACTGTCGCCGCTAATACCCAAAAAAATGGCGCCTGACTTGCCGCCCCCTTTTCTCCCTTTTCCACCTCTCTCTCTTTCACTTTTTCACCTTTACGGCTTCTTCTTCTCCATTCTGCGATTTAGCTTCCTCCCACCGGTAAGCACCGATTTTTTGGGTTTTTCTTTGTGTTTTGTGTATTTTTTACATAAATATATGTAATGTGTGGGTATTGATGTGTTTGGTGTCTCAGATCTCATCTCTCTTGCTCTCTCGCCGCCGGTGGTGTCTCTCGCCGCTGTGCTGCCTCTCGCCGCCGGCTTTCTCTCTCGCCGCCGGCTCTCTCTCTGTGCAAGGTATGTATTTTGTTTGTAATGTATTAAATTAGTGTGTATTTGTATGTATTTTGAGTGTTAGTGTGTGTTTTTAATTTGTATGTATTTTGTGTATTAGTGTTAGTGTTTGTATATTTATGTATTTTGAGTGCTAAAATGTGTATTTGTTTGTCTTTTGTGTATTTATTATATTAATGTATGTATTTGTGTGTATTTGTTTTTGGATAAAAGTTTTAGATTGATCAAAATTAGGTTATTATTTTTATTGAATTGTAAAAATTATTTGTAGGTTTGTTTAAATTATTTTCTTGGATAAAAGTTTTAGATTTATCAAAGTTAGGTTTTTTTAGAATTTGTTAAAATATGTTTGGAATTATTGTGTTTTTTTAAGTATTTATAAACGTTTTATATGTATTTAGTATATTATTGTGTGTGTATTTATATGTATTTTGTGTATTAGTGTGTGTATTTATATGTGTTTTATATATTAGTGTGTGTATTTTGTATATGTTTATGGTAAAATAATGTAGATTTACTAAAATTTTATGATAAAAGTTTATAGAAAGCAATGTACTTGTATTGTGTATATTTGGTGTCTATTTTGTATAATTTTAGTGTCTATTAGTTTATTAATGTGTGTGTGATTGTTTTAGGTAAAAAAAATACGATGTATTTGTTAAACTAGGTGTATGTTTATTTAAATAATTTAAAATTTTGTTAATTTAGTATATTTGTTATTTTTTTTGTATAATTATATTATCGTTATTTATTTTAAGATGCAATTATATGTTTGTAGATTTATTGTGTAATTATTTGTATAAAAGTTTATAATAACATATAATATGAGTTGATGTTTATATTTGTGTGTATTTGTATGTATTAATGTGTAACTATTTTATTAGTGATATGAATTGTTTATTTCTATAAGAAATGAGAATATATACTCTTAAAATAGTGAAATGTGTTAGGTGTGTGTTTGAGCTTAGAATACATGCCCGTCCGAAATTGATTTAGTAATTAATTTCGGGCTGTCCCCGTTTTGGGACTGCTTTTTGAATACCTTATCTCATTTAGGATGTGAATGTGTATTACATGATTGTTTGTTTAAGAAAGATTCAGTTGCCATTTTCTCTTTGCTTCTCGGGTATATATACTTTTATATATACTTGAGAGCTAAGGGGAAATGCTGCCGAATTTTTTTTAAACAAGCAATCGAGTAATGTGCATTCACATATGAGGTAAGGTATTCGAAAAGTGGGTTTAGAAGCCTACCCGTGTAAATACTTTATCCATGTTTGATTTTTAAACTCATTTCGAGTTTGCTTTTCGAATCATGAAATTTTAATTCTCGTAGAGTAAACCTTAAACTCTAACTTATGTTTCAGTTGCATAATGTCTATCGATAAAACATGGACTACTATTGAAAACCGTAATTCTCCTGAGTTCCAACAAGGACTCGAATCTTTTGTTGAGAGATCCAAAGCACACGTCGACGATAGAGGTCAAATTAGATGCCCGTGTAGAAAATGTGGGAACAATAAGTTCACAAGAATTTCATTAATGAGAGCTCATATACATATAAATGGTTTCTTTCGATCTTATATTACATGGGTCTATCATGGTGAAAGTAGAATTCCGCCTCCGGTTGTAGATGACATACCTCCAACTAACGAGATGGCTAGTGTTATCGACGACATTATGGGCGAGTTCAGGGGGAACGATACTAACCACGAAGAACGGAACTCAGATACAGAGGACATGAGTGTCGATGAAGGCTTTCTTAAGTTGTTAGAAGAAGTCAATGCCGAATTATATCCTGGCTGTACTTGGTTTTCTTCTCTCGACTTTTTAGCAAAACTGATGCATGTCAAGGTGAACAACAAATGGACTAATAGTTCGTTTGATCAGCTCCTTGCATTGTTGCAATCTGCATTTCCGAAAGAAAATAGGGTTCCCACAACACATTATGTAGCTAAAAAGAAATTACAAAAGATTGGTTTGGGTTATGAGTCGATACACGTGTGCAAAAACGATTGTTTTCTTTTCTGGAAAGAAGATAAGTCGTTACAGTATTGTCCTGTTTGTAATGAGAGTCGTTGGGTTGATAAAGACACAAAGGGTAAGCTGGTACCTCACAAAGTGTTACGATACTTTCCTTTGACCCCCAGACTACAACGTTTGTACTGTTCAAGATACACGGCAAAAAATATGATTTGGCACAGTACCGGACGATTAGAAGAAGGTATGATGCGTCATCCCGTTGATGGATCTTCATGGAAAGAATTTGACATAAAGTACCCTGACTTTGCGAGAGAACCTCGAAATGTACGTCTAGGACTCGCAGCTGATGGTTTTAATCCATTTGGTAACATGAGTTCGGCTTACAGCACGTGGCCGGTTGTACTCACCACATACAATCTGCCACCATGGCTATGTATGAAAGAGTCATCATTTATGTTGTCTTTGTTGATTCCCGGTCCTAAATCACCCGGAAAAGACATGGATGTTTTTCTCAGGCCGTTGGTGGAAGAGCTTAAACAGTTGTGGTACACAGGCGTACGTACTAAAGATGTAATGACAAACACATCCTTTAACATGAAAGCGGTGTTGTTATGGACAATAAACGATTTTCCAGCTCGTAGTAGTCTATCGGGTTGGAGCGGACAAGGGTACAAAGCATCACTACAAGAAAATCACCTTTTTGCGGCGACAAATGTCGTCGCTAAAAGTGACTATGTCGTCGCAGAAGACCTATTGCGGCGACATGTCGTCGCAAAAAGGTCGTCGCTGTAGCCTCGTAGCTAAACATCTTTTGCGACGACATTTTGGCCCTTTTGCGACGACGGTTTCCAGCAATATCGGCTTGACACGTCATCACTTTTTGCGACGACAAAGTCGTCGCAAAAAGTTTTATGAAAATTAAATCAAAATTAAAATCAAAACCTTTTGCGACGACAATGTCGCCGCTAAAGGGGACATTCTGCGACGACATTTCTACTTTTTGCGACGACATTTTGACTTTTTGCGGCGACATGTCGTCGCAAAAAGTCAAAATGTCGTCGCAAAAAGTGACATAAAATGCACAGAAATAGGGATTTAGCGACGACATGTCGCCGCAAAAGGCAAATATGTCGTCGCAAAAGGTGACATAAAATGCACAGAAATAGGGCTTTAGCGACGACATGTCGCCGCAAAAGGCCAAAATGTCGTCGCAAAAAGTGACATAAAATGCACGAATTTTGGCTGTTTTTTTTGGCCCCCAATCGGGTTATAGAAACCTGTTCGCTGCATTTACAATTTGATATTTTCCAACAAACTCAAATTTAATATATTTCAAACCAACAATAGTTACAAAAGTTATCAAATAAGCATTTACAATTAAAAAAACATTACATAATATAAACTAATTATCATCTTCGTCTTCGTCGTTTTCCTCGTTTTCGTCATCTTCCGAGTCTTCGTCATAACCAGGAACGTCTATATTCGCGGCTCTTAACGCATTGTATAAAAGTTCTTGTCGAGCCATTAGTTTTTGTTGCTTTTTTGTTTGTCGAGCAACTAGTTTATCAACTTCGGCTTTTGAATACGTTTCTGGTTGTGATTGAGAATTTGAACTCGAAAAACTTCCTGGTAACTTTCTCCCAATTCCTCGATTATGACCTCGGCGTTCTCCCAACACTTGAGACAATATCTGTTCTTCGGTCATCGGATTCGAACTTCCGGCTTGACTATTCCGAAGCTGCTCCATCTCATGCTGTATAATTACAAAAAAATTTCGATATTATATATATTTCATAATAAACACTAAAAGAAAATATTTATATACAATTTCATGCATTTAAGTAAAACAATTACTTACATATTGTCGTGCGGCAATGTCATTGGCGAAAACGTTGTTCCGACGATGCATATCACCAAACTGGTCGATGATACTAGGAAATTGACCCGTCGTAGGGTCGTACTGTAACACATTTAATATATATGTAAATAAAAACATATATATCAAATATTAACGTGTATAAATTACCAACTAATATTACAATAACTCTATATGTCATCGCTAAAGAATACATACCATTTTTATACCAACTTACTAACTATATATATACATATCAAGTCTATATATTACCAAATTATCAAGTATCTTACCAACTATATGTAATTGTATAAAACAACCATCATTTATGCATATCAAGTCTATACAAATTATCAAGAATACATATCAAGTCTATGCATATCAAATCTATACAACCATCATTAGTGCATATCAAGTATATAACAACCATCATTGTTGCATATCAAGTGTATACAAAAGTCTATACAACCATCAAGAATACATATCACCATCATAATAATACCTTTTGCCAACTAATATTACAACAAGTCCATATATTACCAAATTATCAAGTATCTTACCAACTATATGTAATTGTATAAAACAACCATCATTTATGCATATCAAGTCTATACAAATTATCAAGAATACATATCAAGTCTATGCATATCAAATCTATACAACCATCATTAGTGCATATCAAGTATATAACAACCATCATTGTTGCATATCAAGTGTATACAAAAGTCTATACAACCATCAAGAATACATATCACCATCATAATAATACCTTTTGCCAACTAATATTACAACAAGTCCATATATTACCAAATTATCAAGTATCTTACCAACTATATGTAATTGTATAAAACAACCATCATTTATGCATATCAAGTCTATACAAATTATCAAGAATACATATCAAGTCTATGCATATCAAATCTATACAACCATCATTAGTGCATATCAAGTATATAACAACCATCATTTAGAAATAAAGTGACTTACACGACGATCTTGTATTTGAACGTATGCTTGGGATCCATGATAACTTGGATAGAGTTGTTTGGCTCTATTTGCGGCATTTACAACTCCTCGATGCATGGTTCCCTCTTGCATAAAGTAGTCACAATACTTGTGCCACTCATCAATTTCTATTTCTTCGGGAGGGGAATTTCGGATTTCATCCGGACGTTCGTACCCCCCTCGATTGCTAAAGTATTTTATTTTAAAACGGGATTTTCGATCTTTAAATCTAGATGCACATTGTGCATTAACTCCCGCAACTATTTGTGACGAATGTGGACCCGACAAGTGAGGTCCCATGTCAAAATATGTCTGCAATTTATAAAAAAGAGTCATGTTAGTGTGTATTTTGATGTCTTTACAAAAATATATATTAAACAAATTTAACCTGTAGTTCAGGCCATAAAGGGGCTTTTAGATGATCGGGTACATCACTCCACGAATTAAAATATTTGGGGACGTCACCCACAAAAGCCCCGATCAAATTGTTGAAGCCGCTAGCATTATCTCCAAGGGCTCGATACGTCCCCTGTTTAGTATCAAATCTAATGGGCAACGGTCGTTGCCCATTCTTTTTCCATAATTTTCTTAGAGTTTCATTTGTGGTTTTTCCACGAGTCTTTGAACCTACAATTCAAATTAACCAACATGAATAACACAAATAATTAAACAAATAAAAACTAAAAATGTCTAAAAACTTTCTTAATACTTTGACAAATGGATGGTGGTTGCCAAGAACCCCCGGGAGGATCACCACCACAATCACCACCGTGGCCAGTCGCTACAGTCGTCATCTGTAAAAATATTAGAAGTATAACCTACAAAACAAACATTAGTGTATGTTGGCAGTTCAATAAACATATTGAAAAAACAACTCAATAAACATATTATAACTAATTAAAGTCTTTACAAATTACAACTTCAAATCAATCAGATTCATCACTGGAACAATAACGTATTTCACACTCATTGTCAGACTCCAAATTATCACTGTCAGAATTATCAACAACGTCAACATCATTATCAGCATCGTCAATAAAATCGGCATCGTCATGAGCATGAGTAGGATTAACATGAATAATATCGACTTCAGTATCTTCCATTGCTTGACCAACTCCCCTCAAGCTTGTATAAGTTAAATTATCCAAATCAGCAGACAATGTAAGATCAGATGAATTGTTGTTGTTTATAACATCATTTTCATTATTATCCACAATGATATCTCGGTCCCAAATCTTTCGATGATTCACCTCTTGGACGACCCTCCAATGATGGTTTCTAGAGGGGTCTTCAAGGTAAAAAACTTGTTTTGCTTGGGTCGCGAGAATATATTGTTCGTCTTTATACCACTCATGCTGGGTAGAAATACTGGTTATGTTATTCCTAATGACACAACGTTGAGTACGCTGAGTATTGCTGGTGTTAAACCATTTACATCGAAATAACACAACGTTGCAACCAGCTTTATAATTTAGCTCCAAAATTTCTTCCAATTGACCATAATATGTACTTCCATCGGGCCCAGCTGTTGAAATTCCGCTGTTTTGAGTTGTACGACGTACGTCGCGACTATAAACCACAAACCTCACACCATTAACAATGCAAGCGGTGTAAGAGTATGCACGTATTTCTGGTCCATTTGCCAATGCAAGTAACTCATTATTACAGCAAGTTGGATCATCTACGTGTTGACGATTGATCTATGAAAATGACAGACAAGCTTCAGTAATAGTTGTTATGTGTGTGTGCGTGTGCGTGTGCGTATTGAGTTTACCTTATTCCTAAACCAGCCGGGAAATTCGATTTGTAAATTACTCCCAGGCATGTCAGTAGTAAATTCACTGTAAATAATCTCGATATCAATATAATCACCGGAAAGTCATGTTATAAAAAGATAGTTAGAAATAAGAACACTTACGAAATGTATTTATCGATCTCGGAACTGTTGTTAAGTACAAACCATTCAACTTTCTTTCGAGTTGTATGATCCAAATCTTTACGTACACCTTTACTAATTGATGTACATACTGATTGGAAAACACGCAACTGACGTGCAATATTCGGGGCATCTTCGTTTCTGTCCGGACGATTAAATCTCGTCTGAACACCTCGAAGATACATTGAGCAGAACGTTAAGGCTTCGTCTGCAACATATCCCTCTGCTATAGAACCTTCAGGCCTAGCTTTATTTCTGACATAATTTTTTAACTTTTTCATGTATCTTTCAAACGGATACATCCATCTCATGTAAACGGGCCCACCTTGAATAGCCTCGTCAGGTAAATGCATAACCAGATGAATCATTACGTCAAAAAAAGCCGGCGGAAATATTTGCTCAAAAGTACACAAAACATTGATCAACTGTTCTTTAGCTTTCAACATATCCGACTCCATCAAATTCCGAGCACAAATTTGCTTAAAAAATGAACAAAGTTCGATTATGGGCGTCGAAATTGTTCGATCCAAGTACCCATGAACTCCAACAGGAAGCAACCGTTGAATCATCACATGACAATCATGAGACTTCAAGCCAGATATGTTGCTATCATTATCGGTCACTCTCCGTTTGAAGTTTGATCCAAATCCGTCTGGTAGTTTAACTCTTTTAACGAATTGACAAAAGCCCCGCCTTTTTTCAGTTGTGAAAGAGTACATGGGATGAGGCTTTAAAAACTTTCCGTCTCCTTTATCTTGGAGCCACAACTCATTTCGTATGTTCAAATTTTTCAAGTCAATTCTTGCATTGTGAGTGTCTTTAGATTTGTCATTCATTAATAATGTACCCAACAAACTCTCACATACGTTTTTTTCAATATGCATGACATCCAAATTGTGTTTTAGTTCAAGAAAAGGCCAATACTCAAGTTCAAAAAAGATCGATCGTTTACTCCAGTTCAATTCGGTCACATCACGTTTTCTTTTGACACCCCCAAAACTAGGATGTTTCCCTGGAATCCGCGACGGTAATTGAGCAAGTTGTTCTAAGATTGCGTCATTGTTGAACAATCTAGGACGACATTTCTTCTCAACCTTCCCATCAAACTTTTTGCTTTTTCTCCAAGGATGGTTTATGGGAAGGAATCTTCTGTGACCAACATAAGCAGTTTTCCCTGTAACACGAGTAGACGGGGTGTCTTCATTACATGTAGGACATGCTTTATAGCCTTGACCACTCCAACCAGATAAGCTACTACGAGCAGGAAAATCATTAATGGTCCATAAAAGCATTGCACGCATTGTGAAGACAGTGTTTGTGGCAGCATCTCTCGTCTGGACTCCGTCAGACCATAGACTCTTCAATTCATCAACCAAAGGCCTCAAAAACACGTCAATGTCTTTCCCAGGTGACTTAGGGCCAGGGATTAACAACGTCAACATGAAAGATGACTCTTTCATACATAACCACGGGGGCGTATTGTATGTTGTCAATATGACCGGCCACATGCTATAAGACAGACTCATATTCCCATATGGATTGAAACCATCAGCAGCTAACCCTAATCGAACGTTTCTAATTTCTCTTGCAAAATCTGGATAACTTTCATCAAAATTTTTCCATGATTTACCGTCAACCGGGTGGCTCATCTTACCTTCTTCTCTGCACTGTCCAGTAGCATGCCAAATCATAGACTTTGCAGTGTGTTTAGAGCTATACATGCGCTTTAGTCTGGGAGTCAAAGGAAAATAACGCAACACTTTGTTAGCAACTTTCTTCGCTGCTGTGTCTTTGTCTTTCCATCTACTTTCACCACAGATTGGACAACTCTGCTTATCAACGTTCTCCTTCCAAAATAAACAACAATCATTCTTACAAACGTGGATCGATTCGTATCCTAACCCTATCTTTTTCATTATCTTTTTAGTTTCGTAATGTGACGACGGGACGTTGTTATCTTTAGGAAATGCAGATCTAAGAAATCCTAGCAATTGGTCAAATGAACTATCAGTCCATTTATTCAATACTTTCATGTGCGACATCTTTGCTAGAAAGTCCAATGAAGACAACCAGTCACAACCAGGGTATAGCTCGGTCTCGGCAAACGAAAATAGCTCATCAAGATCGTCATTTGTAGCGGGAGGTGTAATGGGCTCATTAATAGTCTCATTAGTGTCTGTGTTGCGTTCATTGTCAATATTTTCCCAACGAATATCGTTAAGGACATCAACCATCTCATCTGTCGTTTGAGACATGTCATGTAGTACTGGAGGCGGATTAAGTTGTTCACCGTGATACCACCATGTCTTGTAACCAGCGCTAAACCCCCATCTATGTATGTGAGCCCCAATATTTTCAATTGTACCCAATTTATGGTTATCACATTTTTCACATGGACAACGACATAAGTTAGCCCCATTCAAATGGTCTTTACACCTCTCAAGAAATGTGTTAAGACCATCAAAAAACTCATCGGAATTACGATTTCTACACGTAGTCCAACTCTTATCGATGGTCATAACTGCGTTTGTAATAATTAATTATCAATACCAAGAAATGAAAACTAACAAATCATATTAACTTAACACGAACTGAGAAGTGTAAGGGTGGTCATTCTAACCCACTTTCTGAATGTTTTGTCTCATATATGAATGTGTATCATTAGTTTACTATTTCTGAAAAATCCGGCAGCATTTTCCCTTAACTCCCCAAATACGTGTAGGAAACACATATTCGTAGGAGCGAAGGGAAAATATTTGCCGAATTTTTCTCAAATAGTAAACCAATCATACACATCCATATCCTAAATGAGACAAAACATTCAAAAAGCAGTCCCAAACAGGGGACTATCCGAAATTAATTTCTAATAAATTAATTTCAGATGGGTGACTTACGGTATAAACACACGCTTATCATACAAACACATTACATTTATCTAAACACACAAATTAATCATTGAATATAAATAGTAATATTTTATTATCTTATTTTGAATAATAATAATATTAAATGAATATGTGATTATAGATGTTTATACTTTAAAGTAATAATAAAAATAATATATGTTTTAGTTTCATGTTACTTTAAATTAATAATAACATTAACATTGTTTTAATTTCATGTTTCGTCTTTATTAATCAACTTTATGTCACTTTAAAGTAATATATGTTTTTATTTGATGATACTTTAGTATATGTTTTAAGTTAATGTTACTATAAATGAATATATGTTTTAATAACACTAATTAATATACATATTAATATATGTTTTAATTTGATAACACCTTAACATATGTTTTAATTTGCTTTTAATTCAAATTAATATATGTTTTAACTTGCTTTAAATTCAAATTACTATATGTTTTAATAACACTAATCAATCTACATACTAATATATATCTTCATTTTATCACATTTTAAAGTAAAATATATGTTATGATTAATAAAATGTTACTTTAATTTAATGTATGTTTTAATAACACTAATTTTAATATATATACCAAAATACGTTATACTTTTAACAAACTCTAAAGAAATACAAACATACATACATATATAAATATTCTAATCTTATGTGACATCAAATAATACATATTAAAAAGTAATCTAACTAACACTAATTACTAATAATAATACTAAACTAAACACACTTTAAAAAAAGTGTATTAACATACATAATATAATTATAACCTTTTCATACTTTCTAACAATAAAAAATATATTGCAATTAAATACACTTTTTCATATCATAAAAACTCTATATGCATATAAAATTAAAATTTTCTACTAGAAATCATATTAAAAGATAATATATTCACATCATAAAAAGTCTATATTTTAAGCACAAATTTAAAACATAATATTTTGAAAAATTATTTAATAACTTAAATAATATATAAAAATCAGAAAAAAAATACTAACCTTTAATGTCAACCCACCGGAGTGTTCACCGGAGCAACAACTACAAACCGGAAAAGTAAAACAAACTTCAAGTTCATAGAAATGTACAAAAAAATAACGACATTTATGTTAAATGAAACCAACCTTATATTTTGGTCGGAAATAACCAATATTCACCGGAGAAAAGGAGATGAGCCGAAGTCGCCGGAAAAAATGGAGGGTCGCCGGAAAAAATGGAGGGTCGCCGGAAAAAGGAGAATCCCGGGTGGTGGAGAGTGGATCCGGACAAAGAAGGTCGCCGGTGGTGAAGAGTGGCCGGAGGTGGAGGGTTGCCGGAGAAACACAAAAGGAGAGGAGAAGGAGGAGAGGGAGAGATGTAGGTGAAAAGTGAAGAGACTGGTTGGGTTAATGGGTAATAAATCGGTCACCCTTTTGCGGCGACATACAGTCGTCGCTGATTCCCTATGGCGGCGACCCGTCGTCGCAGAAAGCCAAAAATGTCGCCGCAAATTCCCCGAAAAAAAACGCGGCCTTTTCACCGCGCAAAACCCTATTTTCGTGCCAAAAAAAAAAATAAAAATTTAATATGTTAAGCCTTTTTGCGACGACAATGTCGCCGCAAAAGGCCTTCCCCGAGTTTTGACCAATTTTAGTCAAAAAGCACATTTTTTTTGTCTTTTAGTGGGGAATTTGCGACGACATATGTCGCCGCAAAAAGTCTCCGTCGCATTTTCCTCTTTTCCTTGTAGTGCATGTCCGACTTGCAATGAAGACACTCCTTCATGTCGTGTAACAAATAAAACAGCATATGTTGGTCATCGCCGATTCTTAGAACCTAATCACCCATGGAGAACGAGTTTGGAGTTCAACGGGCAACACGAGTCAAGAGCCGCTCCGAGGCAGTTTAATAATGATGAAATAGCAGCTCAATTAGATAGTGGCGACAGGCTTTAGCAGCGACACAAATAGCAGCGACACTCGACTTTTAGTGTTAAAGCAATAGCAGCGACTTTTTAGCAGCGACAACTATAGGCATTAGCAGCGACCTTTGTCGCCGCTAAAACCCTATTTTCTTGTAGTGTTTGAATTAAAAATTATAGTACATGTATCATATAAGTAAGAAAAAAAAAGTTCATGTACCATATCAATACATTTGGAAAAGTATGTTGGTATTGTACGACCTTCATTAATTCTTTTTTTAAAGGGTTTGATCCCTTCAGCCCTTCTTATATTGTATGATTTGAAAATTAGGCAAGAATTAGCTAACTGAAAAGTAAACAAATTTCTCGTTGATTATTCTAGCACACTCTAGTATTTTGGTACTAATATTTTTTTGTCACTTGTTACATTTTATTATTTAATTGTTCTAATTCGTCTAATATTATAATATTTTTGATTGATAATAAAGATATGAACATTGAACAACAAAACAGTGTTTAATATATTACTTATTATAGTGAAAAATTAGTTTCTTTCAATAATTTGATGCTCTGGCCCGTAGTCCGTGTGAAAAACCCTAATTAGGCTCGGCCCTGGGATTGATACCTCCACTAAATTAAAGCAATGATTAATACACTAACATTAAAATGCTATAAGATTTTGAGCGAACTCTATGATGAAAATGCCATCAAGTTTTTAATCACTCGAAAGTACAAAAGTACGGAAAGGATTTCTTGTTTTTCTACCACCTTGCTATATGCATTCTAATGAAATTCTGGTCGTTAATAAAGGATTTTACCCTGTAGCTAGGTCCCAAAATATTTCTATAGCAAGTTAGCAAAAGTTGGTTGTGTTAGGCTTGTTCATATGATAACTCGGTCACTTGGCTAGTTGAACTATTAATCTCAGTGGAAATATAAACGAATTCGTCGTCTGATAAATAAATAAAATCCTTTGCATATTGATAAAAACAAGTTTGTGTTTTGTTAAGTGAATTGGGAATGGAAACAAAGACTGATACAAGTAAAATATATGTTTGTCTTTGACACTGCAATCAAAGAGAAAAAGGAATTGAAGGGGTCATGTTGAAAGGAAAAAAGAAAAAGGGAAAAGAGAGAATGTTGTTGAAAATTGTAGAAGTTCGTTAAAGGGTAGAAATTAAATAAAGAGTTCAGTTAAAGGGTTCTTCCCTTGATTAAAATATTCTATGCTAGCTGCAATTCCCACTTGGTTTTTTGGTCTGATTAAACTTGGTGCCTTTAAAAAACATAACATACTTGGCTTAATTTAGAACTTTCCAAAATATTGTCAATTTGTTATGTGGATATAATTCCACATTTTAACTATTTTTTTCACATATTTTGACCCATTACTATCTTATGAAAAGAGGTAGTATTTATGCATGATCATGCTATCAGATAGTATACAGTCATTACAGTGTTGATTGAAGTTAGGACTTCCATCACATTTTTGCGGAGCTATGCAATTATATTTTTAGCTGGTGGGAATTAGACTTGAAGGTGTTAGACCAAGCTAGCTTAAACTCGAATCTACATTTGAACTTGAGACTAATTAATGGCCAGGCACATGGAAAATTGAGCTCGGATCGACTTGAGGAAACTGATTCATTTTTTAAAACTATATATATTTGATAGATCAACCTTAACTTTAAACTTGAATATTTAGATTTAAAAAATGCTATAAGATTTAATTGGTTTAATAATTAAGATTGATTTGAGTTCGACCCTAAAATACCAACACATACACCACGCCAGAGTCGCTTCATAAGAATTTGAGCGGCGGAGATTTTACAAACTAATGGTAGCCTTATTACATATTTTAGCTTGTTTTGGTACTTGTGATTGAGCACGATAAAAATTCAAGATCAAATAGCTAGCATGATTAACGTTTGATTAATTTTTTAGATGTGCAATATTTTGTAGATTCTAAAGCAGATTTTTTCTAAGGAAATTATTTACTTAGCCTGGATGTAAATGTGCAGTAATTAACCTCCTGGATCTGATTATGATTAAGCAATCAACATCCTCTCCCTCCCTCCATGCATATATGCACATATATATAGATACAGATTAATTATATGTGTGTGTATATGATCAATTAATGGAGGGGTCACTGCATGTAGCTGTCTTTTTTACCTAAGCACTAATTAAGATGAAGAGTACTGTGGCACAGCGTCACTATAAGAAAGCTTAAAGGCTAAGAAACTTTGTCCACTCACTTCAAGAACCCTAATTATTATAATGAATACAAAAAGAGAGATGCAAATTACAAAATAGAAATAACAATAGAAATAAGCAAAACAAAAGCCTCCTCTCCCTTATCTTTGCCATCCCATCCCATCCTCATCATCTTTTTCTTTTTATCCTCCTCTCCAATCTCCCTTTTCCTGTATATTATTCTCTCGTTTTTGATTCCCCTACCCTCACATATTATCAAAATTAAAACCCTTGTAAACTTTCTAAAAGAGAAAAAGAGAGATCAATTTAATTTAAATCATGGTTTTCTCATCTGTTCCACCCTATCTTGATCACCACAATTGGCATCTCCAGGTATGATCTTTAAGCCTCTTTGGTTTTCTGGTTTTTCGTATTAATTTCTTCATCCGAATGAAAAAGCTAGGAAAAGCATATGTGTAAAAGAAAGATGATATATGCTCATTCAATTCATACATATTCTTTTCAAATCTCTTATTGAATATACCATGTACATATATATAGTACCTCTTGTGAGCTCATCATTTTATAAATATTTTTGATTTTTTTTAAATTCTATCTTCATATGCTAATTGTGTTGATATATTTGGTCAGTTGCAACAATCAAACCATCAACAAGCAAGTCTTGGTGGTGGTGAAAGCCTCAGTCTCCCACCACCACCTCCTCCTCCACAACCTGGTGGTGGTGGGGGTGGTGGTGGTGGTGGTGCGGGTGGAGAAGGTTCTATAAGACCAGGATCTATGGTGGATCGAGCAAGGATGGCTAAGCTTCCCATACCAGAGCCAGGATTAAACTGTCCACGTTGTGATTCGACCAACACCAAGTTTTGCTACTACAACAACTATAGCCTCTCGCAACCTCGACACTTTTGCAAGACTTGCAGGCGCTACTGGACACGGGGTGGTGCTCTAAGAAATGTTCCAGTTGGGGGAGGCTGTAGAAGGAACAAAAGGAGTAACAAAAACAGACGCTCAAAATCTCCAAGCCAAACGGGGCGGCCTAAATCTGTAAGTGAAAGTCCATCAAGGTGTAGCACCGAGACTATGGCAAGTACACAACTCCCTCATCCCCCGTCTCTTCAATTGCCATTCATGAGCTCTCTAGGTCAATATGGAGGCGTTAGCGGAAATATTAGCTCAAATCTTGGTGGACTTCATCCACCAAATGAAATGGGAAATTTTCAATTAGGAAGTGGCAGCTCCACTGGGAATAATTTCAACCATATATTATCAATTGGAGGGGTTGAAAACTGGAGATTGCCTTTCTTGGCTGGATTTGAGGTCCCTAGTAATGCAAATCTATTTCACTATCAAAGTGATGGTGTAGCCGAAGCACCATCATCATCGATCGTAGGAGGAGACATGCGCTTACCTAACTCTGGAATTGACAATACACTTGTAGATCCTCCGGTGAAGATGGAAGACAACCGAGGTGAAAATTTATCAAGGCAGTTCCGTGGTGTTTTGGATCAACAACCATGGGGAGGAAATGCATGGGCTGAGTTTTCTGGTGTCAACAGTACTTCTTCTACTACACCTACTACACATTTCCTATAATCGATCTGGTCGATCGATCAGTCTTTTAGTTGTGCACCAGGGGCTGGGAATGATTTCTGAGAAGTACCGATGATATGATCACACAATTCCTGTAATCTTACCAGGCTTTAATCCAATGATTTGATGCATTTTGATTACAACTCAGTGTTGCAGTCTTGAAGTACCAAACCAAAATTTGGATCATTCAAACCCTACGTAGCTAGAAAGAAGGTGGTATGGTCTCCAGGTCAACTAATTTAGGGTTTCACGTATCAAAGCCTGATCCAGTGCTGAAGATGGAGACTAGCTAATTAATGGTAGGATTTACTTAATTTGTATGTTAAGTTTAGTTTTACAGTGCTATAAGATGTTTGTTTATTTTATTATAACGTCTTCGATCAAGACTTTATCTGTATGTTTATGTACGTGGAATATTGTTCCTATAATTTCTGTATAAGTGTGTGCTACTTTGCTAATCATATATGTATTTATTTTCAAGAATAATCTTTTTATTTGGGTAACGTTATATCTAATGAAATTCGCTCTTGTTTAAATCGTTTAGTTATAAGTTCCAGAATTGAATGAAATATATACATGCTTTTGAATCCGGTTTCTGTAACAGTAAGTTATATACCAAACATGTGATATTGATAGAATGCATATTTAGGGAAGATTCTTCAAGACATATTTGTGTTTACAATTTTGATCAATGTTGTCTGTATATATAAGAACAAGAAATTATCTAAGCACGTAATTGTAGGTGACATTTAATTTGTTCACTATGCATAATTAATTTGGTCATTTTCCCTCATTAATGAACTTCAAAATTAGCTATATGCAAACTTGAATGCTAAGGGTTTTGCTTCGTTGATTCGCCTCTTGTGTTTAACAGCGCACTATTACGTATACCAAACTTATTATTTTGTTCAAAAAAAAATTAAATTTTCCAATCAACAATCGGGGTCTAAGGGATTTTCTATGAACAAGGTATATATATATTCATATACTCAACTCTATACATGATTTTTGCAACATTTATGGTTTTTATATAGAAAGAATCATATATTGAACTTGTTGCTTAAATCTAATTAAACCTTATACCAGATTACCTTTAAATCTTTTCACTTGCGATAAATCTATGGAGCCGGTTCTATATATAGCAAATGTAGTATTGATCCAATTAAGCTAGCCTTATTTTTTATGGCAAGTCTATTTTATTTGTCGTAGCTGCATGGTGCAATATCACTGGGGACTTAATCGATCAGTTTGGTACAATATCTATATATATATTTAGTTAGTTCTATAGATCATTTAGAAATTTTGAAATGACATGAGTTCTCAGCAAAAATATCTAGAAACGACCTACTATTCAATGATATAAAGGTCTTCTCATTCATGTGGTTCTCAAATAGGTGTAGTAAATTAATTGCCAGTTAATAACATATTTTTCCCCTCAAACTAACGTAAAATCTAAACGCTAGACCTCTCATTCGGGGCAGTTTTAGAAACGATACATTTTAAACTCATTACATAGGTTTGGAAATTAATAAGAATGGGTTTGAAGATTGACCAAACCCGATACTTTTTTTTTGTACAGCTAGCAGAACCCGGTACATACTTATTTGGTTTAGATAAACCATATATAAAACTTGTTATACATAACTAAATTCATTCATACAGAATTCCGGTATTACTTCACCTTATAAATAAAATCATAAAGGAAAACAAAAAGAAAAGAACTTGCAGTAAAAGAACTTATGGAATCATGGAGGTAGGATATACGTACGTACGTAAGTAAGTAATGATATTGCAATAATATGTCTGCAAAGAGAATTGGAAGTGCAGCATGCATAATTTAAGTGAATGTTGTAGGTAGCAATTAATTACAGATGGATAGATATGATGGATCTTTAAAGAAAACTCCAAGAATCCACTCAAAACCATGCAACGTACTTTCGTACTATATATATATATATATATATATATATATATATATATATATATATATATATATATATATATATATATATATATATATATATATATATATATAAAATTCAGTACCCATTAGAAAGAAGATCGATTTAGAAGATGATGATCGAGGGAGTAGTACAAGATATCAATTATGAGGTCAAAAGAATATATATAATTGGTGTCTTCAATACATATATATTTTGGTGAGTGTGAGTGTGAGTGTGAGTGTGAGTGTGAATGTGAGTGTGAGTGTGTGAAAAAGGTAAAGGAGTACGTAGTTTAAGAGGAAATCTAATTACGAGGAAAAACAAAAGTGAAACGAAGGGTGATTGCTTGAAAATGGAAGAAAGAAAGAAAACGAATGAGAGATTGATAACAGTTTACAGTCTAAAAAGAAAGGAAAAGAATCTGGCAAGGATGGATACACAGATTTTGCTTTATTGAAAGGACCAACACCTTCCTCCATTAAAGCTTTTTATTTTATGCCCAACCCCATGGAACCCTAAGCTGCTTTTATTATTATTATTATTATTATTATTATTATTATTATTATTATTATTATTATTATTATTATTATTATTATTATTATTACATTTTCGTTAACCTATAATATATTTATTCAATTATAATTTGAATATTTAATTTCGACAAGCTAATTAATAAGCTGGCAATTAATCCATAATTGATACACAAAAATGAATTCTAAGCTCACAACATAATTAATCACTACCAATAATATATATTTAATACTTACTAAGTTATTAGCTAGCTAGGTGCTGATTTATATTATTATGATAAAATATATGATCAATAATTCAATAAACATACAAGCCATTTTTGGAATGATTAATGACTACAAGATAAATCATGATTTCTATAAAATTAGAATCATTGAGATCAATGCTATAATTCGATCAATTAACAATATAACTATTTACAAACGTTGGTTACTGTTCAACGAATAGTTAACCAGGCTGCCAGACAGCTCAAACAGACAGGTAAGCAGCTTACTTATTTTATTACTATATATATATATATATATATATATATATATATATATATATATATATATATATATATAGGGTTCAATGGATAACCACCATGCACCTGAAAACTTGTGAAAACCGCACTGCACCACCACAAATGCATCAAATTTCCCACGCGATGCATCAAAATCCCGCGTGATGCATCAAATTTCCCGCGTGATGCATCAAAATCCTGCGTGATGCATCACCTCATTTACGATCATGCCACCGCGTTTTTCATGAAAAGCACTCAATCGGACGGTATGCGTAGGTTTCCATAGTTTTCAGGTGTATAGTGGTTTTCCATTGAACCCACCCCTCTATATATATACATATATATATTGAGGTTCAATTGAGAACTTTTATACATCGAAAACTTCGAGTAGAGATGACAATGGGCGAGAAAAAACCCGCAACCCGTGGATACCCGCCCGTTATGGGTGGGTAAATCTGTGAAAACACACCCGTGGACATGGGTATGGGTACAAAATCGTACCCGCTGGCGGGTGACGGGCGGGCACGGGTATAATATTTTGCCCACGGGTTTACCCGCCACCCGTATCCGTGAAACCCGTGACGTTCACCCGTGGGTATACCCACGGTTTTACCCGTTTAACCCGCTATATATATAGTCATTATTATTATTATTATTATTATTATTATTATTATTATTATTATTATTATTATTATTTATATGTGTGTGTGTGTGTGTCTTTTACTAATTTACCCTGACCATTGTTATAATGTTGTCGATGAGTTTAGGAAACATTAATAATTATTATGTATTTATGTTTGTATGTTTGAAATTTTTATTATTTGGATGTTTTTGCAATATTTATATGTTATTTGGACATATTTGGATGTATTTGATTGCTAAAATATGTTTCGTTGCGTAAAAAAATGTTTATAATTGTTTTAAAAAGGTGAAACCTGTGGGTTTACCCGTGCCCACGGGTGACGGGCATGGGCGATAATATTTACCCGTTGGCGGGTTTTTGGAGGGTGGCGGGTATGAAATTACTCGCGGGCGCCGGTGATGGGTGATACATATTTGTGCCCGCCGCCCGCGGGTGTCATCCCTAACTTCGAGGAATTTTTGTGCATCGGATAATCTACCAAGGGTGCACAAATGGCATTTAGGAAAAACTAAAGATATGATAATTAATTTATTTTTAAAATTCAAAAAAAGATAATTAAGAGTTACATTTTGAATTAAATCTAATATTAACTACATTCCTCATTTTCCTCCACATTTCTCTCTCTCTCTCTCCCTACCTTTCTCTCTAATCGTGTTTTTCATGATTTTCATAGTGATGATGATTTGAAGACTTAACGATGAACAACGATGATGATGATCGAACATGAACAAGAGATGCAACCGATGATGATTATGAAGAACACAATGCATAGATGGCTGATGAACGATTAATAATGATGATGCATAGATGGATAATAAACAATGACGATGCATAGATGGATGACGAACGATAAACAATGAAAAATGATGATGCATCAATGGATGATGAACAATGACGATGCATAGATGAATAATTAACCAGTTGAACACGATGCATAGATGAATGAAGAATATGAACGACGAACACGATGCATAGATTAATGATGAACAAGTTGAACACGATGCATAAATGAATTTGTGTATTTTTTTTTGTTAAATGCGTCTTTTTTTTTTTTAACACATGCATAGATAAACACGATTAATGATGAAATGCATCGATCTCCATCATCTTTTTTAAATTTGTGTAATTTTTGTTAAATTTGGAAATGTATCAATTGAATTTATTTAGCATTTATTATTTGATTATTTGTTGAAATATTAAATTTAATGAGGTATGCACATTCCCCAAATTGCCCTTCTTTGTTTGTTTTCATAATGCACAAGATGCATAAAATTAATTGTCCAACTATTTACCTTTTTGCCATTAATCTAATCCATAAAATTTTTTGATCTAATAGATGATATAGGTTTTCTTTGTACCTCGATGCATAAAAGTTCTCAATTGAAACTCCATATATATATATATATATATATATATATATATATATATATATATATATATATATATATATATATATATACATAACAATTCTGTTTCCTGTGATAACTTTTAATATATTGCTTTTTAGTAAAATTTGAATATATCATTATGGCCGCATTATTTTTGTCTACATTCTTGATATTTTATCATCGTCGGAACCATTTTCATTAAGCAGCCAGACATGCAGCTGACTGAATATTTTATTTTATATATAATATATAATTGTTTTGTTTTCTATTAAAACGTTTGATTTATTATATTTTATAAAAATTCGAATATATCATTGTGATCCCTTTCCGTTTATTTACATTTTAACATAAAATTATAGTTCAGACTATTTTAAAATAACAAACTTTTATTATTTAGTTGATTAATCGATCGCATCTTTTCGTTCACCGAATAGTAAAGCTAGCTGGCCGACATGTAACGACTGATTTTTTTTACTTTATATATAATATATAACATTTTTGTTTTCCTGTGATAATTTTTGATATATTATATTTTAATAAAATTTCAGTCTATTATTATGATTGCATTGTTTTAATCTACATTTTTTATATAAAATTTGTTATCGTCGGAATTATTTTTATTAGGCTGGTAGTTATCCAGCTAACTAATTAATTTATTTAATACATAATATATAATTGTTTTGTTTATTTGTTATAACGTTTGATGTATTATATTATACAAAGTGACGAATATATCATTATGATCGCATTCTTTTTTTCTACGTTCCAACATAAAATTGTTTTTCGTCTCAACTATTTTTAAAATGACAAATTTTATATTACTTAGTTGGATTGGTCAATCACATTCTTTCCATTTATAAACTTAGATTGCAAGCAGAGAGTGATTCTCGGATGAAAATCTTGATTGGTAGCTAACGTTATTTTGTTATTTTAAAGTAATATATTTATAATTAATAACTCATAGACATGTGGTAATTTGGATCGCAAGAATAGTAAAAAGGGTTAAACGCAAATAATAACAACTATGTTTTACTTTTTTAACCACCACAACAACAATTTATTTTAATCAACGTTTATACCATTATAGCAAATTACATGCAAAATATAACAACTATATTTTACTTTTTTACGATTATAGAAAATTAACAATTATTTATTTTGGACGTTTATTGCGTTGTTGTTGTTATTATTATTATTATTATTTACCATTTTAGAGTTTTAGATTTATTCATCTAACTTTTAACTTAATGTCAGGAATAGTATGTGTATATATATATATATATATATATATATATATATATATATATATATATATATATATATATATATATATATATATATATATATATATATATATATATATATATATATATATATATATATATATATATATATATATAGGGGTGGGTTCAATAGAAAACCACTATGCACCTGAAAACTATGGAAACCTACGTCTACCGTCCGATTTGGTGCATTTCATGAAAAACGCGGTGACATGATCGTAAATAAGGTGATGCATCACGCGGGATTTTGAAGCATCACGCGGGAAATTTGATGCATCACGCGGGATTTTGATGCATCACGCGATGAATTTGATGCATTTGTGGTGGTGCAGTGCGGTTTTCACAAGTTTTCCGGTGCATGGTATATTTTGAAATGAAAATGTTTGACTATGAACATTTTATTCATCTATAAATTATAATGACTTCTATTAGAATATAAATTATTATGATAAAATTTTAATTTTGATTTATTATTAAATAATGTTTTTTATGCATAAATTTATTGCATATATAGTTTATGGTGTCATTTACATTATATTTTACAAACACATTAAAATTAAACTTTTAAAAAGTTGTATTATATCTATTAAAAAGATTACTAAAATCATCAAAATGAGTTAGATGTGTGCAAAAAAATCAAAACTGGACCGAAAAGACGAAAACCATAAAAAGACTAGAAGCCAAGCCCAAGTAAAATTTGTTGGTTTTATTTTACATTTTTGAAAAACAAACTCTTGGTTTGGTTTTGATTATAATACATATACTAAAGGAAAGGGTTCAACTACGGCGATAAATATACATATACATGCATATATAACATTTATATATATATATATATATATATATATATATATATATATATATATATATATATATATAGGGTTGGGATCATTGCAGAACTTTAATTTAGTGCAGAACCATTACACCAATCTAAACCATTAGATTATAATATAACACTAGGGATAAGATGGTAATTATACAATTAACATTGAATTAATAGCAGCCTACCAAGTTTGCCTGTCCACTTTGACTTTTTTTTACTCTTTTAATATATAATGGACATGCAGTGTTGCATCGACGTTAAATATACGATATCAAAGTGTTCATTCGACATCGAATGGTCGTATGGGTAAAAAAATTTTACGAAAAATAAACACGTAAATTTTTTTTCAAAAAAATATATTCATGACCGTTCTCGTTAAATCCACCAACTTTGACTACTAATTTTGACTATTATTTATCTCTGTTAATAATGAACGTATATGCAGTGTTGCGTCGACGTTAAATATACGGTATCAAAGTGTTCATTCGATATCGAATGATCTCATGATCTCACCATGATATATTGCATCGTGGTCTGGGTAAAAATTTTTTTACGAAAAATAAAAAAATATATATCATAACCGTTCTCGTTAAATCCACCAACTTTGACTGCTAATTGTGACTATTATTTTGGCTCTGTTAGTAATGAACGTATATGCGATGTTGCATTGACGTTAAATATACGATATCAAAGTGTTCATTCGATATCGAATGATCTCATGATCTCACCATGATATATTGCATTGTGGTCTGGGTAAAAATTTTTTTACGAAAAATAAAAATATATATATCATAACCGTTCTCGTTAAATCCACCAACTTTGACTACTAATTGTGACTATTATTTTGGCTCTGTTAGTAATGAACGTATATGCAATGTTGCATTGACGTTAAATATACGATATCAAAGTGTTCATTCGATATCGAATGATCTCATTATCTCACCATGATATATTGCATCGTGGTCTGAGTAATTTTTTTTTACGAAAAATAAACACGTAAAATTTTTTCGAAAAAAATATATCATGACCGGTCTCGTTTTAAAGAGTATAAAATTCTCGTTTTTATGGTATAATTTTTTTGATTTAAAAATTAATAATATTAATGTTTTTTTAATTTAAAGAAAAAAGATATTTATTTTGCTAATGTCAATCTTTTTGCTATTTCCAATCTTTTCCTTTTTTACCCCTCCAATAAATAAAATATCACTATTACCAATCTTTTTTTCACTAATTCCAAACTTAACTCTTTTAATCAAGAACGTTAGATTATTCTAATCTATGGACGATATTGGTTCTAGAGTTCTACACTAAATTTAGGTTCTGCAATGATCCTGTAAGGTCTACGACTGCAAGATCTATCTAGACGCGGATCCGTGAACGAGTGCGGAATCCTCGTTGACGGTTAGACGGACAACTCTCAACTAACGGAACACGGAGACTATTAGACGCTGAACGAACGACACACGAACGATCCTACGTACTAATTCTCTCCGAAACGGCACTCACCTAGCTGATAAACTCGAGATCGCCTCTTGCTTAATTCCTCATGAATTCTGCAAAAAGTCTTCTAATCATTCGAGTCTATCCCTAATTATAGACCCTGATTCGAATCTGATGTGGGTCAGACTCGAATCTGGCCTAAGGCCCATTCGAGTCTGTCCAACATGACAGTCTCGAATCTATCCTATATTCGAATCTAAGGTCTCATTCGAATCTATCACAGATTCGAATGTATCCTCTTATGCAATTCGAATCTAGCCTTTGACATATACAACTAAGTGTTTGAAACTTATGATATTACCTTATGACTGATTTTATCTTTGAACTTTATGTTTGAACTTCTTGTAATAGATTACATCAAGTTCAAACATACAAACACTGATAATCATCAATCATACATATATATATAACAAACATATGCTAAATCACAATGTAAGACAACTTAGACTGCTATCGTCACACGGGATGTACCAACAGACTCCCCCTTGACGATAGCTTCTAATAATTCACACATTTGATTTAAGAACATGGTTTATTATTGATTCAAAACACTACCAGCATACAGACCTTTCTCGACGCAAACCTTGACCACATTTTCATACTTCCTAGCCTCAGTATCCATATGTGCGTCACTGGAAATCTTACAGTTATACAAAATCTGCAGGTCTTCTTTAGATAGGTTCACCAGGTGAAGCGGGTCATAGACTCTAAGGATGACCTTTTCTTCAAAATCTTCCATGACTGCTTCCCCGGTCTCTGTATCAGCATACCACCAATGTAGATTTCGCAAAACATTCTGTGGCATTTTCTTCAGAGGTACCTTCCTCAGGCATTTCACTGGTTTGTACTGAATCCTCATCCAAGGTCGGCCTGTAAGAGGATCTATACGTGACTTATCCTCGACTCTTCTTCCGACCCTTGGACTCAACTGTTCAAACTTCCTAGATCTCCCCTCCTTTCTTATTATTCTTTCAATCACATTCGCATAAGGATCATCACCAATATTATCAGATCTTTCCATGCAAGCGCTGTGATTTCAATCTTTGGAAGAGTGTTGAATGCTTTCAATGTTCGCCTTATGTACTGAAGCCCGTCTTTTCTTTTAATTATAAAAAGTTGAAGATCTCTGTCAAAGAACCAACTTAAGATTCGCTCAGATAGCTTCCCTGTACCAGGCACTTTCATTGATCTCCTAATTGCTAAATCCTTCTCTTCGGCTCTGAACCATAGCTTCCTTTTTTTCTTCGTTACTTAGCTCTCTTGCTGGTTCTTCAGTCGATGACTTAGGATTCAAAGCAGCATTCACTATGTCAATATCAACAATTCTATTTCCATCTATCATATAAGTGTCAGTGATAGGATTCTGCTGTACAACTATTTCGTCAGCTTCATCATCCTCATCAGCTACTACTTCATCTTCAGGTTGCCAATCTACTATCTCTTCCGGAATAAACTCTCCTTCTTCAAGCTCTTCATCTTCATAATCAAAACCTCCATCCAGTGGATCATCATCGAGATCCATGAGTGCTTCAATCATCTCACTGATCTCAAAGTCTGAAGGCCGTTTAGATGAACTAGCTTCACCCCTTTCTCCTTCGCCTTGACTAGGCTCCCCCTGAACTTGTATAACTTGAGCTGCAGGAAAATCTACAGACTCAATCTCTTTATTCGCACCGGGATCATTGCCTTCATTATCATCATCTTTTCGCTGTACTTCCTGATCTTTACAACTCGTCTCCCCCTGAGTTTGTAGATTTTTCATAAGTTACTCTAGGAGGGACCGCATTGCTCGGATTTCAGACGATTGATCAGCAACAAACGATTTAATCTCCGTGTTTTCGCCTCTAACACTTTCAACAAGCTTTCTCAGTTCTGCATTCTCCTTATCAAGATTAGAGTTATGTTCTTGGAGTTCACCGACTGCTTTTGTGAGAGTTATGATTTGAACGTTCTGAAAGTCGACACAACTCTTGAGTTGCATGATTCGTTGATTGTCGGTATAGGCTGCTGATGTAGAAGGGATGGACTGAATGGGAGCAGGATTGAATGGTTGGGGAATGTAGGGTTCATGTTGCTGAGGTGGCGGTGATGGTGGAGCTGTAACTTGGGGTTGGGTTTGGGTTTGAGGCTGAGGTTGTGCATCGGACTCTGATGAAGTCCCCTGCATAAACCTGTGACGTTTGGCCCGTTGCCTTGTCACCAACTGAACAGTCTCATCTTCTTCAAAATCTGACTCCTCCGATTCCCTGGCCTCTCGCCTCCTCGAACCACCTTCATTGACAATCAATCGCGAACCATAAGTTCCAATTTGAACTTCAGGAACTGCAGCTGCAGGAACTTCCTCTGAATCTGATTCGGATTCTGAAGATATTAATGCGTTATCTGCCCTTTCTGGTTCGTATTCGTCAACATCACGAAATATATCATCTTCATCTCCAGGCGGACTAAGCAGCTCACCCACTAATGCTGCTGCCACATCTTCATTTGCATTAGGACCAGAAGACCATATTTCCTCCAAGGTCTGAGCAATCTGCTCAGATTCGGGGACTGCACCTGAAGTCCCTGCTTCTTGTGCCTGTGGTTGTTCACTTGTTGAAGGCCTGGATGCCTGAATTTGACTAGCAGGTTGTTGCTGTTGGCGTCATGGATCACGCGGCCTAGCACGCGGCTGTTGTTGGCGTTGCGGTTGCTGTTGCTGTTGCTGTTGCTGCGGTTGAATATCAACTACCCCTGCCCAGTTGGCATCACCTGGCGCTTGAAATTCCCTGTCTACAATTGCTCCAAATAATGGACGCGCCACCGGAACCGCTAACCTTCCTCGATGTGAGGAACAATCAGAAAAGATGCGCTTATCCATAATATTCACGCTCAGGGAATCATCTGATTGTGGCAAATTCGGCAAGAAGTGCCTTATCAACATCATCACAAATCTTGGATACAGAAGGAATCTTTCTCTGTCAGGAGCTGTAATCTGATGGATGAATTCCGAGAAAAACAACTGCGAGAAGCTGAACTTCCTATTATACACCATCGCAATCACCCCTGATTGGATCTTTGAGACGATGTAATCAAAACCAGCCTTCTTTGGCGCAAAACAAACCATGAACACTTGGACCAGAAATCGCCACTGCCCTATCAATCCACTTTTCATATAAGATGATTTCGTAACGTCCAGACTATAGCCCATTCTCAGAAACGCGGCTTGCCTAATACTCAATGGAAAGTCTATAGGCCCGTCTTCTTGTTCCTGTGAACCCAACTGTAGCACTTGGCGCAACATATCTGCTGAGAAGACTCTCGAGGTTGGCCAGCGATTCTGGTTCTGATAACTGTCGGGGTGACAGTACAGTCCACCTGTAAATGATCATAAAACTGGCGTACATATGAAATTACAATTGGAATGTTATGATACAAAGCATAGCTAATCCTAGACTCAGCTAGGAAATCTAAAACTTCGCGAAAACCCTGCGCCTCAGGGATATTATTATCTGGATTAAGGACCATATTATGCTTTGGGACAAAAGCGCGAACTGCCATATCTGCACAACAAATAAAACTGTTAGACTCATTAAAAATCAATAAACTTGTTTAAATTCAAAATTTGTTTTATTTTGTACTTGATTAAATACAAAATCTAACACAATTAAATTTCCACAAGTTTAATAAAAAACAAAGTAAATAAAGTACAGATTCGAAAGTAATAGATTCGAAGTGTCCATATTCGAGTGTAATGGACAGATTCGAAGAGTCCCTTTTCGAGTCTAATGGACAGATTCGAGGATCATGGTCATCTCGAATCTAATGACAGATTCGAGAAACCCATGAACAGATTCGAGAGTCCTAGAACAGACTCGAAGCCTCGTCGTTTTTGTTTTCAACTAAAACCCAAGATTTTAACCATTTTGAACTTGGTAAATCCCATACATTAGTTCAACCAGGTTCTAATCACTGATTTATGCTTTTAATTTGAGATCTTATAGGTCCTAACTTAGTTTATTTAGCAAAACCCTATTTTGACCTATAAAGCTTCAAAATTTGATGTTTTAGCTTAAAATTGTGTATAAAACTACACAAATCTTGTACAATCTGGTTGATTATACCTAGAAGTGTCTGTAGAATCGAACACAAAGTCTTCAAAGTCGACAAAATGTCGTTTAGGAGAAAAACGGTAGACTCGAGAACAGATTCGAAATCGCCAATATAGATTCGAGAGTATAGATTCGACAACAGTAAGTATTAAATGACTTCACTGTTAACCTATTTATACCACCAACCCTCGAGTCTAAGCATGGATTCGAATCTACTGACAGATTCGAAGTACTCCTTATTCGAGTCTGTCTTAGATTCGAAACCTCCAACACTTAGAAAAATTTCGAAAATTTTGAAATAAGTTCAACTTTCCCAACTTTTTTCTACGGTATTGTGTAACCAGATAAACTATGCCAACTCTTTTACCCTAAGCAACAGATATTTCACGCAATGTTTATTTTATTCAACTTTGAATGCACCCTCAGTAACTTTTGACCTTTTACCTAAGTAAAAAATTAAACTAAACTAAAATAAAATAAAATAAACTAAGGTAAAAATAAAATAAAGTAAAATAAAATTTTGACCAAAAAATGTAATTTAGACTTAAGAAAAATTTTACAATCTAAGCAAAATACTTAACACCATATTTTTGATGAGTATAATCTAAGAAAGGTTCAATCAGATAGCGATGTCTGGTACTAACTTTCAGTACTTAAACTTTCACACTTAGGAATTTTTGATTCCTTTGATTGTTTGTTGGGACATACCTATTTAGCCAATTGTTGGTATTTTACCCTGTTAAACATTCTACATTTCGGAATATCCCTTGGCCTTTTTATTTATCAGGAAATTATCTTACGTGACTCAGACATAGACATACTTTTATGATCAAGGCACACAGACAAAGATTCTAACTTGTTGGTATCTGCAAACTTTCTTTAAAAGACAAACATCGGACACAGGTCTGTATTCTCATACAACAAAGTGTCTTAGTTCGACTTAAGGTTTATTTTTAAAGTTAGCAGATAGCGGTGACAGGTCTGTACTGACGTACAACAAAGCGACATGTCTGCTAACCCGAATCTAAACAGAGACAACAGGTCTGTACTTACGTACAACAGAGTTGCATGTTTTCGACTCTCAGTTTTACATGATATTTCTATTCTTTCCATTTTCAGATGTATTTGATGTTGCCATACATCCCCAGAAAGTTTGCATACCTCATTTAGACTCAATGTTTGTATGTCTTGTACATAAAAATTAAGACCGATTGGTCGTACATCTAAGTTAGTGACACGCTTGACTTTTTCTAGAATATTTTATTAGCCTTGAGATTCCCTATATGTATTATGCCTACCAACACATCAAACTAAATAAAGTATAACACTTAGGATTTAGTTGCATTATGTGTGAAAGCCTAAATACTTAGAGTCTGTAACGACGGTGCTAATTTTCGTCACTTTGAACCTATGAATCTAAGACTTAACTCCTTTTCTGATATTCTCTTTTTTTTTATTTTTGTAATTTTTCTCTCTTTTTTCTTTTGTTTTTCATAAGAAAAAGCAGTAAAATAAGCTAACCTACTGACTTACTAAAAATAGAAACTTACTAAAATTAGAAACTTACTAAAAATAGAAACTTTCCTAAATTAGCAGACTACTGTAAAGAAAGAAATACTACGACTCTAAAAGAAAATAAACTTACTACTACTAAGGTCAAATTACTCTGGGTTGCGCATTCCATTCAGTTGAATTAAATACTCAAACCGTGATGCATCACCTTATTTACGATCATGCCACCGTTTTTTTTCATTAAATGCACCAAATCAGACGGTATGCGTAGGTTTCTATGGTTTTCACGTGCAAGAAAAGTGGAGTGGGTATTTTAATACCTATAGTGACATTTTTTTACAACAAAAAGAGTGGGTAAAACTGGAGTGGGTATAGATATAGTGACTAAAAATATGTGTTTGTGTCACTAATTTAGAAAAAGTGTGGGTAAAAGATTGCTTTATACCTACACTTTTTCATAAGTGTCACTAAAAGTAAGATATAGTGACACTTTTTTTGTGTCACTAAAAGTGTGTGTTACTAAATGACACTTTTCTTGTAGTGTAAATACAGAAATAAAATAAAATATAACTACAAATATAAAATAAAAGATAAATACGAAATATTAAAGATAAATACAAATATAAAATAAAAGATTTATACAAATATAAAATAAAATACAAAAACAAATAAAAAATAAATACGATTTATTATTTTTAAATAAATATTAATAAATCATTAACTCTATCCAACATTTGTTTACATTTCTCATTGTCTAATATTTATTGTTATTATTATTAATATAATACAAATACATCCAAATGTCTATATAAAAAAATGTTATGTGTTTATAAATTTATTAAACTATATTAAACATAAATAAATATTATACAAACAATATTAAATAAGTAAAAGGTAAATATAATACAATATTAATAAACTCATATTTCATTACATTTTGTTTATTCTAATAAAATATATATAAATTATGTTCTATATAAAATTGAAAATTTAAATTATATCTATTAAATACATATAAATTACGAAATAAAATAGTTTATAAATTATTAAAATAGTACATACGGTTAAATAATGACTATAACAAATATGCATACTATTATTGTATTTTTATAACACCCCTCCCGATCCCGGAAATGTCACGTCAACCCAATATCATAAGTGGCAATAACGCAACGGATCTATAACACACGTGTCATAGGATAATGCAGATTACGGCTAATTTAAAACTTTAAACACATAGATAATAACATATGATTACATCCCAGAATATTCGCATATCCTGTTTAAAATCACATACATCCCAAAACAACTATCACAGACTGTTCTATACAAAACATGAAACTATTACGGATCTTCGAATCAACCTTGAATCTATCTCGGCGGCGGCCGAGATCCCTTCTGATTCCCTGAACATGTTAGACTTGAAGCCATGAGCTATAAAGCCCGTGAGCACACGAGGGTTGACACTGCACATAAACAAAATAGCACGTAGCACACACTATCCATGTCCCTGTCCCTGTTGCCCCACACACACATCTCATGTATAATATCACAAGTATGAGATCGGCACACAACATAAGCCCTGTGGGGACCCCTCCCCGGTGGACACATCACACACAACAATGGTCGGCAATACCCGTAGCACGGAAGCTACCCGGCTACAGGCCCTGCCGTATATATACGCCCCAAGGACTATGAGGGACAGTCAACCCGCGCGATTCCCCTTCGCGACTTATCGTCCGTATGGAACTCATCACGGACCCCTGGAATCGATCTCATATCTCATACATAACACGTATAAGGAATAGAATATACCTGAGGTCCACATCCCTGTCTCATATACATAAACACGCACAATATAGCTACACGACTATAAATACCAAAGACGGCGCGCGTTTAGAAAACAACTCGAATACTCACCCGACTGATTTTCCGAACTCTGAATTCCCTGATCAAACCCGGCCCGTTGCCCGCTTGTCCCTGTAACACACGGAATCATAACCGGTCAATCACAATCCAACCGATACACATACAACAATCTCATGTTAACACGAAACCGACTCGGACCCGACCGATCCTACGGAATCGAAACTCAACCGATACCTGGACCCGACCCAAAACCCGACTCAAAGCAATCCCAACGAAACCCCAAACCCAAACAAAACCCAACCCGAACAATCCCGAAGGAACCCGACGCAATTCGACCCAAAACCCCTTTCATAAGACCCCAACCGGATTTTCCCTGTAGCCTCTCGGTCGCGCCGCGGAGACCCTGGTGGTCGCGCTGCGACACCGCGAAACCTCCATCCCTGACCTGCGATTTTCAGCCTCTGCCCAGGATTGTCAACTCCTTTTACACACGATTTCAACCTCAATAAACACACAAAATCAGTATTTAAGAGTCCGTCCCAAACCCTTTACCCATCTCTAGCTACAAACAACACAATTTTAGGAACCAATTCTTGAATTTCTTACCTCTTGAACTCAATAACTTCAAAAGAGATGAAGATGATGATGATGAATCCCTGATCTTACACCCAAGATGAAGCCCAAACTTGGTTTCTTGCTGCTGGAGATGCTCCAAACACACATGAACACACACACTTAGGGTTCTCAAAAGTCGATAAGGAAGAAAGGAGATAGACACGTATATACGTTTCTATTTTAGTCGGTCCCGAACCCATTAACCCGAACCCGATATCACATTTTCACTGTTAATGCCCATTTAACCCATTTAATCTCGTGATCCCAAAAACATAATCCATCTGCTAAAATTATAGCTCGATGACACGCAATCCCAACCCTGACACGTATCAATCCACGAAACGGGATATAATTGGACCAACCCAATATTAATAAGATAATTATCCACTAAAACAATTACACGTACCAGGTCCAAAAGACGGATGCATCCGAAGGTACCGACCTTAAAAACTTATTTAAATTTTTTTCCACATAATCATGTTTAATATAAGAGTAAATTACACAAATGGTCCCTGTGGTTTGGTGTTTTTTGCTCTTTTCGTCCCTCAAACTTTTTTTTTGCACCAATAGTCACAAAATCCCAAACCTTTAACACAAATGCTCCCTCTGACTAACATCCGTTAACTTTGACCGTTAGAGAGGAGGGCATTTTCGTCTTTTTTGTCATTCAGGGACCATTTGTGAAATTTTCTAATAAACTTTTAAAATATAAAAAAAATTTATAATTTATTTATTAAATTTTATTTTAATATTATTATTAATAATTTTTTTAATAATATTTTACAACTATAGATCATATCAAGAAACAATCCATCTCAACAGCAACCAAAATCATCTTATCGACCGACTTCATCCCCTCCGACGACCCATTCCACCACTACCTCAAGAGCTTTGAATCTAGCGTTGGACTCAGTCCGTAAGGCCTTCTGTCTTGACAAATTCATCCAGAATAGTAGTTGTGGTGGCTATGGCGGAGGAGGAGCTGGTGGTGGCGGCGCTTGTGGAACCCAAACCGCCATTGTTTCCGGTGAGATGCAATCATTCATGCTTCCTGTTAAAAGTTCATCATCCCAAAACACCCCCGAATCTGGTGGTGGCGCTTGTGGAACCCGACCCGTTTGTTTTCGAAGCATATTCCGGCGCCGTGACCGTCGTAATCTTCTGGGTTTTACAACACGGTTGATTTACAATTGGTGTAGACACTGCAATAGGTCGTAATCTTCTGGGTTTTACAACATGCGTAACTCTTTCACCTTGGAGGACCAAGACTCGACACTTTTCAGTTTTGTTGTAACTGAAGGATTCTGCATCGTGACCGACCAGATTCAGGTTTGATGGAGATAAACTCAGATCTCGTCTCTTTGATCTTAAATGAACCTCTAGATATGGTTTGAAATTCAAACCTAGATCCGGGTTTTGTTTTTTGTATTTGTTCATTGATTCCTATTGTTTTGAATGTTGGGGTGGATTTTGGATTGAATGTTGTGTTCAAATTATGCTATAGATTTAAAGGGTTTCCTTGATTTTGGTCCCAGATCTGGGTATATTTCTATTCTATCTTTCATCTTCCAGAAGTATTTCATATTCAAGGTTGTGTCAATTAGAATTCCAAAGCTTGTATCTTGAACATGAAGATGATTCTGGGAATATTTTGTTTGCTTGAAGAAGAATTATGGAAATGTTTGTTTAAATATAAATAAATAAAATTTAATAAATAAATTATAAAAAAATTTTATGTTTTAAAAGTTTATTAGAAAATTACGTAAATGGTCCCTGAATGACAAAAAGACGAAAATTCCCTCCTCTCTAACGGTCAAAGTTAACGGATGTTATTCAGATGGACCATTTATGTTAAAGGTTTGGGATTTTGGGACTATTGGCGCAAAAATAAAAGTTTGAGGGACGAAAAGAGCAAAAAACACCAAACCACAGGGACCATTTGTGTAATTTACTCTTAATTTAATGTTATACGCATGATATATGAATTTCACATAGGTTCACAATTCATGTGTGCTTAAAAATTATGTGAATGCTCAATGAATATTTATGTGAACGGTCATCCATGTGAATAGTGATGATCTTTTTTTATCATTCACAAGATTTATGATGTTACTTCTTTTGAAAAAAAGTCTTATAAAGTTATCTTATACATGTTTATTCAAAAAATATATATGTGAATGATCATTCACATTAGGATACGTTGGGTATGCTGGAATGTTATAGGTTTGCTGAAGAATCTGATTCATGTAATATAACGAGTTATTCAACACCCGCGTGTTGCTGCGGGGTCTTAAAATATTAATTACAAAAAAAGATATAAAAACAAATAAAAAAAATACTTTTCAAACAACGAAACACAACTGAACCAACATCGAAAATAAAATTGGAAAGCCAATATAGATTCAAGAAGAAAGACAAATGATACTGTTAGTCGGTTCTTATCATTGGTTTTCTAGATTTTGCAATGACAAAATTAAAAACAATGTCGTATTAAATTGGATCGGAACCAAAATTAATTAATCAAATATTCATAACCATAATTTAAAATTTTGACATTGATTAGGTTTAACCGTCAATTTAATTAAATGGTTTTACGGTCAAATCAATTAAATTTATAACGGTAATGTCTGTAATAAATCGATTAGAGTTTGCAATGTTATAATAGTAATGTTCAATGTTATATATGATCATATTTAATTAACAAAATCTAAATTTTAAATAGTTACATTTTAAATATAAAACAATTTCATTAGAATTTTGTATTGTGCATCCGAATAATAAAGTTTTTTTATATAATTAAACATAACATAATAGTTTCAAAAGACAACTACAAACATATGTATAATTAAAATCATGATTTTAAGTATGTAAGAAAATGTTGTAATAATAATTGTTAAAAGAAAACTAAATGAAAATTTATCAAAATAAAAGAACTAAATAAAAGATAATACTAAGATAAAGGTGTATTATGAAAATTTTAAAATTAAATTTAAAAAAGAAAAAGAAAAAAGGAAAAGTGTCATTGGCGCATACCATTACGTAAATGTATGTATATATAATATCATGTTGAATATATTTATGGTATATATTTAGTAAAAGAATGGTACTTAAAGAAATTATATTTTATATATAGATAATGCCAAATGCATGTGCAAAGTGAAGATGCACACATAAATGAATAAATGACATTCACTTAATGTTTTTGACGAGTTGCATAAATGGACCCAAGAATTTATAAATTGATGGGAAAAGCCAACAACCAAGACAAATACAAACCATCTTTTATCTGTTTTCGTCTTATATATTTTCCTAGTATGCCTACTATTTTATTTTTGTACAAATATAATATTTAAATGACTAAGGTTTTTGACTTTTTGTAATGAAATTTTAAAGGTAAATTAAATCGATTGTTATTGTTTTATTGACTGATCAGGTGTTTTATGTATCGTCCTTAATTATAATTTGTTACGGTTTTACTAACTATTGGTCTTTTCTATCGGATGCTGATTAGATCAGTCGTTGTCACATTTTAGTGTAACCCAACATGTTTTCACGGTTTTTTGCGTTTTCGTCCCTCAATGTTATTTTTTTTTTTCAGAATAGTCCTCAAGCTCAAAAAAAATCTTTCCTAATTTTGTGAAATTTGTCTTTTAGAGTCTTGTTATAATTAGTAAACCGGGGTTTTTAAAAATTGAAAAACCGAGTTCTAATAGTCAAATTTCATTAAATCAGAAAGAAAAAATTAACTGGATGTCTTTTATAAAAAAATTAACGGGATGACTTTTATAGAAAAAATAACATGGAGAGACAAAAACATAAAAAACATAAAAATATTAGTTTTTTTTTCATAATATACCATTTTTTTTATCTAATTTGTACGAATACCCACAATTATAAAATGGGTATTTTGGTTAATTAATTAGTTATTTTAAGAAAAAACATAAAGATATAACTATGTCGATGAAAATAACATCAAGTTATGTAAGAACACAATTTAAAAAGGTAAAAGGAGTTCTAGGTCTTATTTATTTTTCTAAAAATCACATTTGAAGTTAAGATGTGATATCAAGATTGTTTGTTTCTTAATATAGAACATTTAAAAAAATATTACTTAAAATATTATATCAAATTAATTATATATTATTGATTGATTTATATTAACAAAACTAAATTGAATAAATGGAATGGGGAGTCTGTCTGCATTTTTATTTTGAAGAGAAAAAGAGGTAGGGTTTGTAAAAAAAAAAAAGATGGGAAACCTCTTTAAATATTTTCAGATTCATTCTTACTTCTTAATTTGAGGATACATAGCTTAAGATTGAAATTAAACAAACAAACTTAAATTGCTTTAGATTTGAAATTTAGATGTAAAACTCTTTTAAAAGCTTTTTAATGTCAAACAAACAAGAGTACAAGACCCTAAATTGTACATGTTTGTTTAAGAAGTACATTAACAAATTTAATTTAGAAAGAATAATCATAATTAATGAAGAAATGTTGAATTTATTTTTCATTTGACATGATAAATATGTAATAAGATAATAAGTTTGTTCAACTAACAACCATATATTAATTTTATCATATATGTTAGAAAATCAAGTTAATGATGTATCATGTCATTATTTTAATCTTATGGAAGAGAACTTGAGTTTATTTTGGAAAGCTTTTTATGATGTATATGTATCAAATATTTGTGTTCCTTAAAAGGGTTTTAGTTGTAAGTACTAGTTAGAATATGTCACTTCTGAAAAGAGTTAAAAGACTTCAGATTATAAATATATATGCTTTGTAAAGATGTAGTTATAATTTATAAGTTTAATAATATAGAAGTATACTAATATGAATTATGAGTTTTACCTTATAATTATTAAATGAGAGTGTAAAAATGTAATTTGGTTCAACTTATAATTTTGTATTATAAGTTATTTCAAGTAGTTTTTTAGAGTTTATTTTTTTCCAAAAGAAAAGTTCTAGCTTTTTATAACAGTCATAACTTTTGATTTTGAAAAGAGCTTATTTTTCAAAACCAAAAATTTAATCTTCTAGAAACTTGATGTTTGAAGTTGCATGGCAATTATGTTGTTATTTTATATGAATTTGTTATATATAAGAGTAAATTACAAAAATGGTCCCTGTGGTTTGTGCATAATTACGGAAATGGTCTCTCAAGTTTTAAAGTTGCAGTTGTAGTCTCTCAAATCACTTTTTACTTGCTGAAACGCTCCCTCTGTTTCTGAACTTTAAAAAAATGACGATTTTTCCTTTTTATTAATTACAAGTTTAGTCCCTCAACTATTTAATTTGATTTCTCTTTTGGTCCTTTTCCTTAACTTTTTAATTTTTGATTTATATTTTAAATATTAATTTAACAAATTATTATTTAAATCTTTAATATATTATTATTTTTATCATAGTTATATATACCTATTTATTTTTAAAAATAAATTTATGTTTATTTATTAACAATTATTTTTATACTTAATCCAATTAATTTACGCGTTTTTTATGTATTCATTTAATAAAGAACTAGTTTACGAAAAAAGGTACAGTTATTTGTCATATATATTAGAGTTAATTACAAAAATGGTCCCTGTGGTTTGTCCTAAAATTTGGATTTGGTCTCTGAACTTTGAATTTTGCAAAAACGGTCCTTATTGTCATAGTTTGTTTGCAATTTTAGTCTTAATTAATTTTAATATACTATAATCAAAGTGTAAACCAATCAAAATTTATAATCGAAAATGTCATTTATGTTTAGAAATTATTTTTTAGGTTTCATAAATAAGAAATTTTGCTTTATAATTATTTATACTGGTTCGTACATTTATAATAAAAAATATTTATGTTGATCAAACCACAAAGACCATTTATGTAATTGACTCTACTTTATTTTTAGTGTTAATTAACTTTAATAAATTATTTAAAAAAATTAGTTATGAGCTAACAGTTTAATTAAAGTTAAAAATATTAAAGAACTTAAATAAATAAAAATTTAACGTTTAATTTGACCGAAATAAAAAAACTTCCTAATGGTCTAAGACAATCAAATTTTTATTTATTTAATGTATTAATTATTTTATCGTTTTAATTTTTAATTACACCAAAAACGATTTAAAATTTTAGGTCCATATAACATCTTTGAGATTCATGATTAACAACTTTTATCATCAAACTCTGGCTTGTCAGACATTTACATAAAAATCGAGAAATATAAATAGGTTTTTAATTTTTTTTTTCGTCTTTCAATTTGACTTTTCATTTAATCCGATTAAATCGACACCTTAAAAATTTAAACCATTTAGATTTATCACTTTACCATTATCACCTTGTTTTGATATAAGTATGAATAGATTATAAAATAGAATCTTTGGTCGATTTTATTTAAGAAGAAAGTAAAATATTTGACCAACAAATATATTTTTATTATAAATTTATGAACCAATATAAATAATTATAGAGTCAAATATTTTTATAATATTTTATATACGAAACTTCTAGAAATAGTTTCTAAACATAAATGATTTTTTCGATCATAAATTTTGATTGGTTTACACTTTAATTATAGTAAATTAAAATTAATTAAGACTAAAAATATCTAAATCATTTATGAACCAACATGAATAATTAAATAGTTTTTTTCTATTTTTTATAGTTTATTAAATTTAAGTAACACTAAAAAATAATTTATTTAATTAAGATTAAAAAGAGTTAAAAACTAATTATAGAAATGGTCTCTATAGTTTGCATCAAAATAAGGGTAATTTGGTCATATTAGAAAAGTTAATAGGTTGAGGGACCAAAATTACAAACAAACTATCAAAATAAGGACCGTTTCTGCAAAATTGAAAGTTCAGGGACCAAATCCAAATTCTAGGACAAACCACAGGGACCATTTTTGTAATTAACTCTATATATTATTTATTTATCTTTTTAAATAGTCATGAACAATAGTTATTTTTTTAACATTTTTTAAACTTTATATTCCTAAACTTATATATATTTAGTCGATACAATTTGAAATTTTTTTTATGTAATATATAATGTTTATATATATTTTATATTTTTATTTGGATATATAGATAAGTATATATAAGATATAATTTGGATGTAAATTTAAATCTTATCTATTTATTAACATTCTGTAAGAAATAATATATTATATTTATCTTTTATAATTACTAATCTTTATTGATATTATAAATAATGAATTATATTTATCTTTTAGTTTATTTTAATTACAATAATATACTTTGTTACGTTAACACGTTTTGATTTAAATTTACTATTTTATTTTTTTTTAATTTTAAATATTTTGTT
This sequence comes from Centrapalus pauciflorus, assembly GCA_020465985.1. Classification (NCBI taxonomy): domain Eukaryota; kingdom Viridiplantae; phylum Streptophyta; class Magnoliopsida; order Asterales; family Asteraceae; genus Centrapalus; species Centrapalus pauciflorus. The sequence goes on along the minus strand of JAANYP010002386.1, from coordinate 74,815 downwards.
ATGCCAATAGCTTTGATTACAATATAGTATTTTAATCTTTTTGATTTACAAGTTAGTATATTAATATGTTTTTATTCGTTTTCACTTAAATATTTTGTTAATTTTCACTTAATTATTAACGTAGAAAATTTTAAAATCAAAGCAAATAAAATAATAAATAGAATTCAAAATGTACTGACATAACAAAATATCTAAATCCAAACGAATAAAATAATATATTTAAATAAAAACATATTAGCGTAAATAAATTTAAAATAAAAAATAATAAATCAGTAAATTTAAATCAAAACGTAATGACTTAGTAAATATAAATCAAAATTTACATAAATTCAAAATTTATTAACGTATTGAAATAGTTTGATAGACTAGTATAAATAATAAAATTATACAAATAGTTTAACCAATATATAAATTAATAAAACTTTAATAAATAAACTGAATACATGCAAAAATTAATTAATTAAGTATATAAACAAAAATAACTTTAGTAAATAAATATAGGTTTATTTTATAAAATAAATATATATAATTAATAATAATAATAATGAGAGTAATAATAATAATAATATATTTAATAATGAATCAAATCATAATTTATTAATTTTATATTTCAAATTTAAAACCAAAAATAAAAAGACTAGGAAAAAGGACCAAAATTGAAATTAGCAAACTTGTAATTGTGAGAAGGGCAAAATCGTCATTTTTAAAAATTTTAGAAACAGAAGGACCAATTCTGCAAGTAAAATGTGGTTTGAGGGACTGTCACTGCAACTTTGGAAGTTGAGGGACCGTTTTCATAATTTTGAACAAACCACAAGGACCATTTCTGTAAATTACTCTATATATAATTGTCTAAAACGAGTTATTAACATCCGCGCATTGCTGCAGGGTCAAAAATAATTAGTTACAAAAATAAATATAAAAATAAATGAACAAAACTACTTTTCAAGCAATTCAAATAACGAAACACAACTGAATGAAGATCCAAGAGTGAAATTGAAAAGTTGATATAGATTCAAGAAGTAAGACAAATGATACTGTTAGTTGTTTATTATCATTGATTTCTAGATTTTGCAAAGTTAAAATTACAAACAATATCTTATTAAATTGGATCGGAACCAGATTTGATTAATTAAATATTCATACCCATAATTTGAAATTTTGACATTGATTAGATTTAATTGTCAATTTAATTTGTTGGTTTTACGATCAAATCAAATAAAATTATAAATATAATGTCTCTAATACATTGATTAGAGTTGGTCAACGGTATAATAGTAGTGTTCAATGTTATACATTATCATATTTAATAAAAAAAATCTAAACATTAAATAGTAACATTTTAGTTATAAAGCAATTTCATTAAATTTTGTATCGTGCATTTGAATTATAAAGTATTTTTTCATACAATTAAACATAACATAATAGTTTCAAAAGACAATTCCAAACATAATTATTATTAAAATCATAATTTTAAGTGTGTAAGAAAATATTGTAATAATAAATGTTAAAATAGGACTAAACAAAATCTTATTAAAATAAAAGATAATGCTAAGATAATGACGTGCTATGAAAGAATTAAATTTAAAATAAAAAAAGAATGAAAAAATGTCATTGGCTTACTCCATGAATTTGAATAATAAAATATTTTTCATACAATTAAACATACAAACATAAGTATAATTAAAATCAAAAGTTTAAGTGTGTAATAAAATATTGTAATAATAAATGTTAAAATATGAGTAAAATAAAAGGGAACGCTAAGATAATGGTGTGTCACGAAAAAATTTAAAATAAAAATAGAAAAAATGGCATCGGCTTACTCCATCCATTTGAATAATAAAGTCTTTGTCATACAATTAAAAATAACTACAAAAATACGTTAATTAAAATCATAATATTAAGTGTGTAATAAAATATTGTAATAATAAATATTAAAATAGGAGTAAACAAAAATTTATTAAAATAAAAGTGCTAAATAAAAGATAACGCTAAGATAATGGTGTGTTATGAAATAATTGAAATTAAAAAAAAAAACGCCATTGGCGTAGCCGATATGGTAATATATATACTACAAACATAAGTATAATTAAAATCATAATATTAAGTGTGTAATAAAATATTGTAATAATAAATGTTAAAATAGGAGTAAACAAAAACTAATTAAAATAAAATGGTCAAATAAAAGATAACGCTAAGATAATGGTGTGTTATTAAAAATTGAAATTAAAAAAAAACGTCATTGGCGTAGCTGATATGTATGTAATAAAATATTGTAATAATAAATGTTAAAATAAGAGTAAACAAAAGTTTATAAAAATAAAAGGGATAAATAAAAGATAACGCTAAGATAAGGGTGTGTTATGAAAAATTGAAATTAAAAAAAAACGCCATTGGCGTAGCAGATTTGGTAATATATATACTACAAACATAAGTATAATTAAAATTATAATATTAAGTGTGTAATAAAATATTGTAATAATAAATGTTAAATAGGAGTAAACCAAAATTTATTAAAATAAAAGGGCTAAATAAAAGATAACGCTAAGATGATGGTGTGTTATGAAAAATTGAAATTAAAAAAAAAAAGGTCATATATATATATATATATATATATATATATATATATATATATATATATATATATATATATATATATATATATATATATATATATATATATATATATATATATATATATATATATATATATAGATGGGATCATTGCAGAACCTAAATTTAGTGTAGAACTGTAGAACCAATGTCGTCCATAGATTAGAATAATCTAATGGTCTTGATTAAAAGAGTTAAGTTTGGAATTAGTGAAAAAAAAAATTGGTAATAGTGATATTTTAATTCTTGGAGGGGTAAAATAGGAAAAGATTGAAAATAGCAAAAAGATTGACATTAGCAAAATAAATATCCTTTTTCTTTAAATTAAAATAACATTAATATTATTAATTTTTAAATCAAAAAAATTATACCATAAAAACGAGAATTTTATACTCTTTAAAACGAGACCGGTCATTATATATTTTTTTCGAAAAAATTTTACGTGTTTATTTTTCGTAAAAAAAATTACCCAGACAACGATGCAATATATCATGGTGAGATAATGAGATCATTCGATATCGAATGAACACTTTGATATCGTATATTTAACGTCAATGCAACACTGCATATACAGTCATTATTAACAGAGCTAAAATAATAGTCACAGTTAGTAGTCAAAGTTGGTGGATTTAACGAGAACGGTTATGATAATATTTTTTATTTTTCGTAAAAAAAATTTTACCCAGACCACGATTCAATATATCATGGTGAGATCATGAGATCATTCGATATCGAATGAACACTTTGATATCATATATTTAACGTCAATGCAACATTGCATATACGTTCATTACTAACAGAGCCAAAATAATAGTCACAATTAGTAGTCAAAGTTGGTGGATTTAACGAGAACGGTTATGATATATATTTTTTTATTTTTTGTAAAAAAATTTTTACCCAGACCACGATGCAATATATCATGGTGAGATCATGAGACCATTCGATATCGAATGAACACTTTGATACCGTATATTTAACGTCGATGCAACACTGCATATACGTTCATTATTAACAGAGATAAATAATAGTCAAAATTAGTAGTCAAAGTTGGTGGATTTAACGAGAACGGTCATGAATATATTTTTTTGAAAAAAAATTTACGTGTTTATTTTTCGTAAATTTTTTTTACCCATACGACCATTCGATGTCGAATGAACACTTTGATATCGTATATTTAACGTCGATGCAACACTGCATGTCCATTATATATTAAAAGAGTAAAAAAAAAAGTCAAAGTGGACAGTCAAACTTGGTAGGCTGCTATTAATTCAATGTTAATTGTATAATTACCATCTTATCCCTAGTGTTATATTATAATCTAATGGTTTAGATTGGTTCTATGGTTCTGCACTAAATTAAGGTTCTGCAATGATCTCAACCCTTATATATATATATATATATATATATATATATATATATATATACACACACACATATATATACACACACACACACATATATATATATATATATATATATATATATATATATATATATATATATATATATATATATATATATATATATATATATATATATATATATATATATATATATATATATATATATAATCATGTTGTTAAATCTTAAGATGTTAAGATTTAAAACGGGTTATATATTCGTCTGATCATCATTTTTGAATTTGTTTAGATTTTGTAAATTTAAAAGTGTTTCAGTTATATTTATTTAATATTTATTGTTTAATTATTTGATTGAATATACAATTTACCATGAACTTAAATTTGATTTGACTAGATATATTATTTCCCCCAAAATACCCTTATGTATATTAAATATGTGCATCACGTGATGCAATAATGATGCATTTAAGTTAAGGGCTGTAAATTGGTTTTTTTTTTTTTGTTCCTGATGCATATGGTTTTTCATAAACCCTGACCATATATATATATATATATATATATATATATATATATATATATATATATATATATATATATATATATATATATATATATATATATATATATATATATATATAAACCGAAAACTTTCCTAGCATCATAACTGACCTTCAATGCACCGTAAAGGATCATTTTAAGGGTATTTCTGGAACAAAGTAACTTTTATTATCTAATACTTTTTAAAAATTAAATTTTTTGATATTTGGTAATCCCTACGATTTCTCACAATTCTGGATTGACTGTGATTGATTTTCAAAATCATTTCATAAATTTTTATTTAAAAAAGGATGCAAAATACGGCTCAAATCGAGTTTCAACACCAAAGAATCGTTTGAGGGTTCACGGATTGGTGCACCAATAACATACTAACATGAATTTTAAAGATTTTAAACATTTTTTGTAGATGTAAAATACCAAACAACACATCACTAAGAAAACCCTTAACAGTACAACTAAACTCAACAATGTCACTACCAACATACCATTTTTTTTAAATAAGCTAGTTTAACTCATAAGAAAAAAACAAAGTACTTTAATGCATGCATCATACCAAAATAGAATATATCCTGATGCAAAAACTTATTTTAATGCATCACCTACACTATAATAAACCTACTTCAAAACAATGCACAATCAAAATACCACTTTTTATGCATCGTATACTTTTATAACAAATTACTTAGTGTGAACAACCTCATGCACCAACAACATCCTTAGTATGCAACCATTTGTCTCTTCAAATCAGACATTGTCACCGTTTTCCAAGATGAAGAACCCTACTCGTTAGACAAATTCAAGGGGTCTTGGGCAGTGTTCCCAAACTTCGACTTCAATTGAATGTGACAATTTCTTCGTGTAGGTTCCTGAATTAGGTAGAAAAACTTCTTATACACTCTTCGTTTCCCCAACAATTAACACAAAACTAGGTTTTGTAACCCTGTTAAATCAAAAAATAAAACCAAAACAAGTTGAATATGCATACCTTTGGCTTTGATTTGACCTTCTTGTTAGTCGAAGATGTGCATCTCTCCATTATAACAAGATTTCAGTGTGAAATCAGAAGAAAAAAAAAAGAATGGAGGTTTTTAGGAGATTTAGAAACACAATTGAGAAGAGAAAATGAAGGAGATTTGCTGCATATTTTTAGGGGAGAGAGGTGTTTCTTGTTTAACGGGAGAATGAGATGGATAAATGATTTAATTGATTATTAAAATACATATATACCCTTCCATCCTTTTTCAAGATGTGCACAAGCTGCACCCAAAATTGATCTTAATTACCATCATGCCACTGCGTTTTTTGATGAAATGCACCAGATCGCACAGCTCACATAAGTTTCTAAGGTTTTCCGATACATGTTAGTTTTCCATCGAACCATATATATATATATATATATATATATATATATATATATATATATATATATATATATATATATATATATATATATATATATATATATATATATATAGTATTGTACCCGCGCAAAGAGGCGGCGGCAACAAATAGGGGACCAGATATACAAAACTAAGTGACTATTGATTTAAGGGGTAATTGCGCAAAAAACCATCAACTTGTCAGCTTTTTGTGATTAAAACCTTAAACCATTTTTCGTTGCATTGAAAACCCCGAACTAACTAAAAATCAGTAAATCAAAGTTTTATCAACGAGTAACCTGTTGAAACCGGTTATTAATCATACGTGGACCGGTAAATAACCTACGTGGAATAAGTTTTAATTGTTGAAACCGGTTGCCAAGTATTATCCATCATTTAAACCCCCGTTGATAATTTTTAATTGTAATTTTTAAACGGGATTACATCATCAACGAGTGTTTAAATGATGTGTAATACTTGGAAACCGGTTTCAACAATTAAAATTTATTTCACGTAGGTTATTTATCGGTCCATGTAGGATTAATAACCGGTTTCACCGGTTAACAATTGATAAAACCTTGATTTACTGACTTTTAGTTAGTTCGGGGTATTCTATACAACGAAAAATGGTTTGAAATTTTAATCACAAAAACCTGACAAGTTAAGGGTTTTTTGCGCAATTATCCCTTGATTTAATAACCCAAAGATCTCAGACTGTGGATTTAATAACACAAAAATCTCATGTTGATAAATATGCTAGGATCATAATAAAAGTTAAAGTAACAAACAATTATTCTCAGACTGTGTATGCCTAATGCAATCAATATTAAATTAACAAGCAATTATTTCAAAAAGTAGTTTACCATGCTTCACACATTCTGTACAAAAACTCCAAATTTGAGTACATGGTGTTTGAACAACTAAGCAGTGGTTACCTTGATAAAATATAGTGTGAGTTTGTTTAGATGTAATTCTTACATTTTACAATAGCATAAAACCAGACATGTGTCCATAAATCGGTCAGATGATCGTCTATCCCAGCAACCCCACTAATTGGTAATCTGTGTGTTGTGATCTTGGTTTTTTGATACCTGAAGTTATAAACAGTTTAGGAATTTTCTGGATTATATAGAAGCTGCATAAAACAACAATCTATTATGCTAAAAATGCATATTTTGGTAAAGAACTTTCAAATTAAACCGGTTTTCAATGAAATTTTCGAAACACATCAAAAACCTTCTAAAAACACCATTTCTATAAAAACATTACACCTCTTGCTACTAATTTGTATTTTCACTTTTTATAGTGTAAATCTTTGCATAAAATAGCAACAAACTTTTATTTGACGTCCAATTTCAACAAGATTTTTTGTAAAAAGTCTAAAACCCTTAGAAAAGACCAAATATTAAAAAAATTCATCATTAATTGATATTTTATACTTTTGCGTACTAAAAGCAATAAACTTTCATTTGATGTTGGAACTCGATTATTCTTTTTGCAACGATTCCAAAATCTTTTAAAAATATCAAATTTATATAAATATTTCATCATTCATTGCTATTTCTATATTTAGTACACTAAAATCTCATTTATTCATTATTTGAATTTAAAAAGCCAAATATGAGACTTTTGTTATTTCATCAATTTTGTCAACTTTATTTACATATTTAACGATATTTAAAGTTAAGAATTACCTGAGAGAACAATGGGTGTTACACTTCTAGGTACATCATTTCTATTCACCTTCACAAAAACATCAAGAAAAAAGACATTTATATCATAAACATAATACACAGTTTGTATTTCTAGAAAATTAACAACACATTAAGCTATTGGAACTCTTGAATTGAAGTTTGGAGATAGAAGGAGAATAGGTTGTAACTTGAATTTGAGTTAATAACTCAATAGTAGTCTTTTAAGTCATATTAATGACAATAGCTAATAATAACAAAGCAGTTTATGTTCACACTTATCAAATGTGGTACAAAACTTATCAAACAAATGCATATGTGCCAGAAGTTATAAAAGGTTTAGTCTTTTTCTGGATTGTGCAGAATCTGCCCAAAAAACCAATCTAATATGCTAAAATTGCATATTATGGTAAATAACTTTCAATTTAAAGCGGTTTTCAATGAAATTTCACAATACATCAAACTCCTTCTAAAAACACCATTTCTATAAAAACATTACACCTCTTGCTGCTAATTTCTATTTTTCACTCGTTGAAGTGTAATTCTTTGCATAAAATAGCAAAAAACTTTCATTTGACGTCCATTTTCGACAAGATCTTTTGTAACAAGTCTAAAATCTTTTAAAAAGACCAAATATATAAAAATATTTCATCATTAATTGATATTTTATACTTTTGCATATTAAGTACCAAAAGTTTGTTTAAAACAGCAATGAACTTTCATTTGACTTTGAATCTCGATTATTCTTTTTGCTACACATCCAAATTCTCAACTTTAAATATTCACTGCTATTTCTTGATTTAGTACACTAAAGTCTCATTTATTCATTATTTGACTTTTAAAAGCCAAACATGAGACTTTTGTTATTTCATCAAATTTGTCAACTTTATTTACATAATCACCAATATTTAAAGTTGAGAATTACCTGAGAACAACGGGTGTTACACTTATAGGTACATCATTCCTCTTCAAAGTAGAGAATATAAAAGTATCACTTGAACAAGGAACCTTCCCACACCAAACCACCTCTAAAAGGGCTTGTTTTAGGCGTAGGGTCCATCTAACAGATCCAACAATCAATTGGACACGCTGGTTAGCCGTATTGACCAAACTAAGCCTAAAACAAAATAACCAATCCATATTAGATTTACCCAGCATCATCTTACTGCAAATATTCTAGATCTGATATTTGGATACTTTTTACAATTTACACATTACCTCCTTTTTTGTCTACGGAAGGTTCCACCGGTGGTGCTGTACGAGCCAAATTTGTCAAAACCTTATCAAATACTATTTGTGTCTCCTTTCCTGATAATTCCACTTTTATAATTCCACTTTTACCTGGCAGCATAATGTCATCATGTCATTGATAAATGTCTATGAATTGAACATTTGAACAAAATCCGAGAGCAAAAGAATAAATAAACCCACATCATTGACATCAGGATACACAACTCTCTTATTCTAGTTTTTGGTTGAGCAGCTCAAATCATTAAATTTACTTAAAGTATTGATATGGAAAAACCAATATATACATCGGATGGTTAAGATTATTATGGCTTAATGTACCTCGGTCAACTGTGAAATTGTAATGTGCAGGGATTAATCATTCGAGATCAAAATGTTCAAGGACTTAATCACTCGCAAAAATGTACCTCGACTTATTTGAGGAAATTATGAAAGCTGTTTAATACAATATTAACCCAAAGATAAATGTAAAAAGTTATCATTGTATCCCTTAGAAAAAAAAGTATGGTTATGCAAACACTGGTCAAATATCATGGATCCCACACTCACAGCACACCCCGAGAGTAACAAGTCTTGGGGTCACCCTTTTTGTCTAAAACGCACAACGCTCACTTGTATATTCTATGGTTTTAATGCAGAAACATAAAGGATGATGGACAAATGGATGTTTAAAGGATTAAGTCGACCAAACAACACCCCATGAGCCACCCCTGCCCAGAGACATGTAAGTCTTGGGGTCCATGACAGCAGCCCAACACAACAACCTTCTTCAAAGTTTAAAACAAAGATAAATTATCAATGGCGAGTTAAAAGTTCAATAATTAAACACACAAGTTTCGGGATCCTCTAAAACACTCAACAACACTGAAACTAATACCTTTCAACTTAAATTTCCTTTCAAACACTCAACAACTAAGAAACTAAGATAAAAGCTGGAATGAGCACATTTGAATATATAAAATTCAAATAAAATAATACTTATTGACATCTAGGTATAAAAAAAATACTATTATAGTTGATACGATTGATGTTGTTGTTTCACCTTAACAAAATGAACACCATGTAAACCTATATTCACTCAATGTTGTTGTCCCTATTTTTGTTTATCAAATTAAACACCCGAGACTTGGTCTCGGGGTTTAAGACACAGCGATAGACACTGCTACATATATATATATATATATATATATATATATATATATATATATATATATATATATATATATATATATATATATATATATATATATATATATATATATATACACACACACAAACACACAAGGTGAACATTGTTTTGGGGGGTAGATGGTTACCCCAGCAAAAATTCAAGGTAAACAATAATTAAAAAAAAAAATATAAGCTAAAGTTACCTTATTCGCCCTCCTATCTACAACTGACCTCCTTTTAAAGATGTTTCTAACTCATCTTCAAGTACAAGCTCCATTGTATCACAGAATGAAAGAAACTCCTATAGATGAGTAACTTAATATTCAGTATGTATGAAAAACACTAAAATGTATGTTTCAATAAGAATATCAGTGACTCAAGTATTCCCTGTCATTTCAGCAAGATAAGATGGCACATGTTCCCTGTTGGGAAATAGTTTAAGTACATTCAAGCTGTTAGTTAGACTTCTCAGACTGTTAGTAGATTTTTCATGTAAATACAAAGTTCATGCTGCTAGTTAAAGAAACTCGAGCTGCCAGTGTTAAAGTTCAAGCTGCTAGAGTAAATCTGCTCAAGCTGCTGTGTTCAAGCTGTCCAATGACTCAAGCTGCTCAACAGTTACTCAAGCTGCTCAACAGTTACTCAAGCTGCTCAACAGTTTCTTAAACAGAAAGTGCTGATTTTCAGGGAAGATATCTACAAGAAGATTTCAGCATATCTACTATCAAAGAAGTCGTAGTCCTTCAAGGAAACAAGTCGAAAAGCAATATAAATAGACAGAATAGGTTTTCAATTGTATAAGAAGTTTTCTGCGTATTTTTGAGTCTGTAATTGCTTTATTGTTTAAGTTTTCATAAGCCTCTAAGGTTGTAAAACCCTAAGAACAGTCTGTGTTCTTCGTCTAATCAAAACAGATTAGAGGTGATTGTAATCATTGAATTCAACAATACAAACAGTCTTGATTATTTCTTATGTTTTATGCTTCATTGGTTCTGAAAGTTTTTGTTAAAATAATTAAGTGTTATTCCGCAAACTTCTTAATTAAACTTTGATTCAAAGCAAGATTATTGATTTATACTCTGATAAATTTCAAATTAGTTAATCTTGGTTATTCATATTTTTAGATCCTGACAAGTGGTATCAGAGCCAGGTTGTTCTTTGTTTTTCAAAGTCGAAAACTTTCTTTCAAATTTTTAATCTTTTACAATGGAATTTGAAAATAGCAGCAGTGGATCTGGGCAAGGACTCAAAGTGCCTATGCTCAAGCCCACTGAGTTTGAGATGTGGAAACTCAGGATTCAACAGCATATTCAATTCATTGACTATGCCATATGGGAAGCTGTTGAATTCCCTCCTGTAGTTGATCCAGAGCTTGATGCTGAGGGAAAACCAGTCAAAACTCCTCCAAAAACTGAACTTGAAAGGAAGGCTAGAATGAATGAAGTGAAAGCACTCACACTATTACAAATAGCCATTCCTAATGCTTATCAACATCAGTTCAAAAAGTTTTATACTGCTCACTCTCTTTGGAATGCCTTAGAGAAGAGGTTTGCTGGTAATGCCAGTACCAAGAGAAATCAAAAAGACCTCTTGAAACAGCAGTATGAAAACTTTTCTGGTGGCAAGAATGAAAACCTCACTCAAATCTTTGACAGGTTCAACAAACTGATAAGTGAACTGGAAAGTGCAAAGGTCAATCTGGATCAAGATGAAGTCAACAGAAAGTTTCTCAGATCTCTTGGAGAAGAATGGACAGTCTATGCTGCACAGTGGAGAACAAAAGACACACTTGATGAGATAGAATTGGATGATCTGTATAACAGTTTAAGAGTGTTTGAGACTGAGATTGATGCTAAAAAGAAATCCTTTTCTTATAATCACAACACTGCTCTTCTGTCCTCTGAAAAATCTAATAACTGTGATTCTTTTTCAGGTGGTGATGGCAATTCTGCTGAAACTCATTATGAAGCTTTTGTTGCCAATGATGGATTATTTGCTCTAAATGTTGAAGACTTGGAACAAATTCATCCAGATGATCTTGAAGAGATGGATTTAAAGTGGCAACATGCAATGCTGACCATGAGAGCCAAAAGATTTCTGAAAAGAACTGGTAGGACCAACTTTCAAGCCAAAACAGAAGGCAAACCATCTTTTGATAAATCAAAAGTGGAATGCTATAAATGCCATAAGCTTGGTCACTTTGCCAGAGAATGTAGATCTCAAGGTCAACAGCCATCAAGGACTTCACAGCCCATCCAAGCTTCCTCATCAACAGCACTTGTCTCTCAAGAAGACAATGTGTTTGACTGGAGTGATCAGACAGAGGAAGAATTCCAAAATCAAGCACTTATGGCAGAAACATCAAATGTCTCCTCCACTGAACTACCATCTGAGGTAAATTCTAAACTCTGCTCTCAATCATGCAAAAATATGGTTAAAAAGTACAGAGATCATAATGAGAGCATGTGCAAAACTCTAGCTAAGATGGAAGAAAGGAGATATGAATATATGCAAGCCATAGAAGATCTGGAAAAACAGATCAATGATTATAAGGATAATGAGATTCAAATGGGGTATGATAGAAACTATCATGAATGGGAGAAAAAGGAACTCAATAAGAAAATAGAATCTCTGAATAAAAAGGTAGAAGAAACTGAACAGAAGGTGTTAGAGGCTAATGAGAAACTGGAATCTGTTAACATAGATCTAGGTAACTTCAAGTTAGCAAATCAAAGGCTAGAACACCTAATGGAAGTTCAATTCAAAGATAGAGTCAAATCTCAGGTCAATCCCAAAGAAGGAATAGGATACAGAGCTACTCCACCTCCATATAATAACAAGTACATTCATCCAATGAGTGAAGTTGCTGATAGACTTGTCAATGAACCACTAGATGAGTCTATGACTATTGTAGATCCTATCCTTGATAACAGTCCTGAATTAAAAGAAGATAAGAGTCACAATAGAGACTGTGACACAAAGAGTGCACCCATAGAAGTCCAAGTTCCCAGTAAGAAAGGCATTGCTAGACAATATAGTGCACCAAGAACACCACAGCAAAATGGTGTAGCTGAAAGAAAGAATAGAACATTAATTGAGGCTGCTAGAACAATGCTAGCTGATTCAAATCTGCCTATGACTTTCTGGGCAGAAGCTGTTAATACAGCCTGTTATGTTCTAAATAGGGTTCAAGTAGTTCAATCACAAGGGAAAACTCCCTATGAGTTATTCCATAACAGAAGTCCCCTAATAGCTTTCTTCAAGCCTTTTGGATGCCCATCTACTATCCTTCACACTAAGACTCACTTAGGGAAGTTTGAGAGTAAAGCTGAAGAAGGATTCTTTGTAGGATACTCAACTCAAAGCAAAGCCTATAGAGTATACAACAGTGTGTCTAAAACAATTGAAGAAAGTGACAATGTTGAATTTAATGAAAATACTGCTAATATCAAATGCACTGGTCCTGATTGGTTGTTTGATTTAGATTCACTAACAAATTCTCTGAGCTTTGTTGAGTATACTGTAGAAGCTGATGCATACAGGGTTGAAGCTGCTAATACGAATTCTCATGCTGCCAATACAATTTCTCATGCTGTTGGCACAAAGTCTCACACTGCTGCAGATTCAACAAGTTGGGATGATTTCACCACTCTACCACTTCTGTCTTGTGATCCTCCAAGGGTCCTGAATGATACAAATCCAGACACTGAAGTGCCACTCCAAAGTTCTGAAAGAACAGCTCCAACACAACAGGAAACAGTCCCAGATTCAAGTCAAGCTGTTTCAGAAACTGAACCACTCACTGGTTCTGATGGAGATGATACAAACCTTGGAACTTCCTTTCAAACAGAGAGAGAGCCCACACTAAGAGTTCACAAGTATCACCCTCTCAATCAAATACTGGGTGATCCAAGCACTCCTGTTCAAACAAGGAAGATGGTTCACAATGAGACTGCTGCTGCTGAACAAGCAGTTACTGAATTCAGTCTAGCTGCTTTTGAACATGCCTGTTTCATGTCTCAATTGGAACCTAAAAAGGCATCAGAAGCATTAAAAGATTCATCCTGGATTGAAGCTATGCAAGAAGAGCTTTTACAGTTCAAAATTCAGAATGTATGGACTCTGGTGGATCTTCCTAAAGGTAAGAGAGCAATAGGTACAAGATGGGTGTTCAGAAACAAGAAGGATGAGAGAGGGATAGTCATCAAGAACAAAGCAAGACTAGTAGCACAAGGGTACACTCAAGAAGAAGGAATAGATTATGATGATGTCTTTGCTCCAGTAGCAAGAATTGAAGCCATCAGACTATTTCTAGCATATGCAAGTTTCAAAGGCTTTAAAGTGTATCAAATGGATGTTAAGTCTGCTTTCTTGTATGGGACAATTGAAGAGGAAGTGTATGTGTGTCAACCTCCTGGTTTTGACGACTACAAGTATCCAGACAGGGTGTACAAGCTAGACAAAGCTCTCTATGGTCTTCACCAAGCCCCCAGAGCATGGTATGACACACTGTCATCATATCTTCTACAGAATGGATTCAAGAGAGGCACTCTGGACAAAACACTTTTCACTAAATCCATCAGACGTCACTTGCATCTTCAAGATGCCACAGGTATAAAAGACCTATCCCTTAATGCTTTACATTCTGGTCTTCAAAATATTGGATATAGGGGCCCTGCTGATTCTTTTACTTTCTTGAAAGCACACTTTTCTCCTAAATGGAAATATCTCGTGCATATCATTCAGCAGTGTATAAGCCCCAAAAGAACTGGTTGGTCCGAGTTTTCCTCAAATATTGCCACTGCCTTAGTGTGCTTTTCTACTGGCCAACAGTTCAACTTTTCAAACATGATTTTCCAGGGGATGTTAAGGCATCATTCCGTAAAGAATGAGAAATTTCTTATGTATCCCAGGTTTTTGGCAAAAATCATTGCACACACCTGCACAACTTCACATTTACACAAACGGATACATGTTTCCCATAGGCACTCACTATTTTCAATCAAAAGGCTGTTAAAGCCAAGTGCCAATTTTGTCAGTATAGATGCTCCATTGCCCTCTGCAATGATGAACATCATCACAAGAAACAGAGGAGAGGGGCCTGAGCAGACACAACCTAACATTACTGCTTCAACCCCAGGACCCCAACCCACTCCTCATGATACAAATATTCCCTCTGATCCTTTTGTACAGCCCAAACGCCCACTACAATACTTATATAAAAGGAAAAGGGGACCAGGAGCTCCTTCCTCCTCCTCCCCTAGACAAAAGCCATATATCCCTCTGCAGGAGGATACTTCTGCACAGAATATCCAAAGGGAACCAATTGAGGACACCCCCATCCTCACTCAGGAGGTGAACATCTCTTCTGAGACTGTTCATATGGGTTCTGTGGCTGGCACTACTGATGTCTCTGCACAAGAGGCACAGGACAGGGCCAACATCTCTAAGACCACGCCCATTGCAACAGCAAGTGTGCAAACACGAGCTGGAAGTCCCCAGTACCAAGAAAAGAGGGGCCCAGAGGTTTCTACTTCTGGTGTTAATGTCAGTGATAGACCACAAACACCCCTGGTGTTTTATGATCTTGAGACTAGCCTGCAACTGATGCTCTTAACGGATCCAAAGCTGAAACCTGTTGTAACAATGTTGGAATACCAAATGTCCATCATTGCTGCACAGGGGGCACAAATATATGCACTCAAACAGGCAGAAGCTGCTCACAATCAGAAACTGGCTTATCTACACAAAGGATTTACTCTTTGTGGGAGTAAGCTCATCAAATTAGAGCAATTGATTCAAACCCATGTGGCAAAGGTTGTAGGTCCTTCTGACCAAACCAATGCTTCCAAAAAGGGGGAGAATCAGGAAGTTCCTGAACCAGTCCAAGCAGCTCCAACACCAACAGTCCAAGCAGCATCAACAGCTCCACCTTCTAGGCTAGCAGTCCCAACAGCTTCTCAAGCTGTTAGCCTAGAAACTCAAGCTGCTTCTTCAAAAGCTACTGGAGTTGTGATCAGAGAAGGCATTCAAGCTCCATCAAGAACAGTCCAAGCTACATCATCTGCTGCTAAAGACAAGGGCAAGGGCATTCTCATTGAGTCCCCAAAGCAAAAATTTTCCTCAAAAGAAGCCCAAATTGCCTTTGATGCTGAAGTTGCCAAAAGAATAGCAGAAGAACAAGACAAAGAATTAGAGCAGCAAGCCCAAACCCCAATGGATGATGATGAAACTTTAGGTGATTACTTAAAGGGGTTTGTGGTTAAGCAAGGAGCTAGGAAGAGAAAGATGCCAACAGGGCACTCCAAGGCTGAGCATAGAAGATTTCTTATCAATTTTGCCTTTGCAGCTGGTATTCCGAAGAAAATGGCTCAGTCCATGGCTACTGAAAGGCTGCAGGAGATTCATGATAAGGAGATGGACAAAAGACAGAGAACAAAAGTCTCTCCAGAAGCTCAACCATCCCAAGAAGTCCAATCATCTACCCAATCAGTCCAAGCTGAAGCTGGTGCCAGTGCACCTGTTCCCACTGATCAAGCTGCTCTCTCTATTCCTTCATCAGTTAAAAGGGTGCTCTTTGAGCAACAACTACAAAAGGCTATGGAGATAGAGAAGCTGATTGATCAGCATGATTTTACAAAACCTCAAATCAACTACTGGTTTGCTAAGTCACTGGATGACCGTGACTTGAGAATAAAGTTTGTGATCAGAAGAGAGTCTGGACCTGAAGAGGAGTATGATACTTTTTGGCAGATAGTACAGAAGCTGACCAGAGAAGAATTAATAAAGATGTACCATATAGGGTCAGTTAAACAAGTAAGGTCTGCTCTTCCACAGGTCAAGCAGCTCATTAAAGATCTAAGTACAGTGGTTGATCCTGATTTTGCAAGACAAGAGATAGAAGATGCTGAAAAGAAAGGGAAAAAGATCAAGCAGATTGATCTGTTTGTCAAGTCAAAGACATTCAGAATCAAATTCACAGATGGGACTGGTATCTTCTTCAATTTTGAGTTTTATAATTTTTCAAAAGATATGCTACTGCAAATTAAGTCAGCTAGAATATCTTGTGATAGAGATGAGTTGAAGAAAGAATTTTTGAAGGCTATAGATCATAAACTTACACAGTTGTGAGTTTTTGAAAGCCTTGGTTTGTAAATAACAGTTTACTTACTTATTTCCATTTTTGTATAGAACTTAAAGTCTTGTAAAGAATTTAAGTTAGGGGGAGATTGTTGGGAAATAGTTTAAGTACATTCAAGCTGTTAGTTAGACTTCTCAGACTGTTAGTAGATTTTTCATGTAAATACAAAGTTCATGCTGCTAGTTAAAGAAACTCGAGCTGCCAGTGTTAAAGTTCAAGCTGCTAGAGTAAATCTGCTCAAGCTGCTGTGTTCAAGCTGTCCAATGACTCAAGCTGCTCAACAGTTACTCAAGCTGCTCAACAGTTACTCAAGCTGCTCAACAGTTTCTTAAACAGAAAGTGCTGATTTTCAGGGAAGATATCTACAAGAAGATTTCAGCATATCTACTATCAAAGAAGTCCTAGTCCTTCAAGGAAACAAGTCGAAAAGCAATATAAATAGACAGAATAGGTTTTCAATTGTATAAGAAGTTTTCTGCGTATTTTTGAGTCTGTAATTGCTTTATTGTTTAAGTTTTCATAAGCCTCTAAGGTTGTAAAACCCTAAGAACAGTCTGTGTTCTTCGTCTAATCAAAACAGATTAGAGGTGATTGTAATCATTGAATTCAGCAATACAAACAGTCTTGATTATTTCTTATGTTTTATGCTTCATTGGTTCTGAAAGTTTTTGTTAAAATAATTAAGTGTTATTCCGCAAACTTCTTAATTAAACTTTGATTCAAAGCAAGATTATTGATTTATACTCTGATAAATTTCAAATTAGTTAATCTTGGTTATTCATATTTTTAGATCCTGACATTCCCATAACAAATATATGTTATTGGGCCTCATATCTCTCTGAATTTCCACAAGAGTAATCTTGTTGATAGCGAAGAGTACATTTAGACCTTCTAAAAAAGGTTGAGTAATCTTGTTGATAGCGAAGAGTACATTTAAACCTTTTAAAAAAAGGTTGTTCTTTAATGTTCCAAATTTTGAAATTTGATTTTTTTGGTATTTTTAAAGCCAAAAATTTTCATGAAATCCAACGAAATCCAAATCCTGAACAACCCTTTTAAATCCGACATAGTTATGATCCTCTTCACTCAACAAGTCAAATTCGATTATGGCTTCGAATTTCGAAGAAAATTACTTAATTGGTTCACAAAATCCAAACTTTACGATCTTTAATACGTTTACCCCAATTCAAATTTGTAACATTTAATGAACAACCCCTTTCAAAAACACATTATACTTTACACCCAAAGTCGTGGCGGCTAAGAGGTAAATTGTCTGTTTGAGTTATAATCTTTATGAATACTCATTCTCAAACTCAAATGATGGAATTTGCAAAATAAAAATTTAAAGGTAACTTCTAAGCAATTGCTAGGAATGGTCTAATTTCCAAGCAATTGCTAGCAAAGAGCTGAGTTACGGACCCAACAACAACATTTACACATTCTGTTTTGATTCAAATAGAAGGTTATTGATGGTAACATAATTATGTTTTCCAGCCACAAAAACACACCTAATTAGCTATTTAAAAATGGGCAACACACAAGTATACCTACACAAACAGTCCCTGTTTCTGTTTATATTGAAAAACATGTCTAGCCACTTTATCGATTTTGTTTTTACAACCAAACATAGCTCATATATTACTGATTTTTAAGCTGAATATTAAGGATCAAAGGCGTTTTGCTGCTGTTCTGATCATTCTGTTTTAATTCCTTAGCAACAGCACATAAGTACTCACTACACACACATATATATTACTATTGCTGCCGCTGTTGTTCAAATCACATACAAGCACACCCACACACACACACCATACTACATTTTAGTTTAAATTGAAGGGCTGTTGCTAAGACATTGCTGCTGATCTTTCCTTCTATTTTCATACTAAAATAAACACACATACACTACACACAGCATTTAATTCTACTTTGTGTTTAAATTGTTGCAGCCTGATCTTTTATTGTTGTTGTTTTCCAGCACACAAAGCACACCAATTACATGTTTTTTAATAGGCTGTTGGGGGCTGCTACTTGCTAAAATTATTTCTGTTTTTTAGCAACCGTTACACACTACTTAGTCTTATTTATTCATTAATAGGCTGCTGTCACTGATCTTTGTACACACAACACACAAATGCTACATGAAAGCAGGAAAGAAAGATAACATCCAGTCCGTGACTCAGCTTGGAGCTTAGTTACGGACTCTTAAATACAGACAAACTTTCTATTTTTTTGCTGTCCAAATTCATACTTATACTACACATGTGACACCCTTGCCACATTAACCACCATTTACCATTCACCCAGGATTAATCACCATCAAACATTTATATAATGATCTGATTACCTAATTAAAGTGCGGAAGCATAAAGTACGAAAATAAAAATAAAAATAACACAAGTTCGACTAACACCCTATGGTGCTACAAGGTTACATGACTAAGTCTACATACTCAAAAGTATTCAATCATCCCAAATTTATTACAACAACATTCCATAATTTTGTTACCAAGATTAAAAGTAGATAACTTCAAATCACTTCAACAAACGTCCTAGCTAGACGGTTCCGCAGCGGATTTTCCTTTTCCTGTAAAAATATAACAACTGAAGGGGTAAGCGAATTGCTTAGCGAATACCATAAGATTTTACACATTCTACAAATCTTTATGATGCCACCCAGAGTAACTGTGGTAACACATACCGTATACTCCACACGTACCCAAGGTACGCAAACCCGAGCCGCAACTCCTTCGAGCTGACACTCGGCATAAGAAAACCAACCATCTGAGGCAGACATTACATCGGGGATGACTTACTGTCTATCCTGACCATAGAGGTGTCAAACTCTTGGTCATATAGCACAGTAACATCAGAGTTCAGATGCGACCACGCAGGTCCATCAAAAGGATGCACAACAAATGAACGGACATGCAACAAGTATGAATGTGCATCAATACATATACGCAAGTTAGTAGAGTGCCAAACGAATATGAAACAACATGCCTCAGCAGGCGATGCAAACATAAAGCAGATGCAGCAATGTTAAAATCAAAGGTACTCACAGTGGGTGCGTTATTAACTTTATCCAAATTTTATTTCTCCTCGGGCTTTCAACCGGATCACAAAGTGTAACATCCTCGGATTTAAATTATTATATTTGAAGTTTATTAAGTTTAAATTTGTAATTTAAGTTGGTTGCATTATATGGAAATTTAGTAATTTAGAAATTTAAATTATTAAGTGAAATAATTATTTAATTGTTAAGGAAAATAAAATAAAGATGGAATTCTTTATTTTATAAAAATCAGTATTTTATGGAACCGGATAAGTGAAGGGGTGAAATGTGCCAATAGATGAAAGAGGAGAATAAAAGACTTATAATCTTTCATTTGAAATATTGCTCTCTCTCTCTAAAAATCTCATCTCTCTCGGCTCTCTCTCTCTAAACCATAGAAGATCATCAAAAATTGGAATTTGAAGCTAAAAGTTTGGATTCAAGTCACAAAGAAGGATCTATAAACACTGCAATTGAAGATTTGAGGTAAAAATCTTCTATATTTCGGATTATTGAACATTTTGGTTTGGTTTTGGATGAACTTTGAATCACTGATTTTGATTTCAAATGTCAATGCATGTGTTATGTTATCATGGATTCATGTAAATCGAGTGTATAAGATGCTATGTACAAAGTTTCAGGTCTTGATTCAACCCGAAAGTATGATTTTTAGAAATTAGTATGTGTTTTAGTGTGTGTGTGTTCGAAAATAATGAAAAAGGGTTAAAAAAGGATGTGGTTTGAGACATAAAGATGTTAATATTTGGTGTTAAAGTGTTGAAAATAGATGTATTTTAGTTGGTATAAGTTATTTCACGTAATGAATTAGTATCAGAAATGACTTGGATTAAATCTGGAAAATATCAAGACTGCACCAATATGAACTCGGATGTCCGAATTCGGATCTGGCAGGAACTCGGATCCGGACCGAATTCGGACAGGATCCGAAATGTTGATGTTCAAATTAGTAAAATATTTTTCTAAGTGTATGAATTCGGATGTGGTCCGAATTCGGTTGGGGACCGAATTCGGATATGGTCCGAAGTGTTGATTTATAAAAACAGAAATAATTTCTAAGTGTTGGGGAAACCGAATTCGGATGGTGGTCCAAATTCGATGAGGGACCGAACTGGCTATGATCCGAATTTAGGACAAGTATGGTACGAATTCGGATATGGTCCGAATCTAATATGGTCCGAATTTACAAGGATCCGAATTTGGACTTATATATATATGTGTGGACCGAATTAGGGTCCGAATTCGGGTGAGATCCGAATTCGGACATGGATCCGAATTAGGGTCGAAATTTTTTTGCAAAACTTATAAAAATTTGGCTTTATGGAATTAAACAAGATATTGACACGATATGTTGTTACAACTGACGTACAGGTCCCTTGTGGTGTTGTTTAACCCACAGTGGGGTACTTTGTGGATCCGGTTGAAAGCCCGAAGAGAAATAAGATTGATTAAAGTTTATTTACGCACCCACTGTGAGTACAGTAGATTTCGCATGGTTATATCTGTTTTATGTTAGCTTTGCCTGCTGAGACGTGTTGTTTCATTTGTTTGGTTGGAATTCTACTAACTTGCGTAGATTTAGATGCACATTCTTACTTGTTGCATGTCCGTTCGATTGTTGTGCATCTAGTGATGGACCGGTGGGTCGCATCGATTACTCTGATGTTACTGTGTTATATGACCTGGAGCTGATCCCTTCTAGGCCCGGTAGGCAGTATGTCATCCCCGATCGTACGTTTGTCTCAGATGGTATGTTTAAATGCCGAGCTGTGAGCTCGAAGGGGCTGCGGCTCTGGTCCGTACTTTGTGTACGAAGAGGATATCCGATGTTGGTCATCTGTGTTATCCTTGGGCTTCATAAAAATTTATAAAATGCGCAATCTATGTATTCACTAAGCATTCGCTTACGTTTTAGTTGTTGAAATTTTTACAGGAAAAGGAAAATCAGCTGCGGGACCATCTAGCTAGGTTGTTGTTTGAAGTGAATTGAAGACTCAGTTGCTTATTTGGTAACTTAATTGTTGAGATTATTGTTGTAATAAATTTGGGATAATGTAATGTAATGGAAGTTTTTAGATATAGACATGTAACCTTTGTAGTACCGTATAGTGATATGGAATTGTTGTAATACTTTATTTTGTACTTTAATTGCTTCCGCACTTTAATTAAGTAATCAGATCATTATGTAATTGATGTATTGGTGATTAATCCTGGGTGTCTTGTTAATGGTGGTTGTTGTGGCAAGGGTGTCACAAGAGATGGTATCAGAGCAGTAGTTTGAGATTCAAGTGTCCGTGAGGTCTTGATCTCAAACAATAGGTAATGATATGTAGTGGTCTAAGTAATGATCTGAACTAAGATAGGTTATGATCTAGTAATTATAAGTGATTGACTATCATACGGGACAAATAAAGTGGTGTCTTTAAACTAATGACATGTTACTAAACAAGTTATATGTTTATATTTTCAGAACATGTCTGGAGGAATGACACCGGAAGAAGCAAGAGAGATGATGCTAGCCATGATGGCTGAGCAGAATAAGATGATACAAGACCAGTTTCGGGCTCGAGATGAGGCCGATGCTAAGAGAAGAGAAGATAAAAGGAAGAACAAAGAAAAAGAAAGAGAAGGAAATAATGAGGAACAAGATGACAACACTGGGTCATCTAATAAGCCCAGGGGGTGTCGGTTTAAGGATTTTAAAGGAAATGGAGCTGTAGAGTTTAACGGTTTAGGGGATGCTGTTGCCGCACTGGAATGGATAACAGCAACTGAGCGAACATTCCGAATCAGCGACTGTGCTGAGAAGGACATGGTTCGTTATGCAACTGCTATGTTCACGAATGATGCAATCATGTGGTGGAATGCCATGGTGAACGCTTTGACATTGGAAAAGATTTCTGTTATGACTTGGGCTGAGTTCAAGGACCTATTCACTCAGCAGTACTGTCCGGTTGATGAGCGCCGGAGGTTGGAAGCAAAGTTTATGGCGCTGGTACAGGGGACTAAGACGGTGTCCCAATATGCTGTGGAGTTCACGAGGTTAAGTCTGTTCGCACCTCATCAGGTGGACACCGAAGAAAGGAAAGTGACCAGGTTTGAGGCTGGTCTTGACATTGAGATTAGGAGGGTTATGAGCAACGTTCGCTACCCTACATTTGCTGGCTTACTTGCGGCTGCCAGGAATGTAGAGCAGATTTTGATTATGTCGGGCTACTCTGTTGGGTCTGCTGCTGCTTCCACCAATCCAACACAGCCGTCACCGCCGAAGCGCCAACGCGAGGGAGGATATTCTGGTTCTTCCCGGTCTTCACAGTACTCACCTCAACAGTCGTATCGCCGACAATCTGGTTCATCTGATCGCGGTCGTGCGCGTGCATACTCCATCAACACTGAGCCGCAGTATTGCAATAAATGTCATCTGGAGCACTTTGGCAAGTGCCCTAACGGACGTGCTTGCTTTTGCTGTGGAGAACTGGGACATTTTCAGAATGATTGCCCAAGGAAGGGTGATGCTTGCTATAAGTGTGGGGTGTGGGGTCACTATAGCAGGAATTGTAGAAAGAATGCTCCAACGGCTGCTGTCCCATCATCAACACGATCGTCTGGAGGTTCGAGTGGTGGTTCAGTTAACCGCCGGGGTCAGTCACAGAGGACACCTGCTCGTGCTTTTCAAATCACTGCAGAGGAAGCTAGGGAAAACCCAGAGGTGGTCACGGGTATGTTTATTGTAAATTCCATGCCTGCACGAGTTCTTTTTGATTCGGGTGCCAACCGTTCTTTCGTGTCTACTGCTTTTGCACAACATCTTGCTATGCCACTGTCTAAGCTGTCTGCTATACTTGATATTGAAACTGCTAGCAACACTTTAGTTAAGGTAGATCATGTATACCGTAATTACACGTTAGTAATTGAAGATGTAGTCTTCAATTTGGATCTGATTCCGATAGAATTCAGTGAGTTTGATGTAATTATCGGGATGGACTGATTGATCGAAAATGAAGCTCACATAGTTTGTAAGAATCGTATGATCAAGATAACTACTCCGGATGGGCGTGAGATCTGTATATATGGGGATAGGAGAAGTGGGGATCTGTGTTTACTGACCATTGCAAAAGCTCGAAAGCTTGTTGCAAAGGGGTGTGACGCCTATCTGGCATATGCTGTTGATGCCAGGGCTGAGAAGAGGACGTTGGCAGACGTGCCTGTTGTTTCACAATTTCCGGACGTGTTTCCGGAAGACTTGTCTGGCGTGCCGCCTGAGAGACAAGTTGAGTTTCGAATTGATCTGATCCCCGGAGCTGCACTGGTAGCTCGTTCTCCTTATCGCCTTGCCCCAACCGAGATGAAGGAAATGATGACACAGCTGCAAGAATTGTTGGACAAGGGCTTCATTCGACCAAGTTCATCGCCGTGGGGAGCTCCGGTGTTATTTGTTAAGAAGAAAGATGGCACGATGAGGATGTGCATAGACTACCGGGAGCTGAATAAGTTGACGATCAAGAACAAGTATCCACTACCGAGGATAGATGACTTGTTTGATCAATTACATGGGGCGAGTGTATTTTCTAAAATCGACTTAAGGTCGGGTATCATCAGCTGAAAGTTCGAGAAGAAGATGTGCCTAAGACAGCATTTAGGACACGTTATGGGCATTACGAGTTCTTGGTTATGCCTTTCGGGTTAACCAACGCCCCGGCAGTGTTTATGGATCTAATGAACCGAGTTTGTAGACCGATGTTAGATAAGTCGGTGATTGTGTTCATTGATGATATACTGGTGTACTCTAAGTCCGAGGCCGAGCATGCTGAACATCTCAGGGGGTTATTAGAGTTATTGAGGAAAGAGAAGTTGTATGCCAAGTTCTCGAAATGCGAGTTTTGCCTGCAACAGATTCAGTTTTTAGGGCATGTGATTTCTGGAGCTGGAATTTTTGTAGATCCGGCCAAGGTAGAAGCAGTAAGGAATTGGGAGCCGCCTCGTTCAGCTACGGAAGTCAGAAGTTTTCTGGGGTTGGCGGGTTACTATAGGAGATTTATAAAGGATTTTTCGAAAATTGCCATTCCTTTGACGGTGTTGACAAAGAAGAATGCACCGTTTGTATGGGAAACTGTGCAGCAAGAAGCGTTTGATGTTTTAAAGAGGACACTAAGTGAAGCACCGATACTTGCCTTACCGGAAGGCAATGAAGATTTTGTGGTGTATACGGATGCCTCAAGACTAGGGTTAGGCGCTGTACTGATGCAGCGTGGGAAGGTTATTGCTTATGCTTCAAGACAGCTTAAGCAACATGAGAAGAACTACTCAACTCATGATCTTGAGTTAACAGCTGTTACGTTTGCATTAAAATTATGGAGGCATTATTTATATGGGACTAAGTGTCAACTCTACACGGACCATAAGAGTTTGAAGTATATCTTTAGTCAAAAGGAGCTTAACATGAGACAGCGTAGATCGATGGAACTTATAAAGGATTATGATTGCGAAATCCTTTATCACCCCGGAAAAGCTAACGTGGTAGCTGATGCTTTGAGTCGCAAAGCATATGCTAAAGATTGCTGCTACATGTTGACATCTACTATGTTAACATCCACAATTATTGATGATGTCAAGGCCGCTCAAGATGTAGCCTTGAAAGACGAGAATGTTGGTGCTGAGGATATAGGGGTGCAGATAAAGAATATGGAAACAAGTGAGTCGGGTTTGAAAGGTGTATATGGGAGGATATGGGTGCCGAAGTTTGGTGGGATGCGAAATGTGATCATTGAAGAAGCGCATCAATCCAAGTATTCTGTACATCCCGGGAGCACTAAGATGTACAACGATTTAAAGGCAGACTTTTGGTGGCCGGGATTGAAAAAGGATATCGGCCAGTACGTAGAACGGTGTAGGACTTGTCGACTAGTGAAAGCCGAACACCAGCAACCATACGGCAGTCTACAACCGCTTCCTATTCCGGAATGGAAGTGGGAGCACATTACAATGGATTTTGTTACAAAACTGCCGAAGACTAGGCGCCAACATGATGCAGTTTGGGTGATAGTCGATAGATTAACTAAGTCCGCACATTTTATACCGATAAGAGAAAGTTACTCCTTAGAAAAGTTGGCTAAAATTTATATGGACGAGATTGTTTCTAGGCATGGAGTGCCTAAGTCCATAGTATCGGACCGGGACAGCCGGTTTACTTCAAATTTTTGGTTGGCTTTACAAGAAGGGTTGGATACGAGGATAGCAATGAGTACAGCTTACCGCCCGCAAACTGATGGTCAGAGTGAGCGGACCATCTTAACGCTTGAAGATATGATGCGGTCGTGCATATTGGATCTTGGTGGTAATTGGGACGATCATTTGCCACTGATCGAGTTTTCATATAATAATAGTTACCACGCGACGATAAAGAAGGCACCGTTCGAGGCTCTGTATGGAAGGAGATGTAGGACTCCTACTTGTTGGAGAGAAACGGGTGAAACACCAATTGCTGGGCCGGCCTTGCTTCAAGAAACGAATGAGAAGATACAGTTGATCAGGCAGAACATGAAGGCGGCCCAGGATCGTCAAAAAAGTTACTACGACAGGAGACATAAACCAATCAGCTTTGAGGTGGACGATTGGGTTTATCTGAAAGTATCACCAATGAGGGGTGTTACTCGTTTTGTGAAGAGGGGAAAGTTGGCTCCAAGATTTGTCGGACCATTCAGGATCATTGAAAAAGTTGGAAATCACTCTTATCGGTTAGAATTGCCTGAAGGGATGTCGGGCATACACCCGGTGTTTCATGTTGGGAATCTTAGGAAGTCTTTCACTGCAGAAAATGAAGATTGGGCTGACCACACTGAGCTGCAGATTGATGAAAGGCTCCGATATGTTGAAGAGCCTGAATGTGTGTTAGATACGAAAGTAAAGAAGCTAAGGAGCAAGGAGATCGAAATGGTGCTGGTACGTTGGAAGCATCACAAAGGATCCAATCATACTTGGGAGACAAAGGCGGAGATGTTGAAGAAGTATCCGAAACTGTTCGGATCCGAGTAACTTCGAGGACGAAGTTGAGCGTGGTGGAGCCCATGCTGTAACATCCTCGGATTTAAATTATTATATTTGAAGTTTATTAAGTTTAAATTTGTAATTTAAGTTGGTTGCATTATATGGAAATTTAGTAATTTAGAAATTTAAATTATTAAGTGAAATAATTATTTAATTGTTAAGGAAAATAAAATAAAGATGGAATTCTTTATTTTATAAAAAATCAGTATTTTATGGAACCGGATAAGTGAAGGGGTGAAATGTGCCAATAGATGAAAGAGGAGAATAAAAGACTTATAATCTTTCATTTGAAATATTGCTCTCTCTCTCTAAAAATCTCATCTCTCTCGGCTCTCTCTCTCTCTAAACCATAGAAGATCATCAAAAATTGGAATTTGAAGCTAAAAGTTTGGATTCAAGTCACAAAGAAGGATCTATAAACACTGCAATTGAAGATTTGAGGTAAAAATCTTCTATATTTCGGATTATTGAACATTTTGGTTTGGTTTTGGATGAACTTTGAATCACTGATTTTGATTTCAAATGTCAATGCATGTGTTATGTTATCATGGATTCATGTAAATCGAGTGTATAAGATGCTATGTACAAAGTTTCAGGTCTTGATTCAACCCGAAAGTATGATTTTTAGAAATTAGTATGTGTTTTAGTGTGTGTGTGTTCGAAAATAATGAAAAAGGGTTAAAAAAGGATGTGGTTTGATACATAAAGATGTTAATATTTGGTGTTAAAGTGTTGAAAATAGATGTATTTTAGTTGGTATAAGTTATTTCACGTAATGAATTAGTATCAGAAATGACTTGGATTAAATCTGGAAAATATCAAGACTGCACCAATATGAACTCGGATGTCCGAATTCGGATCTGGCAGGAACTCGGATCCGGACCGAATTCGGACAGGATCCGAAATGTTGATGTTCAAATTAGTAAAATATTTTTCTAAGTGTATGAATTCGGATGTGGTCCGAATTCGGTTGGGGACCGAATTCGGATATGGTCCGAAGTGTTGATTTATAAAAACAGAATTAATTTCTAAGTGTTGGGGAAACCGAATTCGGATGGTGGTCCAAATTCGATGAGGGACCGAACTGGCTATGATCCGAATTTAGGACAAGTATGGTACGAATTCGGATATGGTCCGAATCTAATATGGTCCGAATTTACAAGGATCCGAATTTGGACTTATATATATATGTGTGGACCGAATTGGGGTCCGAATTCGGGTGAGATCCGAATTCGGACATGGATCCGAATTAGGGTCGAAATTTTTTTGCAAAACTTATAAAAATTTGGTTTTATGGAATTAAACAAGATATTGACACGATATGTTGTTACAACTGACGTACAGGTCCCTTGTGGTGTTGTTTAACCCACAGTGGGGTACTTTGTGGATCCGGTTGAAAGCCCGAAGAGAAATAAGATTGATTAAAGTTTATTTACGCACCCACTGTGAGTACAGTAGATTTCGCATGGTTATATCTGTTTTATGTTAGCTTTGCCTGCTGAGACGTGTTGTTTCATTTGTTTGGTTGGAATTCTACTAACTTGCGTAGATTTAGATGCACATTCTTACTTGTTGCATGTCCGTTCGATTGTTGTGCATCTAGTGATGGACCGGTGGGTCGCATCGATTACTCTGATGTTACTGTGCTATATGACCTGGAGCTGATCCCTCCTAGGCCCGGTAGGCAGTATGTCATCCCCGATCGTACGTTTGTCTCAGATGGTATGTTTAAATGCCGAGCTGTGAGCTCGAAGGGGCTGCGGCTCTGGTCCGTACTTTGTGTACGAAGAGGATATCCGATGTTGGTCATCTGTGTTATCCTTGGGCTTCATAAAAATTTATAAAATGCGCAATCTATGTATTCACTAAGCATTCGCTTACGTTTTAGTTGTTGAAATTTTTACAGGAAAAGGAAAATCAGCTGCGGGACCATCTAGCTAGGTTGTTGTTTGAAGTGAATTGAAGACTCAGTTGCTTATTTGGTAACTTAATTGTTGAGATTATTGTTGTAATAAATTTGGGATAATGTAATGTAATGGAAGTTTTTAGATATAGACATGTAACCGTTGTAGTACCGTATAGTGATATGGAATTGTTGTAATACTTTATTTTGTACTTTAATTGCTTCCGCACTTTAATTAAGTAATCAGATCATTATGTAATTGATGTATTGGTGATTAATCCTGGGTGTCTTGTTAATGGTGGTTGTTGTGGCAAGGGTGTCACACAAAGTACCCCACTGTGGGTTAAACAACACCACAAGGGATCTGTTAAATCAGTTGTAACAATACTTCGTGTCAAAAATTGTTTAATTTCGTAAAACCAAATCTTATAAATTGCAACATTTGATCCCCATTTCGGATCCAAGATAATTTCAATCCTCATTAACCCATTCCTTTGAACAACTTTTGTTATTTTATGTGTTGTCTATGTGTTTCATTCAAAATCTTCGAGCTTAGAGAGTGGGTTTCAATTTTTAGGCATCAAATTCGAATGTTTGGGGCTAAATTCGAATCCCTTTCGAATTTAGGGACTAAACTCGAACTATTGGGGTTAAACTCGAACCCCTCTCTCGAGTTTAAGGGTTAAGTTCGAAACCCATGGTGCTAGATTCGAATACATGCTCGAATTTAGTACCAAAATCGAGTTTATTCTTGCATTTCGACTTTGTTCTTGGCATTCTCGAGTTTGTTCATCTACACAGCTTAAATCATACTTTTCTAAGTCCAAAAACACAAATATAATACGTATTAAGCCTAGTTTCGATTCCATTATACATACACTATCATATTCTAGCTAAAACTCAAGCAAAACTAGCTCCAAATCTCATAAAAATGATAAATTCGAATTTATGTTCTTCAAAACCGAAATATAGAAACTTAAAAGGGTCGATTCTTACCACAATTCGTACGAAATCAAGAATCCAACTGTAGATTGTTGTAGTACTCCTCGAGATCTTTCCGATGACGTGTAAATCTCGATAATCGGCCGGTCGGTTTGGGAGAAATTCTAGAGAGAAGGTAGAGAGTGTAGAGAGAGAGAGAGAGAGAGAGAGAGAGAGAGAGAGAGAGAGAGTAACTAGTCAAAATGAAAGGCTTTTAGCCTTTTATTCCCATTTTTACCATTTTGCACATTTCACCCCTCAACTTATCTGGTTCCATATAATACTGATTTATGCTTAGTTTTATCATCACTAACTTTTATATTTCATAATATTCCATAATAATGATTATAAATCCTTAAATTTCATAACTTCTTAAACTTTTAAATTTCTTAAAATAACAACCAACTTTCATAAAAATACAATTCAACTTAAATTACATTAATTTAAAAATTCATCTAATTAAACTTCAATTACAATAATTTAAATCTGAGGATGTTACAGCGTGGACTCCACCACGCTCAAACTTCGTCCTCGAAGTTTATTTGGATTCGAATACATACTTATACTTTTTCAACGTATCGACTTTTGTCTCCCAAATGTGATTTACTTCTTTGTGATTCTTCCAACATATCAATTCCATTTTAACGTCTTTGTTTCTTAACTTCATTAATTTCATATCCGTAATATATTCCGAATTCTCTACATATACTAACCTTCCATGAATTCCAGTTCGATATAATCATCTCAATCTTCATTACCAGTTGTGAAGATAACATAAAGCTTTCCACATAAAACTGAAGTGCTATTTCGATATTTCCTTATGTAATTCCAAATAAGATAACAAATTCCTAACTAGTCTGTTATTCTAAATGAGCCAATACACCATAGTGCTAACTTGTTCCTTTTTCAAAATAAGTAACACCTTTGTGATAACACAGACATAACAATCAGAGTTCTTTCGATTTCTTTCCAACATGTAGGGCTTCTATATTTCTTCCCGTGCAAAACTTTAAACATGGTTTTCTTGATTTTAATTATGATAACTAATGCTATATGATAATTCCATTAAAACAATTGATCTTTTCAGTTGATACTTAAATCCAAAATACATGATCTCATCATGTATTCAAATATGAAATAGTTCATTCATTTTGACCATTTGTCGAGGTCGGTAAGCTGTACTCATAGCTATATGAGTGCATAATCCTACTTGTAAAGCAAACCAAGAGTTGAACATGAAACAACTCTTCTAATAAGACATAATCAATTCTAGAATACCATAGAAATAATGATAACCTTACTCACGCACATCTATGCAAATCTTTCTAACAATAACCTTCTTGAGTCCGTATATAAAATATGCCGAACTAATCAAGTTGTCTACAATCTACCAATCGTAGAAAACTTCTTAATTTTTGTAATACTGCGAGACAAATTTCAAATTCTCAATCACTCCACTTTTTAGCAGAATCCTCCGAGATCCACTTCCAGAAATCACATATCACAAAATATAATCTATTGTAATCAAAACTCAAGATTTGACATATTCAACTTTAAGCTTATACCAACATATCATCGATGATTACGATTATCGATTTCCCCCAACATTGATATACAAATCTTTATTCATAATGTCCATAAAACAGTTGGGGTGTTGGCTATCCCAAATGGCATAACAAAATACTCGTAATACTCATAACTATCCTTGAAATCCATTTTCAGTATTTTCTCCTTACAAATCTTTCAACTAGTGATATCCTGAACATAAATCAATCTTTGAATAATAACCAACCCCTTGCAACTGATCAATAATCATCAATTCCTGGCAGCGAATACTTACTTGTTATAGTCAATTTGTTCAAATCATGTTAATCTATACACATTCTCATTATGACATCCTTTGTTTCATAAACAATATCAGGCTCCCCATGGCAAAGAACTCAATCTAACGAAGCCCTTATCTGATACTCCTAAAGTTGTTTCATCATCTCTTACATTTCAGTAGATGCATACCGATACGAACAACAAGCTATTGGAGAAGCTCCAGGGATCAAGTCAACACAAAATTTCACTTGTCTTTCAAGTGGCTCACCAGACAAGTCTTCCAGAAACTCATATGGAAACATTTGGGACAACAGGCGCATCGGCCACAGTTTTCTCTTCAGTCTTGGTATCAATAGCATATACCAAACAAAACTCACAGCCCTAACCAATCAGCTTTTGGGACCTAACAATCATCATTAGACATTGATCCCCACTTCTCCAATCCTCATATATACAAATCTCTCGCCCCCTTCCGGCGTAGTTATCTTTATTATTCCTTCATTGCAAACTACATGCGTCTTATCACATATATGTAATAAGTTCTTTCTAATTATCGTATCAAATCACCGATCTCTATTGAAATCAAGTCAGGATTGAGTACTACCTCTTCAATCACTAAAGTACAATCATGATACACATGATTTACGCTAACTAATGTGTTACTTAGCAATTTCAACATCAATCACAATAGACAACTTAGATCAAGGTATTAACACTTGTTGAGCAAAAGCAGTAGATACAAATAATTGATCGACACCAAAATCAAACAGAACTCATGATCACCTCCGAATCTTCCTTAGATTCCAAATCGTAGTACTAGACTTTTCTTTGCTGTATAAGCAATTTCCTTAGTGTCCAAAGTCTCTTTAAACTTTTTATGTTTGATCAAATCTCCATTTCATTAAGTATTATATCTTTCTTCCGATCAATTATACTTCGCATATATTTCTTATTTTACACTTTGCATTGCATATTCCAAATCTCATTCAATATTAACACAAGTCACGTATTCTCATACCTTCGTTCGCTTTCTCAGAAATGCTTGAATTACTTTTCTTTCTGTTATAAAATTTACATATTTCAAATATTGAAATAGCCGCTTTGACTCCAACTACATCAAATTCTCATGAACAGTTCGTGTCATGTATTCTCAGCCACAACCTTTGTAAGCTTAAAATATTCAATACAATGTACCTTACCGTTTCCTTTTAAGACAAGTTGATGCTATTTTTTTATGATAAACACTACATGTTGTTATCAATCCTTCAAACATATCACATATGATACTAATACGATTAGTTCCAGTTCTTTAACCCATCATGGTCAAACTTAAACTTTATTACAACTTCTAAACTCATTCATAAATTTCCAAGAAGTCTATAACATCTTTTCCAATTCAAAGCTTCCAAGTCCATCTTGGCTATTCATCTACTGCCTATTTATATACTCGAATATTCTCATTCACAAACAGGATTATACTTATATTAGTAATAAAACTTTATATCACTCGATTTCATGTTAACTTCAGCATCATAGAACTTCGATGAAATATTACATATGGAATCTTTAAAGTACACTTCTAACTCTATGGATTAACGTCCAAAAGTTATAACCACAATCTCAGAGATCTCATCTCTTTTGTTGAACCTTTCATTCATAGTTTCATCATGTAATATCATTACATGCTAATTCTTTGTTCGAAATTTGCAATTTCTGATAAAATGGCCCACTTTTCCACAATTATAACAAGCATCGGCCTTCATTGGACATTTGTTAGCCTTATGTCCAAATTGATTACAATGGCAACATCTCTTACTTCTATCACGTTTATTTGTTCTTGACCTCAAGTATAGTCCATTTAGTTCATCTTCTCCAGACTTTACAATCTTTCCAATAGCTCTTTCTTCATGATTAACATGTGGTACGATATTAGACTCACCATATTGCCTACTAAACAACTTGAATTGTTCCCAACTAAAGGAAGCAATCAACTCGGATCCCAATTCTTTTTCCCAACAGTTCCACCATTCCTTAGCTTGTCCAATCAATTGATCCTTAGCCAAAAATACCTTGTACTCATCCTTACAATTCATCTCCTTAAAGATCTGTTCCATAATTGTAATCCACATTTCTGCTTCCTCAATTCTCAGAGATCCAGAGAATGTTGGTGGTTGGCAGTCCTTGAATGATCTAATTACATATTTCATGTAATTCTCATCAATCCCGGTTTCATAATCAATCTTTTCCTTACCCTTATCTTTACGTTTCTCTTTATTCCTAAGGTTTATGTCATCCACAACATAATCCCTTTCATATTCCCTCTTTTCTTTTCTCTTGTCTTCTCTTCTTTTGGCTTTGGCCTCATCTCATGCCCGAAATTGGTCTTGAATCATTCTGTTTTGTTCTGCCATGATTGATAGCACCATTTCCCTCGTTTCTCGTGGCGTCATTCCTTCTCCAGACATGTTCTGAAATATAAAAATATATAAATTATTTAGTGATCCCATCACATAATTAAGTACAACACATGTTGTCCCGTATGAAAGTCACTTTCCTATAAGCACTAGATCATATCCTATCTTAGTTCAGATCATTTCTTACAATCACTACATATCATCACTTAATGTTTGAGACCAAGACCTCACGGACACTTGAATCTCAAACTACTACTCTGATACCATAAGTTGTGACACCCTTGCCACATTAACCATCATTTACCATTCACCCAGGATTAATCACCATCAAACAGTTATATAATGATCTGATTACCTAATTAAAGTGCGGAAGCATAAAGTACGAAAATAAAAATAAAAATAACACAAGTTCGACTAACACCCTATGGTGCTACAAGGTTACATGACTAAGTCTACATACTCAAAAGTATTCAATCATCCCAAATTTATTACAACAACATTTCATAATTTTGTTACCAAGATTAACAGTAGATAACTTCAAATCACTTCAACAAACGTCCTAGCTAGACGGTTCCGCAGCGGATTTTCCTTTTCCTGTAAAAATATAACAACTGAAGGGGTAAGCGAATTGCTTAGTGAATACCATAAGATTTTACACATTCTACAAATCTTTATGATGCCACCCAGAGTAACCGCGGTAACACATACCGTATACTCCACACGTACCCAAGGTACGCAAACCCGAGCCGCAGCTCCTTCGAGCTGACACTCGGCATAAGAAAACCAACCATCTGAGGCAGACATTACATCGGGGATGACTTACTGTCTATCCTGACCATAGAGGTGTCAAACTCTTGGTCATATAGCACAGTAACATCAGAGTTCAGATGCGACCACGCAGGTCCATCAAAAGGATGCACAACAAATGAACGGACATGCAACTACGAATATGCATCAATACATATACGCAAGTTAGTAGATTGCCAAACGAATATGAAACAACATGCCTCAGCAGGAAATGCAAACATAAAGCAGATGCAGCAATGTTAAAATCAAAGGTACTCACAGTGGGTGCGTTATTAACTTTATCCAAATTTTATTTCTCCTCGGGCTTTCAACCGGATCACAAATTACCCCACTGTGGGTTAAACAACACCACAAGGGACCTGTTAAATCAGTTGTAACAATACTTCGTGTCAAAAATTGTTTAATTTCGTAAACCAAATCTTATAAATTGCAACATTTGATCCCCATTTCGGATCCAAGATAATTTCAATCCTCATTAACCCATTCTTTTGAACAACTTTTGTTATTTTATGCGTTGTCTATGTGTTTCATTCAAAATATTCGAGCTTAGAGAGTGGGTTTCAATTTTTTGGCATCAAATTCGAAATTTTGGGGCTAAATTCGAATCCCTTTCGAATTTAGGGACTAAACTCAAACTATTGGGGTTAAACTCGAACCCCCCTCTCGTGTTTAAGGGTTAAATTCGAAACCCATGGTGCTAGATTCGAATACATGCTCGAGTTTAGTACCAAAATCGAGTTTGTTCTTGCATTTCGACTTTGTTCTTGGCATTCTCGAGTTTGTTCATCTACACAGCTTAAATCATACTTTTCTAAGTCCAAAAACACAAATATAATATGTATTAAGCCTAGTTTCGATTCCATTATACATACACTATCATATTCTAGCTAAAACTAAAGCAAAACTAGCTCCAAATATCATAAAAATGATAAATTCGAATTTATGTTCTTCAAAACCGAAATATAGAAACTTAAAAGAGTCGATTCTTACCTCAGTTCGTACGAAATCAAGAATCCAACTGTAGATTGTTGTAGTACTCCTCGAGATCTTTCCGATGACGTGTAAATCTCGATAATCGGCCGGTCGGTTTGGGAGAAATTCTAGAGAGAAGGTAGAGAGTGTAGAGAGAGAGAGAGAGAGAGAGAGAGAGAGAGAGTGAGAGAGAGAGAGAGTTCTAGAGAGAGAGAGAGTAACTAGTCAAAATGAAAGGCTTTTAGCCTTTTATTCCCATTTTCACCATTTTGCACATTTCACCCCTCAACTTATCCGGTTCCATATAATACTGATTTATGCTTAGTTTTATCATCACTAACTTTTATAATTCATAATATTCCATAATAATGATTATAAATCCTTAAATTTCATAACTTCTTAAACTTTTAAATTTCTAAAAATAACAACCAACTTTCATAAAAATACAATTCAACTTAAATTACATTAATTTAAAAATTCATCTAATTAAACTTCAATTACAATAATTCAAATCTGAGGATGTTACAATACATTCTATTAATTAATATATATTTCAGCAATTACAAATGGATTATGAGAGTACAAGTGTTCAATTGATCAAGTGTTGCTGCTGAATATTTGACACATTCTGAGACTCATTGGATGCCTGAGTCTCAGACTCAACAGCACCCACATAATTAATATGATTTTCTGTTGTATAGTTACTCTATAATCATAGACAACCAAATGATATTACAAGATATGCATTTTAATTTTTGAGTAGTGAAAACATACATTTTTTTAGAAATTTTGGATTTATTATATTCAATGAAAACCGGATGAAGAGATAAATAAGAAGGAAGGGTAATCAACAACTTACAGGCAGAGTCGCTTAACTCATGGCTCCATGAACAAGCACTATGAAGAATAAACAAGCAATGATATTGACCCCAATGTCACGAAAACCTGATGAATGATCGACAGTATGTCGATTCTAAATTTTAATAATGATCGATCACCATATAATGTAAGTGTACAAAATCCATAAATCAGAAAAAAGGAGAAGTTTATTGCCTTTAAAAGTTTCCCAACTGAATCCTATAATATTTCCCTTGATTAAT
Source organism: Centrapalus pauciflorus (assembly GCA_020465985.1). Taxonomy (NCBI): domain Eukaryota; kingdom Viridiplantae; phylum Streptophyta; class Magnoliopsida; order Asterales; family Asteraceae; genus Centrapalus; species Centrapalus pauciflorus. The sequence continues at coordinate 37,540 of JAANYP010002386.1, read as the reverse complement.
GAAAGATCACATGGTGCAACTGCCAACAAGCATACAAATTACTATAAAAAGTGAACATTACCTGCATTCCAGTTGGCTCTTGGTTGGACACGAACTGCTTTGAGTCATTCTGTAGGGGCACTGCACTACATACTGCCTGAGTGGTAAAAAGTAAACTTTAATTGTATCCAAGATAGAGCAAAGGCAGTCGTGAGAACTGAGAAATGAAAAATTAATCCATACTCAATACCCAAAACAACCAAAACATATCTTTGTACTTAGTTCTGCATAAACATGATCTTTATTCTAAACATTGACCTTTCTAATTCTCTATACCATTAGACTTTTTGAATCACGTGTTTCTTGCAATTTGAGAAGTAATTTAAACAAGACAAATTTTGAATACATTAAAAAGTAAGTGTTGCAATTAGAGAATACAAAACAAATAACTCTTCTACCAGTCTCACATATTCCTAAAAAACTCTAAACGACAATGTAACATATCCCTTCATTTAGGAACAAAAACATCATTTTTACTTTGTGATAATAATTAGAAGATGAAAAAGAACAACTCTTACAATATTTTCAAGGTACCTTAATAGTTACCATTTTGTTTCAGCTCCTCCACAACTGTAAAGGATTAAAGCGAAAAACGTTAGAAAATTAATTACCTAAATATATTAAACTTGAATTATATTCAGAGAGTCATAGAAGTAATCACTTATTTTTCATCAATAAACATCGTCACATACACACACAAAACCCCGAAATCAAAGAATCTATGAACCCTTGATTTTTAGGGTTTATGCAAACTCAAAAAATATACAACAGAATTCACATAAAAAACTTCAAATCAACAATGAAGATAGGTGTTTGCCTTCAAATCAAGTGGAAGCGCACCAGGGCATCGGAGTGGAATACATAGTGACGGAGGAGCTATTTTTGACTGAGTGGAATACATAGATACGGAGAAACCGCTTTGGCACAACCACGAGTATGAGGTGAAGAGCGCCATGCTTTCCATCCCCAGCGCCCTGGTCGCTGGTTTGAGGGATCGATGGATTTGCTGGGTGTTGGATTAAGAACATGCAAGTGCAAACAAAGTCCATATTTCAATTTTTTTCACAAACGGTTGTAAGATCTAGCGGTAGAAACTGGAAATCAGAAGGAATTGTCAAAAGTAAAAGACAGAAAACCTACCGGGGATCCTTTTCTGCAGATGGAATAAGCTAGGTGATGTAATGAGAACATGATATGAAGTTCCGATTGTGCAGCTACTGAAATGAAATTTAGCTGGGTGAGCAGGAAGGAGACGATGCGTTATCTAGGGAACATGAAATGAGAGTTCCAATAGATCAGTGAAGAGTCGTGTGGCAGAATAATTTCAAATTCAAAGATCGTTTATGCAATAAACAAATGTACCTTAAGCTCTAACATTTTGTACCTCTTAAAATTCAGCTTTGTGCTTTAAAAACTTGTACATTGTGCATAAAAACTTGTCTTTAAGACTTTGATCTAAATGCATTATAAAGGAGTTAATATATTAAATTATTTAGTTGGAAATCGAACCATGAACCTCTTAATCTATAAAACAATGCTTTATTCATTAAGCTACAATCCCTTTTATTATTAAATTTATTGATATACTCCTTTTAATAACAAAGTTACTTTTTAATATAGGGAAATTTGCGCAAAAAACTCTAAAGTTGGACCATATTTGTGATTAAAACCTCTAACTATTTTTTATTGCACAAAAAACCTCTAACCGGTAAATTTTTTTGAAATTAGGACGTTACCGGTTATAATAGGTAGCTATGCTTACATGGCACACACGTGGCGTCCACATGGCAAACCCGACTTACGTGGCGCCTACGTGGCACTACATGTATAATTTTTAAACTAATTTTTTGCATAAAAACCCCGAATTTGGTGACTTTTTTATTAAAACCCTTAATTATTTTTTTCTCACCTCTAACCAACAGTCATATTTATCTCTTCTCTTTTTCTCTACCTCCGGCAAACTCCGATTACTCTATCTCCTCTTTATGTTCAATGCTGTTTATTTTAGGGAAAATTACCAAGAAAGGTAATATAAAATACAAAATTTGACAATAAAGGTATTGTAAAAATTTTTTTGCCAAGAAAGGTAATATAAAATTCTATTTTGGCCGAGAAAGAACATGAAATTCAAATTTTAGGCCAAGAAAGATAATCAAATATTATTCGCTTACCAAAAAAGGGAGCATAAAATTAAAAATTTACCTTCTTAATTTGTCATCAATACCATTTTTTGTCAAATTTGAATTTTATGTTATCTTTCTTGGCCTAAACAAATTTACATTACCTTTATTGGCAATTTTTAAATTTTATATTACCTTTCTTGGTAATTTGCCCTTTATTTTATGTATGTATGATCGATTAATTTTTGTCGCTTAATCTTGAATTTAAACTTCAATTGTGCCGATGGAATGGATTTCGTTTTGTGTTCACGAGTTGCATTTTTAGGTTCAGCTTTATGTTCAATTTCGTTTATTTATGTTTCATTTTAGCTTCTGAATATGATCAGCCAGAACAGTGAGGTTCGCTAGAGTCTAGAGAGTGGAGGTTTCATTGGGAAACAAATTCTTTGTTTAATAAATAAAAGTTTAATAAATATCTATGTCATCAAAATACAATCAGTGAATACTCAATTTTAATTATTTTTGTTGGTTGGAGGTTTTTTATCCAATGAAAAATGATTTGGAGTTTTAATTGAAAAAACTAAACAGGTTGGGGGGTTTTTACGCAAAAATCTATTTAGAAATTTTACACGTCATCAAGTTGCAACCGGCTAAACCAGTTGCAAGTCAGATTTTTTTGAAAAAAAAAACCCAAATTTTACAAAATTTTAATCGGTTGGAGATTTTTTGTGCAATGAAAAATGGTTGGGGGTTTTAATCGCAAAAATAATCCAACTTAGAGGTTTTTTGCGCAATTTACCTTTTAATATATTAACTAACTAGTGCATCGTAAGAAAAAATAGTAAATAAAATTCGATGTTGATCTATGCGCGTAATCAGAGATATTGGATTCAAACTTTAATAAATTATTCAATTAAAAAGAGTTAGTTTATTATTAAAAGAAATATGTCAATATTTTTAATTACAAAGTGTTTTGTAACTCAATGGTTAAAGTCTTAATTTACGATATTAGAGCTTTCAGGTTCGATTTTCAGCTAAGTAATTTTTATTTTATTTTTGTGAAGATGCATAAAATGATGGACTCACTTCAATTGAATGACCAATTAGAAACCAAAGCGATTTGGACCGTCGAACCAACCCGACTCGGACCGGCCACATGGTGCAATTCGTGATGCACAATTCTTCTCGTGTGATACACAATCCTCACCACATGATGCATTCTATTTTTCCGGGCGATACATTGTGGTTTTTCAAGGTTTTCAGACATAAAAGTTTTTCATTGAACTCACTCACACACACACACAAAGGTTTTCAGATGCATAAAAGTTTTTCATTGAACACACACACACACACACAATTATTTATTGAGAAGTGTGAGAAGCACCGTAAATCTATAATTCATTTTTTACATACTGATTCACCATTTTTTAAATATATAAATAATGAATCATAAATTCTGAATTAAATAAAACAATTCATTATTCTTTTAAATTGATTTATTAGTTTTTGAATTTATAAGTATTGAATCACAAATTCAAAAATAAGTGAATCAATCTACAAAATAAGTGAATCAATATATAAAATTAGTGAATCACTAGACAAAATTAATAAATGTTTCTCACACTTCTCAATATATATTCAGCTCGTCACGATAAGGTACCACCTTTTAAAAAAAATATAATTTTTTAATAAACATGTTTTAATTAACATTATTAATTTAGATAATATGTAAATTTCACATATATTCACATCTTCTAGCTTCTAAAAACTTATGTGAACGTACACTTACATAAATTTGAATATATGTGAATACGCATTTATGCGATGCGTGATTTAATGCACTTAGAGTGTTCGAATTTGCGTGAAATTAAGCATCATGTGTGTAATATTAATTAAAACATGTTTATGAAAAAAATTTAAAAAAAAAGTTTTATGAGTGGTACATTCGGGTGCACTGTGTAATATGTGTTACTCACTTGAACACACACACACACAGATATATATATATATATAATATGGTTCGAGAGAGTACCACCTAATATGCAACGCACCAGAAGGTACCGCCTTTAAAAAATCTTTTTTCAAATTTTTTTTTTCATATACATGTTTTAATTAACATTATGAATATCATATGTTAATTTCACATACATTCACATCTTCTAGCTTCTAAAAAATGATGTGAACACACACTTATATAATTTTGAATGTATGTGAACGTGCATTTATGTGATGCGTGTTTTCATGCACTTAGAATGTTCGGATTTGCATGAAATTTACATATGATCTGTATAATGTTAATTAAAACATGTTCATGAAAAAAATTTCAAAAAAATTACTTTTAAGTCTGGTGCGCTGCATAATGGGTGGTGCTCACTTGAACCTAAATCTATATATATGTATGTATGTATGTATAAAAGAAAAGCATAACCCTATAAAATATATCAAGACATATATTAGTCATGAATATCAACTTCAATAATATTATTAGTAATATTATCAAGTTATATATTGAAACCGTCCTATTTATGAAGTAATATGTTTGTGTTTTTTATGAAGTGAGATATTTGTGTGAAGTGTACTTGCTGAACAAATTGTCTCACACCACATTTACATGTGGCCCCTTTCTGTTCTTTCAAATGTATAGTACTATTTGTTTTTATTTAAAGAGTTAAATTTGGTTTTGTATTTTATTTAAAATTATATAAATATATTGTTTCTGAATATAAATAAATTGTATATGCATATTTGATTTTTATCACTAGAACTGTTAATAATTTTACCTGATAAACTATTAGATCTCATTTGAGTTGTACATTGAAATTTGAAGACATCTAAATTTATTTATATGAATGTTTGAAACTTTAAATCATAAAAATTAAAATTAAAATTATAATTATAATTATAATTAAAATTAAAATGTATTTAACTTTTATTAAAATCAATGTTTGAAGATTTTGATAACTTAACACCATTTTGTGCTATAATTTAACAAAATTCATTTTTTCGATTCAAAAAACACCTTAGACTTTTAAAAATGATTAATTTACGCTCATTATTAGTTGTCAAAATATTTTTACGAGAAGCCATTTGAAGTAAGTTGAAATTTTTAGCGGATCAAAATAATGTTTTTATCCTTTTATAATTATAAATAACAGCTTTTAATTATATTAATATATTTGTATGTTTTTTAATAATTGAAGCTACATCTACCACTACTTTTATCAAACAAATTTTTAAAAACTAAACGCTTTAGCTCTTTCAAAAAGTTACAATTTGTAAAAGCTTCGGCTACTAAAAATTTCAGCTCACAACTCCAGTTCAAAGAAACAGCTAGGTGTGTCAAACATACCCATATTATCAAGTATATAAAGAAAACGAACAGATTGTTATTATTTAAATCCATGTAATAGAATTTATAGTTTCATAATGATGACGATAAACATAATTTACCAGTAATGTATAATGATGATGATAAAAACACTTAATTGTGTTTTGTCAATTTTTGGGTAACGAATCATTTTTGCTCCTCATGACTATTTATCTCTCTCTTGATACTCTTCTCTATATATAGGGTTGAGCGGTGTGGTTCGGTTTCTACCCCAAACCAAACACAAACCGAAAAATTCCTGGATTATAGAAATAGTTCGGTTTTTCCGGGTTTGGTTTTTCGGTTTGTGTTACCGGATTTTCGACTTGCACCCATGGGTTTTTGGGTTTTCGGTTTCTTAAAATGAGTTGGTTATTGTGTTTAAAACCGAAAAAAGTTTGGCCGCTTTTTGTTAACTTTGGGTTGTTTTTGTTAATTTTACTTGATTTATTATAACTTAAAAGTGGGTTTTAATTACTAGTTAATACTTAATTCGATACTTTAGTTTATTAAAGTTAGTATTAAACAAGTCATTCAAGATGTCAAGTATTTAACTAATAATTACTAATTAGTATCTAGTTCTTTACTCATTTATAAAAATCAGTTAATTAGCATTAGCAACTTAACAAATCCAATAATCCATATCAAATAGACAAATAGAAATATAATAACAAGTTCATATGAAGTTGAAAAAGAATACATGTGAATATAAAGAAACGAAGCTTGTAATGTGCGACATATCATCTAACGTGACCGAAGTCCAAAGATCAAACTCTATCATTTGAGTTTTGATTGTGATGCGTTGCTTGAATAGTTGCGTTCTTACACCACCATGTAAAAAGTAAAAAGTATATATGCTAAGAGCAATAGAAGAAGACAATTAATTATATAAGTGTTTAACAGAGAAAAAGAACTTAACCTTCACAAGATGAACTAATGAGTTAGTCCAATTCCATTGTATAATGTCAAATGCCAAAGTGTCAAACTATCATGATCAATGACTTGGAGACATTCTATAACAAACTAATATAATAACTATGAAGCTATTTAATCAAACATGTTATTTCAAATATCACAGTTCATACCAACAAAATAAATAAACTAAAAAACATTCCACACAAAGTATGATATTCTAGTTCAATCGTTCCACACATACCAAGTACAAAACTACAAATAACATAAAACTTAATGAAAAGCACCATTGTCGATTGTGGTTGATTGGTTGTCTCATTCTTAGTTCCAACAAACATGCAAAACTCCTAATCATCATTGATAATTTGACAACTACATTCGTAATTTCAAATCAAGTAACAAAATCACCAACTATAAATCAAGTTAATATTTACAAATAGTCAAAACATGAAATCAATCTCATAAAAAATATGTAAAACCTGAAATCTGTAAAATCTAAATCACATAATACAATGAAATTACTTGCTCATATTTTCAAAGGCAAATTGTCAGGACCGACCCTAGGCATGGTCAAGCTAGGCCATTGCTTGGGCCCATTGAAGCATATCGGCTCGAAAAATAAACTCTTGTGCCTAAACCCAATCACTCATACGTTTAATCCATATGCACAGATTGCTAGTTTGATACTGCTCACCTCCTCAATCTCTCATACGCACCGTGCACGGGAGAAATCAAGAATGATTTCTGTGACTTTTCGATTGACAATTAATCAAGGGTATACGCCCCAAGTGTCAAGTCTTAGATTCTCTTTTAGTATGTATCTCCATTCGATTATAACTATTCTCTGATTCTCTGCTTTGCCATGCATCACACATACACTGATCAGACTAATGTGCATCTTTGATTTGTCAACTAATCTTTCAACTGATCAACTCACAGCTCTATTAGTCTCATCCCTAACTCGAACTCTCAAAGGTATTGCTTTCATTCCATTTTTTTTCTAATCACTTGTTTAATAATATTTTTTTTATCTTGATTTTATTCATAATTTTATTCTTTTTTTTTTGTTATCACAAAAGGTATTTGCTATTTGTTAAATTCTAGTTGTTTACATGTTTTGCTAGTTGCTAGTTTAACATAATAAAAACTGAGCAAATAAAACTTGATTGGTTTTCTTGAAACGAAATTGTGCAAATAAACTTCAATGTTGATGCACACAAAGTGTTGATGAAAATCCTGAATGAATTAGCCCTAAAATCTATATATAATTTGGTGACCTTTTATTGAATATGTATGATATGCATCTTAGTCTTTTGCTTTATTATTATTCAAAAGTATCTTTTAGATGAGTGGTAAACGTCCTAGAAACCTTTTGTTGATTGACATGAAGAACTACTAAAGTAAATAGATTGACTACTGAATTGTAAGTGTTACCTGGACTTGTAATGCTTGACCATCTAAAATTATAATTATAATTATAATTTAAAAAACTAGTAAGGCGCTAGAAATAAAATTACATAAAGAAAGAAGCTATGATAATGTTCTGAAGCCAACCAACTCAATTACCTATTAGAAATCCAAAAAAAAAAAAAAAAAAAAAAAAAAAAAAAAAAAAAAAAAAAAAAAAAAAAAAAAAAAAAAAAAAAAAAAAAAATAAAACTAGAAAAGAATTCTATCCAAAATCTCTGAATTCTTGTGTTTTATCTTATTAAAGTGTTCCGAAGACACCACCATAAAGTCAAAATGGAAACCTCGAAGAAGATCTTATATTGAGTTGTCATATTTAAAGCCTAAAACCAAGAGAACCATTCAAACAGGGTCGTGTCATAGATTTCATGGGCCCTGTGCAAAAATCACAAAGAGACCCTTTGATTATAAAAATTTCAAAACATTTATACAAAATAGAAAATAGCCATATATAACTTACCTTTATTCCAACTCTCAACCGATGAACCACATAATAATTTTCCATTTCCAAGTAACAACGATCAACGGCTATGCAAAGAAAATGAAAAAAACAAAAAAAACCCAGAAGAGAATTTGTGCTTCTAAAATTTAAACTAAAATAACCCATCAGATTTTTTTTTGAGGCCTTAAAAAAATGGGGGCCCTGTGCGAAAGCCCACATTGAACATGCCAAGGGCCGGGCCTGCATTCAACGTAACCACGGAAGATGGAAATGCTAATATCCCACCATGTCCTAACTGACTTCCAAACCGCTTGAGCTATATAACACTCGAAGAAAAGATGATCAGTGGTCTCAACTGCATCATCACAGACCGGACATAACTATGAGTTTAAAATAAATACCCTTATCATTCAAATTATCATGCGTTGGGAGCCGATTAACAAGTCTCCAAGAAAGAATGTTAACTTCAATGTGAACAAGTCTATTCCATCTCATCTCGGACGAAGCAATATCCAACGTTAATTTGTTTTTTAATATATTAGAATTATTACTAAAATAATATTTGTTTTTGATATATTAGAATTATAATTTTAGTGTCTTATAATGACTTATTTTGGTCTTTTTGTGTTTAGTTATGAAAATTTTGATTTAACATAATGTTTGATTAATTCTAATTAGTTTGTAGTGTTATTTGAATTTGTTTACATTAATAATATTATTATTTCAAATATTGACCAAGCCAATAAAAATATTTTAAGAAAAATATATTGGTTTATTATATTATTCGTTTATCGTTATTTTCAGTTATATATCATAACTTTTTTTTATTGTAATAATCACGATAGATGATAAAGGGGGTTTGGTATGTCATGTGCTCATATATATTCTTTGGTTGGCGATTAACTTGTTTTCTTTAGCCCATTCAATTTATTTATTTTATACTCATCATCAATTATTTTAGTTTACTATAATCACTTTAATTAAATTTTTATTGGATAGCTTTTAGTTTAGTCATTTTAAAAAACTAAGAATTTTTGTTACAATAAACAAAAAATCTTCCAAGTCTCAATAACAAAGTTAAATTCTATAATTTTTTCATGGAACGATGATCCATTTTTTTCAATCCCAACCTTTTTGTGGCTTCTATTTTCAATCCATAATATCATGTTTTGAAATAGACAATAATATACTTTACCATTTTGTTTATGTTGTCTTTTGTATGATTTCATTAAAAGACGGTTTTAATTTTATATATTTGATCAATTGTAGTTACTAATTAATGTATTATTTTGTTTAAAGAAACTTATAAACATTGTCATTTTAGTTAAAGTTTATTTTTAACAGTTTAATAGTTTTTAAAAATAATTATTAAATGCTACATGATATCAATTTTGGGTTTTTAGTTTATGTTCATTCTATAATATATATAATAAGAAAACCACTTGGAGTTTCTGGACCATTGGATGGAAATAAATCAATGGTCCGGATTAATGACAACTCATAATTATTTATGAAATGTCTCTTATACCCTTAATTAAAATCAATAATTATACCTATGCCATTTTTTTAATTCATTTTCCAAATTTACTACATTACCTTAATTACATTAAATTTTGATTTTAATTTTTTCATTAATGAATTAATATTTACCTAAAATAAATACGTGTCATTATTATCCTTAATGATCATAGTTAAATTCAAATGTAAAAATTTGAATTTAAATGTAGAAGTGTAGTAAATAAAGTTAAAATATTTTGTTAATTATTTTGCTAACAAGATTTAAAATTCTATTGATAAAACTTCAATTGTGAATATGATAAATTTTGATTATTGATTTTCAGATATTTCATTTTTATATTTCATCATTTTCAAAATACATACACATTCACATAAATGAAGTTTTTTGTTTCTTAACATTGATATTTCATATTTGAAGTTAATAAAAATTAAAAGAAACATTTTTTGCAAACACATATTATCTGTTTTTAATAATATAATATAATAATATTTTTTTAATTAATATCAAACAACTAAGTATTTTTTTATCTTTAATTTAACTAGCTTTCAATTTTTCTTATTTTAATTATATATAAACTTTATAATAAATTATTTAAATATAAAAAATATGTATTTTCTAAACCAACCCATGTAATACATGAGTTAATTAACCTATATATTATAATAAAACAAAACAATTTATGTCACATGTCACTTCTACAATACAAGAAAATTTTATTTTTCCACCTCTTTTTCCAAATTTAACACCTTAACTTAATTGCATTAAATTTTGACTTTATTTTCTTCATTAATTAATTAGTAATAAAATAGATTTTGTAACATTTAAAATTAATGTTTACCTAAAAATATCTATCATTATTATCCGTAATAATCATAATTAGATCCAAACGTAATAATTTAAATTAGTCGTGGAAATTATTATTATTATGTATAATAAAGGAAAACATCAAATGTCACGTGTCACCTTTACGTTCACCAAAAAGATAATTACAACTTATAAAAAATAAAAGATAAATACAATTTAATATTTTTAAAAAAGATAAATATACTCTATTTTCTAATATGTAAATAGTAAAAAATAAACACAATTATTATTTTTGTATGTTTTTATTTTTACTCATATACATTTTATATAAATAAATTTAATTAAAAATATCCACGTAATACGTGGGTAATAAACTAGTTTATTAACATTTTACAATATTTGAACTAACCGTTATTAAATTTTAATAATTATTCTCTATACTTTTAAAATATTCACCAATTTATTAATTACAAAAAAGATTTATTATGAAAAAAACCAACATGTTTTTATATTTTTTGTGTTTTCGTCCCTCTATGTTATTTTTTTCCATAAAACTCCTCATGTTATTTTTTTTATTTTTGATTTAGTGAAATTTGGACATTAGAACCCGATTTTTCAGTTTTTAAAAACTCGGTTCACAAATTATAACCGGGTCTAATGTCCAAATTTCACTAAACCAAAAAGAAAAAAAAATAACTTGAGGTTTTTTTTATAGAAAAAAATAATATGGAGTGACGAAAACGCAAAAAAAAACGTGAAAACATGTTTGTTTTTTGAATAATAAACCTTAAAAAATACATAATTTACATTCCGTATCAGTGCACGGGTATCACTATACTTATTTCGGAACATTTTGATATATACAACCATACAATCAAATATTGCATTTTTATAATTATAGAATAATACATTGTTCATTGATTAATTAATTGCCATATTATTAAATTTAAAAGTACAAGACTACAACTCTACAAGTACACATGCAACTTAATTACAAAATCAAAATGGGTACATTACCAAATCTCACTTAAATACTTTTTAAAGTAAATTATAAATAGATGATCTTAATTATAAGCATACGTGCCAATGATTTAGAATTATTGTTATTTTTGGACAAACAAATATAAACACATCATTTTGGTCAGTTAGTGCAAAAAAAATTTTCTTTTGTCCCGTAACTCTTATTTTTCACAAACCCTATTTCACAATGTTGCACTGATTCTTATAAAAGGAGTCTCATATTAAATATGATCTTTAATTTATTTTTCATAATTTAATTCTAATTGTTATTAATTTATAGAGTAAATTACAGAAATGGTCCCTGTGGTTTGTTCAAAATTATGAAAACGGTCCCTCAACTTCCAAACTTGCAGTGCCGGTCCTTCAAACCACTTTTTACTTGCAGAATTGGTCCTCCTGTTTCTAATTTTTTTAAAAATGACGATTTTGCCATTCTTTTAATTACAAGTTTGGTAATTTCAATTTTGGTCCCTTTTCTTAATTTTTCATTTTTGGTTTTAAATTTGAAATAATAATTTAATAATTTATGATTTTGATTCATTATTAATTATATTATTATTATATTCTCATTATCATCATTATTATTATTATTATCATTATTATCATCATTTATATCTATTTATTTTGTAAAATAAATCTATGTCTTTAGTAAAAATTATTTTTATTTATATACTTAATTAGTCAAGTTATACATATTTTTATGTATTCAATTTATTTATTAAAATTTTATTTATTTATCTTTTATTGGTTAAACTATTTGTATAATTTTATCATTTATACTTTTTCATCAAACTATTTCATTACGTTTTGATAAATTTTGAATTTATGTAAATTTTGATTTTCAATTTACTAATTCATTACGTTTTGATTTAAGTTTACAAATATTTTGTTACGCTAATATGTTTTTTTTAAATTCATTATTTTATTTGTTTGGTTTTAAAAAATGCCTTAAATTACAAATATATATTAAAAATAAATAATTTTACAAATCATTTCATAAATAAACAAATAATTTTTTTTTATTTAGATTTATAGATAAAGTACATATAAGATATAATTTGAATGAAGAGTTAAATCTTATCTATTTATTAATATTTAAAGATGTAAAAAATAATATATTGTATTTATATTTTATATTTATTAACCTTTATAGATATTAGAAATAATGAATAATATTCATCTTTTAGTTTATTTTATTAAAATTAATATATTTTGTTACGTTTATACATTTTGATTTAAATTTAGTATTTTTATTTTTTTAATTTTAATATTTTGTTATGCCTATACGTTTTGATTTCAATACAGTGTTTAATCTCTTTGATTTGCAAGTTTTGTTTATACATGAATATGTTTTATTCGTTTTCACTTAAATATTTTAATTGTCACTTAAGTATTAACGTAGCAAAATTTTAAATCAAAACAAATAAAATAATAAATTGAAATCAAAACGTACTGGCATAACAAAATATTTAAATCCAAACAAATAAAACAATAAATTTAGATAAAAACTTATTAGCCTAACAAAATATTTAAATCAAAAATAATAATTAGCAAACTTAAATCAAAACGTAATGAATTAGTAAATTTAAATCAAAATTTACACAAATTCAAATTTATTAAAAGTAATGAAATAGTTTGATCAAAAGTATAAATAATAAAATTATACAAATAGTTTAACCAATAAAATATAAATAAATAAAATTTTAATAAATAAATTGAATACATAAAAAGATGCATAACTTAACTAATTAAGTATATAAATAAAAATAATTTTTAGTAAAAAATATAGATTTATTTTACAAAATAAATAGGTGCAATTAATAATAATAATAATATAATTAATAATGAATCAAATCATAATTTATTAAATTAATATTTCAAATTTAAAACCAAAAATGAAAAATTAAGAAAAGGACCAAAATTGAAATTACCAAACTTGTAATTGAAAGAAGGGTAAAATCGTCATTTTTAAAAAATTTAGAAAGAGAAGGACCAATTTTGCAAGTAAAAAGTGGTTTGAGGGACCGCCACTGCAACTTTGAAAGTTGAGGGACCATTTCCATAATTTTGAACATACCACAGGGACCATTTCTGTAATTTACTCTAATGTATATTTATAATAATACAGAAAACATAGAACATAGAGTAAAGGACATTTTTGGTCCTTATGGTTTGATGGTTTACCCGGATTCAGTCCTTTAACCATAATAAGGTCAAATTTCATCCCTATTTTGCTAATTTTGTGCCATTTTAGTCCCTCGTCCGTTAAACTTAACGACACAACCGTTAAATTTGTAAGAATGACATTTTTACCCTTTTCATTGAGACGCTTTTAGTCCCTATGGTTTTATTATTTACCCATTTATAGTCCAACATTTATTTTATTTTATTTTATCTTTACAATTATATTATTTATAGATTTACTTAATTTATTATAAACACACTTATTTTATTTATAAATATACTTATATTTTAATATTTTATTTACATTTAATATTGTTCGTATTTTATTTTAAAATTTAACTTTTATTTTAATTTAAATATATATTTCTTTACTAATTTATTTAAAGTTCATCTTCTTTATTAATTTTAATTTTTATAATATTATTGTTGACATTTATATATGTAATTTTGTTAGTTGTGTTTAAGTAGATATAATATCATTGATATTTTTCTTCTCCAAAGTCACTATTTCTTCAAATATGTTCCAACCTAATCAATTATCGACATATAAATTATATACATATGTGAATATACTTGAAGAAATAATGACATTGGAAGATACTTGAAAATATTTTATACACACACACACACACACACATATATATATAGAATATGGTTCGAGGGAGTCCACTACTTTTACAGCGCACCAGAAGCTACCACCTTTAAAAAACTTTTTTTTTAATTTATTATTACATAAACATGTTTTAATTAACATTATGAAGATTATATGTAAACTTCACATACATTCACATCTTCTAGCTCCTAAAAAATGATGTGAACGCACACTTACATAATTTTGCATATATATGGTGCGTGATTTCATGCACTTAGAGTGTTCGAATTTGCGTGAAACTCACATATTATCAGTGTAATGTTAATAAAAACATGTTTGTGAAAAAAAATTTCAAAAAAATAAATTTACGAGTGATACCTTCGGGTGCGCTGTGTAGTAGGTAGTACTCACTCGAACATATATATATATATATATATATATATATATATATATATATATATATATATATATATATATATATATATCCAACACATATAATATAATTTATGTGTTGATAATTGATTAGGTTGGAAGATACTTGAAGAAATAGTGACTTTGGAAAGGAAAATTATCGACGATATTATATTTACTTAAACACAACTAACAAAATTACATACATAAATGTCAACAATAATATTATAAAAATTAAAATTAATAAAGAAGATGAACTTTAAATAAATTAGTAAAGAAATATATATTTAAATTAAAATAAAAGTTAAATTCTAAATAAAATACGAACAATAGTAAATGTAAATAAAATATTAAAACATAACTATATTTATAAATAAAATAAGTGTGTTTATAATGAATTAAGTATATCTATAAATAATATAATTATAAAGATAAAATAAAAAAAATAAATGTTGGACTATAAATGGGTAAATAATAAAACCATAGGGACTAAAAGCGTCTCAATGAAAAGGGTAAAAATGTCATTCTTACAACTTTAACGGTTGTGTCGTTAAGTTTAACGGACGAGGGACTAAAAGGGCACAAAATTAGCAAAATAGGGACGAAATTTGACCTTATTATGGTTAAAGGACTGAATCCGGGTAAACTATCAAACCATAAGGACCAAAAATGTCCTTTACTCTAGAACATAAAATGTAAACATAAGTCACTAAACTGTAAACTAAAAGAGATATGTTATGAACTTATGATTAAAAATTATAATTAATCTAAAATGAGTGATTGAAAAAAAATAAAGAGTAAATTTATTCTATATAATTTGTAATAAAGTTGGTGTGAATATCCTTTGACTATGATGTTTTTTTTTTCACTAAAATAGTGTAACAATTTGATTTATAATTTGAAAATAATTCAGGTTCATGGTGTAGAGTTTACATTGATGGATTAAAGTACAAAAAAAGAAAATAATTTCACAAAAATTAAACATAATAACTCGAAACTTGCACTTTTAATATTTTTTTGATTAAGTCTTTGTACCAAAAACATTTTCATAAAAGTCATTCAACTTCAAATTTTTGACAAATTGTGTTGTTTTATTTAAATTTTTAAAGATTTTTTAGAAGTTTTTCAAAAGATTTTTACTTCTATGGAAACATTTTATGTGAAGTAACTTTTACAAAAATATTTTTAAGTTTAGAGACTTTTATGCAAACGTTTTTTATACAATGATTAATTCAAAAAATACTGAAAATGGTTGATTTTTTACATGATTGTCCCTTTTTTAAAATATACTCTTTAGTTGCTTTTTTCTTAAATATTTTATCTTTATCTACAATTTTACAAATCCAAAATTATTGAATGGCCCAAAGAGGTAAAATGTAACCAAAGACACCAACTTTATTTTGATTTTGGTATTCCTCATGGGTGAAAAGTACTTCATTGATATTGTGTAAGGATTTTGTATGGTAATAAGTGTACAAGAAGTGGACCAAAACATTAATTGATCATAACAAATGGTCCCAAACATTAACAAGTTATGGGACTTCCCCATTATTTGTGGCTTCCTTCATATTTAAGGGAAGCAAAAAAGGGAATGTGTTTAAAACATGTTTTAATTTGGTACATGCTTATAAATTGTTAAACAATATCAAGTTTTATTATTAATCGAAAATTTGCGCTAAAAACCTTAAAGTTTGATTATTTTTTCGATTAAAACCTCTAACCATCTTTCATTGCACAAAAAACACTCAACTGATTAAAACTTATCAAAATGAATTTTTTTAAAAAAATTAATTGCAATCTGCTGACAATCTTTCGTCTCCAACAAACATTTTCTCCAGCAAACTCATTTGTCTGTGTTTATGATTCAAATCCACATTTTTTGTTAATTTCTTTGTTCAAGGTTGTGTCTTTTTATTCTAATTTAATTTTTCGGCGAAATTTCGGTGGTCACTAGTGACTTGTCAACGATGGCCTATGACTTCAAGCGGTTACAATCGGTAATATCCAAATTCCGTGATATTTTACTGATTGGGGGTTTTTTTATGCAACGAAAAATTGTTGGACGTTTTTAATCGTAAAAATAATCAAACTTAAAGGTTTTTTTTTCTATAATTTTATGGTTTTTCTTAATTTTGTGACATGTATGTCTTGACACGTTTTTAAAGGGTGATTGTCTAAGTCATTACTATAACTAACATTATGCATTCTTAAACGCACCGTTTTGGTGCCTTATGATGCCGTTTTGCCAATTTCTTGAATTTACAGAATCAGCCCCTTTAGTTTGTATTAAATTTTGGATTTTGTCTCTAGAATTTCAAATTTTCAAAATTAGTTATTATTATTAAGGTTTACAACTTTAAATTCAACATTGTTCCTAATCTATTAACTTTAATTAAAAATTGTTTATATTTTTTACCATTCTAACTAAAAATTATTAACAACTCCTTATTTTAATAAAACAAATAGGTATAACGAAAAATAAAATATTAATATTATTAATCAATTAGAAACAAAAAATAAATACAATAAAAACTAAAAAACCATCTACACTTATATATACACCGTTTTTTTAAATGAAAACATTTTGAATTAAATTGGTTCATTGTTTTTCCATTTCGTTAAATTGGAAATCGAAATGGTACATCGTTTTTCTACTAAAACATTAGAAATTAGATTGTTTGGTTGTTTTGACATTTGGTTAAATCGAAAATCAAATTGGTTATTCATTTTATCCGTCCAAAATACTTAAATTTGATTGTTTTATTATCTATTTGGTTAAACATTTCGCTGGAAAAATTGAAATGTTCGTTGCTTTAATTTAAATGTTTTTGCTCGAAAAAAACAACGGGCCATTTCGGTTTTCAATTTAATCAAACGAATTACCGCTTAATCTAATTATTAATGTTTTTGACCGGAAAAAAAAATTAATAACTTTGATTTGCAATTTAACCAAACGAAAAAATGAGTAACCATATTCGTTTTAAATTTTTTTGCTCAGAAAAATGACGAACCATATTAAATTTAAGTTATTAAAACTAACGCCAACTGATTTAACTTTAAATGTTTTCGCTCGGTAAAAAAAATGAAGAACTCTGATTATTAATTTAACCGAACGGGAAATCAATAAATCCATCTATAAATTTTTCCGATAAGAAAAAAGGACGAATTATTACACTTTTTAATTTTTATAACGGGTGAAGCAATGAACCTTTTAAAGCTTAATAAATATTGAGTTCAACATTTTTTATATTTTTATATTTGTAAATAAAAGTTTTCAGTTGTACATGAACTTCTTCAATATTTGATTAAATATTTAAATGATGAAAATTTCTGCTTCCACCTCAACTTGAAAAATTAAATAATTTTATTTTGTTGTTTGTTGTTTGCCTTTGGTCTCACAAGATGTATATAAAACATCAACTTTTGTTATTCATATTTTTTGTGAAAGAAGGATTTAATATGAAAAAAAAAACAACATGTTTTTTTATATTTTTGTGGTATAGCCTCTTCATTTTACTTTTTACCAATAAAACCGTAAGTTATTTATTTGTTTGTGATTTTTAGAATTATTCATTAATTGAGGGCTTTTCGTGGCATATTGGTATTTTTGTGGAAAATACAGGACTGATTATGGAAAAAAATATGTTTTTTGAAACCCCGAAAGAAAACAATAATATGAGGACTTTATTGATAAAAAATAACATTGAGGGACGAAACCATTTGCATATAAAACCCTAAAAACAATATACTTTAAATATCATCAATTGAATCATACCAAATTCGTAAAAAATAACATGTAACCCACTGATGCTTGGATACACAAAAGCAGTTACGTTGTTGTCATCATTAATTTATTTTCTATTTCTTAACATCATATTTTACCTTAAGGTGATAAAAACTACATATTTTTACGGAAACCGTAGCAACGCGCAGACAACCACACCACTAGTTATTCTTAACCCATTACTTTAAGATCTATATATCACTGAAAATATAAACTGGCTTTGAAAATAGTAATTAAGAGGGAAGTGTCATTAATTATAGATAATAACAAAATTAGATGCATTTGAAATTATAAACACTCGTCATAAAAAAGATGAGATAATTATGCAAAAAGACCCTCAAGTTGGATCATTTTTGTGATTAAAACCTTCCATCATTTTTCATTGCACAAAAAATCCCCAACCAGCAAAATCTCACGGAATAGAGTAATTACTGGTTGTAATTGATTGAAAGTCATAAGCTACAGTCGACAAGTCATCATTTACCACTAGAACTTTGCCAAAAAAGTAAATTCCCGCAAAAAAAATACAACGTTAAACAAAGAAATCAACATGATTTTTGAATTTGAATTATAAAACACAGATAAATGAGTGCACTAGAAAAAAAGTTCATTAGAGAGTAAAGATTGGTCAGCAAATTATAACCAGTTTGCAAGTCATTTTAAAAAAAAGACTTATTTTGATAACTTTTAGTAAGTTAAGGGTTTTTATATAATGAAAAATGATTATGAGTTTTAATCACAAAAATAGTCTAACTTTAAGGTTTTTTTACATAAATATCCTAAAAAGATACATCTCATTAAGTTAGAGATATAATAATTAATTTACTAAAAATTACCAAAAAAAAATATCGGACCATTTGTTTGCAAATTGCTTTCAATAGATATGAAATATGTCAACGTATTTGAAATTTTCTCCCTAATAATTCATTACAAGGTTTGTAAGGTCTCGTGCTCAGAACTAGATGAATAATATTGTTTATTTTATTATACATATTGTTATAATCTTACCGAACTAAACTATAATAATGTTAGAAGAGAAAGACTAACAATGTAAACTAGAAAAAGTTTCATCGTCTACATTTTATTCATACGGATGAACTTCATATATACACAATGAAAAAAAATCAACTTCACTGTACACCATCATTTCATATGTACTGTATGCTATTGTTTGTCAACTTGGTACATGCAAGACCAAGTAAAATTATCAATTCACCCTTTTTGTCATTTTATAACACTCCCCCTTGAATGATAATTTTAGTAAGAGTTCAACCACGAAATGCTGTCTCATTAAAAATCTTGCTAAAGAAAAACTCAGTGGGAAAAAAACATTAGACAAGGGAAAAAGAGTACAACGATTGGCCGACTCCCCCTCATGTTATCATCTGAAAGTTATCACGTATTTTGTAGATGTCGCATTCGAATGTTGTGAACATGTTTTCTGAAAATTGCTTTAGGAAGTGCCTTTGTAAAAAGATCCGTTGAATTGTTTCTAGACTGAATGTATTTCATTTCAATCTGATTGTCCTTTATGAGATCTTGCGTGTAAGCGAAAAATCTTGGTGGAATATGTTTGGTTCTGTCACTCTCGATATATCCTTATTTCATCTGTGACATGCAAGCTGCATTGTCTTCATAAATCAAAATTGGACTTTTGCTCATCTCTAGTCCACAAGAAGACAAAATATGTTTTGTCATAGATCTCAGCCATACGCTTTCTCTACTAGCTTCGTGAAGTGCAATAACTTCAGTATGATTTGAGGATACTGTAACAAGTGTTTGCTTCTGAGAACGCCAGGAAATTGCAGTACCACATTTAAAACACGTATCCTGTTTGAGATCTTGCTTTGTGTGGATTAGATAAGTAACATGCATCTACATATCCAAGTAAACCTTCTTTTGAATTGTTAGAATAAAATAATCCCAAATCAGTGGTTCCTCGAAGGTATCGGAAAATGTGTTTGACTCATATCCAATGTCGTTTGGTGGGAGCTGAACTAAATCTTGCCAACAGATTTACTGCAAAAGAAATGTCAGGTCTTGTACAATTTGTAAGATACATTAAAGCTCCAATTGCACTAAGATATGGTACTTCTGGACCAAGTAAATCTTCATTCTCTTCTTGAGGACGAAATGGATCCTTATCAACATTAAGTGATCTAACAACCATTGGGGTGCTTAAAGGATTTGTTTTGTCCATGTTGAAACGTTTTAAGAGCTTTTCCGTATAATTCGACTGAAGCACAAGCATGTCATTGTGCATGTGCTCTATCTTTAAACCAAGACAATATTTGGTTTTTCCAAGGTCTTTCATTTCAAATTATTTCTTTAATAACACAATTACCTCATTTTTCTTTGACAACCAGATGTGATTCAACCATGTTTATATAAGTATAATGTAAACCAGAACCAAGTGTTGGTAATCTTTCTACTACATGGTTATTGTAAATAATATGCATAAATTTCTTATTCTCTATCATCATAGTCTGAGTATTATACCCATTAAGGTGTATGTCATTGAAACTCAACAAG
Source organism: Centrapalus pauciflorus (assembly GCA_020465985.1). Lineage (NCBI taxonomy): Eukaryota > Viridiplantae > Streptophyta > Magnoliopsida > Asterales > Asteraceae > Centrapalus > Centrapalus pauciflorus. The sequence goes on along the minus strand of JAANYP010002386.1, from coordinate 16,347 downwards.
TTTCTTTTAGACTTTGGTGAAAATAGAACATTATATCTATCAAAACCTTGTACCATTAGGTAATATAAAATGAGCATTTCCAGTTCCCACAATCAGATCTGCAGGACCTGATATGGTATGTATATTTGCTTTACTTGACTTTAATTCCGAAAAATATTTCTTCTTTTTAAGAATTGTGTGTGTTGCACCACTATCTGGTATACATATATCTCCTGAATTTGCTTGATGTAGTTCTTCGATAAAATTCATTTTAGACTTCTAATCATAAAAATAAAGTAATAAGTAAATATGATAAAATTTGTTAAGTTGAGACACATCCATATTAAACTTGAAAAAGTGCAATGCATGATACAAGAAATAAAACATAGCTTAGGAAAAACGAAAACACGATTACATTATTAGATATCCAAATCATCAAAGGAATCTGAAGCATTCAGTTCAGGCATTGAAACATCAAGGAGATTAGTAAAATTTGCGTCTTTTTCTTTTCCTTTAAGAGACTCTTTATAAAGTTTGCAGAGACGTGGTGCTGTGCGGCAAGTTCTTGACCAATGACCAGTCCTTCCACATCGGTAACAAAGATCTTCAGGATCTTGAGAAGCACTAGCCTTTTGTTTATCATTTTTGGGTCTTTCTTGTGATTTAGATTTCTTATAACGTGGAATATTATTATGACCACGTCCACGTGAATGACCTCTGTTATAATTATAGTTATGACCATAGCCATGATTATAACTATAATTATTGTTTTGATTATAGCCACGGCCACGGCCTCGTTTACGACCAAATCCCCGTTCTCGTCCATGTGTTGTATTTTTAGTTGTAACATTTGCTTCAGGTAATGCTAGTGATCCAGTTGGACGAGATTGATGATTTTTCATCAGAAGTTTGTTGTTTTTCTCTGCAACTAGAAGGACAGTGTTAAGTTCAGAATATCTTTTAAAATTTTGCATCCAATATTGTTATTGTAAGGTAACATTTGATGCATGAAATGTTGAATATGTTTTCTCCAACATATCTGCATCTGTAACTGTCTGGCCACAAAATTGGAGTTGTGAACATATTTTGAACAATGTAGAGCTATAATCATTCACTTTCTTAAAATCTTGAAATCTCAAATTATTCCAATCATTTCTGGCATTTGGAAGCAAAATCTCCCTTTGATGATCGTATATTTCCTTTAAAACTTTCCATAGAATACTTGGATCTTCCGTATTCATATACTCAGATTTCAAATTTTCATCAATATGTTTACGAAGAAATGCATTTGCTTCTGCCTTTTCTTGAATTGAGCGATTGTTGTTTTCATTTAGTGTTTCTACAATACCCATTGATGTTAAAAGTATTTTTACATCAATGCTCCATGGCATGTAGTTATTGCCATTTACGTCCAATGCAGCAAATGATAACTTCTCAAGATTTGCCATATTGACTATCAAAATAAAAGTTAAACAACATAAAATTAGCATTAATTTATTTCAATAAGAACTACAACACATAATAGTGGAAGAATCGTAAACAAAAATAGAACCAGAAAATGGTACATCTCATCAAAGAATAGAATAGTATTGAAAGTATTACAATAAGAAAATTTAAAAACGAGAGAGGCATATTCATTCTTCAAACCAGTTAAAAATTTTCTTTTCAGAAAAGAAGAAGAATGATTTAATGAAATAATGAGGTTTTATATTGGAGTATTTATAGAGAAAAAGCGAGTCATCAAACGGTCGAACTTTTGACCGTTGCAACAGTTATGTAGCCGTTGTTAAAATTTAATAAATACTTATTAAAAGATAAATTATGTTTAATGTAAAATAATGATTTAAAAACACTTGTTATAAAGACGAGAAAAGAATTAGTAGTTTGCATTATAAGAAAAAAAATTTAATGATGTAAATTAGTATTCATAATTAACGTTAGCATAAATGAAGAAAATTAACATTAGTATGCATAAGTAAATATAAATAAACGTTAGTATGCATAATCAAATGTTAGTACATAAATAAAATGTTAGCAACAATTATTTAAATGTTAGTATGAGTAAAACGTTAGTATAAATAAAACGTTAGTAAACATAATTAAAATGGTAGAAATAATAATACATGTTAGTAGTCCATAATATGTATTATTATTTTTATCGTGTCAATTATTTATGGTAATTATCTTCTCATTATATGTTATAACTTTAAGTAACCATACCTCTTCTTGAATCTTGATTTAATTGCAGAGCTCTTCGTGCTGATAACGTGTTATAATATTACTAACTTTTAAGACTAAATTATGATAACGTTGGAAGAGAAAGACTAACAAAGTAAACTAGAAAAAGTTTCATCGTCTACATTTAATTCATACGGATGAACTTCATATATACACAATGAAAAAAAAAACCAGCTTCAGTGTACACCATCATTTCATATGTATTGTATGCTAATGCTTGTCAACTTGGTACATGCAAGACCAAGTAAAATTATCAATTCACCTTTTTTGTCATTTTATAACACATATTAAATTAAGTTAAACAAGTTAGGGTTTATTATGAAATAAACAAATATGTTTTCACGGTTTTTGCAATTTCATCATTCCATGTTATTTTTTCATAAAAGTCCTCGAGTTGATTTTTTTTCTTTCTGGTTGAGTGAAAAATGAATATTAAAAACTCGGTTTTCAGTCTCTAAAAACTCGGTTTAATAATTAAAACCGGGGTCTATTAGTCAAATTTTACAAAACTAAAAAAATAACATTGAGGGACGAAAACGCAAAAACCGTGAAAACATTTTAGTTTTTTTCGTAATAAACCCAAAAAGTTATAATATATTAAAAGGATAATGGCACCAATACTTATATACTTTTGAATTTCTACAAATTTATGTAGTCTACTTTTATTTGTGTATATTCATGTAGTCTACTTTTATTTGTGCATGTTCATGTAGTGTACTTTTATTTAGTTTTTTTTAAAGTGTATTAATTATATAATTGGGTGACCTAATAAAAAAAATACAACAGGTTACCACGATTAGTCAAACTTCTTTTTTGTACATATTTATGTAGTGTACTTTTTTGTGCAATTAAAAGTGTTTTAATTACTTAGTTGGATAACCTGATATTAGCAGTCATTAGGTCAACCAGTTACCTAATTGAAATACTTTTAAAATTACATTATATAAATTTACATAAAAATATATATTATATAAATGTGTACAAACTCAAAAAAAGTATAACTATTTGGTGTCATTTTTCTCGTATTAAAAATACTAATAGATTAGAAATGTGTAACGGCCTAAAAATGGACCATAACGACCGATACACCAAATCACCAATGATGCAAATATAATAAAAAGCACAATAAACATTTTTTAGTTTTGATGTGTTATATGTTTAGTTTGATAGATTTTTTGGTTTATCATTATGGAATTTTGATCTCATTTTTACTATTATTTTTATATTTCTAGTGATATGTTTTAGGGAAAACATGAAGTAAAATTAACAGCAAGGCTAATTTATAAAGGTATATTTGTACAAAAAAATCCTTAATTTGGATCATTTTTGTGATTAATACCCTTAACTGTTTAAAAATTATCAAAATGAGGTTTTTTTATAAAAAGATTTGCAATCTAATTAACCGGTTGCAATTTGCCGGTCAACCCTTTGTCTCACTACAAAAAAATGCCTATTATACACACTTTTTTTACGCGGTTGATTAAAGCGTGTATAATATTGTCTTCTTAATCACACTTATAAGTGTGTCAAAAATGTAAACTTCTATAAATGTAAATAAATATTAAAAAAAGAACACTTATAATTGTTGAAAAAAGATACACTTTAACAAACGTGGACAAATAATATTCACAATTATAAGCATGAAAAAAATATAATACATTGTCACATTTTTAGAAGTAAACTAATTTATTTTTTTCACAAGTTTAAAACGTGTAGAAAGTATAAAGTGTTCACACTTCTAAAAGTGAAATTAAAATACAACAAATATAATCGTGGGCTTATATTAAGTAAAAAATTGATAAAAAAGACTTTACATCACAAAAAGCGTGGACTAATTTCAGTTTGACCCAATCCTTTGAAGTTAAACCCTACACCCTCTCAATTCTCATGTCTCGTCTCTTTCACAAAAAAGCGGCCTAAAATCATTTTGACCTAAAATCTCATCAAATCGATCTCTCGATTTTCATATCTCTGTCGACTACTCTGCTCTGCCAATCGCTCAACCCTGTCAATCGCTCAACAGCCGATGAAATCGCTCTGTTCTCGATTTTGGATCTCTTGTACGCAAATAGCGTGGTTATGCTCTGATTTTGGATAATCAACTTGATTTTGCTTTGATAACTTCTGCATTTTTCTCGATTTCATTCTATTCACAGGTTTATTTTAATTACCACTGTTTACAATTATCGTATTATTTGATTTATTGTAGGAATCGAGTATTTACAGACATGCATCAAGTTCGTTTTTAGATTAGATATATTCATTTTGTTTCAAAATTTTCATTCAATATCGAAAACATAAATTGAAAAGAAAAAGAACAAAAATTAGTTGTGCTAACAGAGGTTTAGGTGATACGATAATCTAGCTTAAAATCATCGTAACGTGTTAAGTACGTAAACATTTTGGAGTTGCAAAATCATAACCTATAATGGATTTAAATGTAGACAAACATGTGTAAATAACCAATGCTATTCATACATGTCACTTTTGGCATTTATGAGAAACTCAATATGATTGCGGGTCATATTTATGTTTGAAGAATCATACAAAAATGAAAGACTAATAGTTAAGGCAGAAACTGATTGTTTATGTTTATGTTTGAAAATTTTCCATATCATATTTATGTTTGAAGAATCACACAAGAATCATAGTTAAGGCAGGAACTGATTCAGGAAACTAAAATCTCTGATATAATTTAGATGAAATTGTATATTATAGACTAATAACTTCTTTTGAGTTGACTGATCTATTTAGTTTTATCATGTTTTGAAACAACTGTTGGAATTTGAAAGATGTTTAGATCTAAAACAACCATACAACAACATGCAAAAAAGCATAGTCATCCATCATATTTTCCTCACATACCCATTCCGCCTTCTTTTCATTCTACTATCCACCACAACTCTTCATCCTCATCTTTTTCTAATTCTCAATCCTTTCATTCCCAACCAACCACTTGTAATCCAACTTTTCACCAACCCTCCACATTTGAACCTAATTTGCATGAGTTCTCATCATTTTCTGAACCAACATCATGTTCTCATTTGGACCATGATGAAGATCAACAAGATCAGAATGAGATGAGGTTGTTGAATGAAGTTGAGATAATAGGTTTGGATAAACGTATTTTTTTATTTGTAATTGGTCGCTTTTATGTAATTATGTACTAACATTGACCAAATAATCTTGTAGATGAGCAAGGAAGTATTCTTCGGACACAAAGAATGACAACAAAGGATGTGTATAAGCTAAAATAGGGTGAAAAGATTTTGGTTCGTGTCAATGAATTTTGTCAGCCCATTAAAGCTGCAGGTGGTCTATGCACAAGATTCATGACCTTACTTCTGAAACAACCAAACTTGTGTCCCTTGGAAGCTAAAAATTGGAGAGAAGCAAAAGCACGTTGTGGTGTTAGGCTATTGGTAGAACTTCGGGTAATTGTTTTGTTAATATTCTAGTGTTTATACTTCTATTTATTGTTCATTATTGAATTTGGTTACTAATATGCCCTCTTTTGTGTCATTTACTGGTAATATTGGCATCGGAAGTTCAACATACCTCAAAGTGAAAGTGTTGACAAAGTCATTTTTGCAATTTTTGATGATAAATTTAGGACCCTAAAACATAGGTTTAAATTGAGGTTGTTTGGATTAGCTGCTGAAAAATTGAATGAAACAAATAATATTGGTAATGTTTGTTGGTACACCCTGTGTGACGATAGCAGTCTAATCGATCTGCATTATGTGTTTAGGTAATATTCTGAGTATTAACCAAGTATTTTGATATATATGTTTAATATGTGCTTTGTCTGTTATTGATTGTGTGTTTGAACTTGATGTAACATATTACAAGAAGTTCAAACATAAAGGTCAAAGATTAACTCAAGTATAAGTTAAAACATAAGTTTCAAACACTTAGTTATATATGTCAAAGGCTAGATTCGAATTGCATAAAAGGATACATTCGAATCTGTGATAGATTCGAATGAGTCCTTAGATTCGAATAGGCTAGATTCGAATCTGTCAGATGGACAGATTCGAATGGGCCTTAGGCCAGATTCGAGGTTGGCCCACAACAAACTCGAATCAGGGTCTATAATTAGGGATAGACTCGAATCATTAAGGGACTTTTTGCAGAATTCGTGAGGAATTGAGCAAGAGGCGATCTCGAGTTTATCAGCTAGGTGAGTCCCGTTTAGGAGAGAATTAGTACGTAGGATCGTTCGTGTGTCGTTCGTTCAGCGTCTAATAGTCTCCGTGTTTCCGTTGGTTGAGAGTTGTCCGTCTGACCGTCAACGAGGATTCCGCACTCGTTAACGGATCCGCGTCTAGATAGATCTTGCAGTGGTAGACCTTACAAGTGGTATCAGAGCCTACGGAGTGTTCTTGGTGTTCTTCGTGTTCATCAGATACATTCTAGGTTTCTTGACGCTAGTTGGACGGTTTTTCTCTCAAAAACGTGTTTTTGAGCTTAGCAAATTCATATTCGGGAAACACTTTATCGTTTTTCACGTTTTTGGTCGAAATCATTATTTTTCATTTGAAAAATAGTGATTTAATCTATAAAACGTCAAAAAATCAAAGTGTTAGCCGTTTTTCGAGTTTGCGGCGCTCGAATCTATAGGGGTAATTAGGGTTTTACTTTATTTTCGAGTCTAACCAAAATACGCTCCTTTCGAGTCAATTTCAGAGTGTTTCGAATCTACTTTGTTTCGAATCTGTTGCTTCATTCGAATAGGATCTCGAGTCTAGTTTAGTGTCGAGTTTATTTCGAATCTAGTATTATTTCGAATCTAGTGTTTCGAATCTGCTGTCATTCGACTCCACTGTGCCTTCGATTCTAAGGGTCTTCGAATCTATAGAGTCCTTCGAATCTGATATAACTTCGAATCTAAGGAGTTCCTCGAATCTGACATTATTTTGAATCTACTTGACTTTTAAGACTTAATCGAATTTAATCTCAAAAGATTTAATATTAATTAGTTTCGAATCTATCTAGATTCGAATAAGTTAATCTAAATCAGTTTCAAATTAAATTAATTAAGTTCAAATTCAAATTCTTTCAGAAAACATGTCAAACCTTCAGAAATTCCTTGAGATGGATCACGAAGTAGGGAAGGCAAATGCACCGCCAAAGCTGATGAAAGTTGAGGATTATTACTGGTGGAAGGACAGATTTACGGATTTTGTACGATTCAACGATATGCGCATGTGGGTGTGCATAGATGAAGGGTACATTCCACCAGTATCTGAGGTAGAAGGCCGTCAAAAGGTTCTGTCATACCAGATGATGAAAGAGGATGACAAGAAACTATTTGAAGCTGAAAACAAGGCTTTCTCCATTATCCGTATGGCATTACCTCAAGATATCTTGCATACATTTCGGACTCAAAGGACGTCGAAAGAACTTTGGGAATCTCTCCAGAAAAGGTGTGAGGGTAATCCACGGGTACGTAGAAAGCGTACAGAGCTGTTGACCCAACAGTTTGCGATCTTCAAGGCTCTTAAGGATGAACAGTTAGATGATATTATCACAAGGTTCTATCATCTGATAACAGAGCTTGAAAGTCATGGCATTGAGTACTCGGACAGTGACAAGAACAACAAGCTTCTTGATGCCCTACCAGCCAAATGGGCTATGTACGTGGCAATGATTAAGCTTAATGAAGACAAATACTATGCTCAATCGCTGGATGACATCGTGGGAACGTTGAGGGCATATCACTTCGAGATGATAAAGGCTGAGACTGATTACGAGCAAGTCCAAAATCCGGCGATGTATTTTGGAAAGACATCTAAATCATCAGTGACAGCTGATCAGAAGAGTGCTACAGCGTTTTTCACCGGAGAAACGTCATCGCCACCAGAGTCCGAAGACTCACTGAATCGCGCGTTCTTAGGGTTAGGAAGATCGGAAGAACCGCAACCTCAAATCCAACAGACATCGACCAGCCAGAGTTATTCGAAGATGCCGATGAGCGCAAAGTCCGCAGAAGAACATTTGAATCTGCTTGCTTCCTTTGTGGCGGCTTATGGAAATTGTGTTCAAGGGAAGATCAATGATCCGGCTCTTTGGGATGAAGATTACGATCAGGTCGACCCTGATGACTTAGAGGAAATGGATCTTAAGTGGCAACTGGCCATGGTGACCCAGAGGGTTAAAAGATTCATTAAGAGAACTGGGAGGAATCTGCAAATGAACAACAAAGGGATAGGATTTGATAAGTCTAAGGTCAAATGCTACAACTGTCAGGGATTGGGACATTTCGCCAGAGAGTGTCAAAGACCGAAGGTAGAATCATACCAAGGACAGAATCAGCATCAAGGACAGTACCAAAATCAGTCCCAACAGAGATACCTTCCGAGTTCAAATTCTGGTCAAGCCAATCTAGCGGGTCTAATATCCAATGTCACTTCTGACAGACAGCTAGATGGTACCTATGACTGGAGTTCACATCCTGAGTCCAATGCTAGAGCATTCATGGCTGAAGTTACTGAAACTGGATGTGATGTGGATGAGCAGACCACACGGGACAGCAGTCCGATGTGGGTAGAGAAGGCGAATGATCAGAATGTGCTGGAGTTTGCTGCTCAGATGGCCAACGTGAAATCTGATAACTCTAAGGTTAGTCTTTCTTCTTCTCTATTTCGTGAATTATGTGCTTTATGTGTTAGTTCTAACGATAGGTTAAATCTAGTCTTAGACTCACATAAGACCATAGCTGCTCAAATTGAAAATTTAAAAATTGAAAATGCTAGCCTAAATGATATAAAGCAAGATTTAAAAGAAAAGCTTAAGGCTGATGCTCAAGATGTAATAGTTCTAAAAGACAAACTGAGTGAGCAGTGTGTTAGGATAGAGCTTATGTATGAGCACGTAGAGGCCTTGACCAAAAGTCTGAAGGATAAGGACATAGAGCTAGCCGAGACCAAGGTTAAGGTAGCAGAGGCAAATAGCAAGCTGGAAAAGTTTAGGAATTCGAGCCTAAACCTAGGAAAAGTCTTAGATGCCCAAAGACAGTCTAAGAAGCCTGTAGGCCTAGGTTTTCACGAAATTCCTCCACCTTTCAATGCAAACTATGTGCCTCAGCCTCAGGAGAAAACTGACAACTCAGTAGACTTAGAGGACCTACCTGAACCGACACCTGAGCCTACAGTTGATAATACACCTAAGGTGGTTGACTCAACCGTCAAGGTCAAGAAAGTGAAATTTGTGTCTTCCTCCAGTGAAACACCTGCAGGAAAACAGAAAATTTCATGGGCTGACCAGGTCGAAGAGACAGACACTGTAGATGTACCAAAGGAAGTAGACACTAGTGAGACACCTAGATCTAAGGGAACAACCAAAAAGTCCATAGATAAGATGTCTTGCTTTAGATGTCACGCGAAAGGGCATGTTGCTTCTCACTGTCCAATTAGGAAAGCAGATGTTACCCCTAAGACAGTGAATCAAACACCTGTTAAGCCCTCACCAAGTGTGGCGAGCACGAGTAGTTCTCAGAGTACCGAGAAAACTGTGCAGGCCGCACCAAAACCTGTTGTGAAACAAACACCGGTTAAGGTTGGACCAAAAGAAGTGGTTAGGACAAATTCACCGAATCGTGTCATTAATCAATCTAGGTCAGCACCTCAACAAGTCTATAGGAGCACCACACCTAGCAGGTCACACACTCCAGTTAGGTCACATACTCCTGTTAGACAATATGTTCCGGTAAGAGCTCAGGGATCACAGTCTGAAATGCAGTATAATAAGACTTATTCTAGAGCACCACAACAAATGCCTACTCAAAGGCAAAGAGTGAATCTAAATCACTCGGCACCACAACAGAATTCAGTTCAAAGGCCCAAGTCACCTGAAAGGCGAGATGGGTACTTGAAAGAGTTCACGTATGTGGACGAGAATGGTATTACCAAGTCAGTCATGGCTTGGGTTCCCCGTGATAACTAACCTATTTTCTTTCATGTGCAGGAGATAACTACCGGTCCAAACAACAAGTGGTTCGTCGACAGTGGTTGCTCCAGGCACATGACGGGGGAAAGAAGTCTTCTCACAGACTTCAAGGGGGGTAATAGGGGATTTGTATCATTCGCGGGCAACAAAGGAGGAAATATCACTGGAACTGGAGAAGTCACTAATGGGACGATTACATTGGATCAAGTTTATCACGTTGATAAATTGGTTCATAATCTCATTAGTGTATCTCAAATCTGTGATAAGAAGAACTCGGTGTTATTTACTGACACTGAGGCGTTAGTGCTAAAGCCGGGATTCAAAATACCTGAAGATTGGATATTGATGCGGGCTCCAAGGAAGAATGACTTGTACATGCTCGATATGAACAAGCCAGATAATTCGATGGGTCCGATCTTCTTACTATCAAAAGCTTTAGAGACGGAATCGGTTTTGTGGCACAGACGCATGGCTCACTTGCACCTGAGGAAAATGAACTACATAACGAAGAATGGTTTGGTGCAAGGTGTGCCTCTGAAGAGCTTTCAGTTTGAAGACAAGTGTCTACCGTGCATGAAGGGCAAGCAACATAAAAAGTCACACAAGTCCAAGAAGCTGAACTCCATAACCTCGACATTCGATTTGTTGCATATGGACCTTTTTGGCCCTATCAACAAAAGGAGTATAGGAGGTAGTTGGTTTTGCTTAGTTATCACTGACGATTACTCACGGTTTTCATGGGTTTTCTTTTTAGGTACGAAGGACGAGACGGCTACAAAGCTCATCGGGTTCTTAGACAAAGTGGAGAATTCCTACGGAACAAGGGTTAAACATATTCGTAGTGATAATGGGACTGAATTTAAAAACTCTGTAATTGGTGTATATTGCCTATCAAAGGGCATCGTGCATCAATTCAGTGCTCCATATGAACCTCAACAAAATGGGGTGGCCGAACGTAAAAACAGAACATTGATTGAGGCTGCAAGGACTATGCTTTCGGATTCAAAGCTTCCTACCCTGTTTTGGGGGGAGGCAGTGAATACCGCGTGCCATATTTTAAATAGAGTCCTTACAGTCAAATCATTGAACAAAACATGTTATGAAATTTTGAATAAAAGGCCACCTAACTTAACTGGATTCGAACCGTTTGGAGTACCATGCACTCTTTTAAGAACAAAACATCAACCGAAGTTTGGTGAAAAGGCTGACGAAGGATACTTCCTAGGTTACGTGCCGAACTCACCAAACAAACGGGTTTTTAACAAAACGAGTGGTACTGTGGAGATTGTGTATAATATTGAAGTCACAAGTTATACACATGAACCCCAAACTGGTCCGGAATGGTTATTTGACTATGATAAATTGTTTGAGTCATTTAACATTCCTTTGGATGATACTGCAGGTACAATCGAAAAAGACATGGCGACGTTGCACCTAAATGACGATGGCCATATTTTTCCGAGGACCACGTTCGAATCTACGTCCGAGCCTACTGCGACTGTAGATAGTTCTCCAGAAGTTGCTGATCAAGAGGCACCTAATACTGAGAATCAGACTCAAGCATCAAGTTCTGCCTCTGAGGAAAACGTCCGTGAGGAAGAAAACGTAGAAGCTGAGCCTGTTCCCCATTAGGTGAAATAGGATCCAACTTAGGAGATAATCTAAGGGTTGATGAAATAGAGACCTCTAGGATTAACAAGAACCATCCAATAGAAAGCATCATAGGAAATCCTAACGAGGGTGTGAGGACTCGGAGTAGTGTAAATAACAACACTGTGTTGTTGTCGATGATAAACGACTCCGAGGCATATCACACATGTCTATATTCATGTTTCATATCGCAAGTAGAGCCCAAAAATGTGCAAATGGCACTTAAGGATAACTCCTGGGTTGAAGCGATGCAGGAAGAACTTTCACAATTTAGGAAACTAGAAGTGTGGGAGTTAGTTCCGTTACCTCGAGGGGAGATTGCAATAGGAACCAAATGGGTTTTTAAGTGCAAAAGAGACGATCGGGGTATAGTCACGCGCAACAAGGCGAGATTAGTTGTAAAGGGTTTCAACCAAGAGGAGGGAATCGATTACAACGAAGTTTTTGCACCTGTAGCAAGGTTAGAAGCAATTAGGTTGTTTTTAGCTTTTGCCTCCTTCAAAGGCTTTAAAGTATATCAACTGGATGTTAAGAGTGCTTTCCTGTATGGGAAAGTGAAGGAGTTGGTGTATGTAGAACAACCGCCCGGGTTTACAGATCCTAAATATCCTGATAGAGTATATCGCTTAGATAAGGCTCTTTATGGATTACATCAGGCACCTAGGGCGTGGTATGAGACTCTATCCAACCATCTGTTAGAAAATTGCTTTGAGAGGGGTAGGATAGATAGTACTCTGTTTGTTAAGAGAAAGGGAGATCACTTTATCTTGGTACAAGTGTACGTCGATGATATCATTTTTGGATCATCAGACGAACAGATGTGCAAAGATTTCGAGAAGGTTATGAAGTCTAAGTTCGAGATGAGTGCTATGGGAGAGTTGAATTTCTTTTTAGGGTTACAAGTTGACCAAAAGAAGGAAGGCATGTTTATCCATCAGACCAAGTATGTCTATGACATATTGGAGCGTTTCGGGATGGAAGGAACTAAGTTGACTGCCCACTTCAGCCCGCCGATTCAAGTGAATCACAATCTCGGGCCGGGTACTGAAAGTGATTCCGATGTGGATCCGACTTTATATCGGGCCATGATTGGGTCACTTATGTATTTAACTGCTTCAAGACCTGACATAATATTTGCTGTGTGTATTTGTGCTAGGTTTCAAGCGAATCCGAAGGAGATGCATATGAAAGCTGTGAAGCGGATTCTACGATACCTCAAGTCGAAACCGAAGCTGGGACTTTGGTATCACGCGGAGGGGAGATCTAGAGTTGGAGGCGTTCACCAGATTGGGCACTACGGGAGGATGCAGCTTGACGCGCAAATTCACGACTGGAGGTTTGTCCAGTTCCTCGGGAGGGGGAGAATTGGTTGTCCTGGGCAATGCAAGAAACAAACATCGGTAGCCGTGTCCAACGTGCGAGGCCCGAGTTATGTAGCTGCTGGTAAGTGCCTGTTCACAGTTTCTGTGGATATCAACAACAATTGCGGTGATTACGGTTTTGCTTACAACTCAAACTCCTATTAGGATAGAAATCAATCTACAATTGCTATATACTAATAAATCCATTAAAACACAGTAAAACAAAGCACATAGACATAGGCATCATTTTATTCGTGATTGTGGCTGAAAAGAACTTATCAAACTGGTAAATGGGGGGGGGGTTGGCAACAGAGATAATAATGCTGATTTATTTACCAAAGCATTTGATAAGTCACGATTTGAGTATTTAATTCAACTTAATGGAATGCGCAACCCAGAGTAAATTGACCTTAGTAGTATTTTATTTCCTTTTATAGTTGTTATATTTCTTTCTTTTTACAGTAGTCTGCTAATTTAGGAAAGTTTCTATTTTAGGAAAGTTTCTAATTTAGGAAAGTTTCTATTTTTAGTAAGTTTCTATTTTTAGTAAGTTAGTAGGTTAGCTTAGTTTACTGCTTTTTCTTATGAAAAACAAAAGAAAAAAGAGAGAAAATTACAAAAAAATACAAAAAAAGAGAATATCAGAAAAGAAGTTAAGTCTTAGATACATAGGTTCAAAGTGACGAAAATTAGCACCGTCGTTACAGACTCTAAGTATTTAGGCTTTCTCACATAATGCAACTAAACTCTAAGTGTTATACTTTATTTAGTTTGATGTGTTGGTAGGCATAATACATATAGGGAATCTCAAGGCTAATAAAATATTCTAGAAAAAGTCAAGCGTGTCACTAACTTAGATGTACGAACAATCGGTCTTAATTTTTATGTACAAGACATACAAACTTTGAGTCTAAATGAGGTATGCAAACTTTCTGGGGATGTATGGAAACATCAAATACATCTTAAAATGGAATGAATAGAAAAATCATATAAATCTGAGAGTCGAAAACATGCAATTCTGTTGTACGTAAGTACAGACCTGTTGTCTCTGTTTAGATTCGGGTTAGCAGACATGTCGCTTTGTTGTACGTCAGTACAGACCTGTCACCGCTGTCTGCTACCTTTAAAAATAAACCTTAAGTCGAACTAAGACACTTTGTTGTATGAAAATACAGACCTGTGTCCGATGTTTGTCTTTTAAAGAAAGTTTGCAAATACCAAACAAGTTAGAATCTTTGTCTGTGTGCCTTGTCATAAAAGTATGTCTATGTCTGAGTCACGAAGAATAATTTTTTCCTGATAAATAAAAAAAGGCCAAGGGAATATTCCGAAATGTAGAATGTTTTAAAGGGTTAAATACCAAAACATTGGCTAAAATAAGGTATGTCACGACAAACAATCAAAGGAATTCAAAAAATTCCTAAGTGTGAAAGTTTAAGTACTGAAAGTTAGTATCAGACGTCGCTATCTGATTGAACCTTTCTTAGACTATACTCATCAAAAATATGTTGTTAAGTATTTAGCTTAGATTGTAAATTTTTCTTAAGTCTAGATTAATTTTTTGGTCAAAGTTTTGTTTTACTTTATTTTATTTTATTTTATTTTTACCTTAGTTTATTTTCTTTTATTTTATTTTAGTTTAATTTTTACTTAGGTAAAAGGTCAAAAGTTACTGAGGGTGCATTCAAAGTTGGATAAAATAAACATTGCATGAAATATCTGTTGCTTAGGATAAAAGAGTTGGCATAGTTTATCTGGTTACACAATACCGTAGAAAAAAGTTGGAAAAGTTGAACTTATTTCAAAATTTTTGAAATTTTTCTAAGTGTTGGTAGTTTCGAATCTAAGACAGACTCGAATGTGAAGTATTTCGAATCTGTCTGTAGACTCGAATCTACGCATAGACTCGAAGGTTGGTAGTATATATAGGTCAATAGTGAAGTCATTTATTACTTTACTGTTGTCGAATCTATACTCTCGAATCTATATCAGCGATTTCGAATCTATTTTCTCGAGTCTACCGTATTGCTCCTAAACGACATTTTGTCGACTCTAAAGCTACTGTGTTCGATTCTACACTCATATCTAGGTATAATCAACCGGATTGTAACAAGATTTTGGTAAGTTTTTAATCACACAATTTAAGGAACAAATGCGTCGATTTTTGAAGTTTTAATTGGGTCAAAATTGGTTTTTGCTAAAATAGATAAGTTTGGACCTATAAAAGATCAAATTAAAGACATAAAATCAATGATTAGAACTAAGTTTGAACTAATGTATTGGTTACCCAAGGTTCAAAATGGTTAAAATTCTTGGGTTTTGTTTTGAAAATTCCATAAGTCGGGGCCTTCGGATCTGTTCAATGGCTTTCGGAATCTGTTCATATGGGTTTCTTCCGAATCTATCTTAGATTCGAATGACCATGAATATTCGAATCTGTCCATGTAGACTCGAATTAGGGACTCTTCGAATCTGTCTCATTTACATTCGTATATGGACACTTCGAATCTGTTACCTTACGAATCTGTACTTTATTTACTTTGTTGAAATATTAAAATTTTTTTATTAAACTTGTGGAAAATTTAAATTGTGTTGGATTTGGTACTTAAATCGAGTACAAAATAAAACAAATTTGAATTTAAACAAGTTTATTGATTTTTAATAATTCTAACAGTTTTATGTCTTGTGCAGATATGGCGCTTCGTGCTTTTGTTCCTAAGCACAATATGGTACTTAATCCAGCTCATAATATCCCTGAAGCGCAGGGTTATCGAGAAGTTTTAGATTTTCTAGCTGAATCTAGGATCAGCTATGCATTATATCACAATATTCTGATTGTGATTTCATATGTGCGTCAATTTTACGATCATTTACAGGTGGACTGTACTGTCACCCCGACAGTCTTAAGAACCAGAATTGCCGGTCAACCTCTGGTTTTCTCAGCAGATATTTTGCGTCAAGTACTGCAGTTGGGTTCACAAGAACAAGAAGACGGGCCTATAGACTTTCCTTTAAGTATTAGGCAAGCAGCGTTTTTGCGAATGGGCTATAGTTTGGACGTTACAAAATCATCTTATATGAAGAGCGGGTTGATAGGGCAGTGGCGATTTTTGGTCCACGTGTTCATGGTTTGTTTTGCGCCTAAGAAGGCTGGATTCGATTACATCGT